>CM066570.1:11775000-12375000 GCA_033816785.1 Picus viridis
CAGAATAATACACTTGCCAAAACCTCATCACTATAAAATGCTACAGCTCCACTGATTCTGGGAGGGACACAGCTAAAGTAGCCTCAGAGTCATTTTTCCTGAGAAAAGTGGTCACTTAAAACAAAGGACAGAGAATGAGATCGTACTATTTTGTACCCACATTTTTTGTAGGAACTCACAGATAAGAGCAAGGACTTGGTTTTCAGAGAACTTTTAGTTAAATCTGCTAAAGGTAGGCAGTTTAAAGCCTATTACTTCATTATAAAATACCATGATAATATTTGTGTCCCATTCTGGGCTCCTCAGTTTAAGAAGGACATCGAGACACTTGAACATGTCCAGAGAAGGGCAACGAGGCTGGTGAGAGGCTTTGAGCACAAGCCCTACAGGGAGAGGCTGAGGGAGCTGGGATTGTTTAGCCTGGAGAAGAGGAGGCTCAGGGGCGACCTCATTGCTCTCTACAACTACCTGAAAGGTGGTTGTAGCCAGGAAGGGGTTGGCCTCTTCTCCCTAGCAACCAGCACCAGAACAAGGGGACACAGTCTCAAGCTGCAACAGGGGAAGTTTAGGCTCGAGGTGAGGAGAAAGTTCTTCACCGAGAGAGTGATTTGCCATTGGAATGGGCTGCCCAGGGAGGTGGTTGAGTCGCCATCCCTGGAGGCGTTCAAGAGGGGACTGGATGTGGCACTTGGTGCCATGGTCTAGTCGTGGCGTCTGTGGTGACAGGTTGGACTCGATGATCTTCAAGGTCTCTTCCAACTTTAGCGATACTGTGATACTGTGTGATACTGTGATACTGTGTGATACTGTGATACTGTGAATCACTGCATCGTTCTAAGAATTATACTAACACATGCTCTTGGTATGGCAAACAGCTGAGTTGTAAACAAAAAAGCCTGGGATTCTAGCATTAAAGGTCTCCAGCCAAGTTTTCTCTGCATCTTCTAAACTATCTTACTTGAAATGTTTTTAAATCCCATTTCTTAGTGTGCAAATGCATATTCAGCTGGTATCACTCAGCAGCTCAGTCTTCCACCTGAGAAACTCCAGCCTTCACAACAGCAGGTAAAAGCCAGTGGACAGAAGTAACTTTTTTACTGTTTTCACTAGAAGTTGCTGAAAATAAGCCATTCCAACATAAATGCCATGGAAATAATCCTCAGGTTTTCCACACCTTACTTGTGATGGGTTGACCTTGGCTGGCTCCTAGATGCTCTCTTACTCCTCCTCCTCATCAGGACAGAGAGAGAAAACTATGATTAAAAAGTTTGCAGTTCAAGGTAAAGACAACAGCATCACTTGAGTTACTGTCATGGGCAAAACAGACTCGGCTTGGGAAAAAGTAATTTTATTTATTGCCAGTGAAAATGGACTTGGATATTGAGAACAAAGACAAATTAAAACACCATCTTTCCCCCTTACCTCAAGCTCAGCTTCACACTTTCATTCCCAAATTCTCTATCTTCTGTGCCCTGAGCAGTAGAGGGGTGATAGGGAATTGAGGGGGCTGCGGTCAGCATACAGCAGTTCCTCCCTGACACTCCTTCCTCCACATACTTTTGCCCCGATCCAGTATGGGTCCTCTGCATGAGCTGCAGTCTTCCAGGACAAGTCTGCTCCAGCATGGGCTCTGCAGGGGCCACAGTTCCTTCAGGGCATGTCCACCTGCTCCAGTGTGAGGTAGTCTCTCCAGCTGCAGTGTGGGTATGTGCTCCACCATGTCTCTTCTGGGGCTGGAGGAGACGCCTGCTTAGGCACCTGGAACACCTTCTCCCCTCATCTTAGTGCTCACAGGGCTGTTTCTCATACTCCTCACCCCTCACTGCCAGGCAGCGTTTTGTACTTGTTTCTGGGAGCAGTTTCAATAGGTCATAAGCATTATTGCTGAAGTGTTTGGTTTTTTTCTTGCGCATGTTACTTGTAAAACAATATGCAGCCCATAAAACAGATCAAGACTAACTCTGTTTCTCACTCGACAGAGGGAAAGTGCTACAGATAAGTACAACTGCCCAGAAACAAGCTTCACCTCTTTACTGTTGATGCACAATAACAGTTTAGCACCCACAGAAATACTCAGAGCAAAGATTCATAAAACAGCTTCCTGAAATAACCTTTATGAAATGCAAGAAAAGGTGACGTCTCATCAACCTTTCCCTTGCAGACTTGTAGAAATAAATTAGTGCACGAGTCACCCTAAAACAGTAGCTGTAATATTAAATATTCTGGATTTACAAAAAACTAAGATATCTTTTTCCCTCATCAGCCTTTCTCATTATCTTGCTGTGCAAAATATTTCAATGTGTCATGGAAAACTGGACCAAGTTTTTGCCAATATAAAATAGGCTATGAAACACCCTGATTAACACAGAAGTAATCTGCTTACACACAGAAACATTCTCTTTTAAAGCAAAGAACCAAAGAGCATAAAGCATGTAGTCATCTAATTAGTAGAAGACATTTTCTTTCTCTTCCTCTGATGCTGTGCTAACCCCAGCACTGTTGAAAGGTTGAGACATATGCTGCACTCCCCAAGTGTCTCTGCTGATGGAGAATTTGACAAGGCAGACATGGCCTCAACCCACTCACCCACTGCCTGCAGCAGTCCCAGGCATGCTTGCCACTACTTTCTCTTCAGTAGAAAGGAGATGATGTTGCTCCTCCAAGTACTTCTCCTGAAAGAAGGGGAGGACATCTACCACGGGAACAAGAAACACGGTGCCATGCTGCAACCTCTCCCTGTCTGCTATCCCTATAAAGGCAGTGAGAGCACAGAAAAGAGGTCATGGAGCACTTCAACGCTGGTGCTCTTCCCACATTGGTTAACATCCTCCAGCCCTGTGAAGTGTCTGCACCAGGTAGCCATGTTGCAATTTTGAGCACACACCTTTTGGGGCAGCTGTAGTGGGTTGGATTGGTTGATGGGTTGGACGCAATGATCTTGAAGGTCTCTTCCAACCTGGTGTATTGTATTGTATTGTATTGTATTGTATTGTATTGTATTGTATTGTATTGTATTATCTGGCTGTTTGGTGCAAATGTGCATATATGGGAGACAATTCATCAGACAAAACAGGACTAAATTCATCCTCTTCTACAAAGTTAATAAAACTGTTTGCAACACTCAATTCTATTGGTACTACATTGCTTTAAAGAAAGTACCCACACCTTCCTCCCAGGGGCCTCTGTTAAGCATAGAGGGCAACACACACAGGCAAGATCTCCCCCCATTGGTAGAGTTAAGAGAAGAGAGAAATGCATCTGAGTAAAATAGCAGTGCACAAGCAGCTGTGTTTAAAAAGCACATCATGTATCTATCATACATACATTGGGCATCTGCAGAAGAATGTCTATGCAGATGAAAAGACAAATGTTTCTTGCTAGTCTTCCTTCGTGACAGCTCTGATGTCAAGACGACAGCAAAAAGATTACAGTTTTGCAGGCTGCTTGCTGTTCAGGGCACATACCACACTCACTCCATCTGCAGATGCTTTCTAATGTCAGTACATGGATCAACAACAGGACATGGTCCCTAGGAAACAGCCTGGCACCCTAATTTAAAAAAAAAAAAAAAAGGAAAAAAAATAAAGGCTTGGGCAGCAAAGTATGCAGTGAGCCACACTGATGTAGAACAGATTCTTCATTTCAAAGAGAAAAATCTGCATTCTTCAGGAAACAGTGTTAGAAAATTTAATCTTCATTCAGTTCAATGGAGCAGCTTTGTAATTTACAGCACCAGATACAGCTAGAAGATGTAATGTGAAATACCTGAAGCAGTTCTTCCCCTGTATTAAAATGCACCTTGGGCAACAGAGCCTTAACTTCTTTTAACATGTGTTTCCAGCAGATAAGTAAACAATTTGGATGTGAAATGAAAATTTTCAAGATAGATACAACTGGAAAAGCATCAGCTCATACTAGACTTCTTCTGCAGTGCCGCACTGATAAGTTTTTGGGGTGGTTTGGCACACCTGAAAGGACTCACCTCTGGAAGAATGAAAAGCTTTTTTTGTGTGTTTAAGTTGTTGGATTAGAGATACCAAGAAGAAAGACATCATTTTTACATAAAAATTCTGAAAGTGGCCTTTGTGCTAGGATCAAATTGTACACCAGAGCACATGGTCAGAATGAGCTGAGTATCTCCACATTCAGAAGCAGAAACAGAGGGGACATGGCTGGGAAGCTCAAAGGTTACTGCACAGAGAAACACCCACTCAATGTATTGAACTGCATCGACATTCACCTTCCTTATAATCACAAACTCCTTAGGCTTTGTAGACAAAATCTTTAGTCACATGCAGGTTGAACTTTGCATTCAGTGGTGTCCACCCAGCTCTGTAGGGCTTTGTGTGCGGCAGTAAGCTGCGGGTGAGCATTGAAGTCATCCTGACACCACAATGGCTTAGCAGCGTATCACAAACCAGCAAGTCACCCCCAGTGACACAGTGGGGACTAAGTCATTCTTTGCAGTGATTTTGTCTCTGCCCAGATCCCTGGAATGTGTGTTACCAACAAGGGAGCTGTGTATCTTCAGAAGGGCCTTTGCAAAACTGTTTCCAAATGAAGAAGCAGGAAACATTGTGCTTCTTTCCGCACTACTTGGCCATTACCAGATAAACTAGTGGAAACTCATTCAAGAAAGAACAAATATCCATCTTTAATAGGTTTATTTAAGCAGACAGAGCTCCAGTGTAGAAAACAGCATGCCACTGTAAAGATGCAGTATTTCACTGTGCAATTTTGGGAGAACAGTGATTGTCCACTACACAACCTTGTCTTCAGCTGCTTGTAACTCTGTCAAATGTCATCTAAAGTGACATTTGCCCTCTCCTGGCAACTGTCTCAGCCTGCATACAGAAGGTTTTAACTGTTCCTGAGAATAACAAATACTTCCCCCCCCCCCCCCCCCCCCCCCCCCCCCAGACTACAACCATTCTGATAATCTTTTCACTAAGAATGTTTTTACCATGAATATCTCCAAGCAGGGACTTAAAATTTGATGGCCTGGTCCTGTGAATGCAGTCAGTGACAATTTTTTACCAATGGCCAGAAAAGTACCTGCTGTACCAGTCTGCACAGTCTGTACAAGACAGGAGCCTGTGTTGTCCCTTTACTGTGCTGTCAGCCAGCTTCCCATCATCAAACACCTCTGGAAAAACACCAGCAGAAGGATATCTCATCCTTCCCTAGGGCCAGGTCCACAGGAAGAACAGCCACATCTACTGGTGATGGGTGGCACGGGTCTCTATCCTGCACTAGTGATTCTTTGCTGTGCCTGTAGAGCATAAGTGGAACATTCCTTGTGTTTCTGATTGGTCTTCACACAATGATAGAGAATTATACCAAAGGCTTTTTATATAAACATGTAAGATCAAAAATGAAAGCCACAAAAGATGAGAAATATCAAACCAATGTTGACTGAGCAACTTCAAAATCTCATCTTTTGTTACCTAACTGCATATATTATTCTTGAGGATTCCCAGCTCGTTTACTGCACTCTTACTATAGTCTTCAGTACTTAATACTTTTAGGTAGAGATGAACTAATTTGGGATACAGTGTTATATTAAGAAAACTGTTTTGTTCAGCATGAGCATGGTTTACCACACAAAATGCATTTGAGCAATCATAAGGGAAAATAGTACAGCAATGACTCCATGTTCTTGCACCCTGTACAAAATATTTAGTCATTCCCCCCCCCGCTTCCAACACACTATCAACAATCGTTTTGTTTGATTTTGTAAATAACTTCTGATGTTGTTTCTGAATCCTAAGACAAATAAAAGCATTCAAAACCAAAAACATAAAAATATTATAATCAGAAATTGTGATTTTACTTGTCTCCAAATTGCAGGGAAGAATTCTGAAGTGGCTTGCTACTATTTTCTTTAATAGTTCTCCACAGAAAATTACCATGTTATTTTGTGTGGACAGCCAACTTCCTCTCCACAAGAGACTGCTGAAGTTATTTGTCATGTGTTTTGACTCACTGGCCAATCTGTGAGTGACTGACAGTCTCTGGAAAGGTAAAAAGCAGCTAAACAGCCTGCTAAAGCAGCTAAAGCAGCCTGCTAAAGCAGCTAAAAAGCCTGATCTAATTTTTAAACAGCTTCCTCTGTGACACTGACATAATCAAACAGAGGTTTACATATGTCATGCTGTTACTGCAGTAAACTGGTCTCCTCTCCCTTGACTACTGATAGGAAGCCTCCAAGCTTGATAACCTTGATATAGACTCAGATGTCTTGAGATTAATCTCTTGGGACCATTCCAAAGAAGTTGAGATTAATTTGCACTTCCTCGAAAATGAAGTAACTATTTCACGTAAACTGCTCTTCACATTCACTCAGATCTGAGCTTCCTGTTCATAACCTTTATAGAAATGAATATGTTGGCACAAGGCCCCCAAGACATTTAGGAGAAAGTCTTTTGCACAGGAAGAAGGAAGATTAAAATGGCTTTGGCTTCTCTTGCATTTTTTTTCTTGAATGTAAGCAGGGAAAGGATTATTTTTGTGGAAGTGAAAGTTGGAGGTTTTGTGGTGGGTTTTTTCTCCCCTCTGGATGTTCACATCTTGGTGCATCTAATTTTCCATTCTCCACCTCATCTGGGATGAGATCCAGTAATTGAAAGCAAAGGATTGTGTAGTTCCTGAAGCCAGAGTTAATTCTTAGCTAGCAAGGCTGTAAAATTTTATAAGGACACCTGAATATTTGATAAAGTCTTCAACAGCTTTGATGGTACTTTCTACATGACTACAAATGGATGGAATTTTCTGAAAGCCACTTTCTGACTGGTTAGACCCTTTTAGGGGGAAAAAGGTGGAAACAACACTGGAAGAAACACCATGCAAAAGAATAGATCAAGCCAAATCATATGGGATGTTGTATGTGCCTGGCAGTTACAGTCTAGTAAAACACTTAACCATTTTGCCAATGTACATAACATCTTTCTAGAAAGGGCATAAATAATTAAGTATTTCTGTATTTGAAAGACAAATAATTATGGGGAGCATGTGTACCATAGCAGAGTAATCCATGGGAGTGCCAAAATGATGGGAAAACTTGAAATGATTCTGTACCCTAAAGGTGTCCATCCCTTGCTAAGGCTTGCCACACCTGATCTTCAGTAGACCACCATTCTGCTGAGCAAATGTGAGGCGGGAGGCTGGAGATGATGTGGCAAAGCATGCTTAAAATACACTCAGAAGAAATCTCAGAAATGGAACCGTACTTCCAAGGGCCATCAATGTTGGTAGCCCCTGAGGGCCTTCTCACTAAAAACAGATACAGTACATAATATTTGTCCACTACCCAAACTAGAAGAAGGAGGCACATGGGCTCCTACTTCGGAGGATCCTCCAGTGTCAAGGAAAAATCTTCAGTTCTGTCTGTTTCACACTGCACATCCAATGTTATGCTCCAAGCATGTGAAAACCATTTAGGTCATAAAACACTTACCTAGAAATTGTTTTCTTAAAGACACTTGGGCCTCTGCAGCAGCAACACTCAGCACTACATACTACTGATCTCCAAAAGATCTATGCAAATCTTCACCCGAGATATATACTATGAGGAAATGTTAAAGTTGTGATGCAGTGGGCAGAGGGCTGGGGTGATGGTATTTGAGAGAGACCTGGAGCCACTTTTAGCTTTGTCACAAGTTTATCAGCAAATTGGTTCATTTGTCTGACCCTGGCTTTCCCAGTCGTAAAACAAAACTAATCATATGTGCTTTGTGAAGCACTCTGAGCTCTGCTGCTTCAGAAGATCTCAACACTGAGAATGATTAATTACAGTTCTTGATGAAATATGACACAATTCATACTACATGAGACTAAACAGTAAGGAAATTTATTCAATATAGCCTTTCCTTGCATGATAGACCCCAAAAGCACCAATTTCCTGGTGGATGGATTTGCCTTCTAATTATATGATCCAAGACATAAAGTACACACAGCTCTTTTTTTTTCTCAGTACTGCCTTGCAGAATCATGTTAAACACAAGGTATACAATCCAGCTTCCACTAAAGGTAGCGTAATTCATCACAGTTGTTAGTTTAGTTTTTCTACTGCATTTCAATATACAATAGTAGTGCTACCACAGCTATGCAAAGCTATACCAAGTTAAGAGTCATAAAGAGAAGTAGTGTTGTTTGATTTACCTGTGTAGAGACATAGTTGTAAGCCCAGACGAGTGGGTCGCTCTTGCCATTTACTGCAGGAAAGCAAAGGGTTAGAAACCTACTGGGTTCTGTGTGCACACTCATGGACCATGACAGTCAAAGCTCTCAGGTAGAAGACATTTAGCATTAAAGAAGTAAGAAACTAAAGTAATACTTTGGATACATCAGGCTGACATACAGACTGCCATTAACTGCAGAAACAGCACTGGCAGTTTGGGAAAGCCTAATTACTCACCTGGAGATCTGGCTGTCATGCTGAGGGCATTAATGACGCATCTCTCACTGGGAGGGGAAGGGGAAGTGATCTTTTGTAGAAGTGACAGCAAGCACGGTATAAACATACTCGCAGAACTCTGATCCATTGCTCATCCCAGGGGAAGAGAAGAATAACTTCTACCTTCAAACATTTTTCCTTTTCTTATAGCTACCTAATGTTGTTTTAGAATAGCTTTTTTCCCCAAAAAAATCCTCTGATCCACAACATGTACCAGTGTCTTCCTGCTCATTCTGTGCAAACTATTTAGAACTGCAAAGACACGTATTAATTGTAGTATAGTGAATGGCTCTTACTGCATGCTTGATCCTAATAAATAAATAAATAAAATTGAGGTTTGGGTTGGGGTTTTTTTGTTGTATTCTTAGTTTTTCTTTGCTTGTTTGTTTGTTTTATTCTCTGTAGAAGAGCATGCAAAATCACAGTGATTTTAAGATCTCAGTGGTGTACCACTGAATACAGGGATGGCTCTGTTCCTTCTCAACCTGAGGGCCAAAGCATAGCCTAAGCATCTGTGATAATTTTTCTAGCAGAAGTGTTGCTTGGACATAACAACTGTGGGAAGATTCACTGCTCTTTCATATGTGGGTAGAACAATGAGCTTTGCACTTGCTCACTCAAAATAAGTCCCGCTCCATATTTTTGGAAGTACTTCTGCACTCTGACTATCACTTCCACCTACTCTGCATTGCACCAGGACCTCCATCCCATTTAACAATATGGAGGGATGGCTGGTCTTGAATCCCAGCCAGAATCAATGTGCTGTAAACAAAAGTTTCCTTGAAATAGACTTAGTTTGCATGTGCAGATTTGATGGCAGAATGTGGGGAAAATTTCATAGCTAACAGAATTTATAATGCTCCTCTTTTAAATTTCTAGTGGTGCAGTCTGAAAGTCCAAATGAAAAAGCAACTAGAAGGTGTAATTGTAAAGAGTCTGATGAGCCCAAGAACAGAAGCTAAAAATAAGGCTTTGAGACCAGTTCTTTTTGTCCACACTGCTGGGCCTTATAACTGATTCACATTTCCCAGTGTTTGTACCACTCTAGTATGTGGATACAGGTGAAGCTATGTAAGGAACCTTTTGCACTGTAAGAGAAATAAAATAATAATTATAATTAAAAAAAACCCTTCAGCAACCCTATCAGATACTCACTTCTTTAGCTGAAATGAAAAAGACACATATTGGGAATAATGAAACACTTTTAATTTTGAATTTGCTCAGTGAAAGCAAATTCATCACTTGAAAGCTAATAATCTTCCAGATAATACTGTATCACCTTCAGCAGAAAGAGGAAATGGAAGGGTAATAACATTCCCACTGCAAAGCTTACCCAAAATCATAAACTCATTACTGCAAACTAAAATCTAAAGTCAACTGAAAACTAGGACATAGTGGGCTTGCGGGTTACAGAGCCAAAGCTCTGGAGTAAAACTAATCAGCTCTTGGGCAGGGTTTTTTATTATATTTTTTTTTACTGCAGTACAATCTATAGTCTAGTTGGTCAAATCAAGCCTTTCTGAGAAAAGAAGATTAGAGTTGTTTCAGATATTGGGGGAGCAGGGAGAAGCGGGATTTAAGCTTCATTACGGACCAGGATATACAAAACAGACTGTAATGAAAAAACAGTATTGAGATTGTACTGGTGGTCTGAATGGAAAATGTTAAGCGAAGGCAGGGCCATATGGAGGAGCTTATAGCTACAGCAAGAATGGATGCTGAGGCAAATGCCCTCTGAATAAGTAAAATTAGGCATTATGGGAAACTCACAGGAATGTAAAAAAAAATAATTAAAAAATAAATTAGACCTGACCCCTACAAATAGGCTATTGGGCAAGAAATTAAATACGGAGACATTTTATTCTATTTATAAGGAATATCCCTGCTGCAATGATCACTCTACCAGGCAGGAATTGTTAATTGAAAAAGTACTAGGTAAAGGATCACTCATTCTGCAGAAACAAACCATTTGAGGAAAAATTCTTAGCCTTTGGCAAAACTTCATCAATACCATTGTTTTCAAGATTTCATTCTGCACTTTACCAAAACCTGAAGTGTCTGAACTGATACACGTGTGTTACATAAAGGCATTTGAAGCCCTGGTTAATCGCAGTAGGATGTCCTATTTATCTGCCCACTTGGAACTCACTGCAGCACTATGGACCTGTTTTGCAGAGGGGCAGATCAGGACACACCTTGCATAAGGTAAGAGAAAATAATAAAATGCCACAGCACTTATATCAACACCCTGGACTGTTTTCCATTTCATTTTCCCTATGGTTCTCTTGACATTCACCAAGATAGTTACATAAAATTTGCCATACTTAACCACAATGTGAAACACAGGACTAACACACCTTCATGATGTATTTTTTAAACGGTTTTTTCTCCCTCAGTACTGCCTCAATCATCCTAGTTATGGCTCAGGTTAGGTAAATGCAGCCTTGCTTCCTCAGTTTTCATTTTCTTTTCGTTCTCCACCAGCCTTTACTGACAAGTGGTCCAGGAGAGAAGCAACTCAAGATCAGTGTTTCTGTTAACACAGCCCTGAGTGTCTGGCTGCCTGCTGCATAATCATCAAGCCACAGTATTATAGACTATTTGAAGACTGTCATGCACCTTTACAGCTCATCTATTTCATGCCAAAGCAGGTATTTAGGGCAAACCACCGATTTTCTGGAAAGCAAAGGTCTCCTCTATAGTTTCAATTCCTTAGCAGCAATTTACACCACACCAGCCATAAGAGCACTATGACCACAGCACAGTCACTCAGCAAACACACTTACTGAGGCACCAAGGAGGGAGTAGTGAGGTGGGGGTGACTCTCTTCTCCCTAGTATCAGGTGATAGAACAACAGGAAATAGACTAAAATTGGGTTGAGGAGGATTAGATGGGCTGTTAGGAAAAAATGATTTATTGAAAGAATGATCAGTCATTAGAACAGGATATACAGAGAGGTGGTGCAGTCACTGCCCCTGAAGGCACTCAAAAAATGTGTGGACATGGCACTTTGGCACATGGATTAATGGCCGTGGTGGTCTTCAGCTGACAGTTGGACTCAATGATCTTAGACATCTTTTCCAACCAAAACAATTCTATCAGTGTAGTGGGTCACCACAACGACGGTGAGCTTTGGGCACTCATGTCCACCACTGCTCAGCCTCAGGAGTGAGTTCCAGAAATTCTCTGTACAGTGCACTTTTTTAAAACAAGCTGAAAATATGATTTTGTCAGATCCTAGCCACCATAGGCTGGATGTTAGGAAGAAGTTCTTCACAAAAAGAGTGATTGGCCATTGGAATGGGCTGCCTAGGGAGGTGCTGGAGTCACCGTCACTGGAAGTGTTTAGGAAGAGACTGGATGGGGTGCTTGGTGCCATGATTTAGCTGATTAGATGGTGTTGGGATGATAGGTTGGACTCGATGATCTCAAAGGTCTTTTCCAACCTGGTTAATTCTATTCTATAAGGAAGGGAGGTAAGTGGGTAGGTTAGTCAGAGGAATTACAAAAGTTTCTTCATTCAAAATATATTATGTCCAGGCAGCTCTTCAGGCAATTGAAACTGGCATCGCTCCCTTGAGTTCAATAAAAGGATGTCCATTTACAATGGCTTCACAACTGGCTTCACAGATTTGTAATATTCCCCAACAGAACAACCCATTACAGTAAACATCCTACATGATACAAAAGCCTGGAAATACAATGGTATGGAACACAACGTAGTTCACCTCTCAACATCATCAAGCCTACATGGCAGAACACAAAGAAATCACCCTTAAGATTTTGATTTTAATAATTTAGGGTGAAACCATGCAATCACCATGCAAGTCAAGTTTTCCCTGAGTTCCCTGAATGCATTGAGGTCACCTGGCTCCATTGACATTTGGTCGCACAAGTATAGACTTACTGGAGTGCCCTGCTAAGGTGCTGGCAATATCATTTTTATCTGTCTTTTATAGGTTATTTTAAACTTAATTAACCATTTAAAGCACGAAAGCCAAACATTGCCATAGTCTCACACTTGTAGAGTGCTGTCAAATCCAGTGAGGAAGGAGATGCATAAAAATTAATGTTTGTACATATTGGTAGCAATCCTTTAGTAATATTTGTAGCAAAATAATGCTCTGCAAAGTGTAGAAAAAGGAAACAGACAAATTGTAATACAGGGAAGTGAGAAACCACTGAGCATTTGGGATCTGGTGAACAAATCATAGTTAATACCTGGACATCTAGTGATAGAAAATTCAGTCCCACTTCCTACAATATTACAGAACAGAATAACTTGTAGACACCTAGTAAGAAATACTTGTGACAATCACCATTTTTAAAGATGTCCAACTATAACAAAGACTTCCCAAATACAGTTTTTGCCATGGTCACGCCGATGAAGCTCAAAAGTATAACAACATCATTCCCCTCACAAGCAAAGAGTTGACAAAAAGTTGCACATCTGTGATTAAATTAATTAGGGGGTCGTCTTTATCATTCTCACAGTGCAGGAACGGTAATACCATGCAGCAAACAAACAAAAAAAGTCCACAGCTTGAGTCTTGTCTGTGGAAATACAGACACCCATTCTGAAATCAACACTGAAAACTCTGATTTATTTGCAAATACTCTTTTGCAGGCTCCGTTGACTTAAGTGTGTCTTCTTAAAATCTACATTTCTCAGTTGGAGAGAAATATTATTTGGGCTAATCCTGCATCTTTGAAAGCACAATTCGCTAAACCATTCTTGGGTTTGCTTAAGTTAAGTAAGGACTAAATCAGTGCAGAGTCCAAAGCCATGCTGAAATATTCCCTTTGACTACAGAAACAAATTTCTGAAAACTACTTCTGGTACAAACTGAAGGGCACTCATTTCCTCACCTAAAGCAATTTCTATCAAACCTAAAAATTACTCATCTGCTCATTTTCCGAAGCTGTTAATTTTAAAGATTAATTCCAAGATTCATCCAAGTACAACTTTCTACAAGCATTTGTTGAAAACTGCCACATTATCTTTTTAATTAACTCCAGCGATATGTTAATAACTTGCCTGGTTTCTCAGCTGCTGGCTAGTTTCAATCCAGGGTGCAGCAGCATGATATTGCTGAAGTATATTCTTATAACCTAGTTAGAAGTTGAAAT
Source organism: Picus viridis (assembly GCA_033816785.1). Lineage (NCBI taxonomy): Eukaryota > Metazoa > Chordata > Aves > Piciformes > Picidae > Picus > Picus viridis. The sequence goes on from CM066570.1 coordinate 11,788,587, forward strand.
GGTCTTAAGGACATAGAGTAAGAAGTAAAAAAGCTCTGCATCCAGTATCAACACATACATTGTTGATGTGATTTCATCTGCTTCTACTGTGTAGCCCCTGCTTTTCTTAATTTACATTCTTCCTCCTGTTACTTGAGTTAATTTATTTTAAACAAGTGGAACAAGCAAGCCAGATAAGAAGGTTCGGCTGACTCAGTGTAAAAACTAGAAATTCCTTGGTATTAAATCAAAAATATTAGGGTCATGAACTTTAAATATACCTTTATATAATATAGTCTAATGGGTTCTGTGTAGATAAAGATGGTATTTCCTTGGACAGCTCTATTAGTTCATATATCAAAGGAAAAGCTTTTTAACATGACTGTGAAAGAAATACTCTGTAAGATGCCAAAATTTAAGTACCGTATCACCTGAAACTGAAAGTTCTACCTTATTAGGATGAAAATAATGGATTTTGAGATGAGTTAGTTTTACTAGTCATATTGCCATCATTTTCTTATTTAGAGGGCTAGAAAAATAGTCATTATCTCAATGTTGAGAAATTCCTATCACTCCTGTGTCCTTTCTCAACTGATTAAATGCCAACAAGAGAATCCATTCATACAAAAAGACAGAAAAATAAAAATAAAAAAGCTCCCTAACAGTGGGAAATGCAATTAAACTACCAGTGTATTAATTCAGGCACAAACTGCTGCACCATTGTATAGCAGTGCATTCCTGTCCTTAATTAACTAAAGCATGATGAAGAAAATCTGATGGCTTAATAGTATTTTCTTCAAGGGCAGAAATGCTTTGAGATGACTTTATTATGTTAGCAAGAGAGTGTTGGAGGAGTTATTGCCATTACTTCCGTTTGTCACTTCTAAGACTGACAGATTTCAAAGAGAAACTTGCTGCTACAAACGGATGTGAAGGATTAATATTTTACAACATCATTACTTTATAGGCAGGATAACTGTAGTAATAAGAATAGACTTAATATTTTATGCATTTACAACCATGTAACTCATAAGCAACATTTCTTCTCTGACACCATCATTCTGGATGTGTATTTGGTTGCTGTAAAGGACAGCTAAACAGTTTGTCATATTTACTGTTTATACTGTGGTGGAAGTAACAAAGTCAAATCAGTATGAGGATACCATTGCTGCATGAACTGAGAGTGAATCCAAAGTAGAGACATACATAGATCTTGCATCACAGAGGCTACAAACCACACAAGAGGCAAAAGAAATGTGGGCAATTGCCTGGGAGCCTCACTAGACCAAAAGGAAGCAGCAAAGCAAGTTATGCAACGAGGAGGCTGAAGGAGAGAGGAGTGCATGCCCTAACTCTCTGCCTTGGTCGCTGCAATGCTGATGTGAGCTGTGAAGCCAAGATTTCATCCTGCACAGAGCACAGCATTTAGACTACATTCAAGCAAATACGTTTCCCTTTAAACTCTGGCACTCTCATATTTTCTTCGGAGGCACTTCCTAGTAAAGATAAGCACATTAAGGCTGCCTGGTAGCAGTAGCGGTGATGATGCTTGTGCTTTTCCAAAGCATCCTGCTGTGTAGCATGTAGCTAAGTTATTTGAACATGGTTTAGTTTCTTTCACAAGTTTCATTGGCCCTGAATTTACCCGCCTGTGAGAGCTCAAAACTTTGTGCTGTGTGTGCTCTCCTGCTGTGTCTGTGCACAGACATTCCCCTAGGCTCCAAACAGGAGAGTTACGCTGTGGTGGCAAGGAGAGAAACAGCAAACATCACCTGCATCCCATGAGGGGTGGAAACAAACCAAACCAAACAAACAAACAAAACAAAACCAAAAAACCCAACCAAACACAACAAACCAAGCATGCAAGCATGCACTGAATATGGCCAGTTATGAACTGCAAGGTGCTCAGTGCCTTTGGTTTTTCTTTTTCATCACCCTTGACTTTGCTCAGCACTTTGAGGGGCTTCACCTCTTTATTTAAATGTCTCAGTCATCAGGTCCCTTGCTCTCTAAACATATTAGGAGCGTTCCACTTGATGTTTAAAGGACCACTCGTTGTGAGGAAAGCTGAGTAGAGTTACGGTTTGCCAGGTCGAAAGGCATCAATCTTTTACTTCGCACAGGAATATGCCCTTAGGAACACATCTCTCTGGATGGCATAAACTGCTGCTTCTCTCCTTTTCTCTCTCTTTTTTTTTTTTTTTTTTTTTTTTTTGGCTTCATGTTCAGTATTTGTGAAGCAGAAGAGGGACACGCGGAGAAACAGAAGTGTGACAGATTCCGGCTGCATCTTTTTCACAGTTTTTCCTAACCCCTAACTCTTTCGATACTTTGTATTCACTGTCTCGCTTGACTGACACAAGAAACCCACTGTAAAGAGAAAGGCTTCCTGTGAGCTGAGCCCCGTTTCCATGGTGCAGAGTTTTCGACTTAAAAATAAATTCCTGTTTTCTGGGGCTACCAGTATGTACAGCACCCGCGGAGCTCACCCCATCCCAGGGTTAGGGCCCGAGGGCAAAGAAGGGCAAACACGTCCCCCATCCTAAAAGGCTGCTCTTCGCATACCACAGCTGCTTGCTCTCCGGTCCGACCCAGAGAACCTCAGCGCTCTTCGAAATGCATTTTAAAGTCACTGAACCACTCCTGTGGTCCCCGTGGCGGAGAGACAGGTGCCTGGCCGGCTCTGGGCGCAGTTTACACCCGCCGCCGCGAAGCGCCCCAGTGCTGGCTGGCACCCTCCTGTCTGCGGCCAGCCCCGAGCGGCTCCCGGGATGTTCGCCCCGAACCCGCTTCGCCGGGACTCCCACGCCCAACTTCTCTGCGTCCCGCCGCCGCGCACTGGGGCAAACTTTCGAGAGCGGCACCAGCGGAGCACAGCAGAGCCCATGAGCGGAGTAAGCGGAGCAGGCTGCGTACCACTCCCTGGGCAAACGCCCTCCGAGGAAAGCCTCAGGCTGAGGGCAGTCCAGCCGGCGCTGTCCGCAGCCCCAGCCCAGGCGCGGCAGCTCTGCGCGATCTGCGCCGAGCCCCGCGCCCCGCGGAGGTACGCGGCTACCGCTGGCACAAGCAAAGCACCCACGCAGCGCTCGAGGCAAGAGGCAAAGGAAGCGTGCAGCAGGAAGAACCCCCTACACTGCTTCGGCCGCGGGAGCTAGAGGTGCCCGCGGAGCGGGGCGCACAGGGCCCGTGGGGGGCACTCACCGATCCGCAGCACTTGCTGGCCGCTTTGGGGCAGGCCGGCCGAGGCGCAGAGCAGCATGAAGAGGAGTCCCCCGCCGCCGCGGCCGCCGCCGCCCGGGGCCGGGCGGAGGGGCCACCGCGGGCCGAGGGCGCTCGCCATCCTCCGCGCCCGCCTCAGTTCATGCCGGGTTCCGCGGGTGCGGGGCGCGGGCGGCTACCCCCGGCGGGGCCGGCTGCGCGCCGCCGCTGCGCGCCGCCCGCCCATGGCGCGGGGGCTTCGCGCCCGCCGCCCGCGCTCCCGCCGCTGCCGCCCTGCGCTGCGCCGCCACCCGCGGCTCCCACTGCCTTCGCCCCCTGTCACCGCCGCCAGGAGGGGAGGGAGGGAGGGAGGGAAAGGGAGGGGGCGGCTCCTCCTGCGGGGCGGCCCCAGGCGGGGCGAGGTGGCTCCGGGAGCTGACCGGGACGGGCGGCGGTGGCCGGGTACCACGCACGAAAGGGTATGCTCAAAACTATCCGGCTGCCCTGCGACACGGCTGCAGCCGCGTCGCCCACGCTGGACAAGGGCAAGGAAAGGGGCCATAATGCTCCCTGCCTCCGGTGGCGCCAGCCTACTGTCCCTGCGATGCGCGATGTGCGGTCCCGGCCCCGCGGGTCTCCCCGCACGGCTGCAGACCCCTCCTTGGCTCAGGGGAAGCTTTCGCGCCCGTGCCCGCCAGCCTCACAACTCCTGCTTTTTTTTTTTTTTTTTGCTTTTTTTTTGTTGTTGTTTGTTTGTTACCTCCTGGTTGCATGAGGCTTTGAAATGCAGGCAAGAGGCAGAAGGCCCCTGTGTTTGCACAGATTCCTTCTGGGAGAGCCAGGCATGGGATAAGGTAATGGTGTCCAGTACCTGGAAGCCGAGGGTCACCACTGGGGACAAGGTGGAGGGAAAGCAAAAATTAATGCAGTGCATTTGCTACACTGGACCTCTGCAACCAAGCGAGGGACAGGAGACATGTCACCACAGTGCATCTCTCCAAACGCAGCAGGAGCCTCAGCAAGATGACTGCAGGTCTGCTTGCCTGGGATCAAGACTTCACAAAGTTTGAGTGATGAAAATTCAAGGCTAGTTTTGAACCGTTGGGCACAGGGATCATAAAACTCCTCATCCTTGACTTGGACAGCAGATCAGTTTTTCCCTTGTGACTTGACATTCTCAAATTATTTTAAAAAATCTCTGTTTTAAAGGTTCAGTGAAATTCAAAATGCTTCACTATGAAGTAAACATATGGGTCTTGAGCTGACCTGGAAAAAGATATCTAATAGGAGAATGATTTCCATCTATCAACAGAACTAAAATTGCATAGCTGAGATCCAAAATGGAAATAACTCAAATTTGTTTATTTTATATTCCTCTCCAGTCTGTCTAACTATTGTTCCAGAAATCAACTCCTTGGAGCAGTCTCAGCGCATGCTGAAGCGCAGTGGAAATGCAAGTGTCTACTTTGTATCTCCCAGTCAGTCTCCAATGTTTCCTGAAAAGCCTGCCTCTACTGCGCACAGAGCGATTCAGGCTGTTCAGGAGTTCTCATTGCTGAGATGCTCAGCCAGGATACTAATCAGTGCCTTACTTTACATTTTTTACATCACTTTTTACGTGCATCTCGGAGAATTTTTTCCCACAATGTTTATTTTTTTCTTTATTTACCTAAAAGACATCATCTCCTTAGGAGTGGAGCAAAATCTACTGGCAGACACAAGCTCCCTGCCAGCCCCCAGAGTGACACAGCTACATTTCCTGTTAGCTTTCATGCCGTGTCTCCTGCTCCCTGCCACGGTGCCAGCACATAGCTCGACTCGTGCCTGCACTGGGGCTACCCCAGCTCTAGCCTCACAGCTCTGCGTGTCACAGCTGCTGATGTCAGCATCACTGCTCTGGACCGGTGCCCACTTTCACATCTTGATCCTGCAGGACATGCCCTGGCAAAGGGTGAGAGAGAGGCTCAGCCTGCACTCTCGCCTGTCTTGTGCATATCACAACAATTAAAGGTGACAACACATTAACTCACTCACGGTTCATAACTACAGCATTCACTCTTGTGTGGGAGGCAGAAAAGAAATTCATCAGGCCACCCTGGGCTGGGCTGAATGGCTTGGTAACTTTGCCACAATTTGTAATCTATCATTGCCTTTCCAAAGGCTATACAGGAGAGAACGTGTACATCTCCTAATTGGGAAAATCTCAGCCCCCCAAGCAATGGCTCATAACAGGTAACCTTCAGGTACACATTCATTCACTCTACAACACCATACAGAACCATTTGTACTCAGCATAAATGGGTTCCTGTAGAAATCAGACACCTCAGTGTTCATTTCAGTGAGGTAAAGAAGTTGACCAGAACATATGCTTTCAAAAATACCACTGAAGTTACTCTTCTGCTTCTTTGAAGCCGTTAAGAATATGGATGGAATACAATGGGGAAAATAAGGGCTTAGTAATGACTGTGAGCGGATGGCAGAGGTCTGGAGACACTTGATAGCAGTATTAGAAACCTGAACAGCTCAAACTCTGCTAACCCCTTGTGGCTGGAGTGGCTCACTGGAAATGTGTTAGAGGTACTATCTTCTGCTTCAGGGTGCAGTTGTGGGTTACCTAGGTTGTATTTCACATCTTTGTACATAAAGAGTGATGGCCTTTGAAAAACTATAAATGGAATAGTTCAAATTGCCTCTAATGCTGCAAAGACCAGCTAAACTTTAAAATGAGAGATAGTCCATTTGCTATTGTGGAAGACTGGGTTTTGACCAGCTTATTTGTGTATATGATACTTATGCTCTGCAAAGCAAACATGATGTGGAAGGTTGTGTTTTCACAAATCTTCACGGGAAAACTAGGGGAGAAGGAGAGGAGTTTTTAACTTCGATATTGAAAGCGTTCCACTTCTCAGTATAGTTCTGGAAAATATGTTTTAGAAATAGAAAGAAACAATTACGAAACATAAAAAAGCAAAAAATGTTTTAAACTGGTGGAAATTTCCCTGGAAGTGTCTTACAAGTTTCCAATTTTACAGTAAGCTCTAATCCTTGTTGTTGCTTACAACATAGTAAATCACTCAGTCAGTAAGGTCTAGCCTACCAAATCATGCCATGCTTTACAAGGACTATTGTTTTACTCCTGGCTGATATGTGCAAATAAGCCTCAATACAATTCATCTTGTTGGTCTGACATATGTCAATACTCTGAAATCTTTGAGAGTCTTTTGGAGACTTTGGACTTTGTTCAGAAAGAGAAAACAAACAAACAAACAAAAAAACCCAAACAACAGATCCTTTGCCAGTATTTTTTTCTCCCAGTTAAGCAGGTTTGAATGCCCAGAGCTTTAACGTGTGAGCTCTTGTTCATCTTGCACTGGCTACCTGGTTTGCTTACTCATCAATTGCATGGCCAATGCTTAGAAGAATTGATTAGCAGTATGTGTTTAAATACCTTGAGAATGAAAGGTAGTGTGTGTAATCAGTCTGGTTTTGTCACATAGCACATTAACATTACAAATGGTGATAAGGAATCCCTTACACAGGAATTTGAACTCTTTATTCTTGTTTCACAACATCAAATTCCAGTTTTATATAATATGTAATTCTTATGCAATTTGCAGTTTAAGTAATAATTTTAGGCTAATAGATAAAACCTTGTCTGATATCAGGGCTTCTTGACTTAGTCTGGGGTTATAAACCACCTCCTTCACATTTTGCATCCACTTCAGGATTCTGGTTTTGAGTTTGTGTGTGGTCAAAATATCAAAAGGATGAGTGCATGTGAATGCGTAGGAAACTCCAAAATAGATTCCAGAAAATCTAGAGTGTTCTTGATTTCTTGGTCAAATTCTGAGACATTTTAGCTTTAGGACTTTAACCAAACCTTTCCCAGTCTAAGCTACTGTCTTACTGAGTTAAGATTACAAGTTGGAGTTAGCATTCATTTGGGAAGGCTGTGTTTCTGCATTTGTCTTCCAATAGCCTTCTACCATCATGCAGTACAAGATTCAATAGATTGCTGCAATAGATTGTGCAATATCACAGTAGTAAAAGCTCCAATCTGGAAACGTAATAAATCAGGCTTCCTTAGGTCTTTCATAGCCTATGTACAACACCTGATAACACAGGAACTGACAGCATCATCTAAAAACAACCACATCATATCAGCATTCTGCCCTTCCAACAAACAGCAGGGATCTTCAAAATAATCTTTCACCCCAAAATGTACCTTAGAAAAAAGCTGAAAGAAACTGAAGTGTAAAACAGGAGACAAAAACATCCTTCTCTCAAACATTTTCATTCAAGATAAATTGCAAAATAACTATTACTCCAAAGGAGATAGGAAGAGAAAGCTCAAATGATTTTTTCATTTCCTAATCTCCTGAGCCCTGGCACCCTTTGCAGCTCCTTTGTTTGCAGGCTTGGGCTTGGCTGCTCCATCAGCATTCAGATTTCCACTGTGTTGTCCTTCCTCCTCACACCTTCTCCTCTGCCCAACCATAGTCCTGCTCCTCCACAGAGACCTTGTCTCATGAGAGGGAGAGAGAGAGAGAGAGGGAGAGGGAGAGAGAGAGGGAGAGGGAGAGGGAGAGAGAGAGGGAGGGCTTTTGGACAATGCTTATGTGACAGCCATAACTCCAGAATCAGAGATACAGTCCTTGTTTCTTCTTCTAAAAATGTATCACAGTATCACAGTATTGCCAAGGTTGGAAGAGACCTCGAAGATCATCGAGTCCAACCTGTCACCACAGACCCCATGACTAGACCATGGCACCAAGTGCCACGTCCAATCCCCTCTTGAACACCTCCAGGGACGGTGACTCCACCACCTCCCCGGGCAGCCCATTCCAATGGCCCATTCCAATGGTAAAGAAAGATGATGAGCCATTTAGACCTAAGAAGAACAGCTGTCCTGGGAGAGCCATCACAAAGATCTGTGGAAGGCAACATGATGACTTGAGAAATCTGTAGAGCAGAAATGGTGGATGTGACTGATGGACTGCCATGCTGGCAGAGGAGAGGAGAGAGCTGTTTGAGAGGAATGTTTCTAGAGTCTCCTGATATACCTTCAGTTTTGCTTCAGTTGAAGTCAAAGATTATATTTTTATTTTTTCCCTCTCTCTTTAACAGCTTGTTACCAAAACATGGCTGAATTTCTTGTAAGTGAAGAGGTCAAATTAATTTTTAAGCTTAAAAACGTTTAGACACAAGTATTTTTACTGAAGCATTGTAATGCATGGTAAAATAAATATGAATTATTTCCCCAGTGAAAGTAGCACCATGATTACAGTGAGCTTAAACACCACATTTTAAAAAGCTGGGTTTGCTTCAAGTACTCTCTTTATTTATGTTCCCAAGCCCATAAAGGCAGCTCTCCCCTTTCAAACTCTTTTCACTAAAAACACTGCAGCGAATCTCTTAACAAACTAACATTGATCCACTCCATTGAGCCGGTCTAACATTAATCTGCAAAACTGCTTTTCCTTGAGCAGTAGATACTTTTATCCGCCATACCATTTAGCTAAAAAGACATAAATAACCTGAAACTCAAATGCAACCCACTGAAAACCTTTCTCAGCTCATTTTCTTCTCCAATATATGATACACCAGAGACTTCTTGAAAAAGAAAACTTCTACTGTATACACGTAGAAGGTGCTGGCACTTCTTCCATTGAAGAAGCGACTTCTGTCAATTTCTGCTTACTCACCTTAATAGAAATCTAGAAAGTTCCACCAAAATGAATGGAATCACTGACCAAGGGCAATGCTCTGCCCTGTGAAGCTCTTGTCATAATTCATTTTTACAGGGGGAAAAAAAAAATTAGCAGGCAATGCAATGAGGATAAGAATTAATACTATTTTTTATTAAACTGCACTGTTTCTCCAGTGTGTATTTTTTTTTCTCTGCCCTAGAGTTGCTGTTAATTATGAGTAAGCTGGTGGGGTAAATTAATGACTGTTCCAAAGCCTTACCCAGTATTATTTAAATGTGTCCTAATTCATTTTTTTCCTTTCATTCTTAGAGTGACTTAAATGTCAAAAAGACATTATTTCACTTTATTATTGTGAGGGGGACCTGAGGGAGAAAGAATATTGGGAACCTGCTATTTCCTGCCATTTTCTTCTCGGATTGACAAGAGCAGGGTAATTAGTTCCCTTGATTCTTCGGGAATTTATTTTTTCCTGCTCTAATCAGTCATCAGCACAGGAAGAGATGGGAGAGCTTCTACTTGCTCTCTCAAGGACTCAAGCAGATAATTCACCTCTTACTACCAGCTGTAGCAGCTCTGGGGTGGTATATAACTCCCTGCTTCAGCTGATTTTAGGAGTTGGTACAAACTTTGGAGGTCCTTCAGAAATGCCAAGCTCCTTTCCACAGCTCCTCTGTGATGTGTGGCTCAGTCCATCCCAGACTGAAATGCTCCAGCTGGACTTGTACCAAGGAAAGACAAGAAGGGATTCTGGCATCTGCATGCCTTTTTCCACAGATATCAATCAGGATTTTGGAAAAAAATCTCCATTGCTTAAGAAAGAGTGTAAGTTTCTTCATAACAATGAATGTTTCATTTTAAACATGTATGATTTATATTTTGATAGCTCACATCATCATTTATGTAACAGCTGTCAAGTTTAAATTCACAGAGAACTATAGTTTTGGATTCTAAAGCTCTGCAGTCTAAGGATCATAGTAGCTGTGTTTGCCCTGTGAGTGTTTGTTCTTTCACTTGGGATTTGCATGATCTGTTTCATATATCCACAAATAATAAAATATTGCATACTAGCTGTGATTTTTAAAAAGGGATTTTGATTATATGTGTAGATAAATAGTTTTAAATATATATCTATCACCACATCATTTAAAAAATGTACTTAGAAGATTTTAATAACTGTATATTGCATATTTCCATTAATATAATGTAATGTATAGTATAATGTAACATTATAATATAATATAATATAATATAATATAATATAATATAATATAATATAATATAATATAATATAATATAATATAATATAATATAATATAATATAATATAATATAATATAATATAATATAATATAATATATCTTTAACCTGAGTTATTGGGTCTTTTTGGCTTTGTTTGTGTTTTATTGTTGTTGGTTTGTGTTTTGGTTGGTTGGGTTTTTTGTTTGTTTGGGGTTTGGTTGGGTTGGGTCAGGTTGGTTTGGGGTTTTTTTGTAGCAATGCACAGCACTTCTAGCCCAGAGAATGGTTCCATTGTCACAGGCACACATGCAGGTAGTGCTGGAAATGAAGGAGTGTGTATTGCTGTGCCATGCCAGCCCTGCTTAGAACTCCACAATCATCTATTAGCATATTTTCATCTCTCTCTATGTATGAGAGGAATTGGTTGAATGCAGGATTGCTTGTACTTCTTCCTCTCTTCAATCACTAGCTGCAGGGAAATCCTCTCCCTTCTATGAAAAGCTTATATTAGAAAAAATAGAGAGATGAGCAGCAAAGCAGGCATCATACTTCACCTGCACAGTCAAGGAGAACCTGGAAAGTAGTTTGTGCCTTCCATTTTTTTCTTGGTGTCAGTTATGTTTAATTCTTATTAAGAATTATCCTGAATAGTGGAGACGTAAATTAGGATAAAAATGTCAAAAAAGGACCAACAACAAGGAAAAGGCTGAGCTGCTGAACAGCTACTTTACCTCAGTTTGTCAGTGACATCAGTTGCTCCATAATGGTTCAGCCCCTGGAACTGGAAGACAGGGATGGAGAGCGGAAAGCAGACCCCACAGCCCAGGAGGAAATGATGAGTGGCGCTATTGTGCCACTTTGATGTACACAAGTCTATGTGACCGAATGGGATTCTCCCAATGGTACTTAAGGAGCTGGCAAATGTGCTCACCAAGCTACTCACCATTATTTGTCAACAGTCCAGGGAGGTCACAGTTGACTGGAGGCTAGTAAATGTGACACCTATCCACAAGAAGGGCTGGAAGGATGATCCAGGGAGCTACAGGCCTCTCAGTCTGACCTCAGTGCCAAGAAAGGTCGTGGAGCAGGTCACTCTGAGTGCTATCACACGGCACTTACAAGACAACCAGGCAATCAGACCCAGTCAGCATGGGTTTATGAAAAGTAGATCCTGTCTGACTAATCTGATCTCCTACAACAAGGTGACCCACCTAGTAGATGAGGGAAGAGCCATGGGAACTGTCTACCTGGACTTTAGTAAAGCCTTTGACACTGTCTCACACACCATGTGCTTCACCAAGCACAAGGCTTGGATAAGTACACTCTGCACTGGATAAAAACAGCCTGGATGGTGGGGCCCAAAGAGTGGTGGTGAATGGAGTTAAGTCTGGCTGGCATTATTAGTGGCATTCCTCAGGGTTCAGTAGTGGGGCCTCTCCTCTTTAATATCTTTGTCAATGATCTGGATGAGGGGATTGAGTGCACCCTCAGTAAACCTGCAGATGACACCAAGCTGGGTGGCTGTGTTGATCTGCTAGAGGGTAGGGAGGTTTTGCAGCAGAACTTGGACAGGTTAGACCAATGGGCCAAAGCTAATTGTACAACATTTAACAGGGCTAAGTCCTCCACCTGGATCACAACTCCATGGCAAGCTACAAACTTGGGGATGTGTGGTTGGAAAGCTGCAACTCTGAGAGGGACCTGGGAATTCTGGTAGACAGTCAATTAAATATGAGTCAGCAGTGTGCCCAGGTGGCCAGGAAAGCCATTGGCATCCTGGCTTCAATTAGAAACACTGTGGCCAGCAGGCACAAGGAGGTGATCATCCCCTTGTACTCAGCACTGGTGAGGCCATACCTTGAGTATTGTGTTCAGTTCTGTGCCCCTCACTACAGGAAGGACATCAAGGTTCTGAAGTGTGTTCAGAGAAGGGCAATGAGGCTGGTGAAGGGCCTGGAGCACATGGCCTACAAGGACCACCTGCGGGAGCTGGGGTTGTTCAGTTTGGAGAAGAGGAAGCTGATGGGAGACCTCATTGCTCTGTACAACTACCTGAAGGGAGATTGGAGTGAGGAGGGGACCAACCTCTTCTCCCTGGTGGCAAGTGACAGGACTAGAGGAAATGGTTTCAAGTTGCACCAGGGCAAGTTCAGGCTGGATGCTAGGAAATACTTTTTCACAGAGAGGGTTATCAAACGTCAAAATGGTCTGCCTAGGGCAATGGGGGAGTCTCCATCCCTGGAGATCTTTAAGCAGCATGTGGACCTGGCAATAAGGGACATGGTTTAGTGTTGACCCTTCATTGTTGGGTCAAGGGTTGAACTGGATGATCTTTGAGATCTCTTCCAACCAGAAGTTTTCTGTGATTCTGTGATTCACTCACTGTAGATTCTCTTTAGTCCATATGAACGAGTCTTGCACAGATCTCCTACCTCCCAACTTTTGGCATTACACAAATCTCCCCAGAGGGTGATGCAGGTGCAGAGCCCAATAGCAAGGACCCATATCCAGGCAAGATGAATGGGAAAAGTAGGATAGTATACCACTGTGGCTCCTCTGTCAGCAAGGCCATGTCATGTAAACACACCTGTGTGTCACTCTAATAATGTCTTGCATCCCTAACAGTGCTCTGCTCGGGCTAATTTACTGTATTTTTCAGTAATGCATAAACTCTGGGGCACTACAGTATGTCTATTACCTTCTATTCATATGTCTGATAATAGGTGCACAAGCTCCTGCTTCTGCCACATGTCTAAATGTCAGGAGATTGTGCAGTGTAGATGTTTACACTAACTAACAAGCTGAACCATGTCTGGAGATAGCTTTTAGATGGTACTCCCCTTGCAGTTTACATGATAATAGTCTTTCTAGAATTGAGATTGAATATTTCATTTCCAGCTGTGTTTGGGTCTTTGCAGGGCTGCCCATTCTATTGACTTTGGGGTTTGGATCAAGTTCTTTAACATTCTGAGGTTTGAAGTAAACTTCTCATCTAATGTGCTTCCTATAATTACGAAACAATTCCCATATTAAATGCAATCAAGTTAAGCCTGAAGATCCTGTGTACAAACAAAGGATGTTACCCTAAAACTTATGCCTTGATATTTTTGATGGTTGTTTAAAAAAACCACAGTCTGCTGCATTTCTGTAAGCACCTTGTGTATATTTTTAAGCATCTCTTCTCTGCAGTTTTCAAATTAAACTTAAGATGTTTTGTTGCATCTGTAAACCAGTTTCTTTCATGTTTTGATTTTTGCCTCTAACATAGTGAATGATGCTGTAAACCTCAGTATTAGCATTACATTGTGAGTTGAAAACAGTCACACTCTTCATATTATCTGTCCCAGCTCCAGTTTCTGTTTTGTCCTCACTGCTGACTAATTCACATTCTGTCCACTCTATTGTGTTGCTGCATGAGTGCTCTCTGCAACTAGCTGATGATTGTCCCATTATTTGACCCACTCAATACACTTGTGTGCCTTTTCTATAGAAAACAGAAGAGGATAATGCATCTCAGACCAAAACCCTAATTTTTCTCTGTTGTGTCAAAAAAGTTAGGGCTGACATTACTAACTGCTCCAATGTCCCTTTTGGAGAAAGCACTGTATATAACAAGACTCAGAGTGCCTCTAACTATAGCTTTTTCCTCTCTGGCCATAACACTGATAGCTTGATATGTAAATCAAATATAGGTTCAAGAGAAATTGGTCATGTCTGAAACATGATGTTGTAGTTGAGAAATTCACTACTAGCCTTCTTAGATCTCTTTCGACTTCTTGTTCTTAACTAGCTTGAAGAACAAGTTAACTGAAACAATCTGATTGACGTCGGGCAACTTCTATAGCTGTGACTACGACAGTGCAGTTTCTTTTACAAGTGAATAAAATGCTTTTGCAAGTGATTTTCACTGCTTTGGATTACTTCCTTCACAGCACTAATTCCTGATTCTTTTCTGCTTATGTAATCTATACAATGTTGATTTTTTTTCACCATGACATATAGAATTTTTTTCAGTTACTTCTGCCTGTATGCATTTGACCAAGGAGGAACGAAGAATGGAAAGGTATTTCACCACCATAAATGAATTACTGGGGAAAAAACCCACACCAGAGAAAACTTATTTCTTCTCTGCCCATAAGTGGATATACTTGCTGGGAGACCTCAACTGTTTTGGTTGTCTCAAACATCACAACTAAAGAGAGGGTGTGCACATGGTACTCTGCCTTGCTCTTGCTGTGCCTTCTTCGTGCACCTGCCATGCAGAGGGTGAGGGAAGCAGGAGTCCAGAGGAAGCCTTGACACTCTGTTCCTGCCACTGCTCCACTGCACCTACTCTTCATGGCCCCATACCTCTCTGTTCCCACCACTGCCCGCATGCTTAGAGGGTTCTGTGGCAGGCAGCCCTGTACCGTCAGCCCCGCGCTGCTCCGTTCCCACCGCTGCCTGTGCCCCAGAGAAAAGCCACATAGCACTGGCCCTGCTTCCCACTGCCTGTGGCTTGGAGATGGCCACATGGCACAGACCTGCTCCTCCAACGCCAAGAAACTTGGAACTGTTCCTGCAACAATGCCACAATTTTCAAGCTGGGGAAATGGTGACTGGCTGTGCCTGGAAAATTTTCCACAGATCTTGAACAGAAAGTGACTTGCAAGTCTCCCTGATTATCCATATTGACAGTATTAAAATTCTACTTAGAACTTAGCAGCAAGATAATTCAGTGTATCTCCATTTGTCTTGGACCTGTGTCAGTTTATGCTGCTACAGGCCCAGCCCCTTTTGGGCTGCAATCCTAACACATTCTGAAATGAAGTGTATCTAGATCTGTATTAATGGCAGCAAGGGAATATTAACTCTTCCTAATTGATGTAGTTTTCCCATTTGGTTTAAGACTTCAGTGTTACAAGCCAAAACAACTTGAAATTCAGACAAGAGATGTGAAATCCATCAGATTCTTATCCTGAACTGCAATGCAATCCAGGGACCAAAGTCCAACATCTCTCACTGGAGGAGTGCCATTAAAAATGCCAGGTTGGCTTTATCCCTTGTTGCGGTGAGTGATATTTTTAGTCTCCTTAATATAATACTAAAGTATAGCTGAAGTATTTGTGAAGCAATACAACAGCCTAAGTAGACACATCTTAGACCAATACAAATGAGGTATTTGCCTTCATGGATTTGGGATTAAATTGCTGACACTAGATTTTTTAAAACCTTGTTTTCAAATATAGCACAGAAAACATGCAGAGGTCACAAATCTTCACTTACTCTTCTGATGTTATTATGATCAGAATCCTCATCTGGTGTTCACTAAAGTAGTTTTCAGCTTCAGTGGGGCTAGTTTTATTCTGAGAGTTGCTGATTAATGTGTCCATATACCCTGATAATGTTTATGATTGCATTAGGTCCAGCATGAGGATTTTTGTTATCTTTATTTATTTTCTGATAACCTTGCTAGACCATCTTCATGTGTAAATGTTTTATGGAAAAATACTGATTGAAATCACTGACAAAAAGGAATGAAAGGAATGGCATTGTTAAGATATTTCACCTAGTATGTCCTCCAGGTGTCCATTTCGTGAAGATCAGCTGGAATTTCTTGAAGAACAAGAAACTGCTCTAGAAAGGCTGGTATGATAGAGCAAGTTGTCTTGGTTTGAGCTGGGACAGAAGGTATTTTACCTCAAAGGAGTAAAACAAAAGCATTCACTCAGAATTGGAGGTTAAATAAAAATACTATTTACAAAAGTAAACAAAAGTATAAAAGGTATCAAGGTAAAAGGATGAATGGAATGGAATGGAATGGAATGGAATGGAATGGAATGGAATGGAATAGAATAGAATAGAATAGAATAGAATAGAATAGAATAGAATAGAATAGAATAGAATAGAATAGAATAGAATAGAATAGAATTAACCAGGTTGGAAAAGACCTTTGACACATCAAGTCCAACCTATCATCCAGCACTATCTAATCAACTAAACCATGGCACCAAGTGCCCCATCCAGTCTCTTCCTAAACACATCCAGTGATGGTGATTCCACCACCTCTCTGGTCAGCCCATTCCAATGGCAAATCACTCCTTCTGTGAAAGACTTCTTCCTGACATCCAGCCTAAACCTCCCCTGGTGCAGCTTGAGACTCTGTCCTCTTGTCCTGGTGCTGATTGCCTGGGAGAAGAGACCAACCCCCACCTGGCTACAGCTTCCCTTCAGGTAGTTGTAGACAGCAATAAGGTCTCTCTTGGAAGAGGCTCTAATGAGCCATACCTGGTTTTCCACTACCCCTCTTTCCCTCCCCCATTACAGGGTCCAGGGTGAAGTGGAGGAGCCAACAATAGGCAGTTGCCATTAAGACTGCCTCGGGGGGAGTGAGAGCTAAGCACCGTGTCTCACATGTTTCAGGTATTCTCTAACACATGCAGTTGTCTATTCGACAATGCATGTGCAGCTTGCCCACTATACAGCATTTTGAACTGATGGGCTAGATTTGAACTGCATAGGGCTGTCCTGTTTTCAAAAAGGGACTTTATAGGGGATGATTTGAAAAGCTCACACCTGTCATTAATGGATGGACTGTGATGAGCACATTGTGTTCCTGTCTTCAGGGCAAACAGCTCTTTGTTCCAGTGGCAGCGTGTCTGAGCTACAAAGCTCCACCACAGCAACTTGCTCTTTCTCACATTTCCTCTGCTTTGGGATTTACCATTTGGATTTTACTTGCCTCTTGGATTACAAATCACAATGATGGGTATTGTTTCATCCAGCAAAAGTTCTGCTGATCAGCAGCTCAGAAGTTTGGGAGTAACTTAAGCTAATTAACCCATGCAGCACTACAGGCTGGGGTCAGAGTGGCTGGAGAGCAGCCAGGCAGAAAGGGACCTGGGGGTACTGGTTGACAATAGGCTGAATATGAGCCAGCAGTGTGCCCAGGTGGCCAAGAAGGCCAATGGCATCCTGGCCTCTATCAGGAACAGTGTGGCCAGCAGGAGCAGGGAAGTCATTGTGCCCCTGTACTCAGCACTGGTTAGGCCACACCTTGAGTACTGTGTCCAGTTCTGGGACCCTCAGTTTAGGAAAGATGTTGAGTTGCTGGAAAGTGTCCAGAGAAAGCAACAAAGCTTGTGAGGGGTTTGGAACACAAGCCCTGTGAGGAGAGGCTGAGGGAGCTGGGGTTGCTTAGCCTGGAGAGGAGGAGGCTCAGGGGAGACCTTATTGCTGTCTACAACTACCTGAAGGGAGGTCGTAGCCAGGTGGGAGTTGGTCTCTTCTCCCAGGCAACCAGTGCTAGAACAAGAGGACACAGTCTCAAGCTGCATCAGGAAAGGTTTAGGCTGGATGTTAGGAAGAAGTTTTTCATAGAAAGAGGGATTGGCCATTGGAATGTGCTGCCCAGAGAGGTGGTGACAGACTGTCCACCCCCTGGGGACAGACTGTCCACCCACTTGGGACAGACTGTCCTCTGGAGCAATTTATCTTTATGGTAGGAGAGTTAGTCCTTAACCTACAAGACAAGCCTAACCCCTCTGCTTGTGGTTATCCTAGGAACCAAAGCACAGGACATGCTTAGTTCCTGAAAGTGCTGGAAACCATTTAGTCCCTGAGTCATTTTCTCCCCAAGAAAGCACTTGCAAGTTCTCCAGTGTTCCAAGGACGTAAAGGAGTCTGTAAAGATGTCATCTGTAAAGATGTCAGATCTTCATCATTAAGACTGCTTGTGTCCTAAGTACCCTATTACCACATAAATAGCAGATCAGTGTTTTCTTTTCTAAATGTGGAATTTTCAGAGCTTTTAACTGAAAATTTCCCTTCAGGGAAATGTTTGTGAGCATCATCTTGAAAACAAAACACTTAAAGAACATATCATCTTACTTCTTTGTTTCCATATTTGTGCTTCCCTCTGACTTTCCAAACCATTTATTTTTAAATTGCATAGTAGTAAAAACCTGCAATAAATTCTAGAAAGTGAATCCCACATTCAAAACCAAGCAGCATCTTTGTCTGAATAACAGAATGGCTGAAGCCTGAAGACACCTATTGAAATCATCTGGAATTTTAATTCCCCATCTCAAAGGTATTCTGAGATTAATTCAGAAATTCTGAATGTGGACACAAGAGTCTGACATGCTTTTGAAGTCACACTAGGGAAACAGTTGTGGGAATAGATGGCAGTGGTCAGAATAAAGCTTTGTTCCTGAATCCTGCATCCTGTCTGCAGCAAGACCAGCAGCAGGTCCACAGGAGACAAGCATGAGAAGACTTGTGAGGAACGAACATGTCATCAGATGGTTTTCACCCCTCCCATCCTCTCTTCCTATCTGTGGCCCAGGCACTTCTCTGAGCATCAGTGCCAAATTTAGCAGAGTTCAGATGACTTCATCCAACGTGAAGCTCTCTGTCTGACATAGTCCATACGTATACATATGCTACACGTAGATATGTTACACGTTCCACAGTGCAGCTACACAAACAGGTGAAGGAGGCCTTGATGTGTTATGACATTTTCTAGAATTAAATCTAGGTATGAAAAACATCTTTCTGCCTTGGGGGATTAAACTGTTGCAATGTTGTATATAGTTCTAAAACATCATTTTAACAGTTTAGGTCAGGAAAAACTCTTGGGAATACCAAACGGATGCAGTGTATTTATAGGAAATCTCAGGATTTCTTCATTAGTTGTAGGTGATGGAAACAACCAATCACAGTGGAACCATTTGAGAGTGGAGAGTGATTTTGAGGTCACCCTTCAGTCTCCTCCAAGCTAAACAGACCCAGCTCCCTCAGCCTTTCCACATAAGGAAGATGTTCCACTAAATCATATTCGTGGTTTTGCACTGGACTCTCTCAATCAGTTCCCTGGCCTTCTTGAACTGAGAGGCCCAGAACTGGACACAATATTTGAGATGCAGCCTCACCGGGGCAGAGTAGATGGGGAAAAGAATCTCTCTCAACCTACTAACCACACCCCTTCTGATACACCCCAGAATGGCATTGGCCTTCTTGGCCACAAGAACACATTGCTGGCTCATGGTCATCCTTCTATCCACCAGGACGCCCAGGTCTCTCTCCTCTGTGCCTTGGCCATTTCCAGGAGACAAAGTGCATGTTTTTCCAAGGTTATAAAACAACAAACCAACCCCACAAATGTTATTTGAAGAGTTGGTTCACGTTTCAGAGCACAAATTTTGCAGCATTGAGATTAAAAATTAGTCTCATCTGTCCACCCATACTGCCTTTCTGGAGAAAGAGGGAAGGCACTAATTTTGCATGCAGACATGTAATGCCCATAACCTCTCAATGAAATACCATATGCCAAGGCTTAAGAAAATGAATGGCCACTGTTTCACATACAAGTTGCAAGTAACTGGCACAGTAGCTTAGGTTTTAAGTGGGGGGGAAATGAGTATTTTAATAATAAAATTAATTCCTCTGATAGGAGAAAGAAAAAAAGAAAATCTAAGCTAGATATCATTGCTGTAGTCTGCTATATTTTAGTTATCACATAAGAGACTTTCTTTCACTGTCGGAAGATGTGGGGCTCTGTCTCCCGTGACTATCTAAGGATCAGAGCTCCTGTCAGGGCTGTTCAGGAAGGTTTTTTCTGTGTCACATACAGAACAAAGCACACTGCATCCAAAAGATTAATTAGATTTGCTGCTACTCTATTTTAAATCCTATTCCAGCTTTCCCAGGTCAATCAGTCTTCGACAACCACAGACCTTGAGGAAAGTATGAAGTTGTCTCTTCTGCCTCACTTCCTGTGCACACAGTGTCTGACACAGAAGTATGTGGGAAACCAGTGCATCACCTGTCTGCTGTCTACTTAGCTAATAAGCCAGTTTTCTGAGTTTGTTTCCCCTATTCAACTATTTATTGCTGACATACAGGAATCATTCAATATTACCCTGTGAGGCATTTACAGTTGTAAAGTTACATAGCTATTCATCAGTGCCTATTTATGTGTCAGCCTGGCTGAACACAAAGTTCAAGTATATGTACTAACAGACCATTCCACTCCCTGTCTGTCATGCTGTGAGACCACCCTGCTTCCTATTCTTAGCTCTGCTGTTGTGGTGTATGCAATGTTGCTGCCGTTTCTGGAGCTGCTTGCTAGGAGTGTTTGCATCGGGCTGCTAAGGGTGTGTCGTTTTCTAAACAGAAAGTATTATTTTTTCATGTCCTTCAAATTCAGATGCCTCTGTTATCCTAATCTACTCCTAGATTCAGAGTTTGGTGACAATTCTGTAGAGCTGAGCAGTAGAAAGTGTGCCCAGAATTCATGTTTTTTGCCATCAGTTTTTCAAAGCATCACCCACGCAATGTTTTCATATTTGCCCTGAGGGCAGATACTGGTTTTGACATGGCCTTATGACTAGTCAAACATTATTTGCAGCCTGACTTTTTAATGCAAGGAATATAAGCATGCCTGAAGTTTTGGGTTAGCTTGTGCCAAGTCCACTATGTTCTCATATAGCAACCTGAGAGCTACTGTTATTGACACTGCAGCTAGAAACTCCTCCTGCAGTTCTTTTGTAAACCCCATTCTTCACATCCTCTTTCCATTTTAAGGCAAGTTGAGAGAGGTAACTCCATTATCTTGTGTCAAAATCTAGTCCTTTTCCAAAAATCTACAGGATACTTAGTGTTTTTACCCAAACAACCTGCCAACAAAAATAACATGTAACTTTTTTTAGCCTGTTTCTGTCCTAAACTATGTAAGAAAGCAAAGCTTTCTGCTGACACAAAAATAAACTAAGTCTGGCTTGTGACAGAAAGATTGTTCTCTCTGAATATGGATGCTATTGCAATAAAGTAGTTGTCTTCACAGATATAGAATGTACTTGTGAGCCCCCACTAAACTCTTATCTTTGTGTCTGTAACAGTACTGTGCCATATGCTAAACACCTGCAAAACAAAAGAGTTTTCATTACTTTCATGTAAAACGTCAAAATAAGTATTTAAGTATTTTCTTTTTCAAGAGTGGTTATTGCCCCCCTGTTTCAGGGGCTGGTGTAGTAGTAGTAGCCCCTGATAATAAGGTGTGCCATTGGGTGATGAATGGTGCACAAACCATGTTGTGGCTTGAGAAACGAGATTCCAGAAATGCAGACAGTAGAGAATCTCAGAAGTCCTCTCAGAAGTCCTTTATTACTGCATTATAGTGTCTTAGAGTGTCCTTAACAAAAGAAGTCCCAGAAGCCCCTAACAGACAAAGTAGCTAGCAGAAAGAGAATTGCCTAGCAGCTCTAAACCCCCCAAGCTCCAGTATTGCTCTGAGTAGCTGCTTGAAATCTCTTTCTTATCAATCACTTAACCATTAAAACCCAACCACATATATAAGCTAAAATCTTTTCCCAATAAGAGGTGCCAGCGTGTCAAGGCAGTGGTTTCTGCAGCATGTTCCAATCAAAGGTGCTAACATGTAAGGAGGCTGGCTTTTGCAGGAATATTTTCCCTAGCAATGTTGTTAGTTTGTTAGTTTGTTACTCACAGTGTCCGATTCACTGGCTAGAGAATCACAGGCTGGTCACACATCCCAGCAGGACAGTGGCTGCAACAAGGCGTCACTAGCTATATGCCATGGAAGTGCTAGAGATAAAACTTAATTCATGCTTTGCAAGCCAAGGGAAATTCCCATTGAGGGGAAAAAGGTTCAAAATACTATGTCAGACAATTTTTTGGAGTGTACTTCTTTGTCAGTGGCAGCTGGAATTTCAAGAAGCGAAGACAGTGGAGAAATGTGGCCATTTACCATATATCCTCTGTTATGTTCTGCAGTTTCTCTATGGGAAGACCTTGGCCATTCATAATGTGGTCATTTATAGTACTGAACTATATTCAGATAGGGTTAGGCCCTTCTAACAATGTTTCCAAAATGGAATAGGATAGGATAGGATAGGATAGGATAGGATAGGATAGGATAGGATAGGATAGGATAGGATAGGATAGGATAGGATAGGATAGACCAGACCAGACCAGGTTGGAAGAGACCTTTGAGATCATCGAGTCCAACCTATCACCCAACACTATCTAATTAACTAAACCATGGCACCAAGTGCCCCATCCAGTCTTTTCCTAAACACCTGATGGTGACTCCATCACCTC
The DNA here is from genome assembly GCA_033816785.1 of Picus viridis. Classification (NCBI taxonomy): domain Eukaryota; kingdom Metazoa; phylum Chordata; class Aves; order Piciformes; family Picidae; genus Picus; species Picus viridis. The sequence continues at coordinate 11,810,815 of CM066570.1, forward strand.
CCTGGGCAGCCCATTCCAATGGCTAATCACTCTTTCTACCAAGAATTTCTTCCTAACATCCAGCCTAAACCTACCCTGGTGCAGCTTGAGAGTGTGTCCTCTTGTTCTGGTGCTGGTTGCCTGGGAGAAGATAGCAACTCCCACCTGTCTATAACCTCCCTTCAGGTAGTTGTAGACAGCAATAAGGAATCTATATGGACATTTTCTGAAATTAATGATAGTCTGGAAAAATATAAAACATAGGAAGGCCATTGGAAGAAGAGGTACAGATGTTTTGCACAAAAATAGCCAGAAAACCACCCTGGCTGTAGTTATCTACAGGAATAATGATACTAGTGGTCTGTTAAGGAATTTATTACATTATCATTAAGATATGGCAAATATGAATATTAATAAAAATATCAATAACTTTTATTAATATGAAAAATTGTCCAAAACATATAAAATAAGTTTGATGTATGGTTAGAATATGTATTTACAGTGGGAATGTACAGTATTTAGGCAAATTTAACTATTTTAAGCAAACCATAAGGAATAGCAGGGACAGAGAGAATCCCCGGGAGCAAAATGGCTGTCAACCATGGCAGGGGGTGGGGAGTCTTGACAAGAGCCGTTAAGTCACAGAGGCAATGAATTAGTTACTCACAGCTGATTCCACCCAAGTGGAGAGTGCTGCTGCTGTGTATTAGCCATTGAGGCTTTTGGGGGCGCTCTTGTGTGCCAGGCAATGCTGGTTGCCAGCAGTCTCAAGGCTGGTCTGGCTTCAGCAGGATGGTGAGCGATATGATGCTATCATAGCGGGCTCCTGCATCTTCCTGGGTAAACTGAGGCACAGCAAAATTGCAGTTGCAAGGGGAAGCAAGGCTTGTCTCCAGCTCCTGAGCTCATGGCTTCTCTAGCTTTCAGTGAGTAGGCTCATGGTTTTTATCTCAGGCACTGGGCCAGGCAGCTCGAGGCAAGGCAAGTTAAAGCAGCTTCAAGCCAGGCAGGTCCAAGCAGGCAAGCAAAGGCAAAGGAAAGGCGACTAGATGCTGGTCTATATATATATCTTGCCCGAGACTCACTTGGGCCAATAGGGCAACTGAAGCCAGCAAATAATTACTCAATGAAAAAAGATTCTGCCAGGCTGTGGGCATAAAATGCAAAATGCAAAAACATAGGCCTGGTCGGGGAGAAGCATGCCCTTACCCCAGAAGGAAACTTATGTTTTGGCCTCTCTTTTGTCCCTTTTCCTGTATTACCCCAACTCCTGCAGGGGGAGGTGGAGGGAGACCATGTCTAGATACATCAGGGTCCATCTGGGTTTGTGTTGGGCTCATTTGGCCCTACCATGTTATAGTCCCACTGAGAAAGCTAGAGTACCAGCTACATATTCATGGTAACTTTAGAATTCAAGTCTAATAAATGGTGCTTGCTAATGCTGAGTTTGGCTGAAGACTCATGGCAGAAGAGAGAACAAAACAAAGCAAGCCTCCAACCATGGATTTGAGGCAGGATCATGCAGAACGATTTGTAGTATTGAACAGACCCCTTGTCAACAGAAACATGTTCTTCCAGGGGACAGTTCAAAGCAGTTTTACAGGTGCTTCGAGGTGCCCCTTTTTCACCACAGGAGGACCCTTGGAGAGGAGCTTAGTAATTAGGCACCTAAAGTTGATCAACAAGCAGCCACAAAGCATGCCCACTGATGTAAGTTAAACCATTCATTTTACTTTATCATATCATCAAAATGATGTCCAGAAGACTCAAAAGCTACACAAGGCACAGCCACACTTTCTTGGTCCAGCAGATCTTTGTCAGCCTTAAGCTCTGCTTTGTGTGACAGAACTAGAGTTGCAAACTAAATTTGCCTGACCCTCTTCAGCATGTGAACATGATGTTCATTTGTCCTTGTGAGAGTTGCTGGTCAAGGTGATACATGCATCGTAATACCTCTGAACATGTTTGTTTAATGTTATCCACTGCAAGATCTTATGCTAATAACTCAGAAAATAAACTAAATTAGGATGAATTGACTAAGGCCTCCAATCTTACCATCAGGAGCACCCTCTACAAAGAAGAATTGATAGAAAGTGTTATTTTGTTATTACTGAGATGGATCAGCCACATTCAGAGCCCCATGCTTGGGCACCACACAGAGAGTAAGATATGGTACTTGTTCAAAAGAACTTATTGAACAGAACAAGAAAGACATAATGTAGCAGCAAGTACTATTATTTTAGTTTCATATAGCAGAATACAAAGTATACAAGGATTAAGCATGGCATGGGATTGGGAGGAACCAAACAGCAAAGCCAAAATTCCAACCAAAAATCTCCTGAATTCACATTGGTGGTTTAACTCTCTCATGTGCTTGACTAGCTGGCATCATGTCAGTGGCACTTAAACGCTGCATAGTCTTCCTTAATTTGGGAAGGCAAATGCTTCTGGCCTCAGCACTCTTTATTGGCATATATCATAAGCCTCTGCTATCAAAATGTATGATTTACAGTAATTGCCTTTTCAAAATCAAACCTTAAAGCAAAATTAAAAGAAAAAATGTAAACATTAACTTTTTGGGTAGAAGGTAATGAACAGCATTTCTCTGGGGGAAAAAAAAAAAAGTGTAAATTTTGAGTACCATCACTTTTGACATCTTTACTGTGAAGACATAAAACAGACATTTTTACAGTGACTGAGAAATGCTAAATGCTGTGCTGAGAAATAAAAAAATTAGGTAAGTGGGGTCATTTAATTTTATTAGGAGGATGCAAATGCATTAAATGACTGAAGCACACAACATTCTCATTATATGTCCTTTAGTTGTCTGTTCCTCTGAATTCTTCAACACAGTGACTCTTACAGTGTAAGCAGAAAATGCAAAGAAATATCCTACTCCTGCTAAACCATGCTATCATGATGATGTGGTGCATTTTACTCATTATAGTTATCTCAGTTTGAAGTGTACAATGGAAATGAAGGAGGAAAGGGCAGAAGGGAATAATGTTACAGATAGATTTTACCAGAATTTGTTTCAGTCAGTGACATACATTAAAAGTGAACTTAAGTAGATTTGCATGCATTAAAATACATTTTATCTGCATGTCATAATTGCTTTCTTTCATTTCAGTTATGTCCTTTTGATGTATTAAAATGGCAGTTGTGCTGTGTGCAGTATTAGGCATGTGGCTTTGAAATCCAAACAAGCTTGTAAGGAAACTGGCTTTACTGACTTGTAGATCTGTATGGTGCTCTCTTTGACATCTGCTGGGATACATGATTGTGTACTCACTAAATGAATGACTTTGGACGTGTGATTGTGTTAACCATTTACAAATGCAATCACTCTTCAAATGAAGATGATGTCATCAATATATCTAGAGAGCATCAATATATAATCTTAGATACCTAGCAGGAGGAAATAAAACTTTCTGCTTAATCAATCAGTCAAACTGTGAGTTATGCAGGAGCCTACAGTGAATTAAGTCAGTTTGGTTTAATAGCTGCACATTTCTAGGGCAGGATCACAAGCCAATGTATGCTTAAGCACGTAAGAAAGAAAAAGCCCTTATCCACATATGTGGCTCCCAGGGTACTATGGGCACTTACAGCCTGCTGTTTTCTTCTTCTACTCCAAAGCAATTTGAGAAGAGGGTATATAGGTCAAGGTAATATGTTGGTAGCTGCGGGCAAGTGGTTTGGCAATGTACATTGCAGAGAGAGAGTTAACCCCGTGACCAGCATGGTACCAGCTCCTGCACAAGTTGCACTTGTGCCATCCAACCTTCTGTCCTGCAGCATTCCTGCATGGCAAAAATAGGGCTGTGGAGCTAAGAATTAAAGTCACAAAGGGAATGTGACAGTGCTCCTCCCCAGTTTTTCCTGAGACTGGACGCAAAGTATTCGTGAGCAGCAAGAAACAGCAAGGCAATCCTTGTCATACACAAGACAGTCCTTTAGAAGCACTTGGCAGGTGTTAATTTCTTAAGACACACTGCAGAGAGCAGCAGTATTCCCTAAATAATGATGATAATGCATCTGCTTGGACAAAGCCCTGACTGCAGATTACTATATAACTGAGCTAAGAACACAGTTCTTGACATTCATATCTTCCTGTGAATCTTTCAGGCTCAAAAGCCTTGTGTGACTACTGTCCTGAGCTGGACAGTAAGGTGCATGAGCCTAGAGTTCTTGCTTCCTTGGCTGTGAGAATTCAGGGAATAAATAATATTGTTTTGCTCTATCTGGCTCATTTTCTTCATGTGCTGAGAGAACACACATAAGAGGAAGACTTAACTTGTCCTCAATAAAGAGCTTTGAATAGCTTGAAGAGTAGCTGCCCATTTGGCATTTTGCTCTCCAGGGAGAATAAATTTGTTGGAGACCTTATTAGTTTTCCTTGGAAGTATTTCCTAGATAGCTTGCCTGGTTTTTAACTTACACATCTAAAGGTTGCTCTCATAAACCACTTTAGATCCAAGACAAAACATCTCTTATCTCCCTAAAACACTTTTCATGCTTAAGACACTATATCCAACTTGTAATCAAATGTCTTATTTTCATAGCACCTGATCACCACTTGTCCATGTGGTGGTAAAATGCTGATGCCTTCTGTTTGGCTATCTCAGAGTTTCTTTCAGAGACCAGCAGAAATGGAAGGAAAACCAGAACAGGTGTTTTTATAGAATATACAACTGCTGAGTGGTATCTGTGGCCCAGAAATCCACAATAAGGCTGGCAGCATCTCTGATAGATCTCTGTAAGGTGAACTCTCAGTTTTGTGCAAAATCTAGAGAGGGAATGCTCTTCCTAAATTTCCAAATAACACACCAATAACCTAGCCTCCCATGAGTAGAGACTGACTTATTTTCTGTCAGCAAAGTGTTCATTCTCCTCAGTTTTGGTGGATTGTTGTGTTTAAGTAATCGTAGTCCTAGAAAGGAGTGTTACGCTCCTAGTGGACAAAGCTCATTCTATGAAACCGAAGTTTAATCACTGAGCTATAAGTCCTGTACATTAAAACAGAGAGTTTCACCACTATTGATTTCTGTTTCTGCAGGACAAGGACTTCTTTGTCTCTCTCTCAGACTCCTCATCTTTTGCATAAAATATACAGTGATTCATGCCAATCAGTGAAAGGACCATAGAGATTCTATCCATCAGCTCCAGAGGAGCTAGTTCAGCCTAGGCATCAACCTGCACGCTTTCTGACTGGAAAAAGGATGCTGCCTTCCCTGAGACATTGCTTCAAGAAGGTTCTTCAATGTTTGATTAACTTTTCCTAAGAACAAGCACTGTCCTGGAAGAGAGTAGAGAAGCCATTGGGGAATTCATAGGCAATAAAAGTTACCAGCAACACCTGGCTAAACAAAGTGGAGTTCTTAAGTGGGTGTTCTGGATACACATAAGCTTTTTTTCCTTGCTGAATGTCCACACTGTACTGTGCTGATATGAGACTTCTAAGGTAACAAAGAAAGGTAAGAGGGATACTGGGTACTACAAATCAGAGATGAAATATAAACAAATAGAGTCCTTTTTGTGTATGTTACTCCTGTCTCATAAATAAAGAAAATAATATAAAGAAGATAAATAAAGCAGATAAAAGAAGCCAGAATCATAAGTCAGCTGAGGCTGAGGTTTGGTTATAATTTGCAAAAAAGGAAGACAGTCTCCATGTTCAAGGTGAGGCTACAGGATCCCAACAGGTTCTGGGAAGATATGGCCAAGGCTGTCATAGAATCATAGAAGTGTTAGGGTTGGAAGGGACCTCGAGGATCATCTAGTTCCAACCCCCCTGCCATGGGCAGGGACACCTCACACTAGACCAGGTTGCTCAGAGCTACATTCAGCCTGGCCTTAAAAACCTACAGGAATGGGGCTTCTATCACCTCACTGGACAACCTGTTCCAGTATCTCACCACCCTTATGGGGCAGAGCTTCTTCATAACATCCAATCTGAATCTACCCATTTCTATTTTTGTTCCTTTCCCCCTGACACCCTAAAAAGTCCTTCCTCAGCTTTCTTGTAGGCCCCCTTAAGATGGCCACAATAAGGTCTCCTCAGAGCCTTCTCTTCTCCAGACTGAATAGCTTCAACTCCCTCAGTTTGTCCTCACAGGAGAAGTGCTCCAGCCCTGTCGCTTGAGAGTTTCTTCCTCTTTCTGCTAGAGGAGGGTAGAGTCTGATCCACCACCTCTCTGTGACACATGGGCACAAACAGCAATCCTGTTTGACATTTCCTTTCCGTTCAGGAAAGTCATTGCCACACATTTGCTCCCAATATTTCAACATGTTCTTTAAGTAAAGTGAACAAGATTAGGGCATTAAAAAAAAAAAAAAAAAAAAAAAAAAAAAAAAAAAAAAAAACCAAACCTTTCAGTTTAAAAGATCAGCTTTTGAATTTTCAACTTACCTTTAAATGAGCTAAATACCACTAAAGAGGAAAAAAAATCAGCTTTGTGCTTGGAAGTTCTCTCCCCATCTTCGCTAGAGTGGTTAGTTTTCATCTCTTTTGTCTGGAATGCAGTCAGTGCAGCAGCTATTAGAGTTTAGTTAATGCCAGTTTTTGGCCTATATCTACTTTTGTGAAGCATGACTATTATTCTGGTTTCTGGAGCCCTGTAGGTGGGCATGGCCCTTTGTGGGCAAATAAAAAGACCATCTTCCTCTCTGCAGAGCTTAACATTTAAGTTTAAAGATCCAATTTTGTATTTTCAGACCTATATTGTTCTATGCAGAGCAAAGAAGCAACTGTGGACTCTTTCCTGCAGAGACATATTCTGTTTCAGTGACGTCCCTCTATTTCTCTGAACAGCTTGAGAAAAAAAGTGACTTGTTGAAGCTGTACTTGCAAATACCTCACAATTTAAAGTAAGTACTAGGCATTCATGATGAATAGTGTTTAATTCATACATCTGGCCTACAAGATTAGTTATGCCTTAATGAGAGCCTATTTTTAAGGGGTAGCATGGCCACAGAGGAAGGTTTGAGAGGTAGAAAAGAATGAATGGAAGGAGAGTGGGTCCTCTGAATAATGGAACAGATGAAAACTGAAACATGCATCCATGATTAGTGGGATTACACTAAGGATGAATATTGCTTTGTTTTTGTACACTCATGTAAATTCATTATATGCTGGATGCATGCAAAGCTAGCGATTAATTGGATAGTCCATCATCAAGTACTGTTTCTGATATAAATGTTGTATTCTAAAGAAAATAAATCTAAACCTGTTATTAGATGCTACAAAAACATTCTCATGTAATGTGTTCTTATTTTTAAAATAATGGAATAGAATAAACCAGGTTGGAAGAGACCTTCGAGATCATCGTGTCCAACCTATCAACCAATCCAACCCACCTAAACAACTAAACCATGGCACCAAGCACCCCATCAGGTCTCCTCCTGAACACCTCCAATGATGGTGACTCCACCACCTCCCCAGGCAGCTCATTCCAATGGGCAATCACTCTCTCTGTGTAGAACTTCTTCCTAACATCCAGCCTAAACCTCCCCTGGTGCAGCTTGAGACTGTGTCCTCTTGTTCTGGTGCTGGATGCCTGGGAGAAGAGACCAACCTCTGCTTGTCTAAAACCTCCCTTCAGGTAGTTGTAGAGAGCAATAAGGTCACCCCTCAGTCTCCTCTTCTCCAGGCTAAGCAACCCCAGCTCCCTCAGCCTCCCCTCATAAGGCTTGTGTTCCAAACCCTTCACCAACTTTGTTGCCCTTCTCTGGACACATTCAAACAAGTCAACATAGGAAGAAAGTACATCACTGTGCTCCGTGGGAACACGCTCATGCAGACAGCCTGCATGTATTTTTCAAGGGCCCCCAAAACATCCCACGTACAAACTGTACCTCTGCCATTGCATTTCCACCAGGGACTGTGATTTGGATTGTTATTCCTGATGCCTTAATGCTACTCTTTGCTAAGTAATATCATTAAATGTGAATCTCAGCCTCTTTAATGGGCTCTAATGATCCCGATGGGAAAACTTCAGTTTTGATCTCTGTGGTAACTACCAATCCAAACATAAGTCCCTCTTGGTTAACAGCTTGTTATGCTTAAGTAAAGAACACCGGAAATTATTATGGCCCATATGTTACTGAAAGGGTTTTGATGTGGATTAGTGGCTTATGTAATGGGTGGCCCTAACCCACAGTGGGCTTAATTTAGGGAGTTGTCTCAATTAAAAAGAAACAAACAAAAAAAAAAAAAAGGGCTCATTTCCTGATGATAACCTTAAGTACTAATTTAATTTACTTTTTCCTACTCAGGCACAATCAACATATGTTGGAACAAACACTTAAAGCCCCTTACGAAACAACTTGTTGCTTTTACCAGTATTATTTTTTACTTTTTGAGTAATGCTCTTGTTCTTCTTTGATGAAATAGCCTAGTTAGGTTTGATTTGGAATTAGGGGAACTGCAAATTAAAACAATTGAGTAAACAATCTGTGGTCTTCTTGGGGAAAAACCCACAAATGCAGCTTCAGGGAAGTTCAGCAGTGATTGGGATTTTTAAATGCCCTGGTCTAAACAAAGTCCAGAAGACACATAAAAAGAGAAAAAAAAAATATTAAAGTATACAGTGTAAAATAGTAGAAGTGAACAATTAGATAGTGTAGTTGGTGAAAAAAGGGGGGTTGAAACTGGTGATGAAGCCTGTATTTATCACTGAAAAGTGTCCCAAAATCGAAAGCACCGAAGTGTATTTTTCATTCTTTGCATTTCCCAATAGACACTAACGCCACTTCAGTGCTGCATTTTAGAAGATGTAGGCTGTATCTAGACACTCAAACACAGTTTTTCAGAGAACACATATGTTTGTTTGTGTTGTGTCAGGTTTTTGTTGCCAACTTGATGTGCAGCCAGCACCAGAACAAGAGGACACAGTCTCAAGCTGCGCCAGGGGAGGTTTAGACTGGATGTTAGGAAGAAGTTCTGTACAGAGAGAGTGATTGCCCATTGGAATGGTCTGCCCGGGGAGGTGGTGGAGTCACCTTCATTGGAGGTGTTCAGGAGGAGACTTGATGGGGTGCTTGGTGCCATGGGTTAGTTGTTTAGGTGGGTTGGATTGGTTGATAGGTTGGACGCGATGATCTCGAAGGTCTCTTCCAACCTGGTTTATTGTATTGTATTATTATTGTACTCTGGGGCAGTTTGAAAATGCTGAACGGTTTTGGAAACGATTCCAAATTAAGCCAGAAAAATACACATATTCTGCTTCTCTGACAGCCACGTTGGGGAAAAAAACCAAACCAAACCAAACCAAAACACAAAAACTCATCTGTCTTTTATTAGTGGATATTAGTCTCATTGCTAATGGGAAAAGAATCTAACAGATTCACAAGGCATTTCTTACTTCCACAGAAGTCAAGCGCCTACATGCCCATAATCTAGTTATGCATGCACTGACTTGGGGTTTACTATTGTTCTGACTAATATAGCAATGCAGAAATTGAGCTATTGTTTTTAATTCCTGTATTTCTCCTGTCCAGGAATTATTTGTTTGTTTGTTTTAAATTGTCTTTACCTTTGTTGATGTCTTTTTCACTGGCCTCAAGGTTACTTTAGGGAACAGATTATAAGCCATAGTCGCCAGGTTAGCAGCTCCTTATGTGAATCCCTTTAATACCTCTTCCTCATAGCTGAGAAATGCCTAATGGGTACTTTGGAAGACAAACATCATCACTCTGAACATCTTCCCCTTCCTTCTTCTTCCCCCAGGGAAGGGAGAGGTGTGCTGAGCACCATGTTGTGTAGTGTGGAATATCCTTTTGGTCAGTTAGGGTTCGCTGTCCCAGTTGTGTCTCCTCTCAATTTCTTGTGCATCCCCATCCTGCTCACTGGTGGGGTGGTGTGAGAAGCAGAGACAGCCTTGACCCTCTGTAAGCACTGCTCAGCAACACATGAGACATCCCTGTGTTACCAATACTGTTTTCAGCATAAAAACAATGCATAGCCCCATACTAGATACTGTGAAGAAAATTAACTCCATCCCAGCCAAGTATACACAGTTAGAATATTTACTTTGATTCCAGACAGTACTTAAACTGTTACTTTTTTACTCCCTGAAATCAGAACTGATCTGATTATGTTTCTTCTGCCCAGTTCCTGAAATATCAGTTTATTCATTACATCAGTTTTAAACCACACATGTTCCATGTTCTTAGAGTAGTGCAGTGTTCTACCACTAGCACAAACAAGCACATGTATATTGGGTCTTGGTCTGCTTGTCCATGTGTTGAAATGGAGATTTACTTGTTAAGCTGTCATCTGCTGTGGCTTTGCTGCATTTTGGGGTTCCACCATACCATTTATTTGAGGACATAGCATTTTTCTATTTTATCCCTGTTCAATGCACCATCCTGTGGGATGTGCTTTATCATGTACCTTGACTTTCTCTCAGTCTTAGCTTAGAAATTCCCCCTTAACTCTTTTTTTTTTTTTTAAATTTTAATTCTCAATGACCAGGTTCAATTTTGGATTACACAGACCCTGTCCTCCACAGATAGCAATACAGCACAGCTGACCTTCCCTGCACTGTTGTTTTTTTCAGTGAAGAACTGAGTCTGAGCTTCTCCATCTGCTGCCATGTGTAGGTCTGGAAAGCCTGAGCCTCTGTTTCTGCCCAGACATTGATTTCATTTCTACAACGTGTCACAATATTGTTGACATTTATCTTATCGTTGTTGACATTTATCTTTATCATTTTTTAAGAGATCATTTATGGGCTCCATGAGGTCTGTCACTTTTACACTTGACAAGCCAGAGCAGGTCATCTCTTTATCTGAGAGCCATTATAGTGATCACAAAACTAGATACTTAGTTCTCAGATAATTGCAACCCTTTATGCTATTGACCAAATGCTGAAAAGCTATATGACAGTAACAACCAGGGCAATGCAAAATAAAGGCAGCTTTAACTGACACACCAACTTTCTTTCCATGTGTTTTCCTGTGCCTGTACGGCTGCACAGACATGAGTGCACAGAGCTGAATGCAGTAGGAAATCAACTTGGAATCACTGCATGAAATGTAATGGGGAAAAAGTGAATTTGCTGCTCAGCTTTAGGAACTGTCTTTAGGAACTGTTTAAAAAGGTGAAGAAAATGGATGACATCATTATGTCACTGCAAAACAAAAGTAACTGATGCCTTGGATATCATGTCAATAGCATTCCTGTCAACCTTGTCACCTCAGGAGTATGCTGCAGGACTAGACAAGCTCAGATGAAAGGAAATAGGGTGCAGCAGAGGAGGACTTAGGCTTGAGGTGAGGAGAAAGTTCTTCACAGAGAGAGTTGTTAGCCATTGGAATGTGCTGCCCAGGGAGGTGGTGGAGTCACCATCCCTGGAAGTGTTCAAGAGGAGATTGGACGTGGCACTTGGTGCCATGGTTTAGTAGTCATGAGGTCTTGGGTGACAGATTGGACTTGATGGTCTTTGAGGTCTCTTGCATTGATTCTATGATTCTATGACTTCTGAAGAAAGAGAGATTGGATGGAGCAGGACATTTTAGTTTGAAAAAAGAGGCAGTAGCAAAGGGAGCAGAAATAATGAATACCAGGGAGAAAGTAAATAAGACATAAATGTTCCTTACTTCTGTGAACATAAAAACTAGCATTCACCAAAAGAAATCATCAGGTGGCATGTTAGGAGTAGCAGAAAGGAACATTTTTTCACAAAGCACCCAAACTGTGAAGCTCATTCACAGGTTGCGACTAGGCAAATGCAGAGAGGAAGCAGCAGCTCCTCTCTGAGAGGCAAATATAAAGCTCTAACTACAAGCTCTGGCTAAAGAAATCCCTAAAATGCAGATTACTGAACATGGGGAGAGGAAACTGCAGGATGTATTACTCTACACTTCTTATGATATTCTTTCCTTGAGTGCATGCCTCTGGTTTCATCAGAAACAGAAGAAGGGGCAGGAAAATTTCTGATCTGTTGCAAAAGAATTAATCTTCTAAGACCCTTTAGTACTGTAGCTATTCAGAGTAATGAATGATGGAAATGAGAATTCAGTTCTTGGCATCTTTCTATTACACTGATGGCCAAATGCACTTGATATGGTTTTATTGTTTTCCTCTACTGATTTCTATACACTACCATATTATTCTATGAAAACACAAGTAATAAACAAGTTTGGATTGTTTGTATGGATTATAGCTTTTATGGCAAAAATATTTTCTATCTGGAAATGAGTTTTAATATTCTAGGTGGAAGAAATAGCCTCTGTGTAAATATTTCCCTTGTAGATGTCACTGCTATAGACATGATTGAACCAAGTGATTTGGGATTATGCCATACTTTCAATCAACTACCAAATGTATTTGTCAGACATACAGTTGAAACAAAGAGGAATATGATGTGTTCTAGCTACATCTAGCCATAAATCGCCAAAAAAAGGGCAGAATATGAGACTTGAAAGGCTGTACAGTATTTTGCCAACTTGTTTGCAATAACTAAAGCAAAAGCGTGTTCCTGAAATCCCTCAGCACTGACCTGAAACTGAGTTTTATATACTAATGATTAATTACTTGTTGCAGTCACACAAACAATATATATATTTTTATTGTACATGCAGATGTGGAGGGAATTCTGAGAAGCTGCCTGCTAAGCACCAATTACAATGAATGCTTAAAAAATGTTACAGAATATTTTGTATTTCAAGAGTAGTGTTAGAAGGGATCCCTAGGTATTAAAAGGAGGAATTATGATGCTTTCCAGTTTGACAGTAGCAGGAAGGAGATACTGAAATTCAACAGCTCAGGAGCATTTTAGCTTTGCAGAGAAGGGGTCCTAGTGGCCACAAAATCAAACATGGGTCAATGATGTGCCCTTGTGGTAAAGAAGTCCTATGGAACCCTGGGCTGCATTAGACAAAGATTGTGAACAGCTGGAGACATGATCCTCCCACTTTGTTCAGCACTGGTGAGGCCACACCTGGTGTGATGAATACAGTTCTGAGCTCCCCCAGTTCAAGAGAGACACAGACATACTGGGGAGAGTACAGCAAGGGCTATGAAGACAATATAGGGGCTGGAGCATTTCCTCTGTCAGGAAAGGCTGAGAGAGATGACACTGTTTATCCTGCAAAAGAGAACACTCAGGGTATTCTCATCAATGTATAAATGTGCAAAGAGAATGAAGCCAGGCTCTTTTCAGTGGTGCCCAGTAACAGGACCAGGGGCAATGGAACAAACTGAAACACAGGGGCTCCATCTGAGCATCAGGAACTATTCTTTTTTTACTGTTAGTGTGACTGAGCACTGGCTCAGGCTGCCCAGAGAGGTTGTGGAATCTGCTGTCCTGGAGATATTCAAAAGCCATCAAGACAGAGTCTGGAGCAACCAGCTCTAGGTGACCCTGATGAGCAGAGGAGTTGGACAAGACAACCTCCAGAGGTACCTTCCAACCTCAATCAGTCTGTGATTCTTGGTATCCTCAAGGTTGAAGTAGAATAAGGTTGAAATACGCTAGAATAATGAGTGTTCTTGGATAAAAGGGCAGCATGGAAACATGTGGCACCATGAATTTTGGAATTGAGAGCAAAACCATAGGCTGTGAAAAGAAAAGAAGAGACATAAGGACACACCCTGAGTCTTTCATAGCAAAGGACTATAAAATGAAGTTGCTGTTAGCTAAGAAATTAACACAAAAATTTAATGTAAAGAGTAAAATTAGAGTTGAGAATACTCATAGAACAGGGAGTAGTGGCCATATGAAAGGTCCTTTAGGAGGTTTCACTATATCTCCTTTTAGCAAGTGTCATTGCAATTACACCTCAGAGTAAGAGAATACTTTGGTCTCTGTGGCCATTCACTTGCTGGCATCATTTCACTTTCCACCTCTCTTTATGCTTGGCTTAAAAAGTCAAAAATCACTATGGTAGCAACTTTACTTATTATTTTTGAGGCTTTGATGATGCTAGCAGTTGCTCATATCAGCTATGGCTTCTAGGTTTGAACATTACTCAATCATATCTGATAGCAAAGTCTTTGGACATTAATTGAAGGAACAAATGCTCCTATGCCTTGGTGTAAAGTGAGAGTGACAATTTCTAGTCACTACCACTGTGGCGTTGGTCTTTGGAGATAGAGATGGCTACTAGGGTCTCCCCAGCAATGCAAATGCCATCAACCAATGCTAGATGCTATTTACTTCTCTAAGAGTAGCGTATCTTAGTACCTGTTGTTCATGCCTTGCAGAGTAATTCTGAAGTTCTGTCATTCATTAGCATTTAGAAAACAAGCACACCCAAATATTTCAGAGATGAATAGAATCGAATACAATACAATACAATACAATGCAATACAATACAATTAACCAGGTTGGAAAATACCTTTGAGATCAACTACCTGAAGGGAGGTTGTAGCCAGGCAGAGGTTGGTCTCTTCTCCCAGGCAGCCAGTACCAGAACAAGAGGACACAGTCTCAGGCTGCGCCAGGGAGGTTTAGGCTGGATGTTAGGAAGAAGTTCTATACAGAGAGAGTGGTTGCCCATTGGAATGGGCTACCCGTGGAGGTGGTGGAGTCACCTTCACAGGAGGTGTTCAGGAGGAGACTTAATGGGGTGCTTGGCTGCATGGTTTAGTTGTTGGGTGTGTTGGATTGGTTGATGGGTCGGACGCGATGATCTTGAAGGTCTCTTCCAACCTGGTGTATTGTATTATTATTGTATTATTATCAAGTCCAACCTATCACCCAACACCATCTAATCAACTAAACCATGGCACCAAGTGCCCCATCCAGTCTCTTCTTGAACACCCCCAGCGATGGTGACTCCACCACCTCCCTGGGCACCCCATTAAGAGTTATCTTGTCATTCATTCAACACATATTTTTTCCACTTTTCTACACTTAGTTAGAAGTTAGTGAAATAATGTAAGCATGATACACCCAAAGAAAATACTTAATTGGGGGGAAAAAAAAAGGAGTAGGGTAGTTTAAAATTGAAGACTAGCTTTACAGCTGTCTTTAGAGAAATGTGAGAGGATGAAGAAATTTGAACATAATTCTTTCAAAAGGGGAAAAATAAAGTAAAAAAAATTTAAAATGTCTTTATTTTGCTCTTTTCTGGAATAAGATTCATAGAGAAATCACAGCTATACTCAAAGTTAGAAAGACAGGAAGCTGGACAGGAGCAGACAGTGTGGGCTTGCAGCCTAGAAGACCAATTGCATCCTGGGCTGCATCAAACGATGCATTGCCAGCAGATCAAGTGAGGTGATTCTGCCACTTTGCTCTGGTGAGACCTCACCTGGAGTACTGCGTTCAAGTCTGGAGCCCTCAGTACAGGAAAGACATGGACCTGATGGAGCAGGTCCAGAGGAGAGCTACAAAAATAATCAGGAGGTTGGAGCACCTCTACTATGAGGACAGACTGAGGGAACTGGGATTGTTCAGCCTGGAGAAGAGAAGGCTCCAGGGAGACATAATAACAACTTTTCAGTACCTGAAGGGAGCCTACAGGAAGGATGGAGAGACACTGTTTACAAAGGCCTGGAGTGATAGATGAGGGGCAATGGCTTAAAACTAGAGAAGAGTAGATTTAGATTGGATGTTAGGAGCAAGTTCTTTACCATGAGGGTAGTGGAACACTGGAACAGGTTGCCCAGGGAGGTGACTGGGGCCCCATCCCTGGAGATATTCAAAATGAGGCTCAACAGGGCTCTGGGCAACCTAATCTAGTAGAGGATGCCCCTGCTTACTGCAGAGGGGGTTGGACTAGCTGATCTTTGGAGGTCATTTCCGACCCAGACCATTCTGTGAAAGAATAGCCTCAGCAGTATCTTCGCTTGATAGGAGACAACACTCCCTTTGAATTCAACACAGCCGAGACTTTAACCATGTTGCTGAATTCAACTTTCTACGGATACTCAAAACTCCCTCGGTAACTCATTTGGGTGAGTTTATCCAACCACACAAACACTTCTCTAACACAAACCCCTGAGGTGTTAAACAAGGTCATAGTCTTCTCAGCTTTTCTAGTAAATCTGACTAGTAAAACATTTGTAGCCCCTGTGAGCTGAAAAGAACTTGCCAGTTGCTTGGATTCACAGCCACAGTAAGCTTGCTGCCACTACTGCTCCTTCTCTGGCTGTCATTCTTCTCCATTATTAGTAGATTTATAGTTTATAACACAGTCCATCTAAATATTTTGTACATGGGAAGAAAAGGAACTTCAACTGTACAATGTGTTTAAATATATATAAATACATATATATACATATATATGTACAGCTGTGATGTTACCTGTGTCCCAGTATGGACATTAGAAAATTGGGTTGTAAAGGATGAATTGAGCTGCTTTTCCATTATACCAGGTCGCAACTGGAGCTGTTAATTTTGACTGGGAAGGCACCACTGAAGCCAAACTGCGAAATTAAATGAGCAAGCGTTAAAAATGAAGGAGCTACACAAGCAGAGGAGGCAATGCTTCTGCACAGCTGGAGAGGCATAAACCTTACCTAGGTTGCTGGGAGTCAGAGAGATAAGACTAAGAAAACCTGTTAAAATAGTAATAAAATCCTAGAGTAGTGATGCTTATTGGGAACTACCTACTGTTAGACAGACCTGCTCATAAACATGCTTTGGAGAAACCTTAGAAGTATTTTAGTGTTACAGCTGTGGCTTTCATACTGCTTCTCCAGTGAGCAGTTGCATCTCCAAGCATATCCTTAAGGCTTGCTTTGCCTGAGGGGATTTCATTGCCTCAAATCAGTTGCCACTGATAATAAAGTTGGTTAATACAGCCACCCTAGTATGAATAGTGAAGAACTGCAAGACAGGACCTTAGATTTTGAGAGGCAGCATGGAGGGGCCATGTGTATCAGCTCCCTCTGCCCTGCCCAGATGGTGGTCTCTGATAGGCAAGTTGTCCATTTACAGGCCAAAGTCTCCACTGCAGCTGCCAGCACAATTTGTTTCTTGGCAATAAAGCAGGAAAGCCACTAGGGCTCTGCATCACTCACTAGTAATGAAGCTCAAATTAATTGCAATTTTAGTTCCTAGTTCAGCAAAGGAAAAAAAGGCAGCCTGAAAATAATAACCCTGGGAAGAAAAAACAAACTGTGTGTGTGATCCCATACGGCAATAGGCAATGTTTTGTTCCTGCTGACTTTTTTTTTTTTTCTTGTGAACTAGACTACCTTCATTAAATATGAACCCCCTAAAACTTGTTTCTTCATAGCTGGAGTTTAAAATTAAGATCTGAAATTCCCAGTTGATGAAGCAGCTGACAAATTTCTTGGCAGCCTTTTGTGAACGTTTATTTTGTGTTGTGTTTTGGGGTTTTTTTTCCATTCAGATGTCATTTGGTACCTTCCTAAACATGGTTTAATGCCTCATGACAAATGCAATTTTTCTCATGTGTGCTGCTAGATCTGGGTCCCATATGTATAGTCCCAGAGGAGGGGAAAGGTCATAATACATGAGAATGGCCTGTCCCCCAAAGGTAAAAAGATTCTGGGAAGGGAATTAGCAAGTCTCATTGACAGGGCTTTAAACTAGCTTCGAAGGGGGAGGGTCGGAAACCAGTGCCCTTAGGCAGGAGTCTGGAGGTGATAAGCTAGAGCTAGAGGTGAAACCAGCAGCCCAGCTGCAGTGCATGTACACTAATGCACAAAGCATGGGTAACAAACAAGAGGAGCTGGAAGCCTTGTTGCAGCAAGAAAGTTATGATGTAGTTGCCATCACAGAGACGTGGTGGGACGACTCGCATGACTGGAGCGCTGCAATTGATGGCTACAGGCTCTTCAGGAGAGACAGGCAAGGAAGAAGGGGTGGAGGGGTGGCCCTGTACGTCAGGGAGGCACTGGATGCTGTTGAGATGGAGATCAGGGATGATAGGGTTGAGTGCTTGTGGGTGAGAATTAGAGGGAAGACCAACAGGGCAGACATCCTGGTTGGCGTCTGTTATAGACCACCCAACCAGGAGGAGGATGTCGATGAGGCATTCTATAGGCAGCTTAAGGCTGTCTCAAGATCACCTGACCTCGTTCTCATGGGTGACTTCAACCTGCCTGATATCTGTTGGGATCTCAACACAGCAGAGAGGAGGCAGTCTAGGAGGTTCTTAGAGTGCATGGAGGACAGCTTCTTATCCCAGGTGCTGCGTGAGCCTACCAGGGGTAAGGCTATGCTTGACCTCCTCTTCACCAACAGGGAAGGGCTGGTGGGTGATGTGGTGGTCGGAGGGTGTTTAGGCACCAGTGACCATGACATAATAGAGTTTTCAGTATGCAGCCAAGCCAAGAGGGGCAGCAAGAAGACCTCCACTCTGGACTTCCGGAGGGCAGACTTCAGGCTACTCAAGGAACTAATTCAGAAGGTTCCTTGGGAATCAGTCCTTAAAAATAAAGGGGTCCAGGAGAACTGGACCTACTTCAAGGAAGAACTATTGAAGGTGCAAGAACAGGCTGTGCCAGTGTGCCGGAAGATGAGCCGCCGGGGCAGACGGCCAGCCTGGATGGGCAATGAACTTTTAATAGAACTTAGGGAAAAAAAGAGGGTGTATTATCTTTGGAAGAAAGGGGAGGCAACCTACAGAATGTTTAGGGATGTTGCTAGGTTGTGCAGGAAGAAAATTAGGGAGGCAAAAGCCCATTTAGAACTTAGACTGGCCTCTGCTGTGAAGGACAACAAAAAGTCCTTCTATAAATACATCAATAGCAAGAAGAAGGGCAAGGACAACCTCCACTCCTTGGTTGACACGGAGGGGAACGTTGTAACAAAGGATGAGGAAAAGGCAGAGGTACTTAACACCTTCTTTGCCTCAGTCTTCACTAGCAGGGCAGAACGTCTTCCAGACAGCTGGCCTGCAGAGCTGGCAGAAGGAGCCAGAGAGCTGCATAGTTTCCCACTGCTCCAAGAGGAAGTTAGAGATCTACTGAGCCGCTTGGACCCCCACAAGGCCATGGGACCGGATGGGATCCATCCTAGGGTGCTGAGATTGCTGACAGATGAGCTGTCCAAGCCACTCCCCATCATTTTTCAGCAGTCCTGGCTCACTGGAGAGGTCCCAGAAGACTGGAAGCTGGCTAACGTGGTGCCCATCCACAAGAAGGGCCGGTTGGATGAGCCAGGGAATTATAGGCCTGTCAGCCTGACCTCAGTGCCAGGCAAGATTATGGAACGGCTCATCTCGAGTGCGATCACACAGCACTTACAGGATGGCCAGGGGCTCAGGCCTAGCCAGCATGGATTTAGGAGGGGCAGGTCCTGCCTGACCAACCTGATCTCCTTCTATGATCAGGTGACCCGCCTGGTGGATGTGGGGAGGCCTGTGGATGTGGTCTACCTGGACCTCAGCAAGGCCTTTGACACCGTTCCCCACAGCAAACTCCTGGCCAAGCTGGCAGCCCGTGGCTTGGACAGGAGCACACTGCGTTGGGTTAGGAACTGGCTGGAGGGCCGAGCCCAGAGAGTGATGGTGAATGGTGCCACATCCAGCTGGCGGCCTGTCACTAGTGGTGTGCCCCAGGGATCAGTGCTGGGCCCCATGCTCTTCAACATCTTTATTGATGATCTGGATGAGGGCATTGAGTCCATCATCAGTAAATTTGCAGATGACACCAAGCTGGGGGCAGCAGTTGATTTGCTGGAGGGCAGAGAGGCTTTGCAGAGGGACCTCGACAGGCTGGACAGATGGGCAGAGTCCAATGGCATGAGATTGAACACATCCAAGTGCCGGATTCTGCACATTGGCCACAACAACCCCAGGCAGTGCTACAGGCTGGGGTCAGAGTGGCTGGAGAGTGGCCAGGCAGAGAGGGACCTGGGGGTACTGGTTGATTGTAGGCTGAACATGAGCCTGCAGTGTGCCCAGGCAGCCAAGAAGGCCAATGGCATCCTGGCTTGCATCAGGAACAGTGTGGCCAGCAGGAGCAGGGAGGTCATTGTGCCCCTGTACACTGCACTGGTTAGGCTGCACCTTGAGTACTGTGTCCAGTTCTGGGCCCCTCAGTTTAGGAAGGATGTTGACTTGCTGGAACGTGTCCAGAGAAGGGCAACAAAGCTGGTGAGGGGTTTGGAACACAAGCCCTATGAGGAAAGGCTGAGGGAGCTGGGGTTGCTTAGCCTGGAGAAGAGGAGACTGAGGGGTGACCTTATTGCTCTCTACAACTACCTGAAGGGAGGTTGTAGCCAGGCAGAGGTTGGCCTCTTCTCCCAGGCATCCAGCACCAGAACAAGAGGACACAGTCTCAGGCTGCGCCAGGGCAGGTTTAGGCTGGATGTTAGGAAGAAGTTCTACACGGAGAGAGTGATTGCCCATTGGAATCGGCTACCCGTGGAGGTGGTGGAGTCACCTTCACAGGAGGTGTTCAGGAGAAGACTTGATGGGGTGCTTGGCTGTATGGTCTAGTTGTTGGGTGGGTTGGATTGTTTGATGGGTTGGACGCGATGATCTTGAAGGTCTCTTCCAACCTGGTGTATTGTATTGTATTGTATTGTTTAATGAGAAATATATTGCCATGACTATGTCATTACCATGAAACTTGACTCAGACTCCCTTGAGTAGGATCTCTCCTCAAGACCAAAAGGTGCTTTTAGGAGTTAGATTCATCAGATGAAATTCTTGGTCTGTTGAAGTGAGTGAGAATCGCATGGTTAAATGGCTACAGGCAGAGCTTACTGACAGAGTTCTGTGCTGAGAGCTACCTTGTGGTGAGCTCTCAGCTTGACTGCATACAGTGGCAATGCAGTGATGTGCACCAACTGAGAGCCTGGCGGCTCCATTTCTCACTCGGAAGGCAATCTGTGCCTGCTCAGTAACGCATGTAAGCACGTACTTGAAGTTAAGCATGTGGTTCAATGTCTGCTGCAGTGGGCCTCAAAGCACAAAAGGTGGGTGTAGTTTCCTTCTCCAATTAACCTTCTAAAGATAGTTTCATCCACTATTTTTCATGCTTTCAGGGAAATGGTGCTATGAATAGATCTGCTTACCTGCTGTCAGCTGTATGACTTCTTCTAGCACACAAAAGTGGAAAGTGTGCTCAATGCTGTTCCACCAAAAGTAATTATTTTAATGCATTGTTTAAGTGCTCACATAAAACAATAAAAATGCATTGACTCAAGTATTCTCATGCACAATGTCCAGATCCCTAAAGGCTAGCTTGTAGCAAACCCTGTATTCTGAAAGAGATTTAAACTTTCTTATTAATAACCTGACTATTTCTACCAGGTACAGCTCTTTCTTTGCAATTAGCGCTACAAACACTAATGCTTTTTGTGGCAGAGTTCTGAATGACACGTTCTCCCAAAGCACCACCTTATAACTTATGTCAAGCACAGCTATGTGGTTTTTCAGTCTCAACCTAAACAACCTCATGGTAGGTTTCAATCATTTTTATAGTGAAAATTGTGAGAAAACACAAAAATTGTGTATTCAACACTTTGAATTTGCCTTGACCATTGGTGAAAAACTGCTAGTTACTTTTTACTGACACCTGAAAGAAGTCTTCTGCTTTTGCTGTGGCTGTTTCACATATAGCTAGTGGGTGACTGGTTGATATTACTTCTTTGAGCCTCCTGAGAGCCTCAGCCCAACTCTTCCAACGTGCTTTTCCAGAGATCCTGTACTTGGATGTCTGGAGACTTGAATTTGAGGTTTTGGGGGTTGGTTGGTTGGTTGTTTCAGAAGGAAAAATTCAGACATACCAGATGCTGAATAGAGCCAGAAAGAATTACAAACAAGATCTCAGGGACTGCAGGTAACTTCATACACCACTCAGATCTCTAGTTCACCATTCAGCTGCAGATTTAGGAAGTTAAACAATACACAGTAGCATTTATTAAAAGAGAGCTCTTTTATGCTAGTTGCTAAATATCCATATTGAAGCAGGAGACTTACTAATTGTTTTTCTTACAGCTAGAAACTTTTGCAGTAGTTAGAGAGATTAGCCTCTAGACTTCTGTGGCAGTTTTAGGCTGTGCCTAGAAAACTTTTCCCAAATCTTGAAGAGAAAGTAGTAGAATGTAAATGAATTAACATTGGATGTAAAAGGGAAAATAATAATAAGGTCTAAATAATCCCCTTGTTCAGATAACTAACATAGAGTTAGTTGTGTACACTCACTTTCTCCTCTTTTTGGCTTCTTTGCTCTAGCAGATACTAGTTTCTGGCTTCTGCTAGCTCACTGACCTTGACTGACTACTTTGCTGTGGCTAAATACTAACAAACTACTCTCTTGTCCCATGTACAGAGGGGTGGGAAGGGAGCAGGGAGGGGGAAGCTGTTGGTAACCTCCTGGATTTGTCCAGTGTGGTTCTTGAGTTATTTATAAATTGTAAATACATATATATATATATGCAAATATTGCATATTTTGTACATATTCATTGAATTCCATATTTCTGGGCTGCAGTTTTTCTTGCAAATATAGTTTCATTTGCTTTCAGTTGAGCTGGTCTGGCAATTTTATGTTGGGGGAATTTTCAACCCACCACAATTTCTAGACACAAATAATGGTGAGGCCTTAAGCTGGCTAGAGTGAAGATAAGACACAAACAAATCACATAATCACAGAATCACCAAGGTTGGAAGAGACCTCAAAGATCACAGTATCACCAAGGTTGGAAGAGACCTCGAAGATCATCCAGTCCAACCTGTCACCACAGACCTCATGACTAAACCATGGCACCAAGTGCCACATCCAGTCCCCTCTTGAACACCTCCAGCGATGGTGACTCCACCACCTCCCTGGGCAGCCCATTCCAATGGCTGACAACTCTTCCTGTGAAGAATTTCTCCTCACCTCAAGACTAAACTTCCCCTGGTGCAGCTTGAGACTGTGTCCTCTTGTTCTGGTGCTGGTTGCCTGGGAGAAGAGACCAACCCCCTCCTGCTTACAGCCACCCTTCAGGTAGTTGTAGACAGCAATAAGGTCTCCCCTGAACCTTCTCTTCTCTAGGCTAAACAACCCCAACCCCCTCAGCCTCTCCTCACAGGGCTTGTGCTCGAGGCCTCTCATCAACTTTGTTGCCCTTCTCTGGACATGTTCAAGTGTCTCAGTGTCCTTCATAAACTGAGGGGCCCAGAACTGCACACAGTGGCTAAAGTTTTGGCAGGGAGGGGGTGAGAGGCTAAAGCGATAAAAATTCACAGACTGAGAAGTCAGCCAGAACATAAACAAGAGACTGTAATATCATTGGAAGGTCAGAAAGTGACAGCAGAGACCAAGAAGTAAAATGTCTTTATCTATTTCAATGATTCTGTGCATGTGTAAACAATTTCCCAGAGATTTACTGACTATGTATTCCTGTTAAGTGCATATACAGCACGTGGAAATCATCTTTGGTTACATGAACTGGGAGGGCTACCTCTTTACATCCAGCATCACTAAATAGAGTCAATACTTGGCTTAATAGCCATCAGCTATTAGGTTTTGTTTGATCTCCCTGTGTCAATAGATAGGCAAAGACAGGCCCTATGCCAAGGAAGAGGTCATTGTGGTCACTCTCAGCCCTGTATTTTCACCACTGATCTGTATGTAGCCATATTTACACTTAGCCTGCATCACACTGCCGTCACCAGCTGTGCAGAAAAAAAACAAACAACCTTTCAGTATTTTTAAAAGCAGGAAATAGACACCCATCCCTTCACTCTTTTCTTTCTAAGTCTGTTTTGACTAGCAAGCCTGCAATAGAAAAAATCTCTGTTGCTGATTAGAGAAATGTTTCCCTTCCAGGAAGAAAAATACCTCTGTAGGCAAAGCAGTAAGAAGAAATTGACTTTTTTCAATTGAAGGAGTAGACTGGCTTTGTAATCATTCAATTTCTCAGCAAGCACGCGAGACAGTTTAAAGTTACTCTTCCATTGATGCTTTCTGTTGAATGAAATATGTCTCCATAGCAAACAGAAGAAGAAAAAAAAAATTAAAAAGGAAAGAAATAAATCAGTCGTCAGAGACTTTGTAAGAAGAAAGGAGCATTGCAACCTGACATAGAAATAATGTCTGGATCACATTTTTACTGTGTGTTTAAAGGATATTTCCCTGTGTAACCCATGGGGGAAAAAAGATGAAATAAAAAAGAGAAAGAAAATAAAAATCAGTACAGACTTTCTGTTTCCCTAGAGGATTGTCCACTTGTTTTAGGGCTATGATGGATAAAGTTCTGAAATGCACAGTCCCTACCTGTGAGTAGACTGAGGTGTACACGCAGACAACATTATTTCACATTGTCAAGTCAAACTTTAAGGAACAGCCTGAGGCCCTGCCTTAGGAACTGCTCTGTAGTAGCTTTGATATGAGTCATACATGCACCAAGACAGAAAAATAAAAAGAACAGGGAGAAGAATTGGGGGGGGGGGGGGAAATAATAAAGCCCTGATCAGGATGATGGAATGATTTAAAGTAAGCCATGACCCCGAATTCCTTTGTGGCAGGAGTTGTGTTGGTAAGGATGTTATGAAGTGGAAAATGAGGTTGTCTTCCACACATGCATGACGAGCAGGCCAAACCTTTCATGTTTCTGAGGGATGACATGCTTATGTTTGCTGGAGTGCTTCTTGAGTCAGACAGGTCTGTTATGAAGATCCACCAAAAAAAGAAAGTGTCTTCATTCAACAGAAGCCCTGAAAGCAGGGTGAAGATAGCAGTAACCTTGACCACAGCATAAACATGTTCTCTTGTGCAGATATTATCTTGTTTCATATCTGAGGAGCCAAACACTAGTTGTCTGAAATGCATTTTCCTTTGGCTTTTGTATCCTGAATTTATGGCTGCAGAATAAACTTGTAGGGCTCTTTACCACAATAAATACAAAAAGTGCCCAAATAATGTATTTCATTTGTAAAAGATTTAAATGAGAAAAAATGAATTACAGGCAGGGAATGTTTTGGTCCCTTTCCAATGGATTTGTACATAAATATAAAGGTCAACAAATGGAGCTTGTTTTTCCATGGTGACTACAACTCTTGACTTAGTATGCTACAAAATTCAATGTATTTAAGCAAGCAATTTGTTAATTATCATAGTATTTTAATGTGTTTATTATGATTTAAAGTTGGGTTTTAAACTATCTCAATTGCTTTTTACTCAGGCAGAAGCATTAAATGCTAAACACATTTTAAAAGATCATATAACTTTAAACCAAAACAACAAAACAAAAAGCACTCCAGAAGATCCATATCACTGGTCTTGTGCTCAGTAATAAGGTCCAAAGGTCTTATTCAAGCGATCAATGAATCAATACATCAACACCCATGCACCGGTACAGGTTAGGTATTGACCTGCTGGAAAGCAGTTCTGTAGAGAAGGACTTGGGAGTCCTGGTGAACAAGTTAGCTATGAGCCAGCAATGTGCCCTTGTGGCCAAGGCGGCCAATGGTATCTTGAAGTGGTTAAGAACAGTGTGGTCAACAGGTTGAAGGAGGATCTCCTCTCTCTACTCTGTTCTGTTCCTGCCACATCTGGAGTATTGTGTCCAGTTCTGGACTCTCCAGTTCAAGAGGAACTGGAGGGGGTCCAGCAGAGGGCTATGAAGATGATAAGGGAACTGAAGCATCTCTCATACACGGAAAGGCTGAGAGACACAGAGCTGTTTGTTCTGCAGAAGAGAAGGCTTTGGAGGATCTCGTCAATGTATATAAACATCTGGAGGGGGGCTATGAAGAGGGGGAAGACAGGCTATTTTCAGCATTGCCCAGCAACAGAACAAAGGACAACAGGCACAAACTGGAACACAGAAAGTTCCATCTGAACATGAGGAAAAAGTCTTTACTTTGGGAGTGCAGCAGAGCGCTGGTGCAGGTTGTCCAGAGAGGTTGCAGAGACTACTTCTCTGAACATATTCACAACCCACCTGGACTCACTTCTGTGCAACCTGTTCTAGGTGCTTTAGCAAAGGGATTGGACTAGTTGGCCTTACAACCCCTAACATTCTGTAATTCTGTGATTCTGTGAAGGGCCAGACCAGCCTGATCCTGAAAGGTTTTGAGCACTCTCAGAAGGAAACCATTGCAATTTTCCATGTTCATGCTGAGGAGATGTATGGTAGACATGGTGTCTCTTACCAAAACCCAAAAGTAGCAAAGGATGAAGCTCTGGAAATAGGTGAGAGACAACTTCAGATCAGTAATTTCAGTACTATTCCCCATACAGGAGCACATCCTATGGGAAGAGCTTGCTGCAGGAGGCATGTTCCTGCCCAGGCCAAAGCAAAACTGCAAAGGAATCAATTTATTTGTTCAAAGTCAATTTTTTACACAATCCATTCTTTATTGGCAGTTTTGAAAGTCATTTAGGCAGCTCAGATTTCTTTTTCAAACATTTCTTACTCTGGGTATAGCAAAACTCCTCTAGATTTTCCCACCATTTTCTTTTAGGTAAAGCAAAACCACCCTGGGTTTCTGGTTTATATGGTTGCTTTTAGAGCCTTTACTTCAGGTGTTATTCAGAAAAAAATAATAGGGTTGTAGGAGAAGGGTTGATTTTGGATAGCTTTGGAATGGCTATGTTTGGTCTCTGATTTAGAAAAGAATGTAAACATCTTTTAAATGAAGGGAGAAACTTGGCAGAATTGTGGTTGGATGTGTTAGAATATTGTTTTGTTATTTTAACCTGTTGTATGCCTTAATTACATGCATGCCAGCAGAAAATAACCAATTAAGATGTGACACATGTGCCTTCTGATAGAGTATATAATTTTGCTGTGTAATGTAATAAACATCTTTGCCTGCTAACATCTTGGCCTGGAAGCTGTGCTCTAAGGTGGTCAAACACCTACGCCCATACTACAACATAGGGTTCTGAGCCTCTGTTTTCGTAGAATCATAGAATGGTCCAGTCTGGAAGACACCTCCAGAGGTCATCCAGTCCAACCTCCCCGCAGTCAGCAGGGACACCCCCAACTAGATCAGGTTGCCCAGGGCCTCATTGAGCCTCACTCTGAATATCTCCAGGGATGGGGCTTCAACCACCTCCCTGGGCAACCTGTTCCACCACCCTCATAGTGAAGAACATCTTCCTAATATCCAATCTAAATCTGCCCATCTCTAGTCTGAAGCCATTGCCCTTCATCCTGTAAACAGGCCTTTGTAAACGGTCTTTCCCCATCCTTCCTGTAGGCCCCCTTCAGGTACTGGAAGGTCTCCCCAGACCCTCCTCTCCTCTCCTCCAGGCTGAACAATTCCAGTTCCCTCAGGCTGTCCTCATAGTAGAGGTGCTCCAACCCCCTGATCATTTTCATAGCCCTCCTCTGGACCCTCTCCATCAGGTCCATATCCTTCCTATATTGAGGGCTCCAGACCTGTACACAGTACTCCAGATGAGGTCTCACCAGAGCAAAGTGGCAGAATCACCTCTCTGGACCTGCTGGCAACACATCTTTTGATACAGCCCAGGATGTGATTGGCCTTCTAGGCTGCAACCGCACACTATCTGCTCCTGTCCAGCTTCTTCTGGATGATGCATGTTTGTTTTCCCTGGCCCTGTCTGCCATACCAGTGTCATCTAATCGATATTAAGTATATAAAAAATAAAATACAATTTGGAAATTCATGAAAGAGGAGAGAAGTGGGCATCTGTGTCTTGTTGACTCTGGTCATCTAGAAGTTTCTGAAGAGAAAAGTCTTCCATTAATCCACAAAAGAAATGTGATATGGAATGTACTGAAATCAAAAGCCTATGAGGACCTGTATGATCAAACATAGCCTCTAAAAAAGGGTACCTTGGTTTTATGTTTTCGGTTTCCTGACAGTAGATGCCTGTCAGAGATTACAAAAATCCACAGAATTAATTGGAGGTTTGAGGGAATAGCCAGAATATTTGGCTTTTCATATCTGAAAAGGTACAGAGAAGAGGGAAGTGCAACATTTCTGTGTTTGTCCCACTAGATGTATTAGCTCCTCACTAAAATTGTCAGCAATAGGACCATCTGTACTTATTGCTTTCAAGACGTGATATGTAAGTAATCTCCATTATGGTGAAAAGGGCTGCTTGCTCAGATGTAATCATATGACTTCTAAAATTACAGATAAGGACTGATTTGCCATACATTATATTTGTAACTGTGTCTCAAGGCTTGTAAACAGAAAATGTTAGCTGCAGTCTGGCCTGGATAAGGAAATTATCAGAGTGCAATTCTGAGAGAGATCTAGGTCCACTGTAGTTATTCCATTAGTGGACAATGAGTAATACCTGGTTATCAAGTTGTCATGTGTTGAATTGAATCTGCTGCTGATATTCAGTACAATGGGGCTGTCATGCCAGCTTCAAAATTAAAGTGCTGGCTGGAGGAAGGTATTACACAGCTTGAAGTTCAGGTTGTAACGAGAGGCTTAACTATTCCAGTTGCTGGGTTTTGTATCTGGGTTTGGGGTGTCAGTCCTTCCCGCTGGGTGGGTTGTGTGTTGGGTGGGTTGTGTGTTGGGAGGATCAGGGAGGTCGTTGGCTTCTGCTGCTGCTTTTGCATTTTGCTGCACTTTTCTGCAAATAGGATAAGGTGATTGGACATCTTATAATCTCATCCACCTCTCTTTGCCTCAACCCAGCGGGGGTTCTTGTGTTATTTTCCTTCCCATCTGTGTGTGTACAGGGGAGTTTGTGAGAGTGAGCTGTCTTAATCCAGGATGCACATGTCACTAGAATCCCCCAAATACATGTACTGCCCTGTTGCTTCAAACTCTACAGATACCTGAACATGTATCAATATGTGTCAAAACTGAAGACCTAGGGGTGTCAATGCCCAGTAATTCTTAGTACTGCCTGTATTCATCTGTTTAAATGTGACCTCAATAAATTAGGTTGAATGTTGTAGATTTAATTCTTGAAATCAGCTGAAGATACCATGTCTGAATATCTCTTTAGGATGTGAATGTATTCTCATTGGATTTGCATCCCCATTTTATTGAGTCTGCTTTAGATTACATCCTTAATTCTTAGGTTAATGTTTTGTCCTAGCACAGGAAATTGGAGGTATTTTAACAGCTGGGAAAAAAAATTGAGTTATTCTGTTTTAATAGCTGATAAGGATCTCCAGTCTATTGTTAGATCTTTTTGCTTTCCTAATTCTTTTACAAATGTGGCATATTAATAAATAATAAAAGAAAAAAGCAGGCTATTTTTTCCTAAGGCACTGAGTTAGACTATGATTTTTTTTTATTCATTTTTTTTATCAGCTGCATCAGTACTTATGGTTTTTATTCTCTTATATAGGTCTACAGCATTCCTTAGGCAAACAAGGGAGCAATTGATTGCATTTTTTTTAAAAGGCAAAAAATGGACAGTGCCTCACTCCCTTTCAAGTAAATTTACCCTTCGGTATACTACAGTCAGACATGAGGAACATGATAGGATCTTGCTTTTTCTCAAAGCTGCTCTAAGCTGATCAGGCTTTGATCAGACTACTCTGATCTACAGAATATTGTCCGTGTTGCTTGCATTCCTACACGTGGCATTTAAAACCATTATCTTCATGAAATAATCTGCATGACTGTTAAAATGTTCACAAATGTACCCATTCTGCAGGCCTTGCATCCCTGAGCCTATGTTTCAGATCTCTCACCCAGGATATCTGGGCCATGCTGACAGAAACTGATTATCAGTTGACCTCTGGGCAGAACCACAGTGGAAGTGTAGAAAGAAGGATGTCCTCTTGGTTGTAGTCAGAGCCTTCTTCATTTAAACACGGGTGAAGTTTATAGTGTCATAACCATATAGCCTAGGGCAACTATAGACCCAGCAGCAAGTCTGGCCTGTTCAAATAGCAGCCAGAAGATAAAAGTTACTCCATAGTAATCCATACAGTCAAAAGTTCTTGCATTTGTTGTCTGTGTGCAGTTTAGTAACTCTGGAGCTGCATGTCACTATTCCTCTAGGGAGCAGTAACAGTCGGGGTTTTTAGGAGCAGCCATGGGATGTCAGTGTTGAGCCGCACGAATCCAGTAAAATGGAGAGCTCGCCAAGTAACAAAGCACTCGGATCTTACGGGTCTTTCTGTTTATTAGTTTCAGGTAGTTTGTTACTAAGGTCAGCCTGGGAGACAGGCGATTTGTCACCATGTGCTGGCAGATGTATGTATTTGTTCATATTTTAATGACTTTGGGGGATGCCAGCCCCACACACTCATCCCATGCTGTGCTTTTGTATTAAGACAGCACCCATTTTTTCATGGTAGTATCACAGAACCATAAAATTGTTTTGGTTGGAAAAGACATCTAAGGTCATGGAGTCCAGCAGTAGACCTCACACCACCATGGCTATTAAGCCATATTCACGGTTTCTTTCTGACAGGCGAGATTAGTCCGGTGTTGCTAATCCTGAAGACATCAAAAGTTTTCAGTCTGAAATTAGCAACATTTGTCCATTAATAAACAGCAATTTACTTTTCTACATAAACAAGATTGAAAAATTGCAGCACATCTATGCACATGCAAGAAGAAAATAGAACTAATCAAGCAACAGAAACATTTTTATTTCCTGCATCGCGTAATCGTTTGTGTCTAGTAATTGCTTTCAAGGACACATCTAACACAAAGAATCTAAATAGATAAGAGGAAAGTGGGAAAATTTGCAAAAATCATTGGATGCCACTAAAATAAATGGACATCTGGGTTAGCGAATCCAGAAGATAACAGGGGGCAAAATTGCTGCATAAGCTGCATATGAGTTTATACTGCGGTTGAAGTGATGGCTTTTCACTGAGAAGAAATGTGATTTTTCTGAGCAGCTGGCCACTGTCTCAGGAAAGATATATTTGTCAAACCTAGTTCTCAACATATAGCAAAAATCAAAAGCATGTGTCCCAGGTTGAGGCAGATCCTCCCTTGCCTCCCACCGGGGCAGAAAAAAAATGAGACTCACACAGACAGAATGCAGAAGTGATGGAAAGTTTAAATGGAAAAAGAAGTGAGTGCTTTACAGAAAGGTACAAGCACAGTGACAAAAGAGATCCCAAAGCACACAGAATCCCTCAAAGTACACCCAGAACCATCCCAACGTTCCCCTTCTCCCTACCTAAGGGTATACCCAAAACGCTCAGGGCTCTTTCTTCCCTTCCCCCTTCCACTGTTAGGCTAATCTCAGCTGCCCTCTTCTCCTCCTGGCATTAGACCTAGCCAGACCCAGGAGGCCCTGAGATAACTCCCCTTCCATTACCAGATAGGGAGCATCTCCCACGGGAATGGCAAGAGAAGAAAGAGGAAGTGTGAGAGCTTGCAGATAGATTTATAGGGAGCAGGACATTATGGGTATGAAATACGCTGCTTCCTGTGTCCACCCACTGGGCTGGACACTCAGGGCACCAGAGGTGCTCCCTGTATGGCAGCAGCAGGAGGCACCCAGCCCAAACTGCCACAACATTTTGTCTCTCTTTTGAAAATACTAGGTCTTCAGCATGCCTGTGAGATTTGTGTGGGATAGATGCATAGGTAATAAATCACCAAATCCTGAAATGCAGCCATGTCTGAAGCTTCATATTGACCAAGAAGGGCAGCCAGGACATGGCACACGTAGGCTGTCCATTTAGAAGTGTAAGGACACCTAGGGGAAATGAAGGGATAACCTTACAAACTTATAAACTACCCATTGCAGAAGAATAAAGGATAAAGTGGTAATAGTCACATTTTCAGCTTTTTGTCCTGTTCAAAGGCTAGTAAAATTTCCTTTGTTATCTAAGTCATTCATTTGCTTATGCACAACAACAGAAACCTTGGTGATTACACTACTGCCTCTGTTACAACAGCACCCAGTATGCCCAGATGGTGCTCAGGTTGCCCATCTGCAAAAGTACAAAACAGTAAAAATAACTCTATAAAACTTCGTTTTCAATTGCAGAGAAATTCTTTTAATGAAGATTATAAAGTTCTCACTGAAAAATGTGTTCACTTTGTTCACTTCTAACAAAAAACCTGACAGTATTTATTTTCTTGACATCTTCACTTCACATGCTCATTTTATGTCTCCTCCTTGCCGCATCCTGCCGTGTGGCAGCTTTGACCCATTTCTCCTCTGGAGGAACTGGGGCACTCAAGGAGCCAAGGGAGTAGGGAAGGAAGCTTAGTGAGTAGTAAATGGCTATGGTGGGTGTCTCAGTCCAGAGAGGGTAGGAGACATTTTTCTTTTGAATATTCCTGTGCTATGAAATTAGAGGCACAAACGAGGCCAAAATATCAACAGCGAGGCTATTTATTAACAGAATAAAATGGACAGAACAGAAGAAGACAGAGAGAGAGGGAGAAAATAGAGAGAGAAGGAGAAGAGGGAGAGAAAAGTGGAAAGGAATTATATTACCACATCCTTCACCCCCAAGACAGTTTGGGTCTGTGGAGGAAGGGTGCTGCCGCTTTGGCATGGAGGAGATATCATCCTTGTTGGCTGTGCTGTCCTCCACTGGAGGAAGGAATAGAATAGGAATAGAATAGAATAGAATAGAATAGAATAGAATAGAATAGAATAGAATAGAATAGAATAGAATAGAATAGAATAGACCAGACCAGACCAGACCAGACCAGACCAGGTTGGAAGAGATCTTCAAGATCATTGCATCCAACCTATCAACCAATCCAACCCACCTAAACAACTAAACCATGGCACCAAGCACCCCATCAAGTCTCCTCCTGAACACCTCCAATGAAGGTGACTCCACCACCTCCCCCGGCAGCCCATTCCAAGGGATATCCCAAAGTCCAAGTCCTTCTCTGAGCAGCCTCTTCAGTTCCATGAGTTACAGCAGGCAGAACTTAGGACACGGAGAGAGGGTTCCTCCTGGTTTGCTGCCTCCAGGCTACATGGTAATGTCTTTTTTCCTGTGTCTGTCCTTTTCTCTCAGAGCAGCATTGCCCAGGTCTTTTCCTTCTCTCGAGACAGTAGTTGCTCAGGTCTTTTGTACAGTTTTTTAGTCCTTAGGTATGTGTCCAGGTATTGTCCCCAGGAAATCCTCCTGTCTATTCCTTGTGTTTGTACACGGATTGGGGGGGGGGCTCCACCTCCTCCTTCTTCATTTACCTGCCCACACACATAATACGCACAGGGGCCAGATGGTGAATCCATTGTCCTCTCACCATCCTCCCTTTCCGGGATACCTGATGGGTGGAGATGATCTTGTCTTATGCACATTCCAGAGAGTATTATTTCCAGGGCAGCTGCAGTCTGGTGAGCAATCTTTATCTTTTATTGGGTCACATCTCAGTTCATGATACAATCACAAGGTGATTTGTATCCAGGATTTGTAGACAGGATTCCTACAGTGGGGAACTGAAAGGGGTTTTTTTTGTTTGTTTTGTTTTGTTTTGGATTTTTTTAGGTCTTACCCCCTTTTTATTAAAAAGAAATGCGAGAGACTTGTACAAATTCTATTTATCCACCAGGAAAAAGAAATTTAATTATTGAAGGGAAACTAAACCCCCCACTTTCCCATGTAAAGGAAACTACACCGAGCATCACAGCTCATCCTTCAGTACTAACCCAGTTGAGAAGCAAATTACTCTCTAGTGAGAGCATTTGGATGTGTGATAGCAGTTAATTAAATTATTCTACTGCTATACAGTTGCCTTCATCATACAACCCACATTTTCTTTCCATAGGCATCAGTGAGAAGGGCCACTGGTGGCCCATGATTTAGTGAACTGAACTGAAACAGCAGCATGAGTCCTAGCTCTACACTAAGGTGTTATGAAGGTTTCAGTCCCAAATCCACCATGGGCTTCATGGGTACAGCTATACCTCCCACGGGTGTTGCAGCTATTACCTGCTTGCCATCAGCCAGTAGGCAGCAGCTTTCTGTATTTATGGCCTTAGCCTGTCCCACTTGTGTTAAAATGTGTCAACCTGAAGGTATTGTACCCAAGCGTAACCTAATTGTATGCAAGCTTAACAACAGTTCACATCGTAATTTGTGCCAGGTCCATAACTGGACCATGCACAGCTGCAGCACTTCAGCCAACAGTTCAGAATGCTGTTCAGAAGCAAACTCATGACTCAGCAGAAATGCATATACTGGGACAGCTTAGTGAAGTGAGACAGGCATCTTAGTACTGAGAGTAACTGTGGGTACGATAAATGCAATTATTTTTCTGCTTTTTAAATGTGTTTCTAGCCTAAGCAGCTAAGTTGTAGGGGTTAAAAAATAAGTAGGGGAGTAGGGAAAAGAAAGAAGAAAACCAGCATCCCCTCGTCCTTGCTGATGGGCAGCATTCCAGCCCTTCCACCCCAAACCTGCAGCACTGTGACTGAAGTGCAGGACCTGGCACTTGGCTTTGTTAAACCTCTTAGAACTGACCTTATGCCATCAATCCAGCCTGTCCAGATCTCTTTGCTGAGCCTTCCTACCCTCAAGTGGATCAACACACCCACCACTGGTTTCTTTCAGCTGCCCAAGGAGGCTTATAGACCAGAGCTTAGTGGCTGAATACCCATTTTAGATACCAGCATGCTGACAATTTCAAGTACTTATGCTATCCTTGTTACCCCAATATTCTTCAGTGCCTTTATCCTCACAGTGCTAACATTCCACTTCTGTAATCAAAACCAAGGCCTTCCTTTTGCCCTTGAAAGCAGGGGCTTGAATTCTTTTGTGGATGTAGATAGTGGCAACTTATCTAACATCACCCAGGAGTTCAGAAGCAGAACAGGAGTTCTGAAACTTCCTCCACATCTGAAATAGCTGTCCTGTCCTTAAAAGAGTGTCTGCTGATCCCCCATGAAGACCAGATCTCTGCTCAAGGGCTTGAATGTCTTTGGTTTCCAGAATCTTCAGCAGGGTTCAGGACTGTTCTTCACCTTTGAAAACTGTATTTGTGGATTTTTTGTGCTCTGCTTGTACTGGAAAAATGGTGATATCTGTGCATGCATGTTAGCAATCTGCACGCAAACCATATGCTTGTATTTCTGACTTCATGCAGACACTTGCAAAGAGATTAATTAAATTTATGATAACCACGTGACTTCTAGGCTTGTGCTGAGCTGAAACTGGTAATGAATCTGCTGTAGAGCTTCAGCAGCTGGGTAGACAGCAAGGGTTTTACTACTCGAGGAAAGCTGAAATCAAAATGCTACATAATTAGAACTTCTTGCAGTCATACATTCTTTACAAAGTGTTCTGATAGTAACATATCATACTTTTCTTCCCTGATTTGCATCCTGAACAGTCTGAGTTACTCCCTGGGATACAACTTTGTGTTCTACCTCTGTATTGCAGCATTTTCTACATTCTCATCACCAATGCACCAGGGTGAGTGTTCTTCTGAGCTATTATGCCTAGTTGAAGTCTCAAAGATATCAGGCCATAGGAGGCCATAGGTGAGGAGATAATGCTGTGGTCACAGCAGAAAAAGGAAGATTAAGAGAAAACCACTGCTTTGTAATGATGGTACATATTCCAGGTTCCTACAGCCTGCTTCTCCCAGAGAGTATTCAGCAGCTTGTCAGCTAGGAGGAAAGGCTAAATAGCATTATTCTCATTTCTGGTTGAGGAATATATAGCCATTAAATTTATTCTCAAGACACACTGAGCTTGAGTGTGGCCTTTTCAGACCTCTAATGCATTCTACAACTTTGTGTGTAATGATTTTAACACCACCAGCTCCATGGCTGTTACTCAATTCCATGCACATTCACTGCAGAGGTTTTGCAGATGGCAGCGATGGATTATGCCAAAGAAAATGAGTTTTAGAACACAAGCCTTTGGCCCCAGATTTAAAGGAGAATATATATTATCTCTCAGGAGGATGTTTGTTAGCTATAAACCAGAATTATTCCAAAGAGCAGGTCAGCCCCTGAATGTGATCTAGGATCATTGCCACTGCCCTCATTCTCAAATAGGTCTGACAGACCTTGATTAGTTCTAAGAAGGAAACATTATGTGCACCCACCAAAACACTACCGTATCACCTATAAATGCAATAATTCAGAGAAGATATAATACTGGAAGAGACAGTCAGGAAATGTAGGGTGTTTAAATTCCCTTTACTTGGGGAGTGTGACTGAAGAAAAGGGAGCTTGTGAATACTCAGCAGTTTCATCCAGCCAAGTTCCTGAACATCTCAGAATCTTCATGGGAACATGTTGACTTCCATTGCACTTGAAAGTTTTTTACTTGATATGATAAAAATCCATCTGTACTATATATAATAGTAATGATAATGATAATTATGATGATAATAATAACTACTATTGTTATTATTGTTATTATTATTATTACAAATATCAATTTATTACTTTTCAATTTTGGCTCAGCTAAAGATTCTTTATTAAACAAATCTTACAAAAAGCTTTTCTAGGGAGGTATAAAATCACTGCAGTGAGTGATAACCCAGGCATTCCCTTCCAATTATGTTCAACTCTAAGAGTCACTTGCTATAAGACATTTCATTCTTCAATGACTATTTTCATTGATGTGATTTAAATTAAAGCCACCCTTGCCATTCAAGTAATTAATTTGTATTGATATTGATTCATTTTTCGCTATAAGCCACTGTCCTGATGCTTGGGAAAGGCTCTTTAGAATTCCTGTTGTATTAACAATACCAACACTGTGTTACTTGTGACATGAGATATCTGTAAGTCATTAATTATCTGACTGGATGGTGAGGCTGTACAGGTGAAATTCTAGCTCACTATTGCAGAACAGCAGAGGTTTCTGCCAGGCTTCACAAGTGTGCTTCTCAAAGGCTCAGCTTTCGAAGACACCTCTCCAGGAAGAGCTGGAGTTTTTTTCCGAGGAAGAATTCTGGTTCTTGTCTTCGGCATTGCAAACAAATGCTTTAATATGAGATGCTTCAAGGAAGAGAATCCAAAAGTGAGTAGAAATAACTTAATACAGGCATCTTTATTCTGTTGGTAATTTTGGTGGTTTTTTTACCTTGACAGAAGTGGCACAGCCACTGAAAAATAGAAGGTGTAAAATGGCCTTCATTCTAGGTATTGTGAGAGAAAGCCACCTGACCCAACCTAGTGTTGAGCAAGAATCCAGATCAGATGACCTCCAGAGGTCTCTTCTAATCTATGCTTCATAAAATTCTATTATTTGAAAGCTATCTTCACAATACATTAGAATTTCAAATATTCTCACATACTGAAATTCAGTATTTCTTCTTCTCTAAACCCTGGAGCATTAGGGCTCTACTTATTATGCTTCTATAGCTCCTGTTGTATAATCCCTCCTCTTTGAGTGAGAATGTGCTGGGCCTTGGAGAAAAGATAAAGCGCTGTACCTCAGAAACCTTTGTTTTGGTTTCTGTTTCTTGGGATGCTAAAGGATGCCCAAAGTGATTCAGCAATTATTTGTGTTATTAGTATAAATGGCTAATAGCACCAGTAACCTTTGCCATCTCCCTTATTTGTTTCTTTGCTATCTCATTTAGGAAGGGCTCTGGTGACAATCTGCTACAGTGACTACAGCCACTTATTTGTACCTTTTGTTTCATGTATTTTTCAGTGGACCTCCAGGCATGCAGACTTTCCTCATATCCAGTGGCTGCTTGGCTTCTTGAAGAGCCACAAAGAGATTTGTTCCCTTTGTAAGTCCATGCTAGCCTCATCAGCATACTGTGCCTGGTGTCCATGCCCACTGGCTCCTTCTGATGCCTCCATCCAAAAGATTTGTAAGGCCTGGCTCCCTTTTGACAGAGCTCTGTGGAGCTTACTCAATATTCAATGTGTATTTATTTATCCACTGATTCTTTTTAATCTAGCTTGACCAGGCTGCCTGGTGGAGGTAGCAGACTTTCTGATCACTCTCCTCTCTCACATGAGGTCTTGCTAACCATCCTGCAGTTCTGTGATATGGAAACAGTTTCCTGCACGCAGTTTCCCATCTCAATTTCATCATTAAGTTCCACAGAAACTCCACCAGCTCCAGGATATTTGTGTTCATTCTCTTCATCCATCTGATTTTTAATCTTGTCCAATGCACTTATTTAAGACATAGCCTCTGGTGGATCCCTCATGAAGACCTTCAGCATGAGAAATGCCTTAAGATTCAAGATGCAAAAGACCATTTCACTTATCTGCTCTGTCCTGATCATTTCATTTATGCGTTTGCTGTCTGCTAGGTCTCCACATCTTCTGGCAGATGTTATACTATTATGGAATCTAGAATAGTTTGCATTGGAAGGCACCTTTAAAGGTCACCTAGTCCAATCCTCCTGCAATGCATGGGGAAATCTTCAACTAGACCAGAGCCCTGCCCAACCTGACTTTCAACTTTTCTGGGAATGAGTCATCTACAACCTTTCTGTGCAACCTGTTCCAGTGTTTCACCACTATCATTGTGAAAAATTTCTTCCTTACATTTAGTTTAAATCTACCTGCTTTTAGTTGAAAACCATTGTTTCTTGTCCTGTCACAACAGGTCTTTCTAAAAAGATTGAGACACTCTCTTGCAAGTCCCTTACTATAATACAATACAATACAATACAATACAATACAATACAATACAATACAATACAATACAATACACCAGGTTGAAAGAGACCTTCAAGATCATCACGTCCAACCCATCAACCAATCCAACCCACCTAAACAACTAAACCATGCAACCAAGCACCCCATCAAGTCTCCTCCTGAACACCTCCAATGAAGGTGGTCTCCCCAGAGCCTTCTCCAAGCTGAACAACTCCAACTCTCTCAGCCTTTCTTCACAGGAGAGATGTTCCAGACATATGATCATTTTCGTGGCCTTCTCTGGACCTGTTCCAACAGGCTCATGTCTTTCCTGTGCGGAGTGCTCCAGAGCTGGACACAGTACTCCAGGTGGAATTCTCATGAGAGCAGAGCAGACTGGCAGAATCACCTCCCTCAACCTGCTGACCATGCTTTTTTGGATACAGTCCAGGATACAATTTGCCTTATGGGCTGTGAGCACATATTGTTGACTCTTGTCCATTTTTTCATCCACTGGTACCCACAGATCTGTCTCTGCAGGGCTGGTCTCAATCCCTTATCCTGCAGCCTTTATTAATGTTGGGAACTGCCCTGATCGAGGTGCACAACCTTGAACTTGACCTTGTTGACACTACAACTGCTGTGTCTGAAAAACATGTTATACTTTTTTGCTAATTATTCTTCAAGATTTTCTTTAGCCTTCTTTATGGTGTTTTTGCATATGACCTAACAAAGTTTTACTTCCTTTCTGTTTTTCTGATCAGGTCACAACTTCACAGTTCGGTGTGATGCTGGCTGTCCTGTTAATATTAATTCTACAGAATGCCTGATATGTCTATCTCATGACTTTCCAGGGCTTCACAGGTCGTTCTTTGCTGTCCTAGGGCACTCTGAAACTACAGTGTTTCTCATTTTATGAGCACCATTAGGTCAGTGAAGAAAGTCAGTTGTTCTGTGAGAAGCCAACTTAATGAAGCCTGCTTCCAATGATCTGCTGTGAAGTGTTTGTATTCTCTAGGATTTAAAATATCAGCTCTCATCAAAAAAGCCTCTTGCCAATGGATATTCAGAAAGTCACTTCTTAAAATGTGGATTATCAGATGTGTGAGAATATATTTCATCTTATGCTGCTCCCTTTCTCCCCCTAAAAAGATGTTAACAAGACCTTCTCTCTCCATCTAGCTGCTGAGTTTAACAAAACTCAAAAAATCCTCTGTCACGTTTGTCTGAAACTGACTGATAGATTCATTATTTTTTAGGGGACACTAACAGACACATTTAAATGGGTATCACAACTGTAGTTCTAATTTCCATAAGAAAACAAAATCTTTCAAAGAGAGAACACAGAAAAAGTGATGAGCCCTGTGGGAATTGTGGCAGCTTATAACTGTAGTATCCACACTCCAGTTTTTAGCAGAGAGAAATACTTCCCTGTGATACATTTTTGTTGTGCATGCAGAAAGTGTTCTGATCTCAGAGAGCAGCCCATGTGCAGGACCCAGCTCACCTCCAGTCTGTCACAAAGCTGTGCCTGGTTGTGTCCTTTGGCCATGCCCTCTGACCTGCCTGAAATGGATGCATCTCGATCACTGACCCCACTGATTAGTACTCCCTGCTGTTTGGCTTTCCTTGATTTTCCTCTGTCCTTGCAGACAAGCATGTAGCTGCCCATGGGCTCCAAAGCAACCTCTTATGGTACAGGATCCTCAGGAGTGAAGGAAAACAAAAAAAAAAAATCATACCTCAGAGACTGTCAGTAGAGTCAAGGAGCTTCCTTTGCTCCTGAACAATCTCTGTCCCTTTTCTCTCATTCGATGTTACTCAACCAGTAAGTTTAAGCCTGCCTGCAGTTGCTGTGCCTTGCAAAATGGTGATGGAGGACTACTTAGATAGAAAGCCTATGGAGATTAAAGTGTGCAAATTAAAACTAGTGTAAAGATAATTGCATCTCAATAGCCCTTTCTTCCTCATTCACCATTCTTTAACCTCTCCTTCAGGTCATAGAATACAGATAATGATTAGGCATCTGTTTTGCCTGGAATCAAAACAGCTATGGCTTTGCTACTCAATGCAAGTGTCTCTGTCACCTCATGTGCACCCTTTCTGCTGCCTCATGTGCTCCCTTTCTGTTGTATTCAGTGTCTCTCGTCTGAAATTTCAGATGTAAAAAATTTGGGCTAAAACTACCTCTTAGCTAAACTTTCAATGTATGCAGAAAAATGGGCAATGGCATTTAGACTGCTGTAACACAAATGAGAAACAAATCTGGAGGCTCATCTGTTCTCCTGCAGTATTGGGAAAGTTCCTTTCCAAATGCTCTGTGACTTATTCCATCTAATGCTGGTTTGTTTGTTTTGTTGGGTTTTGTTTGTTTGTTTGTTTGGGAGTTTTGTGGTTTTGGTGGTGGTGGTTTTGTTTTGTTTTGTTTTTACATTGTGTTTGATAAGTTCTGTGTAAGTAAAAATTAAATCTGTGGCAAAAGCAGGGACATAAATACGATGGTTACAACAGCGTGTCATATCAACTTCTTCTGAGACTTAGTTTTGCTAAATATGTGTGCAAAAGACATCCCCTGAAGTACTTAATAGCACCAGACTGATTCTTGCTGTGGTATAGCTGGTCTTACAGAGGGTGATTTTAAAATCAAATTTACCATGGCTGTGCTGAAGACGATTATTTGAAAACCAATATATGAAGTAGGTGGAATCAAAACCAAGCTGCAAATCTGTATATAGCTTCTCTTAAAAGTTAAGTGGAGCAACAAAGGCAGTAAACACCTATGAAAGTAACCTATGCTGCATCAGGAACAGTGTGGCCAGCAGGAGCAGGGAGGTCATTCTGCCCCTGTACACTGCACTGGTTAGGCTGCACCTTGAGTACTGAGTCCAGTTCTGGGCCCCTCAGTTTAGGAAGGATGTTGTCTTGCTGGAGCGTGTCCAGAGAAGGGCAACAAAGTTGGTGAGGGGTTTGGAACACAAGCCCTATGAGGAGAGGCTGAGGGAGCTGGGGTTGCTTAGCCTGGAGAAGAGGAGACTGAGGGGTGACCTTATTGCTCTCTACAACTACCTGAAGGGAGGTTGTAGCCAGGCAGAGGTTGGTCTCTTCTCCCAGGCAGCCAGCACCAGAACAAGAGGACGCAGTCTCAGGCTGCACCAGGGCAGGTTTAGGCTGGATGTTAGGAAAACGTTCTATACGGAAAGAGTGATTGCCCATTGGAATGGGCTGCCCGTGGAGGTGGTGGAGTCACCTTCATTGGAGGTGTTCAGGAAGAGGCTTGATGGGGTGCTTGGTTGCATGGTTTAGTTGTTTAGGTGGGTTGGATTGGTTGATGGGTTGGACGCAATGATCTTGAAGGTCTCTTTCAACCTGGTGTATTGTATTGTATTGTATTGTGTATTGTATTGTATTGTATTGTATTGTATTGTATTGCATTGCATTGCTTGTCATTTCCCTACTAGGAATGCTGATAAGAGCTTTTTTGGAGTGGGGAGGAGGTTTTAAACAAAAATATTATTACAGCTCTTGGCTGTGAAAATAGCAGTCAGAGAAAGACAAGAGAGATTTCAAAACATGTTTCTGCTCCATTCAATGGTTTATTTTTCCCCCACCTAGATTTACTATTTTCTGCCTCTCTCAAGCACATTTTAAAACACAGCACATGCAAATGTGCCTCCTAGTAATTAGGCCTTGCTCAAAAAGAGAATATGCCCACAAAAGTGTAGGTTGTTCTGAGGCCTCACAGTAAGAGAAGGAATGCTTGTTCCAAACTCTACTCCTCAAATTTTGATTTGGCTTATGGAAACTAGTCCTGCCTTTACTTTGATGTGTGATCCTGACTTTGTTTTCTACTGTTAACTTTTTCAGCTGGTAAGGTGCTCTTTGAAAAAAAATACTTTATTTAAAGAGGTACTTTAGAAAACAGAGAACCCACAACAGTGGTTTTTTTGTTGGGTTTTCGGTCGGTTGGTTGGGTGGGTTTTTTACATCTAC
Source organism: Picus viridis (assembly GCA_033816785.1). Lineage (NCBI taxonomy): Eukaryota > Metazoa > Chordata > Aves > Piciformes > Picidae > Picus > Picus viridis. The sequence goes on from CM066570.1 coordinate 11,853,112, forward strand.
TAGCAAGACACAGATTTCCAAGACAAAATTAGTGGCTGTGAGTCTGCACTGTCAGTCAGACAAAGGGCTGAGGGTAACAGGATTTTAGACAGCAGAACTGAAGAAGCACTCTTTAGTAATTTCCAGAGGTTGTCAGCTGCTTGACTGAAGTGTTGCTGAGATCTTTTTAAAACAAGCTTTTCTAATTACTAATGTTAATGGTTTATCTAATTATCTGCTCACTGTTCTATAAAAGAGTAAGCAGCATTTTATCATTCCAACTAAGAAATCGTGATGTGCTGGTAATATAGCAATATAAACTGGCCACATTACCATTAGCAATAGCTTATGTCTCCTTCTATGCCTGCCTAGACTCCATCTGCTTCTTCAAATAGAGAACACTTCACTTACTCTCTTTCTAATGCAGCTCATGGCACCTTCTGATCAACCAGTTAGTTCCCCCTCTTCCTTCACACCTTCTCCTAGTAACAGTGGAGATAAAATGGTATTTCAAACAAACTAATGCTTTCATTTTTCAACAAGAAGCAAGAGAATCTTTTCAATTTAGAAAAAGGTAACAGTGGCCTTTAATTTACCATCGTCTTTTCATGTGCCTCTAGAAAGGCATGGAAGTGTAGTCTGAGAGAATTAAGGAGTTAAATGTTCACACTTGAAGGTCTCCTGTGTTAGAACAGGATTTGTTCCTGTGTTTTTCCAACCCAGCACACAAATCCTGGTCACCACTCCCGGCTAGAATGAATGAAGAGTTTGGCAGATAATTCACATAACACTTGTTACCATTTCACTCAGTGCAGAATCTCACATCTTCCTCCAGCCTCTGAAATGCATCTTTTACAGGGATCAGAGAAAATGCATCGATTTTGATGACCATTAGGACTCTTTGCCTCAGTCCTTGTATAGTATGCCCCTACAGAGTAGATTAACGTGAGCCTTTAGAAAATTAGTATCAAACATTTGTTTCTAGAAGTTAGAGTGTTTAGCTTAGCATACACTCATCCAGTTTTCACTGCTAATGTATTCTGGTTACCTCACACTCACTGAAGTCAATAATTGCTTACTATGCATCCACAGCTTTCAAAAATGTTGCACTTCCTAGAGGACCTGTAGCATGTCTTTTATTGCTTGCAAGAATGACTTTTTTAAGCTCTCAATAACTGTGTGTGCTTTTGGAATAGTAATTGGGATTTTTCCTTCAGACAGGGAACCAGCAGTAAATCAAATTCATCCTGAAATCCATCGATGTGATCACCGGTTTCTCATCCCAAAAAGTTTTACTTTCTCTTTGTTTTTATTTGAGACCTCTGTAGCTGGGAAAGATTTTTATCAAACATACTTCATGCAAATTGAATATGAACAGGAATTTACTATTGTAATTTTTTCACATCTGGAATGACAGCATTTCCTTCATCATTTGTCTCATTTTGAAACTCAATACTGCTGTATTCAAGAACCTCCTACATGAAATCAATATTTAAAATGTAATTATTAATAAATTTATGAGCCTGAGTCTCTAACTCTTCTCACCTTGTGTGTAAAAGCTCATTTTGGGGTGTCCAGAGAAGGGCAAAAAAGCTGGGGAGGGGTTTGGAGCACAAGCCCTATGAGGAGAGGCTGAGGGAGCTGGGGTTGCTTAGCCTGGAGAAGAGGAGGCTCAGGTGAGACCTTATCGCTCTCTACAACTGCCTGAAGGGAGGTTGTAGACAGATTGGAACTGGTCTCTTCTTGCAGGCAGCCAGTACCAGAACAAGAGGACACAGTCTGAAGCTGTGCCAGGGGAGGTTTAGACTTGAGGTGAGGAGAAAGTTCTTCATAGAGAGAGTGATTGGCCATTGGAATGTGCTGCCCAGGGAGCTGGTGGAGTCGCCATCACTGGAGGTGTTTAGGAGGAGACTTGATAGGGTGTTTGGTGCCATGGTTTAGTTGATTAGATAGTGTTGGATGATGGGTTGGACGTGATGATCTTGAAGGTCTTTTCCAACCTGGGTTATTCTATTCTATTCTATTCTATTCTATTCTATTCTATTCTATTCTATTCTATTCTATTCTATTCTATTCCATTCCATTCCATTCCATTCCATTCCATTCCATTCCATTCTAAATTGAGGGAGTTAATTGTTTTCTATTTTCATCCTCATATAGACAAATAATTGATCACTATTCTTTGTCTTCCTGGAGGAACAGAAGGGCACCAGTTCTTGGTTTGTTATACTTCCAAGAGAAAATGAGAAGGTTTTGGAAAATAAGAAGTGTACAGCATTGCTTAAAGATAGTCAACCTGTCTTGCCTTGGAACTTCCTTCACGTAGACTGAGAACAGTCCATCCCATCTCCTGGTTTCCATGACCTGTATTTGCCTGGTGTTTTGACATGTCCAAATCAGGGCTTCTCAACAGCTATACACGTCACTCTGGATTCTCCTGTGGTAATCAGGCAAAAGTATCTTACACAATGGTTAGCAACAGTAAACGTATCATTTTCTGCAGATTTAGATACTGGGATATGTTTAATTGTTGCTTTGATGACCTAAGCACAGTGCTGGGGTCTATAGTACCATTCATTAAGAATTGTCACTATCTATCTATTGCAAATAAAAATATCTTTACTTTTTGGCAGAGATCTGTTATTTCATCTACTGCAATTATACAAGCTTTCCAACAATTATCTGAGAACCAGGCTGTGATCTCAACAGATGTAGCTCTTCTTCATTTTTCATTCATTCATTTTGTTCATAATATGACTATAAAAAATCTGGCCAAGAGTAATTATATAGACAGTATCAAAAAATAACACTCAGCAACTCCTGCTTTACATTTTTTACCCCAGTCCTACTCCATAGCTCCAAACAGCAGAAGTTAATGGCACCTTTTGTATGGTATAATTTTAGCTGTGTGTACTTAGTCTAAAGCCTTGGATGCTGACAGAAAGATTACAGTTGGGTTTTTTTTCTGACCTTGACCAAAAAAGATAAATGCTAGCAGTTGTGCATCAGTGGAGAAAGGTGAGTAGTATGTAAGTAGTTTGAGACAATACTTCTAAAAGTCTCCATTTCACCTTCCTACTTATTTCAAAGGAGAAATGTAGAAATGAGTGACCAGTTTTAAATGGATACAATGCAAATCAATGTCATTCCTGTGGCAGAAATTTGCTTTTAGTGTAGGCTTTAGCCTATCCTCTTTCCCTCTCACCCAAGCTTCCTCAGAACACAAATGCTAGGATACAGTGGTATGACTGACATCACCCTGAAAGCACTGTGCTTAAGGTGGGTTTTCAGGTGGCCACCCAAAACAAGTACAGAGAAAGCCCTATGAGAGAGGCTGAAGGAGCTGAGATTGTCTAGCCTGGGGAAGAGGAGGCTCAGAGGAGACCTTATTGCTCTCTACAACTACCTGAAGGGAGGCTGCAGCCAGGTGGGGGTTGGTCTCTTCTCCCAGGCAACCAGCACCAGAACAAGAGGACACAGCCTCAAGCTGTGCCAGGGGAAGTTTAGGCTCAAGGTGAGGAGAAAGTTCTTTACAGAGAGAGTTGTTAACCATTGGAATGTGCTGCCCAGGGAGGTGGTGGAGTCACCACCCCTGGAGGTGATCAAGAGGCAATTGGACCTGGCACTTGATGCCATGGTCTAGTAGTCATGAAGTCTTGGGTTACAGGTTGGACTTGATGATCTTTCAGGTCTCTTCCAGCCTTGTTGATTCTATGATTCTATGAAAATATTCTGACTTCCTTTTAAAAGCAGATTGCATTTCCAAGCCATGTGTATATTTTTCATCCATAACTGTCATATCCAATTCCCCTGGAGTGCAGCACACACACATATATACATAAACACCTTAATAAATGTATAGTCTTGTCCACAAACCTCATTCTTCCCTTGCTTCATGTTTTGTTAGTTAGCTAAAAGTTCCTTTTTCTTAGTTTTCCATAATATGCTTTATATACTCATTAGAGTAATCACAGAATCACACAGAATCACAGAATCACCAAGGTTGGAAGAGACCTCAAAGATCATGAAGTCCAACCTGTCACCACAGAACCCATGACTCAATCATGGCACCAAGTGCCACATCCAATCCCCTCTTGAACACCTCCAGGGATGGTGACTCAACCACCTCCCTGGGCAGCACATTTTAATAGCCAATCACTCTTTCTGTGAAGAACTTCTTCCTAACTTCCAGCCTAAACCTCCCCTGGTGCAGCTTGAGACTGTGTCCTCTTGTTCTGGTGCTGGTTGCTTGAGAGAAGAGCTCTCCCTCCTGGCTCCAACCACCCTTCAGGTAATGATGAGTTTGCTCTTGAAGAAGACTCAGGATCCCACTGAGGTTCTTTTTATTTATTTTGGTTAATTTTGAAAGTGTTGGAAAGAGTGCTGCAATGAACCAATGGTACCATTCTGATAAAGACCGCTTCTATTTTTGATACTTCTCCGAAGTGCTAATACTTACAGTCATTCCGTTTCAAAGAGATGCTTATAGCATATCCCAACAAGGAAACTGAACCAGTTATCCTACCACTGGGCAAAGCTGTAATGCAGTGAGTTTTAGAAACAGAAATAGAGAATTTGCACTTCACTGAGGCATTTTATCTTCCCAGTGTAAAAAAAAAAAAAAAAACAAACAACTAAATAAATAAATCCTGCATTATAGAAACTGAGAAATGAGATGATGGTCTCATCCCTCACTTTCCTGGAAGCTTAGTGCAGTGGAATCTTGACCAAGTTGTTCATGTCCCCTAGGCTAGAAAGAGATGTTCAACACAGTTACATCAGAACTCAGTCTTCTCTTACACAGCTGACTGGATGGGAAAAAGCATCTCTTTCCTGGGTGCTCAGGGGAGCTGATCTCTGGTCATGGATCTGAGCACCGTGAGAGGGTGACCTGCCCCCAGACACATGTAGCACACTGGACCATAGAGCTCCAGGAGCTATTAGAGGTGCCTATCTGCTCAAACTATGGGCTCACATGGCATGAAGAAAGGCATTTTTGTGCCTGATGGGTGATACGTCCCCAGCTTTGGTAAATTAGCCTGCTGTTTCCAAGAGACTGGACTGAGCCATGCCACAGTTCCGGCTGGGTCTCATCCATAGAAGACTTGGGCAGTTCTGCAATGTGAGACTTCCAATGAGAAATGATGGAAAAGTTGGAAATGGTCAATTCAGGTCAGTCTGTGTATCCACAAAGGCCAATCAGAATAAGAAAGGCAGTTTCTTTATGACAGTCAGGTAATGAGGGGCTGACATGTTGTCTTACTCTCACTGCAAATGCATAATCAAGCCTTCCATCTGAGGGAAGACATTATCCTTCTGTACTTTCCTTGAAAATATGATCTGACAAAGGTAAATGTATTCTCCTAGAGGAAATACTTCATTGCATTATAAGTCTCCCTAATTATAGCTTTGGAGCTGGAAAGAAAAAGAAGCAATGTAAGGCATCTGGCGCTTGTCCCGTCAACAGCAACTAATTTCCTCTCTGGTATTCCTGCATAGGCATATTCATTGCCTGCAATAACACTAATCTTATCCCTTAGTATGGGGTATTATATACTTTGCCCTAATTGGAGTGTTCTGAAAGACATATAAAAACAGAGATCCCATCTACTCTGAAGATCCAAGGGTCCTTTTAGAATGCAGATTTTTCCATGCATCCTACAGTTCAAATAATTATTTCTGTTGTTTCTCTATATTGTAGAGCATGGGCTCTGCTAGGAGAATACTGCACCTCACCTCAAGGTGGATTTATTTCATCAGCATTGCCTGTATATCACTTGCAAAGTACTTAGGTATCCTTCAGGGTAAAATGTACTGCATTCAGCTTTATTTCATATCATGTCCTTGCCTAGATCCTTGGAAGTTTTTTATTACTTGGCATATGTTGGTTGTTGGTTTTTTTCTATAATCAGTTTAAATGTAATGTGTCCCTTGTCCAAGTTAATTACATGGTTGGGTTAATGACTCATTGCTTCAGGCCCTTGAGTGGGTAACTTAGTCAGTCGTTAACACATTGGCTATTTTATTGCCTCCGAGATGAAGTTTCCATCCAAAACCTGGACTCCAAAGTGGTTACCTTCATCAGAGTCATGTGAAGATAGACGATCTAGTTAAAGACCTTTTCTTATGCAAAACTACCACTGAATTCAGAAGCTACTGGATTAGGTGTTTAGTAAAATACATAACTAAGACTCAAGGTAATTACATCAGGTTAATATCAATGTAACAGAACGCTGAATTCTTTAGCTGACTAGAAAGCATCAAATGAGGCCACTGAAACAAGTAATTTAAAATCTATGGAACACTTCACATAAAGCTATGTCAGAATATGTCTTGGGGTGAAAAAAAAATAGAAAAGTATATATAATATAACTAAGAAGCCATAAAAACTGCAGCCAACTTAAACCAGAGCACTCCAAAGAAACTGAGCAAGAGTTTTAAGTTGTAGTCTGTGGGAAACAGGCATTACATTTGTTCCTAGAAGACATATTCCCATCCATCACTGCAATTCTCTGTAGAAGTGAACAAGAAATCCCCTTCAGCACCTTTGAAAATCCCCATCTGTTTGAAAAAAAAATGATGTCATTGACTACTGGAGGCATTTTTTCCTTTGAGCACAAGAGGCAGAGTGAGAGAGGAAGTGAAAAGCTAGTGTGCAAGTTTTATTATGATGATAATTATAAGCTCCTCTTCTGAGCTGGGTAGCACTTACTTTGATTAGCTGATGTTCAAGACCACTTTCTGTCAGAATTCTGGCAATTCTAGTGAAATTAAATACTTGTCTCAGGCAGCTCTGTCTCCCTTCTTAGGTAAGCCAGTTCTGTGCAAGCCTGAATGCTTCTCTGTTTGTATACAGTTTCCCAAAGGCAACGTTTGTTTTGTTTCAGCAGATAGAGGAACTGGTTTACTGATGTTTTATTCATGAAACTATATCTTGTGAATGTAGCCTCCAATACATATTAGAACCAAAAATATCACTAACAGTAATGCTTGAAAGACTCTTTACTCGTGTAACAAATAGACACACAAATTAAATTACCAGCATTAATGCATGCCCACTCCATAATTGTAGCTCAGTTTGGAATGCTGCTGAAGCAATTATCTTGGTTCAGAATTGCAAATCAGGACTTCCTTTTAATCAGGAAAGTAGGACATCTCATCTCAAACAAAGACGGTAGTACAGGCTGTAACATGTCTGACAAATTGCTATTAGGTCAACAGAATGTGTCAAATTACCCTCTCTTGACACCCAGCCTCGAAATGAAACTTTAGCTTATCAGTCTTTATCTCTCTTCATTGGCAGTGGTTGTATTTGGCTGCAGACCTGCTAATTAAGACAAAGATTTTGCTTTATTTTCTTGTTTATGACTTTGTCATTCTATCTAGATTCAGCCCTTATATTTACTTGCAGAAATTGTTAAAAGATAATGGGAAGCAATTATTCAGTTGGTGATACCCTATTGTTCAATTGTAGCAACAGTGAAATGTTTAGATGCCAGGGCAGGGTGGTAGATAGACTCAGCAAAGCAGAGGCACCTAAGCAACACATCAGTTCACCTTTCTAGGAGAAAATGTATGTATAGTCCCACAGAGCCACAATCTGGGTCAAGGAATCAGACTTGCTTCTACCTAGCCATCATTCGTTCAGGAGAAGCTTAGCTCAGTCTGACATCACCACAGAGCCAGAGATCAGTGATTGTTCAAACTCTTAGATTCTTACTTAGAGAAGAATTTGCCATCTATTTACTTTCAGAGAAAGGCTGCCTCTCACCCCCATTACCACCTCAGCAGACTCCAGGGCAATGTGCAATGTTACCTCCTTCTAACTGGTTACTTCACTCCTCTCTTGTAGATTATCACTCCAAAGCACAGCAAATCCTCAGTGGCCCAGTCAATCCAGTTCTGCTGTTTTCAGCAAAGGTGCCAAATCAGTTAAGGTATCACACAGGCATGCACATTCCCATCTGCAGATTTGGTCCCAAAGGCACAGCCTTGTAGCAGAGGGCCTGGGCAAACCTAGGTCTCATCTGTTTGAGAGCTACCTCCTGAGTGTCTTTTCTACCTTGGAAAATCTTTACTAGGGGACACAGTCTCAAGCTGCACCAGGGGAAGTTTAGGCTCAAGGTGAGGAGAAAGTTCTTCACCGAGAGAGTGATTTGCCATTGGAATGGGCTGCCCAGGGAGGTGGTGGAGTCGCCGTCCCTGGAGGTGTTCAAGAGGGGATTGGACGTGGCACTTGGTGCCATGGTCTAGTCATGGGGTCTGTGGTGACAGGTTGGACTCAATGATCTTTGAGGTCTCTTCCAACCTTGGTGATACTGTGATACTGTGAATTTTTATTACTCAGTTCAGCTCTGAACATCATTTTGACATGACTGAAAACTTTATTCAAGATTTTATATTGATGAGGTATTTTTATGTTAATATACTAAAAAGGAAAACAAGTTTTTAATGAAGTAAGCTTAGTGCCAAAGTGTAGATGACATTCTGCTTTCCAAATGGGTTTAAGTAATCTGATTTGACTGAAGATTTGTTTCATACCACCATTCACATTCGTTGTGAATGTGAAGCAGCTCATAGAGAAAACAGAGCCTCCTTTTTTCAGCAACCAAGTGTGTTTTGGAGGTCACTTAGGATGACAGAACTGGTTTTTATTTTCATTGCATTGTTAACATGTCCCTAGCCACAAGTTTTAGGCAGCACTTTCATGGAGCATTAAACTCAGCTAGAAACTAGCAGCTGACTGTTCTGCTGTACCCACGCAGAATACAGGAAAATACTTGCAAGCTGAGGAAATATGAGAATTTTAGAATAGGGATGTCTTCTCAGCTGTAAAAATAGTGTTATTAACAGGCACTATCAGCTGTAAAAATTGTGTCATTAACAAGTACTGTAACATGAAAAAGCATCAAGTGCAGCTGTCATTTCTCCCAAGGTTTATTACATGCCCTTCTACCTTCTTAACACTTTTCAAATGTTTCACCTTTCAATATAAGAACTTGGAAAATTTAAATTCCCACTAGAAATAAGTTTAAAATAGGTCTCTGACTGAGATTTTTGAGTCCTAAAACTCAGCAAGAATTGCCATGACTGCATAGTCTGCACATGGTGTGTCCCCATTTCCTACCTGCTTCCCTGAGCTGATTCAAGTCTCATGGAATTCCATCGGAATTCACAACAGGGAAAATTTTTCCTGGCAGACCTAAGCAGGTCCAAGAAGCCACCACAAGGGCAATAACTTCTCCTATCTTTCACTCTCCAGGAACCAAGGCAGCTGTAGATCTACTCTTCCATGAAGTCTTGTTCAACTCTGGAGTCACTTCAGAACTAATATTGCTGCTCCTGTTTTCTTGGTTTGACAGGAAGAGTGCCAGACAAAACAACAACAAAGAAAACCACGAATTAACCCTGGGGAAAATAACAAAAAGATCAAGGACTAATCAAAGGACCTTGTTTCAAATATTCCTGGACTGTTTATACCAGAGATTACATTCATGACCTACAGGAATTAAAACTCCTAAGAACTGTAAATTCCTTTAAGGGAAGGAATAGGTCTTTTTATTATAGTTATGTGCTTATATGCAAATACTTATGCATATATGTGCAAGAATTTAATATGCCAGCTATTAGGATTTAGTTAAATGTCTAGCCTGTTTGATGTTCTTAAAATCCCTAGAGTCAGTTGATTATGAAATAATTCCAACTTTTTAAGTTCTTCCTAACTTAAAACGGCTTTTATGATTTCAATGCAGAGCTCATGCAGAGGAACCTAAAGACTTTGAGACCCAGAAGATACAAAGCACCTAAGTCAGTCATTTTGTTTTAAAATATTATTTTAAGGGAATTCAAAAAGTTACATGGGCATGGCAAATAATTCTCCATATTCTGATGTTAGTAAGTTAAGCAGATGACTTCTATGTCTTAGCCCAGTGAAAAGCCAATGATAAACTACACATTTTGGCTCCACGTTGATTTTTATTTAGCTGCCTTACCTGTACAAACTTGTATAAACGACAGAGGTGTTTTGCAGTGACTTGAGCACTGCAGGTGCAGCTCTCGGGTTTAGGATGATGAAATCTGGGCTGTTCAGTCTCTCCCAATTCTCCATCCTTCTTTTGTGTCAACATTCATGTCAATTTAACCACGGGGTGAGCCACTTCAGAGAGCTGATCTGGCTGAAAACCGATACTTCTCTTTTTCCTTTTTTTTTTTTTTAACCTGGATTAACTTCAGCATTAGCTTTGAGCTCAATGACCTTCACAAAATGGCTCACCAAGGGCCATGCAAGAGCTTTTGAAGGCACCATGCTGTGTGACTTTTTATTTGTGTTATCACAACACACCTCAAGCACATAGTACTTGCAGTTGTTGCCTATTGTGTATCATATATTTATTTTTTTTTAAATTGCATTCCCCCTCCCCTGCTGGAACTAAGATTTTATTTTTTTTTAAGGCAACTGGGTAAAAACCAAATGGTTTTCATCCTGGGAAACTGGGCAAAAATCAACTTTATGAATTTCTATAGCTTCCCATCATATGCTCAAGCTGCACCAGGGGAAGTTTAGGCTCGAGGTGAGGAGAAAGTTCTTCACAGAAAGAGTTGTTCACCATTGGAATGGGCTGCCCGGGGAGGTGGTGGAGTCACCATCCCTGGAGGTGTTCAAGAGGGGATTGGACGTAGCACCTGGTGCCATGGTTTAGACCCATGAGGTCTTGGGTGACAGGTTGGACTTGATGATCTTTGAGGTCTTTTCCAACCTTATTGATTCTATGATTCCATTCTATGCTCCCATGATTCTATTCTATGCTCCCCAGCATCCAAAACATAGCACAGCAAATCCTATTGAAGCTGCAGGGGCCAAACAACAAGTTGGTATCACAGGATCCAGGAAAATAAGGATTATGGAATTACAGAATCATGGAATCATTTAGGTTGTAAAAGAAATTTATGATCATCATCTCCAATTTTTAATCTAGTATTACCCAGTTCACCACTATACCATGTCACTAAGTGTCCCATCTACATTTTTAAATACCTTCAGAGGTTGTGATTCCACCACTTTTCTGGGCAGTCTGTTCCAGAGTTTGACAAGCCTTTCAGTGAAGAGATTTTTCCTGATATCCATTTGAAACCTCTCCTGGTGCAACCTGAAGCCATATCTTTTTGTTACTTGGAAAGAGAGACCAACACCCACCCCCACCTTGCTACAACCCCTTTCAGGTAGTTGTAGGGAGTGATACAGTCTTCTCTCAGCCTCATTTTCCCCAGACTAAACAATCTCAGTTCACTCAGCTGGTCCACAGAAGACATGTTTTCTAGGTCCTTCATCTTTCAGTAGCCAGTGGCAACTGCCTGGCATGGAACAAAAGCATACGGCTTAAGTGTTGAGGCTCCACAGACTATGTGACTACACAGATATTTTGGGATTCCTTGTCTCTCAGAAAGCAAGTCTTCTCTGGCAGAGGAGTAAGGGGACACACCAGTTCTTAACATGGGGAAAAAAATTGAGGAAGGGCTGAAAGATAGTGTGGTGGTTTGGCCTTGGTTGGGGTCAGATGCCCACCAAAGTCATTCTATCACTCCCTTTCTTAGACGGACAGGGGAGAAGGGGAAATACAACAAAAGGCTTGTGAGTCAAGCCATTAAACAGGATACAAAGCAAAAGCAAAGGCTGCATGTGGAAGCAAGAGTGAACAAAGATGTTATTCTCTACTTCCCATCAGCAGACAATGTTCAGTCACTTCCTGGGAAGCAAGGCTTCAATATGTATAGCAGTTACTCCAGAAGACAAATGTTCCCTCACTTCCTTCTTCGATTTATCTTTTATATCTGAGCCGATGTCATATGGCATGGAATACCCCTTGGTCAGTTTGGGTCAACTGGCCCAGCTGTGTCCCTTCCCAAGATCTTGCCCATCCCTCAGCTTAGTGTTTGGGGAGAAACTTGTGGAAAAGCACAGCCTTGGTGCTCAGCTCAGCAGTAGCCAAAATGCTGCTGTGTTATCAACACCCAGATACAGCACTGCAAAACACAGCACTAGAAAGATGCTCTGGGGAGAATTAACTCCAGCTCACCTGAACCAGATACAGACACATTTTTGGATGCTTATGCAGCAATGCAGCCTTTTAGAAATCACTAAGTTTTCCAAGGAATAAACTTCCAGGCTAAGCACTTCTATCTGTTTGAACTTTCAATTGGTTGTTTTTTTTTTCCATATAAATAAGTCTGACTGTTCCCATTATATTGAGAGCAGTCAAAAGAAAGAAACTCTTTTCATCCATAAAGCACCGATTCACAGCTTGTGAAAATGCTCTCTCCAAGGACCAGATGTTTGGCTGGTATGTGCTTGATTCCACTAACTTCCATAAAGTTGCATTAACTAATGTTCCTGCTAACAACAGACATCCTCTCCCTGCCTAGTGTGGATGGAGCCTGTGTTTTTCTGCTTCAGTCTGTTGGTTGCACGTGTACTGCCAGCTGTTTGGGGCAGAAGGTGATGTGTGTGTGGTGTGTGTGTGAGATAACCGAAACAGATACAACTGCACATGTAAAGACAGCTTCTGTCACCAAGGGTGACTCTGTGCTCTTGAATCATACTCACCTACTACACATGCTCCCTTCTTTTCCTTTTTTTTAACAGAGTTCAGGATTTAACTCCCTACATTCATTAATTCCTAACACATGTATGTCTGCTTCTGCTGATAACTCTCCACAACCACTGGCAGAGAACTAAACTGTCCAGTACTAATCTTCCCTCCTGTAACAAAATCTGATTTTACTTTGGCATTCTGTAGTGAAATATAAGCAAAAGTTACAGTTTTGAAGCATAGAAAGGGACCACTATTGTGAACTTATCAGTAAAATATTAAAAAGTTCTTCTGCTCCAAGAAAATGAAAACCTGCTGATTTACATATTAATAGACCTTTTATGCTCAGAAAGATAACAAATGCAATCTTTGACCAAATGCAGAGAATTAATTACAGCAAGAGAAAGGATCCTTTGAAATGTGCAAAGCAAGCTCTGAATATTTTGAAATAATATTTTTGTCAGTCAAGTTTCAGTGTATGACATAATACAGCAGGAAGAATGAATTGGTTTGTGTCTACTGCAGGGCATTAAAGAAAGAGAGACTAGGTAGACATTTAGTATGTGCTGTCCATTTGAGACACTGTACCAGAGCAGATACAAAAGATGAAATGGATACACAGAAGACCACTAAATCTATGACTTTGAGTTCTTTATCCATCTCCAAAGTTCAAAATCTGTAAAAGGGCTCAGTATCAGCAAAGGAGCAGAACAGCTCAAGGAGAACCAGAGATCTCCAAAAGGCAGATGACTTACTGAAGAACAAATAAGGAAGATACTTTCCTCACAGCTGCTGTTTGTTGGCAGTATGGACAAGGCACTGCCAGAGGCAGAGGGCTTTTGGAAAACACATGGAGCAGAAATGATCATTTACACTGCAACAAGTCACCACGACTAGATTCTTTATCTGAGTGCTCTGCGGCAAAATAAGAATGAAGGAGTAGAAATATTAAGGGAAATACTTATTCTGCTACTAAAATGAGATATCAGTCCCAAAGACTGGAGATCAGTTGGTGCTCCTTTATCCAGAATATTGCAAGCCAGGTGGCATTTCTGCATGATCAGTTATGCTTGATGCATAGGTAATTAAGGTGAGAGTTATGAAAGATCTATTTATCTCTTCATCTATATTCCTAAATTGTTGCTTCATCACTGCATTATTTAACAAGAATGTCCTCCGCTGGTGACAAACCCACGTGACTTTGTGAATGTACACCCACCTTTCCTGGTTTATTAGAATTCTCTAAGCTAATACAGATGTAAGAGAAAGGCAATATTCTATTATTCATTTCTGCCTTTTAGAATCACTGACAGGAAGCTACCGGCTAGGTGGTTGTGTCATTCCATCGCATGCATGCACAGGTAGCTCCACCAGGAACTGGCAGCTGCTCAAGATGTAAGCCACAAAACTTCATGAAGAATTTTCAACACTGACAGAGCCCATGCAGTCCCATGAGAAGCATGAAGGCTCTGTGCAGCACCCACAGACATTATTGGAGTGCATTTGCTTTACCAAGTTTTGAATGAGGTCTTATGATCACCACTGATATCTACATTTGTTTGAATACCAGGCACACAATACACATATTTTAAATGATTCCTACTTTTGTAAACCACTTTGCTGCTGCTTAATTTCATCTGGCCAATCAGCTTCTCAGACACCAATAAACCTTTTGTTAGATCCTATTAGCTTACCTCCCTGTTGGAAGTACTTAATCTTTTCTCACACCTTCATCTTCTATAATGTTTATTCTCTCCAGTCACCTGTTACAGGTACAACCACATGGTCTGATCTTGTATCTGAGAACCAGGCATTTCTTGGCCTCATCCAGTATGTGGTACACAACATTTCGCTTCCTTGGGCCAATGGAGCTGACAGGGTGCATGTGAAGAATCTAGCTCTGGAAGCGCTCACACTGTTCTGCTTCCTAGCTGCGGAAGCCTAAGAAATCACTGAGGTGGCAGTTTTGTCAGGCACACAAGAATTTAGCAAAGGCAGACATGTGCTTATGTGCATGGTGTAACCAGGGCCTTCAAGTTTCTTCCACCAGAATTGCATATCTTCCTGGTCTCATGGAAAACACAGAAAATACTGTACCTAATATACAGAGACTGCTTTAAAGACACAAATCAGTGATAAAGCACTATTTGCTAGCAGTCTCACCCTGTGCTTCTGGTGTGATCTGGATGGTCATGTTTCCTATCACAGACTCTTCTCATTTAAACTCTTGCAATTATTTTGATGTCTTGCTGTTGTCTGCTAGAAAATGCATATTCTGACATTTCTACTGCGAGTGCTGTCATTCTTCTTCTTGCAGTGCTCCTAATGACACTAGCGCTGGTTGTCTGCACTCTAAAACCTCTACAGCTTCCTTCTGCTCAGCCATGATCTTTTCAAATCAGGTTTTTGCCTCTGTCTTTAGTCATTCATAGTTATTGCTTCCATATCACACATCCTAGCTTCAAACTTCTCTTACTTTTATGTACAGATTTCAGCAAACTCTAAGGCATCCTCTAGGACTTCTGTTAGAAGCAACTGTTCCATGTAACTAATCTGATCATTAGTCTGTCACTAAAAGTGCAGAGTACTCTAAGAATTATTGATTTTCCTGAATAAAGAGTTGCACTGGGAATTTAGGGGACCAAAGATTTACGATGTAACAACAGACAAAGATGTATTAAACTTTAATGGAAATACTAAATATAAAAATAAATATTCAGCTGTATAAACAAAACTAGGGAGTCATTTTTTTTTTAGCTATAACAGAGGCAGGAAATGAATCATTTTCTAATAAGAACTCCACTCTATTGAACATTGAATTTTGCTTTCAATCATTAATAAGATTGATTGATTAATTTAGCCAGTTCCCGTGGCTAGCAATTGCATTATTGCTGCTGCTAAACATGCTTCTGGAAAAATAAATAGCAATTTGAATTCATTCAACTGCACACACAGTCACTGTTCTTGTGATTAGATTGAAAAATAAAGCAACTGTGTCCTAGTAAAATTTCATAGTTATCTGTTATAAAGGGTAAGAGCTTTCCATAATCTGACTAATATGTACAATGTTATGAATATTTAAAGGATGTTGGCTTTTTTGCCCTCCTCCTGGGCCATCTTACTTTCTCACTTAATTAAAGGTCAGTTGATAATTTTGTACAGAATTGGGGGAATAAGTCAACAATCTGGAGCAGTACAAACCCAGTATTTCAGCTGTTCTAGAATCATTTCACTGAACAGTCTGTAGCCCAACTGAAGTCATAGTTATTAATCCTGCTAATGAGATTTAACACATCCAAGTGCTGGGTTCTGCACATTGGCCACAGCAACCCCAGGCAGTGCTACAGGCTGGGGTCAGAGTGGCTGGAGAGCGGCCAGGCAGAGAGGGACCTGGGGGTGCTGGTTGATGGGAGGCTGAACATGAGCCTGCAGTGTGCCCAGACAGCCAAGAGGGCCAACCGCATCCTGGCCTGCATCAGGAACAGTGTGGCCAGCAGGAGCACGGAGGACATTCTGCCCCTGTACACTGCACTGGTTAGGCCACACCTTGAGTACTGTGTCCAGTTCTCACTTCTCCCTAGCAACCAGCACCAGAACAAGGGGACACAGTCTCAAGCTGCAACAGGGGAAGTTTAGGCTTGAGGTGAGGAGAAAGTTCTTCATCGAGAGAGTGATTCGTCATTGGAATGTGCTGCCCGGGGAGGTGGTTGAGTCACCGTCCCTGGAGGCGTTCAAGAGGGGACTGGATGTGGCACTTGGTGCCATGGTCTAGTCGTGAGGTTTGTGGTTACAGGTTGGACTCGATGATCTTCGAGGTCTCTTCCAACCTTGGTAATACTGTGATACTGTGATACAGTTCTGGGCCCCTCAGTTTAGAAAACATGTTGACTTGCTGGAACGTGTCCAGAGAAGGGCAACAAGGTTGGTGAGGGGTTTGGAACACAAGCCCTATGAAGAAAGGCTGAGGGAGCTGGGATTGCTTAGCCTGGAGAAGAGGAGACTGAGGGGAGACCTTATTGCTCTCTACAACTACCTGAAGGGAGGTTGTAGACAGGTGGAGGCAGGTCTCTTCTCCCAGGCAACCAGCACCAGAACAAGAGGACACCGTCTGAAGCTGTGCCAGGGGAGGTTTAGACTGGATGTTAGGAGGAAGTTCTATACAGAGAGAGTGATTGCCCATTGGAATGGGCTGCCCGGGAGGTGGTGGAGTCACCATCATTGGAGGTGTTCAGGAGGAGACTTGATGGGGTGCTTGGTGCCATGGTCTAGTTGTTTGGGTGGGTTGGATTGGTTGATAGGTTGGACATGATGATCTTGAAGATCTCTTCCAACCTGGTTTATTGTACTGTATTGTATTGTATTTCTATTTTCTTTCTTCTCTGATGGTACAATTCGGTCAAGTCCTGCTCATATCATTTGCTTTATGGCTTTCATGAAAGCATGATTTCTTCATCACTTGAAGAGTTCATGCTAAATAAAAAAAAAACAACTGTATTTCCATCTCTTAATACAAAATCTTAGTAATAATTTTTGAAGTGTTTTAGCACTGATTTTCTTCAGCAGCAATGCTCTGCTAGTAAAAGAAGCTGCACGGTCAACAACATGACATTATTCCAACATGTCAATACCACTGTTTTATTCTGTTGATGTCAACTGATAAATTTTTATGCAACCAGCTGCAGACACTCACAGGTATATAATATAAAATGAAAGTTGAATAATAGATCCACTGACTTATTATTTAAAGGGTGATGGAAAGATGAAAAGGAAATCCTAGATATGAGAGTTTTGCATCATGGTATTGGAAAGATTTCTATAACATTTTGGCATCAAAAAAATAATCTATTCTTATTAAGTCATTTATAAATGGAAAAGACCATTACTAATCTAGATCTTGTGAAAAAGGTTATTTTTTATTGTCTGCTGGTTAAACAGTAGAAGTTAGTTGAATGAGACCATTCTCACAGAAGTGCTAGGAACTACATCTTCTACCACATAAATAACATAAGGAGAATAAGTCAAACCTCTTTAAAAGAACCTGTCCACTGGTTTGAATAAACTTTGGATTTTACCCTCATTCCTAACTAATGTGCATACTGAAAAACATTGAACATTTACTTCTAAAGTCTCACATTCCTGTAGCTTTCTTTCACCCTGTGACAGTTTGGGCTGCGCCTTTAAGCTAGGAGCTACAGTTGGTGTAAAAAGGAAAACAAAAGATTGTTCTAAACTTATTTCATTGGTCAGATGTGAGATGTACCCTAGCAATATCTCACATTAAAACTATCACACTGAAAGGGTGTGTGATAAGGAGTTTTAAAGGAGTTTAAAGGAGTTTTGGCTCTCCATGTGAAACGGGATTGGTCTGAAATGACAGACTGATACCATAAGGCCAGGTGAAGCATGGATTTATGAACAGTGCATCATATAGCAATGCTCAGTCTCTCTTGAAAGATAATTTGTCATGGGCACCACTCAGCGAAAGATTAGCATCTAATTGCCTCTTGGCAATGGAATGCTTCCAAACTGCAGGGTGTCAAACAGCTTTTTGGGTGGCACACAAATGAGGAAACGGGTGCGGTGAGCCCAGGGAAAGGAAGTCACTGCTGCTCTGTTCAGTGACAGGTCTGTGCTTTGTTGCCTGCGTTAGCCAACACTTCACCTCCTTGTACACATCCCTAGGCAAATTGAGTTGCTTACTCCACAAAGTCTATTTCTTGATAATTGCTTTGATAATCACTGCACTTTCCTGATGAAGAAACACACATAAAAGTAGGCTTGGTAAGTGGGCCACACACTGTTGGAGAGAAGGCACATCCCAGTGCAGCAGCATGAACACTTGCAAATCAGTGCAGTCTCTCTGTTGAAGACAGAGGGGATAGATTGTATGAAGCAACTCTGTGCATCCATGGAGTGAGGCTGGTGATCTCATCAGAGCTTTCCACTCAGTGCTGTGTGGAGCAGCGTCCCTCCTGATCGCATTCACTATTCCCATCCTGGCCAGCTGTGGCTGAACCAGAGCAGGAGGACTCCAGGAGATCTTCCCTGGAGACCCAAATGTGAGGCACCTGGGTTAGATGACTACAGATGGGAAACATCAGGACAGTCCACTAAGAGGCTCTGAAATCTCTTACATTTCTCCTAGGATCTGACATAACCTTGATACACAACCTAGATGCAGCCTTGCACCCTTCAATGCTTCCTTCACAACAGTCCCAGGCAGGTGGCACATGGTGATGGCTGGGCTGGTGGCCAGATCAAGTCATCATCACTGGCCTGGACTAGCTCATCTCACTGGGGTCTGGGGGATGAGGTCTGATAGAGATGGAGGGCACTGTACTGCCCTGATGGCCCCACTGCCATTCCTTACTGCTGCATCCTAGGAGGAAACTTTCACCAAGGCTGTTCTGGTTATAGGTGCCAGATGCTGGTGGATGGAGGTTGCAGGGCAGCCTCTATGAGAGGCTGAGGCAGTTCTGTTGTAGACACAGCCAGACCCACACTCCAGCTGACCCACTGCCAGGCACTGCTGAGCCCCACAGCCATGATGGTGGTGCCTCAGGGAAAGTCTGTTGAAGGAAGGGCAAAACGCTGCCAGTTGGAGGCACAAAAAGAGTGAACCCCAATCTGAGAGGAGCAGAAGGGGGAGGAAATGCTTCAAGGTGTCCTGGTAGGGATCCCTGCAGCCACTGGAGAGATCACAGCGGAGCAAAGGAAAAGTGTGAAGAGAGAGAGTATCTGGGTAGGCATCTTACAGCCATCCAAGGTCAACCCATCACAAGGGCACATTCAGTTGAGGGAAGGAGTGTGCCTTCCTTTAGACGTCTGCAATGGCCATCTGCCATTGTTTGTCCTCTGTCCTGGGGCTTCAGGCAGGAGCTCTAGCATCAGTATTGGCCTTTCCTGCATTCCTTTGTGTGGCTGAAGCAGCCACCAGGTTGGTGTAAGAAGAACTTGCAGTTAGCATTTTGTATGTGCCAGTGAGACACCAGGACTCAGACTAACCTGTGAAATTTGGCCTCACAGGAAGTACTTCGTTAACAATACACATGGATTTTATGGCAAATCTTTGCTAAATTCAGAATGAATGTAACAGTATGTGAGGTAATGTTTGTTGAGGTCTGTAGATTATTTTCTATCTCCCAGCACCATCTGGCATTACAGTGGAAACTCTGAATGAATGAACATTGCTTCTCATTCTGTCAGTCACTCATCCGTCGGACAGAAGATGAAACACTAATGCACTCATCAGCTTTGTCACTTGGAAATCAGGGACTACTTCACAGTAACTGAGACAAAGACCACAGATTAAGGTCCATAGCAGAAGTGGGCAACAGAGATTCAGCAAGCATAATGTATTATTCATTCTGACTGATGCTGATGCAGGGAACAGAACTTGATTGGTTTGTGGTTTCTATTTTTGAAGTGTCTTTTTGGCACAAAAGTGTTGGATTTGTCAGTTATACTGCTGCAAGGTCTTTTGTTGTTGTTGTTGTTGTTGTTTAAATGAATAGCAATGTTTAAATAGAAAACAAAAAGGAATGCTCAAGAAAGCTGCATGATAAATTCATCTCTAGTGATTGATACACAGGTAGTGTTTGCTTGGAAATTACTGGGGCAAGGGAAGCATACCTGTGTTAGGATGAATGATAACTAGTTCAAATATCTTGGGGCAATACTCTTCAGAGCAGGGAGCTGCAGCCAGATCCTCTGGCTTTGCTTCCCTTGTCACTGCAGCAACCACTATAACTCAAGTGGTGAGCACTCATGGATAAAAGACATATCCAGAATCCTTGATTAAAATGACACTTCTTAAAATGCATCTTAGAGTGAAATTTGTTCTCCTGTGCAGGGCCCACATGAATGAGGCACTTTAAAGAGCAGCGTGGCTTTGATAGTCTCTGCTTCAGCACATGTATGCTGCTGGCCTTGCTACTTGAACAGGCTGCTAACAGTAAGTGAAAGTACATTACATTTAACTTTTCTACAATGCCTCAAGATTTCACAGTGTTCAGGTGAGAAGTGGGGAAGTGAAAAGTCTTTTTGAAGGGACTCACAAATGACTACATAAAAGAATAAAAAGCCTCATGGTAAAACTAACTTGCTCTTTCACGTCTAAAGGGATGGAAGTGCAGGGATGAGAATTTCAGGTAATCTTTTGTGTTCTGTTTTGGGTTTTTTCTGGTACAAACAGATGAGTTCAACATAGTATTTTCTCTTTATTCCTTTAATTGCTTTAAAAAGTACACAACTGATCCCTGGAACTGGGCACACTCTCTGATACTGACTCTTCAGGTATACATGGCTTGTTAATACTGCTGTCACAACCCTTTCCCCAGCTAGCTCTGTTCCCTGATGTTGCTAAAAATGAAATCTTTGTGCTTTTGCATATTTTTTTTGTTCATCCTCATTGACAGCTGGAAGATTTCTGCAAGTGTCAGCTGAACACAAGAAACACTGTCAGAGACCTTTTCAGTTGAAAATGTCCTACCCTTATCAGGCTGTTTCTTGTTTTCTTTCGCACTCTGTTTCTTAAGAGGGTTATAAAACGTCAAGTTAGTCTTACTCAGACTTAAATCAGGAAAGAAAAGTGTATAAGTCAGAGAGTATTTCCATATCAGATATAGAGGAAAGGAATTGTTTATTTGGTGGGTCAGCTCCATCCCAATTTTGAAAGATGACGTAGGACTTCCCGAAGAGACCTCTTGTGCCTTTTCCGAAAGGGTGGTGACAGTCAATCAGAAGGACACAATCAAACTCCTGTTTCTGACTTTGTGAGTCCTCCTGCTGATTTTCAGGAGAACTGTAACATTTTTTAACATGAACTCGTTTACTCTTAATGTCCCTCACACAGAGCTTTGTCTCTGCATATCAGGACTGATGGCTGCGTGCATTTACTTGTCTCAAAATCTGTCTGATTCATCTTTCTCTTGTAATGAAATGTTTTACTAAGCCATCATTACTGCCATAAATATATTCCCTTGGCTACATCCTAGTGGTGGATTATTTGCTCCAGAAACTTTTCTTTTCGTCCCAGAGATGAATATACATTTCAGAACAGCTTTTGAAATATTGATTTGCTTCAGGAAACTTCTCATAAGAAAGTCTTGGAAGCCAGAACTAAATCAGTTTTGTGCATTTTATTTTCCAGGGAATCAGACTCTTTGTTTATTATCTAGCAAAACCCAAAGCATAATGTAAAAACCAAGACTGAATCAGAAAAGAACATTACAAAAAGACTGAAGCTGTCTTTCCCTGGCAATGGGGAAATGCATTAATTTACTTTAATATTAAAAAAAAAAAAGAAACAATGATACATTGGTAAAAAAAAAAAGTACCTCAGGGGTTCATACATTTATTTCAAATACATAACAAAATCTCAGCTCTGCACATTTATTTCTGAAATCACTTTGTTCTACAACCATGAAATACTAAAGTCTATGATAATATCAAGATATTAAACTAGATATTTAACCATGGTATTAGATCAGATGTTATTAACAAATGCATCAGGCCTGAAGTTTCTGACAGTTGCGTCTAGTGGAGCACAAACACAGTGTCACTAAAGGAAGTTTACTGCCTCCACTCCTCAATGAAATCAAAGCTCTGGAACATGTAAACCTGACTCAATATTCTAGTAATCCCTGGCCTATCCATATCAAATGTCACCCACATGCCAGGGCTTTTCTTAGAGAAAAGTACAGTCACGAGTGATTCCTTGCTTCTTCTCAGTCCTTCATCACATAGTGTGTAATCAATGTTCTGTTTCCATGACCCTCCTTTGCATTGCAGTGAAGTGGTGACCCCTTCCCTATATGTCTATCACTTCATTACACAGCATGTTCCTGACATGTTCAGCCATCTAAATAATCTCCAAGAGTCACCTTAGACATGCTGTGTTACTTGAGACCAGGTCTGGTTTGCTATAACCCAGTAGAGGCAGAAAGTTTCCTGAAACAGTAGGCAGAAGGTAGAAGGTGCAACTTTCATCGCTAAAGACCTGTAAAAGCTCCTCTATCACTCCCCTCAAGCCCAGTTATTATTACCCTCAGAAAACTTATGAGCAGCAGCAGTTTGTTTTCAAAACTCAGGCACAGTTTTTCATTAAAGCCATTAAGCATCCCTTTCTTATTCATATCTCAACATAAGGAAAATGTTCTTTGCTGTGAGAGTGATGGAACACTGAAACAGGCTGCCCAGAGAGACTCTAAGAGACTTTCAACAGGCTCCTGGATATGTTCCTGTGTGGCCTTCCATACAGCATCCTGCTTTGGTGGGAGGGTTGGACTAGATGATCACCCGAGATCCATTCCAACCCTTACCTTTTGATGATTCTATGATTCTACACCTCAAAATGTATCTTCCAACTAGTCAGTTCTGAGCATCACAGGTTTTCAGCAGGGAAAAATGAAGAAACTCTGTTTTCCTTAGCAGATGTGAATGCACCCATGCAGTTTACTCAGACAAATACATTCCTTGCATACAGAGGTAAAATATCTGCTAATCAGTGTTATGGGATTTTCCCCATCATAATCCACAATAAAGGAATGGCTGTTCTGTTCAAAGGGAGAAGGTTACACGCTATGTTACATCTTTTGCAAATTAACTTCTCGTGAGAAGTTTGTTCCTGCAACAAATTCAGAAATTTTATTATCACAGACTCTTTAACATATTCAGCTGAGTCTAAAGTGATAAATCCTATCACCCAAGATGGCTATTTGTTTCAATAAAACCCCAGATATGTGAGCAGCTGCCCAGCCTCGCTGTACACTTGGAAAACCTACTGCAGGGTTGCTTGATCTCAGAGCACTTGTTTAAGCTCATCTCTTGATCAAGTGGTAAAAGAGAGAAATGGAACAACGTGCAGCCATCAGGTGCTAATGTTAGATGTGAGAAGCTTAGGTTTCCTTTGAAAGTAATGTTAAATGGTCAAATAAAGCAGGTTGTCTGTCAACTTTGAAAATGAAGTTGCTGGTATAAATGGCACGTCCGGTTCCAATTCAATTTCTAGATGAACCCAATTACGGTAAAAGCATTCGGGATTCTTTGATTAATGTTATACAAGACTGCACTTAATTACTTCTCAAGCACTTATATATGCATAAAGTTGCATTACACTGAATATGTCATAATTTAAATCCAATACATATAAATATGTATCAAATCTGCATTGCAAATGTATTCATCCTCTGTTTTGTTAATCAAATGTCATATCTAGATTAATTCTAAAAATGCAGTTCTGCCTTACTCACCAAATGGTTCCTTATTAAACAAAATATATATTATAGGGCATAAATACAATATAATAATAGGTGAGAGTCCTCAGGGTAGTATAAATTACTCCCAAAGTCAACAGAAGGAGTACAATGAAATGAGGTGTCTGACCCAATGACAGCTGCTGTGATAGGCATAACAGCTATATGACAACATGAAAAATCTGTGGTTTCATGCTAGAAAACCTCTTTACAAATACTCCCTTTAATGTTGTTCATCTGGAATTGATAAGTGCTGATTTGACTGCTTGAGTGATGAGCAGGGTACATCAAACTTGTTTTCTGGTGACTAGAACATTCCCACTAAAAGACCTGAGCTGTTTGTCTTAAATGTAAACACACATTAGTTAATATATGTAATGAATATCTGTGTTCAACAGCACTGTTTTCTTTAGGTTCATCTGTAGTCAAGTTAATAAAAGGCTTGTTTAATTAAATGCATCGTTCCCCTTCATGCTTCAAAGTGTACAGTCATACATAGAGGCATTGCACTGCTCAGCTCAGAAAGTCATTACACCCTTGTGTTCAGATACCAGTCACAGACACAGAAATGGATCAAACTGGCTGTCTCTGTCATAAAATTATCAATGAAAAGGTAGCATCCATTACTAGTGTGAAAATAAACAGAAAAAAATGTTTTGAACTCGACCTTTTTTGGTCACTTATCAATGTTGTGACACAGAAGCTGTCAAACACAGGTTCCAAGTTTTCAGTTGTGGGGGGAAAAGCACAGCCATTGAATTCTGCACAATGGGCAGACAGGCATGATGCTGTTCAGCCTACATTTTCAAACAAGTCTTGCAAACACAGTTTGAACATCAGGGTAAGGATTTGTGTCAGTGTGATAGAAGATGTAGGCAAGAGCTCATGATGCTTCAATGGGCAAATGGAGATTACACTTTTACATTGCCTGACTTATTTAAATATACTTCACATTAGCATGTGGCTTTAGAGTGCATAAAGACTCGTCTTCATTCAGGTCTGTCCTGAATTTTATAGAAGAGTTGGTGCAACCTGTAGAACAGGAGAAACCATAAAAGACAAGAGGTAACAAGGAAGGAAAAGCTAATAAATTCATGGCAAACCTGATGAAATGACCAAAAATTTACTATTCCATGATCTGAATTATGTGTCCTGCAGAAGAAGTAAGAAGGATACTTCAACTCCAACTCAACAAGCATCAGTGAAATTGACAGTGAATCACAGAGGTCTCTAATGGGAGAGAATGAAAATTTGTGTGCCAGTACTGGAAGCTAGATTGCTGGTGGTTCTCTGTTCATTCAGCAGCTGCTTCAGCCATGTCCTAGAGCAGTCTTTATGAAGACTACTTTAGAGTAAAATGCACTGCTTCCTTTGTGTATTAAGGATTATGGGGCAGGGCAACAGTGCTGTTATACAGCATCTGCCTTCCTTCCAGCCCAGCCATATGCTGTTCTTTTTCTCTGAGAGGCTCTTGGCTGCTTCTGTTTCCATGCCGTTCCTCATTCCCATAATATGGGGAGGCTTTGCTTCTGACTGTGCTCTAATATAATGCCCATGTAACTACATTTTCTGTAAGCATGTTAGAAAGCAGATATGAGTGTCATGGAACCATAGATTCATAGAATGGTATGGGTTGGAAGGGACCTCCAGAGATCGTTGAGTCCGACCACATCAATCATAAATAGCAAATGAACAAAATCAGACTCAGACTTAACCAGTTGCTGAAGTCAATCAGTACATATCATCAGGCTAAGCATGCAACAACTACACATAGGCATGCACACTTAGAGATGGTCCTCCTGCAACATCAGGTTTGTGCAACCTGTGGTGGGAAAGCAATGGATACCTGGATTTTGAGGATGTATCAGCCCAGCACCAGAAACCACAGTACATTGCTCCTGCAGCGATGAGAAGTGCAGTACTCGCCCAGCCCACGTAGAGAGCAGATCCTAGTTCTCTTTTCAGCGGTGTAGGGACTTCTGGATCATAGAAGTCACGAATTATGCTACCTGCAGTCCAGGACACAGGGATCAAAACAAGGATGCCTGTCAGGAGAAAGGCGACTCCAGCTGCCAGTAGAAAGGTGCTGATGTCCTGAGAATCCTCCTTGGTCCGATGAGTGTACTTCACACCAACAATGGCCATCAAAAAGGAAATGATTGATAGGATCACTGCAGTGCACATGAGGGCTCTGAATGCCTCCAAGGGTGAAGGAAGAGCCAGAAGAGAATCATAGAATTTGCATTGCAGCCTGATGCCCAGCTGACTGATGCAGTCCATCCACAATCCTTCCCAGATGGTCTCAAATACCACAATGTTGACATCAATGTAGGCAGAAACTCTCCACTGTGGCATAACTGTGGCTGCCAAAGTCCCAACCATGCCAATACCTCCAAATATTAGACCAGTGATTTGTAACACACAGCAAGCCATGTTTCTTCTGAAAAAGACTCCCCAAGTGAGGTGGCCTAGAAATTCTTCCAAAATTACTTTTTCATAGAAGAAATACAAGAGTGACTATTTTCTCCAATAATTTCTTTATATGGCAAGTCCTTGTTCTGTTGGGTTTTTTTAAGCAGCTTGCCTCAGTCTGAGGTTCAGACAGGTGGAAATCCATTTCTGACAGGCTGAAAGGACCTGCTATTTATTTCCTTTGAAATACTCTCTGACTACAGTGCCTACATATCAAGCCTAACAACTTTCCAGCCAATAGAAAACTAGAAGAGGTGTGTCATAGCTGATTTTACTGCTTCTCATAATGTGTCTGTAGTGATGCTATAATTAAGTGTCAGGGATTCAATTAAAGGTACCTGGTTGCAGGGCTTAATAATTTCTTAACTGCAAGATTGCAGCTATGTTGAAATTTAGAACTTCCATCTGTTGCAATATTATGAAAAATAGGTCATTACATTTGTTCTTATGACAAAAGGTAAACTTGGACTTCATCTGAGACTACTTTCTAAGTGCTAAAGTCCTGGGAAAACATCTGATTTATAAAATTTTTAATCAAGCAGGGAGGTACTTGGTGTAGCTCTTCATTGTAGAATCCTTGTTTTGATCAAGTACAAAAGTATAATCATGATATGAGACAGGTACAGGAAAGTCAAGTATTCCAATCAACATCAAAGCTTCCCTCTACCAGTTGCATAATTCACAAGGACAACGAAGAATATAGCTGGCAGAGTTTCACAGCTTCTGCTTCTGAATCCACAAGTAAGGTTGCTGTTAAGAAATAATCCTCTATGAGACTGACTCCCCATTAGAAGGATGTACCATTAGGAGGGGTTGTGGACAAATGTCTAATATGAGATTAACTTTCAGTTTACAATGAACCTTGAAAGAAGTCAGAGCTCATTCCCACAAGCATGTATCTCTGCCTGCACAGATAGCTACAAGCCTAGACAAAAATGCACACCAAAGATTGATTTGCCTCAGGCAAGTTGGGAATAATTGTTGCATAATGTATTTTTTTTACTTTCTTCTCACTACCTTGAGACAATAGTATATGGTGACAACTCATGGGTGTTGTTGAAACTGATGTGTTTCCGGTTGGTTGGCCTTTGAACCAATGGGCCTAGTGAATAAATAAGTAAATAAATAAATACATGCATACATACATTAGTTGGCCCACTAAAGACCATGAAGACCTCTAGAATTTCTGTCAAAGAAAAGTTTGATGATTGCTTGTGTGTTGTAGTGTTGCAGGCTCCATTTGTTTGGCAATATCAGACATTGCTTTGGATGATATTAATGTCATTAAAAGCTTAGGTGCCTACACAACGTATTCAAAACAAAACCTGTGAAAAGGGAATTGCCCATCTAAACCACTCACAGCCCACAAAATCCCCTTCTTCCTACAGTTACAAACTGTAAGGAAGGAGTGACAAATAATTTAGGTCATACCACATAATGTTACATGACTATGTGGAAAGTATACCCGAGGAATCTAGGAAGTTTGGTTTTGCTTTCAAGTCTGCTAGCAGGGATCTGGAGGTAAAAAAACTTTTTTCAGCTAGGATATGAAATGTAACCTTTAGAAATTCAATACATTATCAGATTTGTCCTTAAAGAGACATTAATATTGCATTGCTCCTCTGCAGATGTTATTTAAAAAAAAAATAAATTCCTATGATGAAGAAAAGTTAAGGCACTTCACTCAGCATCGCAAAGAAGGAAGTGGCAGAAATGAAATCAGAAGTCATGGATGGTTATCTGTCTAAAAGAAGCTCCTTTCCCTGGCAGAAGACAGTTCCCTTAGAAAAAGGCTGAACTCAAGACATGCTGTTTAACTTGAGTACAGTCTTCATTCACCACGTAGGACTTTTTTAACTCTGAATTCTGAAAACTGTTTGCTTGTTATTTTAACTTCAAAAAAGAAACCAACTCATGGGAAAGTACTCTCAAAACTAGCATTAAAATGTCATGTTTTCAACAGAAGAACTCTTTGTGAGACATTTTCAGCCAGCCAGCTTTTGAAAGTATACGTAGCCGAAGAACAGACCATGCCTAATACCCTGAATCTGTTTATCTGACAGACTTACCTAGCAAGATTGCTCTGAAATAAGATTGCTCTAGAAGAATCAACCATTGAGGTCATGCATAAAATTACACTCTGTGACAGTGAGGGCATGGTTTGTGAAGAAGATGAGCTGCTGGCAGAAATTGTACTAGAATGCATCATATGCTGGTTATGCAGTAATACATCCAGAGAGTGCTAAATGGTTGAGTGGGTTTTTTTATCTTTAATTGGATGCAGTACCTATGGTGAGTGACATTCAGGGTAGGTGTAGGCATAAGAGAGGAACACTCAGGCTGTACTGCTGCATGTACTGTCCAGGGTGGTTCTCCTAACTGAAACCTAAGGGGAAGGAACCAGAAAAGGAAAATCAATAAATAACATTTTTAAAATGTGAAGGTAAATTTCAGAAATTAAAATTAGCTATTTGAGAGAGGTTGGGGGGAAAATAATCTACAAACACTACCATTACCATGGAAATTCATGAGAACTAGGAAGTCTCAACAACCTCATAAATGCCAGCAAGTCACTGGCTTTATGAACAGCTGTAAGAATTATCTCTAGCATCACAGTCCTCTGAATCAGCCTGAAGGCAGCTCTTATGCCCCTGTATAACCTAGAGCACTGTACCTCCATTTAAAGGCTCACCTTACCTCTCTGAAGGAAATGTTTCGTTGGCCAAGTTGCTTCAAAATCATGTTGAACAGCAGTCAGCTATTGTAGAATTAAATACATCATTACATGTTGGGCATGGCAAAGGCAACAGCTTTAGTGTTAGGTGAAAAGAAATACATGTAAAACCCATTTCCACCTGACTTTTTAGAAGTCTCCTCATTCTGTGTGTCATCTATCTGTTATGCTATTTGGAAGGTTACCTGACACAAAATGAGAATACCAGTTCTTATGCAAACATGTTCACCTCAAAATTTGCCTTCAAAGAGGAAAACAGGAAACTGAGGAAGCACTTATCCTTTACATCTAATCTTTCCCTAGATCTTTGTTCAGATTTACATTTCCTCTTTCCTTCCAAGCATGATTTCTTCTGTTCCCTCCCTAGCTTTTAAAATGCTGATGTCCCTTGAAAAGGAGGAATCAGAGCATCTCCAGTCCACATGATTAACAGAACCTGTCAATGATCCCCAAGGCTTAATCATAGACATCAATAATGTAAACACTTAACTGCCTCCCAGAAAGCAGGTTTGATTCCTATTTTTATTATCTTCTCTGTGCATTGAATTTTAGGGTCTGCACACATGTACATGCACCTATATATAGACAAATAGATTATAATGTTGTAGAAATGTGCAACCATAATGTACATAGTTCTTTATGAGGTCTCATTGAGAGTAGGTTGGTTATGTTACAGGCTAATGAGCTAAATTTAAGGTTCAGTAACATTTTTTGGAAGAGGCAATATGCAGATTTATCAAAAGCACACTTTAGATTAGTGATTACCAAGAGTTGCAAAGTCCTTTAACCTTCCAGAGGCTGCAGTTATCCAGAAAAGCTGCAAAGCTACCAAACCACCTTCAGAATCTGGCAGTGGGAAGTCCAGCAGGCTGTGGTTCTGCAGTCATTCTGCATCCTGTCCCTTTGGGCAGAAGTGCTAGGTGAAGCCAAGCAGGCCTAGGTCATCCTCTACATGTAAAATCTGCTTTAAGCATACAACACATAGTGCTAGAATTGTCTGTAGATCGTTTGTTTTGGAAACACTTGTGAATGGCATCAGTTCCTCCCTGCTTGTGGCTTCCACTAGTCCATTCATTGCATGCTGGGCTAGCCACTTTGTTTTGTTTCCAAATATTACAAGGACTGGTCAATGAAGTCATAGTTGAGTTAATGGCTTCATTACTTTCTATGGTATTTTCATTGACTACTGTATTTTGAGCCTTTAGGTAAAGCAAAATGTTACTTTCATTCTGTTTTAATTCAGGAGAAAATGGACTGAAGCCAGTAGAGGCCTTTTTAGTTTTTCTGATTTTAATATCACAGCCTGCACATATATAAAATATGAAGGCAGTTCCTTCCCCCTCTCTTCAAGAATGGCACATTTTGGAGTGAGAGGAACATCTGCTTACTGTATCTTAGAGAGGTATTTCCCCCAGACAAATAACAGGCCTTCAAGGCAATCCATGACTGGCAGTTGAATTGAAAAGAACCAATATTTATTTTCCAGTATTCCTGAAATTCACAGCCTGATAAAACTGCCAAACACTTAATGATATTCCCTCTTTGAGGAAGCCTATCTCCTGGACACTGTGAATGAACTCAACTTTAGTGCAAGAAAATTCTACAGTAATAAAATATTAAATACTGCTGTGGGTAGTTAATCCATCTAAACTGCTTTAGGCTTTTACAAGATATTTGTCACCTCAGTACTTGCATACAGGGAGTAGCCATCCTGATAGAAATACAACCTGCCAGAAAATATTATCTTACTTTACTATTTAATGACAAGACCTCAAAGCATCTGGGGGCATTTGATTGCCTAGTTCACATTAAGCTGTTGGAAATACAACAGTGGCAAATTCTCAAGGCAATATTGATTGTTTCCATAAGAGTTAGCAGTGGGGTACACAGCTAGGCTGTTGCTCCCCAGGGGAACTCTTTTATTTACATGATTTACTGTCATGGAGTAAAGGGAAGGAGAAGGTATACTGTGGCAGTGATGGCCTAGGGATAGATGAGAGGCAAAGTGTCTAGAAAGAGGTAATAGGTTTTATTAGACTACCTGATACACTTAGAAACAGGATCTTAGGCTCAGAATCCCAAGAAAGATAATTTTTGGAGCACAGCATAATAATACACCCTTGAACTAGCTTTCCAGTAACCAAGTTTTTAACTAAACAAAAAAGTCTCAAATGGTGAAGAACAGGGGTTTCCACTTATATCTCAGTCATAATTTGAGCTTCTCTCTGTCAAGTCTGTCCCACTGACTTTTTGTCTTCCGAACCCCACCCTCTGAATCTAAGCAAGTACACTGTTAATTTCCACCTCTGTAATAAACCCTTTGCCACCGCTAAGCCTCAAATTTGTGCATCCAGTGACACCTCAGTTCAGTACACAGCAGGGTCACCTCCCAGTATCACTTTTCTCTCTCTACTCAAATCCAGAGTCGTTTATCAAGCCTCTGCACTTCTGGACAGGATGTTTCATTACTCTTTTCTCTTCAGGACTTGGATTCACCTCTTCCCTGGACACTCTGACTAACTTTTCATGGGTGGCAAGTGAGGCATCCCCTAAGAAAGAGTAGCATTGCTCCTAGACATTAGGTCTTGCATAACTGCAGGGTTCATCTCCTGATTTACCTCTGTTCCACTTCAAATAGAGGGAGAAGAGAAGATGCAGAGACAGAAAACCCTGCCCTGACAAACAGTTATTTTTGCACTCACATAAAAGTACCTATTCCTAGAAGTCCTAAATCCATTCTCTGCTGGCACAGAGACCAAAGCAGGAGTATTCAGCAGGATGCAATTAATTTTTGTCAGAATACCCTTTCCAGAACTGTGAATCATAGCAGCTCCAAGGATGCACCACTGTCTGTAATTTTAGACCTGATGTGTCTCTGCCCAGTGACAGCCCACAGCCTGGAAGGGCAAAAATGATTCACCATTGCAGGCACATTGCTTCCCCTCAGGAGAAGCCAGTGCTGTTCCTAATTGCAGCATACTATGAAGCCAGTCAAAATATGAACTTGGTCTGGAATCAAGCAGTAGACACTTTAAGTCTAGATCTGAAATGTGTAGTTTAGCACAGAATGAAAGCTATTTCTACTAAGGAAGTTTTGGGAATTAACGGGCTGGAAGTTAGGGAAGGGAAAGCAAAACAGAAACAGTCTGGTACGTGCAGAGTGACATAAAATTAATTACAAAATGGAAGAGGGAAAGGCCTCAACAAATCTAATGCTTTTATGTTGAAATGGACCAGGGCTCACATTGCGAGGCAGAAAAAGGTATGTGAAGGATCATGAGGATGAGAGGATCTGCATCTCCACAAAACACCATCACCAATGAGGTGAAAGTGCTTGGAACATTGAGGGAGAGCAAATCTTCCTATCCTGATCATGCTATTCTTTATCAATTAGACTAACATCTTAGGGACATGAATGTGGATGAAGATTAACAAACCCTTAGGAGTTATCTGGAGTATGAGTGCCATGGGGAAGGAAAGAAGAGACTTATAGGAGTAAGACTGATACTCAGGTGGATGAATAACAAGAAGGTATTTGGTAGGGGAACATAAAAGGTAACTAACCAGCAAAGAAAATATATTTAAGAGGTCAGAAAATGTAAAAGGAAAATGAGAATCAATAGAAGTTGATCCAAACTAAACTTAAAAAAAAAGAAGAAGAAGAAGATGAAAAGGTGATGCAGGCATATAAAAAGTACACAAGAGCAAGGAAGGAGACATGCTAGGCTGTGAGTATGTGTTGAAGAAAGATAGTTAGCCTTCCTTTTCTTTGAATTTAAATAAAAAACAGACTGAAGAAAGACAGGAATTTCCAATAAAGAAATTCAGCATGTGTAGTCCCAAATCTGGTACAAAGGACTGTTATCATGTGTGTCAATGCGTGTGTGTCAAGTCAGAGGTGACAGTGTTTCCAGAGGTGGAAAACCTTCTGTGTAGCTAGAAATCCATTAGTCAGAATCTAATAGTATAAGATGATTTAAAATCCATTATGAAGAAAAGAATTAATATATAGAAGTAAATGGGCAGTAGGTTAACACAGCCCTTTCTCACAAGCTCCAGTCCCCCAACTCAGACAGGAGGGAAAGTAACACAAATCCCGCCCTCTCTGGGTGAGATAAGTAATTGCAATTATTCAACCACATCATATATACCCCTACACTACTCTGAGTAATGCAGGGCTGCACCTTAAAGAGATGGACAAACCCATTATATGCAGCTGACCTTATGTATTTGCAGATGTGCCAGACCTTATCACACCCAGAATCATACAGAATCAACCAGGCTGGAAGAGACCTCCAAGATCATCAAGTCCAACCCATCACCCAATCCTAACTAATCAACTAGACCATGGCACTAAGGGCCTCATCCTGTCTTTTCTTAAACACTTCCAGGGACATGGACCACACCACCTCCCTGGGCAGCCCATTCCAATGGGCAGTCACTCTTTCTGTGAAGAACTTCTTTCTATGATCAAGCCTAAACTTCCCCTTGCATGGCTTGAGACTTTGTCCTCTCATTCTGTCACTGGTTGCCTAGGAGAAGAGAGCAACCCCCACCTGGCTACGACCACCCTTCAGGTAGTTGTAGACATCAATAAGGTCTTCCTTCAGAGGATTCATTCTCATCTGCAAAACAGGAGCTCACACACACTTAGGTCTTGCCTGCACAAAACAACTTCTGGAACTTCGGCTCTGCTGCCATTCATGTGTTTAGCAACTTGTTGCCTAGCTCTGAGGAGAGCAATACCTGGTAATGCAGGTGGCAGCTCTACCCTGTAGATCGCTGCAACAGTTGCAGCAGAGGCTCATTGTAAAAGCCTAGTTGCTCGGTAGTGGAGCAGTGACTGAAATATTGACTCTTCACTCATCTGAGTTAAACGAGCATTACTCTCCTCTGACCCATCAGCTGTGCATTAATTTCTAAAGCACAAAGGGACCTGGAAATGTTCCTAAAGTGCAAGTCAAAGGATAACAACCTAGACAACCTTGGTTTCATTCATGGAGGCAATGCTGCTTATTTCCCAAATAATTTCTCTTGTCTGTAAGCATGAAAATTAGTTCTAAATTTTAGGATATAGTAATTGACATTTTATAGCTTCAGGAAGTTGTTTTGTGCCTGGGTATACTTTCTTAGTAGGACCCCCTGCTCAGACTACTCAAGGTTTATTTAATACACAAACCTGAGGGAGGCCAGGATCACAGAATCACAGGATGTTAGGGGTTGGACGGGACCTCCAAAGATCATCGAGTCCAACGCCCTGCCAGAGCAGGACCATAGAATCTAGTGCAAGTCACACAGGAATGCATCCAGATGGGTCTTGAAAGTCTCCAAGGCAGGAGACTCCACAACCTCTCTGGGGAGCCTGCTCCAGTGCTCTGTGATCCTTAAAGAAGTTCTTCTCATGTTGAGGTGGAAATTCCTATGCTGTAGCTTACATCCATTGCCCCTTGTCCTATCACGAGGCACAAGTAAGAAGAGGCTGTCCACCCCCATTCCCCAACATTCTTGACACCCAACCCTCATACATATACATATACATTTATTAGTTCCCTTCTGTCTTCTCTCCTGACTAAAAAACCCCAGGTCTCTTAGCCTTTCCTCATAAGGCATGTGCCCCAGTCCCTTCATCATCCTTCTAGCCCTCTATTGGATTCTTCCGTGTAAATTCCTGCCCCTCTTGAACTTCATTTCAGTTCTCTTAAAGACACGGTGTATGAGTGAAATACAGTTTAAAGGAAATGGCTGGACATTCATGGGAGGTACTTATGGGAGAATATGGTTATGTTATAATATGTTGTAATAAGGTGAAAGGTTTGCAGGATCTTAAGGGGAGATTTTCAAAAGCTTCAGTGTCTCACTCCTAGTTCACTGGATTTATGCTCCCGTTAGCGCTGTGTGACCGTTTTAGGCTGTGCCTTTAAGAAAGGGACAGTTGCTGGAACACTCTGGCTGAATGTTTTGAAAACATTCAGATAGTCTAAACTAATTTCATTGGTAGATTGGTAGAATGCAACTTTTAAGTTTTAGTTCAGTTTGAGTCTCAGTCTCAGTCAGCTCAGGAGTCTCATTCTCAGGAACCCTTCTGGCTGGAGGAGGGGAAAGGTCTTCTGTATTATGTTCATTGCTGTATATTTCTGTATATGTTGTAAATACTGTATCTTGTGTACATATTCATTGCATTTCATTCCTGCTTTGTAAATACAGCACCTTCATCTGCTTCTCCGAGTTAGCTGTGGTTTCATTGTGGGGGGGAGAACTTTCTCTCACCACCACATGCTGTAAATAGTTTTGGAAGTTTTCTTACAGTTTTCTTCTGCCTTCTTTGGCACAACTAGATCAGTGTGTGCTTTACTGGGAGCAGATAACATTATCCAACATAGCAGTAGCAGTTGATGTACACTAGACTTTTACAGAGCAAATCTTACTTTTTACTAAGGCTTGCCTCAGGCCTATAGATGAATATTGTATGACTTACTCTGTGTTTCAACAGCAGAGGCAACTATGGCGCACCAGTACCTATACATGTGGTTTTCTGAGTAACATCTTATAGCCTACCTTTTAGAGGGGTGAACTAGGAAAGTGACTTTATTGTAGACATCATTATAAAGCCTGGTGTTAAAGCCGTGAGTTCTGTGTAGGATGTTGAAAAAGCGTCTCTGACAACAGGTTTTCTCCTCCAATCTCTTTCCCCCCACCCACAAAAAAGAGATTCAACTGGTGTGTAAACATCAGTGAAGAAATGCAAAGGAAATACAGCCACACACTGCTACATTAGAGAAGGGCCACGCACATTACACATATACATATGTAGAAATAATTTGATAAGAAAGGGGGAAAAGCAAAATTACATAATCAACCACATCTTACTCTGTATTCTACAAACACTGTGAAGCAAGTTCTAAAGCAAATTTTTGTTTCTTCTAGCTTCTTTAGATGTTTTTCTTATGAAGTGAAGATGTTGCTTCCAAACTTTCCAGCAGTAAAAGTCCAAGGAATTTACTAGAGAACTACAGATAACATAATAAACTTCCTAGAAAATATTTGAAGTGGAAATCAAGCTGTAGAACAAGAATGTTGCTCTCCATTGAACACCATAAATTCAG
Source organism: Picus viridis (assembly GCA_033816785.1). NCBI lineage: Eukaryota > Metazoa > Chordata > Aves > Piciformes > Picidae > Picus > Picus viridis. The sequence goes on from CM066570.1 coordinate 11,889,242, forward strand.
TTGTGTTCTCAGCTTAGTCCAAGGCAAAAGTCCATTCATTCCTATGGGTCTGGAGTTACAACTTATTCATTGGTTGCAAAATTCTATTAAAACGTTATTAGTATTGATTAATTTGGGTCTTTTTTATATTAATTTGTATGGAACTATTCCTTGTTCAGTAGGCTTGGTTTGTCTACATGGTTTCTTATCATGGGGTATGATTCTATTATTAAAATATTGTTTAGCTTGTTTTAATGGGAACCATGAGAAAATACTCTCTCTATTTATGTTCTTTATGCCTCCAAACTATGCTAGTGTGAGTGGGTGTCATTAAAAATATTGGCCTGATAAACTCCCATATTCAAAAATACATAGATCACACAGTCCTGCAGCAGGTAACCAACACAGTGTGATTTGCGCAATAGTGCAAAATGCTTTAAGCCACAAGAAGTGTGCAAGGAAATATTGCTGCTTCTGAAAAGAAAGATGTGGGTGAGTTTGACCTATATGGGTTGAAAAAAAAAATAATAAATATTACCTTTCACCAAAGTTATGCTATTTGGGGTGAACATAAAGCTGTGTTTGTTCTATGAGAAAGGGATATTTTTCATGTAGTTCAGCTTACCTTCCTCTACTGAATAAATTCTTCATGCAAACTTCCACTAAACCAACAGTAAAACAACCCCGTAGTGAATACTTTCAAGCCATTATTATCTTGTCCTTATTCACTCTTATTCCCTCTTTCCCAGGCAGGAAAAACAAAACAAACCAAACAAACAAAAAAACCCCACAGAGCTGCTTAATTCCCCTCTTCTTTACAGTAGGTTAGAATTTTGTATGGCAGTGAAACTTTAAGCCCTTTATTGCTGCTTAATTCAACCCAAAGCAAAGCTAGACAACCCAAAAGCTATTTGAAATTACTATTACAACAGTATTAAGCATCCACCTTCCATGCATTAAAACTGTCTGTGCTGCACATCAGCCACAGTCGTACCCACTGAGGGTAACTGCAGCTCCAAAATGCAACGCCAGTTACAAGCTGCAAAGGCAGCTTTCAAACTGTCCTTTTGTGCAAAGCTGAAATCCATCCAGAGAGACTGCTTTAAAAATAGGAGAAGGCAGGAGACATCTAGACATACTGACTTTTGGAGTATGAGCTTTCAGTCTTCTTGTGCTGGCTAGGAGTAGAAGAGTAGCTTGGTGCAGAGTATCCATAGCTTCTTGTTTTCTCACAACAGTGGAAAAAGGAACAGAATATGGCTCCAGCAGCAATGAGACACAAAGCAGCTACCCAGCCCAGGTAGAGGGCCTCTCCAAGCTCCCTTTTCTGTGCAGCATTGACCAGAGGGTTGTAGAAGTCACTGATGATGGTGTTGGCAACCCAGCAGACTGGAATAAGTTCAACTATACCTGAGAGGATGAAGAGGAGCCCAGCCGTCAGAATAACATGACCCTTGTCTTGACAGCTGCTCTGTGCACACCGAGTGCACTTCATGCCAATAACAGCAACCACGAAAGCGAGGAAGGAGAGCACTGATCCAACACACATTAGCCCTCTGGATGCCTGCAGGTCCAGTGGGAGGGCCAGCATGGAGTCATAGACCTTGCACTGCATCCTGATGTTTGCTTGCCTGATGCAGTGCATCCACAGCCCTTCCCAAATGGTCTCAAACACGATGATGTTGTTCTCGATGAAGGCAGACACTCTCCACTGAGGCATTGCCATGACAGCAAATGTTCCAATCATGCCAGCGCCACCAATGAGCAGCCCAACAATCTGCAAAGCACTCCCAACCATGTTGCCTTTACAAGGTGAGCACACCTCAGCAGGCTCCGTAAGCCAGGTGAACACTGCTGGCAAGAAGATGCAAAGCTTTTTCCGAAGGTTGTTGTCCCTTGTGAAAAGCACAGTCAGTCTGCACAACTTTAAATTAGCTTCAATCTGGCACACACTGTCTGGGACTTGGCTGCACTTTCATCGCCTTTATAATTCCCCTGCCACCACTGACACAAAGAGGCAAACTGAGCGATCAAGTGGAACAACTTTCCCAAGCAAGAGAAAGGAGAGGGTGTGTATAAAGCAGCAAGAGCCACTTAGGATAAATGCACCTTCTGAGAACAATGCTTTGCGTTGAAATCAGTTATTAAACACTCATTTAAAAAAGAGAGCCCTACCCTCAACTCTAGATATTGTCTACAGGTCTGCCTGCACTAAGGAAATGGACTGGTCTCAGTAGGGAGGGAGGCTTAGGTATGTGCTGGTGCAGTTACTAAGCTGTTGCACAGAGCAAGCAAGAATATTCATCAGCTCTGTGGTAAATTGCCAGGAGGAAAGCAGAGATGCACTCCCTGCCACAGGGCCTCTGCTCCCCAAAGTACTTCTGTTCTGAAGTTGGAAGGAGAGTACTACAATGACAGAATCTAGGAACAAAATAAATCAAATGGAAAAAGTAACTCTGAACCTGAAACAGTTTGGCTGTAAAAGACAATTTAAGAAGTAGAATGGAACAAAAGGAGACATGATAGGGTGCTTTGTGCCATGGTTTTGTTGATTAGATAGTGTTGGATGATAGGTTGGACTTGATGATCTCGAAGGTCTCTTCCAACATGGTCTATTCTATTCTATTCTATTCTATTCTATTCTATTCTATTCTATTCTATTCTATTCTATCCTATCCTATCTATCCTATCCTATCCTATTCTATCCTATCCTATTCTATCCTATCCTATCCTATCCTATCCTATCCTATCCTATCCTATCCTATCCTATCCTATCCTATCCTATTCTATTCTATCCTATTCTATTCTATTCAATTCTATTCTATTGTACCTGTACACATGCATTTCTCTTGCTCTGGCAAGTAGGAATAGGCAAGCTTCTGGAAATATCCACCTACTCCAATGATTGCACAATCCAGTCTAGAGAATGTTTATTTAAGCTACATAGCAAATTGTTTTCCTGCGCTAAAGTGAACCCCCAATTACCCTATGATGAAGTGTAGTAGCATTGGCTTTCCAAGTAAACACCTATTAGAGCCATCCACTTTAGAACAACATCATTTTAGTTAAACAAACAGCAAAACATAACAAGAAGGGAGAGCAGGTCCTTGTGTGATGTGGCCAGCAAACAATCCTGGAAAATACTGGGTGAAGAAATTTGCAAAAGTCAGAGCAACAGAAATCACAGACAAAAAGAAAAACAAAAAAAAAAAAGGACAAAAAGGAAAATATGCAGGCATGTAACACTGGATTCTTTTCACAAACTCAGGAACCTATGAATGTATACAGAAAATATTCATCCTGATCTCTGCATAAGCCCTAACATGAGAAAAAAAAAAACAAGCAAGCATAAATTAGAATTTGTTTGTTATAAGGTAGTACACCATATGTTAAAACAAGAACTAATTTGTTGCACTATAAAAGAACAATTTAGGATATAATTGGATACATACCGAAATGCCAGTCTCCTGCTATTAATTGGAAATTTTTTTGTCTCTGTTTCCTGACACTTATGTACTTTCAAAACCAGAAAGTAAATAAAAAAACTGAAAAATAGAGCAGTGCAGCTCTATAGAATCATAGAATTTTTAGGGTTGGAAGGGACCTCAAGGATCATCCAGTTCCAATCCCTCTGCCATGGGCAGGGACACCTCACACTAGATCAGGTTGCTCAGGGCCACATCCAGCCTGGCCTTAAAAACCTCCAGGAATGGGGCTTCCACCATCTCCCTGGGCAACCTGTTCCAGTGCACCTCATCACCCTCATGGGGAAGAACTTCTTCCTAACATCCAATCTGAATCTACCCATTTCTAGTTTTGTTCCATTCCCCCTAGTCCTGTCATTACCTGACACCCTAAAAAGTCCCTCCCCAGCTTTCTCGTAGGCCCCCTTAAGATACTGGAAGGTCGCAATAAGATCTCCTTGGAGCCTTCTCTTCTCCAGACTGAGCAATAATATACAATACAATAATACAATACACCAGGTTGGAAGAGACCTTCAAGATCATCGCGTCCAACCCATCAACCAATCCAACCCACCCAACAACTAGACCATACAGCCAAGCACCCCATCAAGTCTTCTCCTGAACACCTCCAGTGAAGGTGACTCCACCACCTCCACGGGTAGCCGATTCCAATGGGCAATCACTCTCTCCGTGTAGAACTTCTTCCTAACATCCAGCCTAAACCTGCCCTGGCACAGCCTGAGACTGAGCAGCCCCAACTCTCTCAGTCTGCCCTCATAGGAGAGGTGCTCCAACCCTCTGATCATCCTCATGGCCCTTCTCTGGACATGCTCTATCATGTTGGCATATCAAAGATAAACACAAGTTCAAAGTCCCACTTACATACAATATTTTATGCTCTCTAAATGTGTTTGTACGTGTGCACATCAAACTATGGTTAGGAGGCGAGGCAAAGTACAAAGCACTCTACAAATCTCTCCGCAGCCACTTTGGCTTTCCTATCCACCTTCTTTTCCAACCTCTGCAAGGCTGCTGTGTAAAAAACCATGCTCACATGATAAAGGTAGGTATCCTGTCCCTGTTTCTTAGTCCCTTGAGCCCTGATTTGCATCCAGGCAACTTTCCATTATGGCCTTTTGCTTTCATTTATATCTCTGAAATCAAACCTGCTGCCTGCATGACTTTTGTAATCCAAAGGCACTGAGAGCCTTCCCCTGAAAAGCACAGTTAGTCTGATGCCAGTTCCAAAATCATTTCAAAGGCTGAGAAGCCAAGCAGGAGTCTGTTTTCTTTGGGGGTGCTCCTACTGCTGTGGTGATCAGGAGAATCTGATCCCACTGCAACTACACTAGCTGCTCTGTGGTTCTCCGGCCACACATGCATTTGTATTTGCCATTTTGGCTCAGGCTTGGCGTCACTCAGCCTCCTCTGGCAATTTGAGCCCTTTTTTCCTGAGTATATTATCAAGGCAATGGAGGGACCCTACAGCTTCGTGAGTTACAGACCATGACTGCTGTGTGAGCTGAAGACCCATGGATATAAACCACATGGATGTAAACTATAATACAGGAAGTTCCACCTCAACATGTGGAAGAACTTCTTTGCTGTATGGGTCACAGAACACTAGAACAAGCTCCCCAGAGAGGTTGTGAAGTCACCTTCTCTGGAGACTTCCAAAGCCCATCAGGATGCATACCTGTGTGACCTGCACTAGATTACATGGTCCAGCTCTGGCAAGGGGTTGGTCCCTTCCAACCCCTAGTGTCCTGTGAATTTTCACTTCCCCTGAGTTTTACACCCTACAGCCCCACACCCTGGCACCCTGCTGCACTTCTTTCCTTGTTTGGCTTCATGAACAACAGAGCAGGCAGTGCTGTCCTCACAAGGCTGAGGTGCACAGCAGATGCAAGGGCACTGGGGGGTAATAGCTCTCTTCCTCTTGGTTTCCTATTGAAGGATGTCATTTTCTGGATAGCAATAAAGGGTTATTTGATTCTCCTTGGGCACAATGTATATATTCCCAATGCATTCATTTGGATAGGCCATGCTAACCCCTACAGTATTGATGTAGAAACTGTGTACTCTAATATAGCATGAAAGAGTCTGAATTCCTATGTCTGAATTCCTCTGAATTCCTATGTCTGAATTCTTCTGTATCTGAAAGAGTTCAGCACAGAGTCACAAAAATTATTAAGGGAGTAAAATATCTTCCTTATGAGGAGAGCCTGAGGGAACTGGGTCTCTTAGCTGTAAGTAGAGGAGACTGAGGGTTGACCTCATCAATGTTTATAAGTATGTAAAGGGTGAGTTCCAAGAGGATGGAGCCAGGCTCTTCTCAGTGATGCCCAATGACAGGACAAGGGGCAGTGGGTGGAAGTGGAGGCATAGGAAGTTCTGTGTAAGCATGAGGAAAAAGATGTTTTACTTTAAGAGTGGTGGAACACTAGAACAGGCTGCCATGGGGGGTTGTGGATTCTCCATCTCTAGAGATATTCACAACCTGCCTGGATGTATTCCTGTGTGACTTGTTATAGGTGATCCTTCTCTTACAGGGGGGTTGAACTGGATGATCTTTTGAGGGTCCTTCCAACCCCTAAAATTCTGTGATTCTATGAAATCACACTTTCTTGCTTTATGTGCTGCAAACTACTCCTGTGTGGGAACCCAGAGTTGGCAGGTAATGAATTGTAAACTGATCTTCAGACTCGCATGAGAACCGAATGAGAGCAGCGATAACAGAACGCCGTGAATTGCTGCAGAAGGCAGGTGTTGAAGGCCACCTGTGAGAACACACAGTAAATGTGATTCGTAAACAAAGGAGTCTGAAGGTTGGTGGGATGTGGGAATGGAGGTAAAGCACGTAGACATCTCCCAATACATTGAGTCTTGCCCACAACTGGTGTCCCAGTTTGAAGGCAGATCCTCTCTTGCCTCTCACCGGGGCAGAAAAAATGATGAGACTCAGACAAATGGATTGCAGAAGTGATGGAAAGCTTAAATGGAAAAGCAGTGAGTGGTTTACAAGCACGGTGACAAAGGAGATCCTAAAGCACACAGAGTCCCTCACAGCATACCCAAAAGCTTCTCAGCACTCCCCTTCTCCCTACCTGAGGGTACACTCAAAACCCCCAGGGCTCTTTCTTCCCCTCCCGCCACTATTAGGCTAATCTCAGCTGGCCAGATCTGAGATTTCCCTTCCCCTTCTCCTCCTGGCATTAGGCCTAGCCAGGCCCAAGAGGCCCTGAGATACCTCCCCTTCCATTGCCAGATAGGGAGCATCTTCCACGGGAATGGCAAGGGAAGTAAGAGGAAGTGTGAAAGCTTGCAGATAGATTTATAGGGAGCAGGACATTATGGGTATGAAATACGCAGCTTCCTGTATCCACTCACTCGGCTGGACACTTGGGACAACAGAGTGCTCCCTGTATGACAGCATCAGGAGGCACCCAGCCCAAACTGCCTCACAGGGTCATTTACCTGCCACTTCTCCAGGAACTCACATCAGTGAGCTTTTATTTCAGCATGGCACCTTGGGAAATGGCAAGACCAGACCCCAGGTGTCAGCGGTCTGCAGAAACAGAAACCACAGCAGGTGGCTCTCGCACTCCTGTCATACACATCCCTAACTGATGGGAGTCTGGGTACAGGACACCTGGAAAATCAAGTGGGGAAAAAATTCTTGAAGCACTGGATTCATAGAATTATAGAATAATTCAAGTTAGAAGAAGCCTCTCTATGCCATCTAATCCAACCCATGCTAGAAATTATGCTCTTCAAATTCATGAGGCTAAGAACCCAATTAAGGTTCATTTCAGGCATTAAAAATATTCCTAAGATTTCTTTTAGGGAGAAAATCATGCAATAGTAGAATACCAGGCTGGAAGGGACTTCATGGATCATTTGATCCAATTTGTCATGGGAAAACCATGATCTAGACAAGATGGCTCAACACTGTCCTTCTGAATCTTAGAGGTGGGGAATCCACTCCTAGCCTGGGGAGATTCCAATGGCAAATTGTTCTCATTGTGAAAAAGTTTCTTTTTCTATCTAATTGGAATCTGTCTAGGAGCAACTTGTAGTTACTACTCGTCTTTTTCATGTGGCTCCTTGTAAAAAGGGGGTTTTCCTCTTCTTTGCAGCTACCCTTTTAATACTGGAACAGGGTGATAAGGTCTCCCCTAAGCCTTCTTTTCTCAAGGCTTAACAAACGCAACTCCATCAGCCTTGCAGCATATGACAGGCTTCCCAGTTCTCTGATCATCTTTGTGGTGTTTCTCATAGCTTCTCTGGGAACCTACTGCTCCCTGACCAGCCAGTCCAGCCCCCAAGTTCCTGTCATCATCCATTTTCAGCTGCTAAAGGGTTTCAGGAATAACATAAACCAGGAAAATATGGTTTAAGCAGAATCATAGAATCATAGAATTGTCAGGGCTGGAAGGGACCTCAAGGATCATCGAGTTCCAACCCCCTGCCATGGGCAGGGACACCTCACACTAGATTAGGTTGCTCAGAGCCCCATCCAGCCTGACTTTAAAAACCTCAAGGGATGGGGCTTCGACCTGGAGGATGTCCTTCCTCTTCTTGAGCATATAGCATCTTTTAACTCACAAGTTGATCTTGCAGCAATCATTGATGCTGAGGGGGATGTGGGCAGAAGGGGAGGAAGTGGTTGCTCAGCACCTCCAAAAATCTCCTCCTGCACATTTAAAAGAATCCTGATTATTGGTGCTGTTATTGAAAAACACAGGAATGTTGATGTCAGACAAGTTTTTCAGCATTTTCTTTCTTGGAAGGCTATTATTACTGTGTCAGTGGATGTGCACTGCTCTATGGCTTGCCTCAGGTATACCATAACCTGGCATTTACTTTTCTTCAAGATCTTTTATCTAATATGGCAGAACATGAAAAGCCAGTTCAGCATATCTAGCGCAGGCAGGCAGAGTCACGTACGTTCACAATCTGCCTCACTAAAGAGCCACTTCTTTTCAATTGATGTAGCTTTTACATAGAATAGAATAGAATAGAATAGAATAGAATAGAATAGAATAGAATAGAATAGAATAGAATAGAATAGAATAGAATAGAATAGAATAGAATAGACCAGACCAGGTTGGAAGAGACCTTCAGATCATCGCATCCAACCCATCATTCAACACCATCTTATCAACTGAACCGTGGCACCAAGCACCCCATCCAGTCTTCTCCTAAACACCTCCAATGATGGTGACTCCACCACCTCCCTGGGCAGCCCATTCCAATGGCCAATCACTCTCTCTATGAAGAATTTCTTCCTAACATCCAGTCTAGACCTCCCCCGGTGCAGCTTGGGACTGTGTCCTCTTGTTCTGGTGCTGGTTGCCTGGGAGAAGAGATCAACCTCCACCTGACTACAACCTCCCTTCAGGTAGTTGCAGAGAGCAATAAGGTCTCCCCTGAGCCTCCTCTTCTCCAGGCTAAGCAACCCCAGCTCCCTCAGCCTCTCCTCATAGGGCTTGTGTTCCAAACCCCTCACTAACTTTGTTGCCCTTCTCTGGATACATTCCAGCAAGTCAACATCTTTCCTAAACTGAGGGGCCCAGAACTGGACACAGGACTCAAGGTGCAGCCTAACCAATGCTGAGTACAGGGGCAGAATGACTTCCCTGCTCCTGCTGGCCACACTGTTTCTGATGCAGGCCAGGATGCCATTGGCCCTCTTGGCTGCCTGGGCACACTGCAGGCTCATGTTCAGCCTCCCATCAACCAGCACCCCCAGGTCCCTCTCTGCCTGGCCGCTCTCCAGCCACTCTGACCCCAGCCTGTAGCACTGCATGGGGTTGCTGTGGCCAATGTGTAGAACACAGCACTTGGATGTGTTAAATCTCATACTGTTGGATTCTGCCCATCTGTCCAGCCTGTCAAGGTCCCTCTGCAGAGCCCTTCTACCCTCTAACAGATCAACACCTTCTCTCTTCTCTTCTTATACCTTCTCTCTCCATCACTTACCACAAACAAGACACCATTGTCTGGATGGCAATAGGGACAATGACAGAAGTGCAAAAAATAATAATCCTTGGCTACTAATTTCAAATCATTGCAGAAAATCTTTTTGCCTTATATCCCAAAAAACTTAGCACACTTGTTTCTCTTGCTCCCCACACCTTAAATCCCAGATATAAAATACTGTGACAATGTAATGATGTTCCCCATGGATTAACATGTGGTGCAGAATTTTACATTTCCTTGCTTTGAACTTCTGTTTGTTTTATGAGGTGTTCATGTAGAACATTTGCCTAACTTGGAACAGGGACACACATAGGAGGCCTCAAAAATGCCCAGCAGCTAAAAAACATCAAAGGCAACAACTTCCTGTGCTATCTGCCTCTATAGATAGCTGAAACTCACGAAGAGCTGGATGGCTGAAGAAGAGACTTATTATGTTGACGAATCTTAATGAATAACAGACAATGTCGTGATAAAGGAAGGGATGGAAAATGTGCATGAAAAAAAAAGTTCATATACAGATGTCAGGGAATTATTTGGCACCAAGAGATTCACACTCAGGAAGCAATCATACATTTCCGGTGCCAGACTCTAGTGCTTGGTGCCTGGGAGCCTCTGTCCTATGGTTCTCCTTAGAAGTCATAGAGGCAAGCTGACTTACAGCTTCCAATACATAGCTTATACTCACTGAAAACCTCTCTGCTATGAAATGAGTAGGAACATGAAGTATTTTGCATAAAGTCACTCTTTTTCTTCATGCAGAAATAGGCATGATCACTAAATATGAAGGTCTGGGATGGTGTTCAAGAGGGGATTGGACGTGGCACTTGGTGCCATGGTCTAATCATGGGGTCTGTGGTGACAGGTTGGACTCGATGATCTTCGAGGTCTCTTCCAACCTTAGTGATACTGTGAATCTATTTCTTCACTGTTTTAGAAAAGGCTCCACAATTGATGTGTCTGAAAGAAAAATTAAATCCCAGTTTATCTCATTCAGGTGGCTGCCTCAGTAGAATTCTTTAGCATCTCCTGCAATTAGCCAGCAATTTACAGATGCCAGACCTTCTTGAAATGAAATCCTGTCTGAGCTGATTTGATTAAATGTTTTGCTTCTCCAGACAATACCTATCATTTGTGGTCCAGCCTAGTTGAAGCATCACCATATTACATTTAATTTTCTTTTCCAAAATCTCCCCAGGCTTTTATTTTTAGCATTCCTAACATTCTTGCTGTGAAGGGCTGCCCATCCTGAAGCATAAGACTTTGACAAGTGTAGCATGATTATCATTAAAGATAAAAACCACTGCCCAGTGCTCCTCTTCTGTTGTGCCCCAGATGCCTTGATGACTGCAGCAGGATTTCACAGGTGGAAAGGAGAGGAAAAGTGAAGTTTTATCTGCTTGCCTGGAATCTATATTATGAGTTTTGAAGAGGAAATGTTCAGAGGAGACAATGATAATTTTCAATTTAATTAATAACGTTTAATCTTGTATGATAGCATCATTCTGATGATAATGTGTATATGGAAAAGGATGAAAGGATTGAGTGCCTGTGGGTTAAAATCAGAGGGAAGGCTAACAAAACTGACATCCTGGTTGGAGTCTGTCATAGACCACCCAACCAGGATGAAGAAGTTGATGAATTATTCTATAAGCAGCTGGAGGCTGTCTCAAGATCACCAGACCATGTCCTTGTGCGTGACTTTAACCTACCAGACATCTGCTGGCAACTTAACTCAGCAGAGAGGAGGCAGTCCAGAAGGTTCTTAGAGTGTATGGAGGACAGCTTCTTGATGCAACTGTTAAGTAAACCTACCAGGGGTCAGGCCCTGCTTGACCTGCTGTTCTCAAACAGAGAAGGGCTGGTGGGAGATGTGATGGTAGGAGGCTGTCTAGGGTGCAGCAGCCATGAGATAGTGGAGTTTTCAATACACAGGGAAATAAGGAGGAACAATAACAGAACCCTTATTTTGGACTTTGGGAGGGTGGACTTCTGGAGGGCTGACTTCAGCTTATGTAAGCAATAATTTGGAGAGTACCCTGGGTAGCAGCCCTTAAGAACAAAGGGGTCCAGGACGGTTGGACCTACTTCAAACAGGAGCTCTTGAAGGCACAGGAGCAGGCTGTGCCCACGTGCCAAAAGATGAGCTGGCAGGGATGGCGACCGGCCTGGATGAGCAAGCAGCTCTTGAAGGAATTATGGGGGGAAAAAGAGGGTGTGTCGCCTTAGCCTGGAGAAGAGGAGACTCAGGGGCAACCTTATTGCTCTCTACAACTACCTGAAGGGAGGTTGTGGACAGGTGGAGGTTGGTCTCTTCTCCCAGGCAGCCAGCACCAGAACAAGAGGACACAGTCTCAAGCTGCGCCAGGGGAGGTTTAGACTGGATGTTAGGAAGAAGTTCTATACAGAGAGAGTGATTGCCCATTGCAATGGACTGCCCAGGGAGGTGGTGGAGTTACCATCATTGGAGGTGTTTAGGAGCAGACTTGATGGGGTGCTTGGTGCCGTGATCTAGTTGTTTGGGTGGGCTGGATTGGCTGATAGGTTGGATGCGATGATCTTGAAGGTCTCTTCCAACCTGGTTTATTGTATTGTATTGTATTTGAAAGGGGGGAAGCAACTCAGCATTGGTTAGGCCACACCTTGAGTACTGTGCCCATTTCTGGGCCCCTCAGTTTAAGAAGGACATTGAGATACTTGAATGTGTCCAGAGAAGGCCAACGAGGCTGGGGAAGGGTCTGGAGCACAGCCCTGTGAGGAGCTGGGGTTGCTTAGCCTGGGGAAGAGGAGGCTCAGGGGAGACCTTATTGCTGTCTACAACTACCTGAAGAGAGGTTGTAGCCAGGTGGGGTTGTTCTCTTCTCCCAGGCAACCACCAACAGAACAAGAGGACACAGTCTCAAGCAGCACCAGGGGAGGGTTAGGCTGGATATTAGGAGAAAGTTCTTCACAGAAAGAGTGATTGGCCATTGGAATGGGCTGCCTGGGGAGGTGGTGGAGTCACCATCACTGGAGGTGTTCAAAAAAGGACTGGACATGGCACTTGAAGCCATGGTTCAGTTAGTCATGAGGTGTTAGGTATTGGTAATAGGTTGGACTCGATGATCTCTGAGGTCTTTTCCAAACTCATTGATTCTATGATTCTGTGGTAGAAACTGGCAATCTTTGAGGCAGAACAGTAAACTTGGAGTTATTTGTAGCACCCAAGGGAATGAAAGGGGGACTCAGGCAAGCAAATGCGCAAATTCAACATATGTGCCATATGAAGTTAGAACAAGGCTAAAGGGAGAATGATGTTTCTTCAGCAGAGCACTTAACCTGCAATCCACAGAATCGGCTCATGCATGCTTTAGAGATACTGTTGGGGTGTGAAGGCTTTACACACCTACAAACAATGAATTTCCTACTTCTGTTTTTCTGGCTTCTGGATAGGCTTCCCTGCTCTTTTTCTTTACTTCCCTTTTTATTCTTGATAGAAAAAATCCAGACTTGTATCCCAAAAGTTTTCTAACGTGCTTTTGTTTCTGCAATAGCTTGCCTGGCTTTAGGACTAATGGAGTTCTGTGGATGACCAAAATAATGCCTTCCAAATCAGATTATCACATTCTGGCATGATTTCTGGAAGAGCAACAGAAAAATCAGTAACACAATAAATATCCTCAAGCAGGCCAAAAGAAGCATTAGAGTTTCAGCCTTTGCAGGGCAATCAGCGTAACATGATACACAGTTTGTGCCAGCATCCAAGCAGTTGGCAGGTTTTCACAGTGCTCCCACAAATCTTTCAAAGCACAGCCTGGCACTGCTGGCATTGCTACTCCTCTCAGGAGCTGTGCCTGAGCTCTTTTCAGCCTCAGATGCAATAGGATCAACTCGTGTCCAAATCTTACCTCTTCTTGAGTGTTAAACCCACCCAGACAGTGCACAGGTATGCAAACCCCTGAGCCTAAAATGACATTACAGATTATGGAGTCCACTCCTATCAAGTGCAAGCTGGTTGCAGTCTTTCATTTGACACATTCTATAAAGTGTCCTGAACTCTGGGATGCAAGAGATGATGGAGGCAACTGCTGTTTGCAAGTGTTTTTCACTCACTCCCTACTCTGTCCAGAGTTCCATGTTTCAGAGGCAGGAAGAAACTGCTGTTTCCACACATGGGCTCTCATCACCTGCAAAAATAAAGGGGGAGCAGCCATTTGCTTTCTTTTACATGGACAAAACACAGTCAGGAAATAGTCCAGCTCAGGAATTCAGGCTTAGGTCATTTTATGAGAGCACAGCTGGGTTTACTTTGAGTGCTGCCCTAGGGGAACAAACTTAGACTAATTTTCTACTCTTTATATGTGGGTGCAACCCCACCAAAGGCACTTTCCACAGGTCAAATGGGACAATCCTTCTCCTTGTAAATACTGTAATTGTCAGTGGCACCCTGGAAATCAAAAGTAGGTATATATAGGCATCAAAAGTAGGTATATATAAGTAGGAAGCCTTTGAAAACTGGAGGAAAGGTCAAAATGTCATCTAAAGGGAAATTTCAATATTTTCTCCTTTACCCACTTCTTTTCCTATCTTATTGGGGAGCCACATGCTCTAGTTTGCTTCTGGGTTAAAACTTTCTCCTTTATTACAAATCCTCCTTGTTTGCTGGCTTTCTGCTACTGCATCCATTATTAACAGGCCCCTGGGGCAGACAATGTTTATACAAACCAGGTTTTCCCATGGCAGACTCCTCCTGAATCCTATAGGAGACCCACTCATGGCTGGGTATTGCCAGTCCATGTATGATGCCAAAACTCTTCAACATGAAGGAGAAGTGTTTTATCTGCAATATTATTCCTAGATTGATATGCTACTGAATTAGTTGGGGTGCTGCACAGTAAATATTTACAAATGTGCCATGAAATACCTACATGAAACAATGAAATGAATACCTAACTGAAACAAACTCTATATGAAACAGCTCAGTGGAGGCAAGAAGAGGGAAGAACTTTCTTCACATTTCAGTTTTATTCATAATATTTAACCAAAACCAAGAAATCTTCTGAAAAATAGCTTAGGCAAAGTGATCACCATATCCAAAGCAAAGCTGTTTGCTGACCAAAAGACATAAAAGAAAAAAGGTGAAAACAAAACCACAAACCACAAACAAACCAACCCATAAACAAGACAAACAAACACAAAACCCCAGCAACCCAAAACCCAAGAAACCACAAAACCATGAGCAAGATGTAGTTTGGGGCTAGCAGAACAGCTAGAAACAAAGACATGGAAGTAAAGGAAAAGCAAGCACCTGAAGAAGCTGAGGGTTTTTTTTTCATGTGAGTCACAGTGGGAAATCATGAGAAGAGAAGAGAAGAGAAGAGAAGAGAAGAGAAGAAGAGAAGAGAAGAGAAGAGAAGAGAAGAGAAGAGAAGAGAAGAGAAGAGAAGAGAAAGAGAAAGAGAAAGAGAAGAGAAGAGAAGAGAAGAGAAGAGAAGAGAAGAGAAGAGAAGAGAAGAGAAGAGAGAAGAGAGAAGAGAAGAGAAGAGAAGAGAAGAGAAGAGAAGAGAAGAGAAGAGAAGAGAAAGAAGAGAAGAGAAGAGAAGAGAAGAGAAGAGAAGAGAAGAGAAGAGAAGAGAAGAGAAAGAAGAGAAGAGAAGAGAAAGAAGAGAAAGAAGAGAAGAGAAGAGAAGAGAAGAGAAGAAAGAAGAAGAGAAGAGAAGAGAAGAGAAGAGAAGAGAAGAGAAGAGAAAGAGAAGAGAAGAGAAGAGAAGAGAAGAGAAGAGAAGAGAAGAGAAGAGAAGAGAAGAGAAGAGAAGAGAAGAGAAGAGAAGAGAAGAGAAGAGAAGAGAAGAGACCATCGAGATCATCAAGTCCAACCTACCATCTAACACTATCTAGTCAACTAAAACATGGCACCAAGCACCCCATCCATTCTCTCCCTAAACACCTCCGGTGATGGTGACTCCACCTGGGCAGCCCATTCCAATGGCAAATCACTCTTTCTGTGAAGAACTTCTTCCTAACATCCAGCCAAAACCTCCCCTGGTGCAGCTTGAGACTGTGTCCTCTTGTTCTGGTGCTGGTTGCCTGGGAGAAGAGACCAGCCCCCACCTGGCTACAACCTCCCTTCAGGTAATTAGCTCCCAGGGAGCTCTCTTTTTGGGGACTGCTTACAAATTGTGGCTCCTTGGGAGCTGCAGGTCCTTGGATTTCCATTCTTAACTGTCTAAACTCTTTCTGAGAAAACTACAGGTACCTACCCAGACTGTCATTCAGCTCACTCGTGCTTCAATATACAGCTGTTGCCCCATACTATCATGCAATGATATGGGCTGGAAGGGACTTTGAAGATCATCTAGTTCCAAAGCCTTTGTCATAGGCAGGGACACCACCTAGTAGACAATATTGCTCAAGGCTCCATCCAGCCTTGTGTTAAACACTTCCAGGGTTCAAGCCTTCACAGCTTCTCGGTCAGCCTGTTCCAGTGTCACATCATGTCCATGGGGAAGAATTTCTTCGTAATGTTTAATCTAAATCAAGCTTCTTCCATTTTGAAACCATTATTCCTTGTCTTCTCACTCCACACCTTTGTGAAAACGTCCCTCTCCAGCCTTCAAATACTGGAATACATATTCTTAGGTGTTTTAGAAGTTTGGGATTTTTGTTGTTGTTATTGGACTATATATATATCTAAGAGCTTCCCATCTCCTGCATTCTCTGATCCAGCTGCTCTCTACATTACAAGGTGGAAATGACACTCTGCCAGAGGTGAGGGGCTGTGCCCAAATTTGTCTTTATTTCCTCCTGGTGTGAGTCAAGACCTACAATATTACAGAGCATCCATGAACACCACCTAGCAATACAGAATGCATTTGGTGATGGTTTTATAATTGCTTGCAGCCTTCCCAACCGTGTCTTTCAGATCATCACCTTCTCAGATTTGTGCTAGAAGCGTATGCCAGAAACCTCACATTGGAGTTTGGTCTATTAAAATGTAAACCATCAGATGGCTCATGTTCAGCTGGCACAATGCACTCTTACTTTCCTGAAAGTACTGAACAAAAATACAGAGATACAGGCTTCATCCTGAAACATTAACAGTGCTATGAGGCTGCACTTCCCCTGATATGTTAAATTTATCCTCATTGGGAAAGTGTTCAATTTTCTCCAATGTTCAGCAATGTGACCTGTTCTGCCAGACTGTGAGATTGGGATGTGCACATGGAATGTGAGAAGAGTTGAATGCAATTTTTTCCAAGGACAATATTTTTCAATCCAAGCAGGGTTTGGCTTTTAACAACAGCATATGCTGCAACAAATGTTCTTTTCTGTCAATGTAATTCATTATCAGATGAAATTTCCAAATGAAATATTTAAACAATGACAGAAATGCTAAATATTTAATTTAGAAGTCTCACCAGTGAGAGTAAGTTTAAAAATGAGTTAAATAAAAACCTACTATTTTTTCCATGCAATCTCTTTCAAAAACCAAAACAGTTTTCTCTGCATGATGAGGGAAGCATGATTTAATTTTATATTAAATTCCCCATGAAAAAAAAATTAAAAGGAAGTAATTTTAATTTGTTTTTTTTTTCCAGCTGGCAAAGATAGGTTGGAATGAGTACCCCACCTGGAGTACTGCATCCAGTCCTGGAGCCCCTATTACAAGAGGGATATGGACGTGCTGGAAGGTGTCCAGAGAAGGGCCACGAGGATGATCAGAGGGCTGGAGCACCTCTCCTATGAGGACAGACTGAAAGAGTTGGGGCTGTTCAGTCTGGAGACAAGAAGGGTCAGAGATGACCTCATTGTGGCCTTCCAGTATCTGAAGGGGGCCTACAAGAAGGCTGGGGAGGGACTTCTCAGGCTATCAGGTAGTGATAGGACTTGGGGGAATGGAATGAAGCTGGAGGTGGGGAGATTCAGACCGGACGTGAGGAGGAAGTTCTTCACCATGAGAGTGGTGAAGCCCTGGAATGGGTTGTCCAGGGAGGCGGCTGGGGCCCCATCCCTGGAGGTGTTTAAGCCCAGGCTGGATGAGGCTCTGGCCATTTTTCAAAGAGGCAAGCAATGTGCCACACGGTGTTTTCCTTGCTCCTGACACACATAAATACATACACACGTTTTTTTCCTTTAGAAAGACAGGCTGTAAGAGCTGTCTCATGGTTTTCTCTGGGAAAGGAAAAGGAAAATAGCAACACAGTGCCGCAGCCATGTCCTCCTGCCTTGTGCAGCAGACCTGACAGAGAAGACAGCTGCCCCAGGCCTGAAACTATGGACCATTTATCTAATTCTAAGTAGCTTTGTGCATCTCCAGGGCTGTAAGTAGAAGGGGGGAAAATAAAAGAAAGAAAGAAAAAGGCATTCATCTATTTCCTACCCCTTGCACAGGCCAGTGGCAAAGTTTGAGCCTTTGGTTGGTATTAGCCACCCAGAGCCATCATTATTTCTGCCCTATAAAAAAAGGTTGAAAAAGTGAGGAAAGGCAAGAGACTTGTGGGGATGAATCAAGACCTGCTTGTTAAACTAAAGGGCAAGAAGGAAATTCACAGGCAGTGGAAGAAGGGACAAGTATCCTTGATTAGGAGAAGGCTGAGGTACTCAAAAGGTTTTTTTGCTTCAGTCTTCACAGGCAGCATCTCTGAGGGAAACATGGGAGCAGGTTGCCCAGACAGGTGGTAGACGCCTCATCCCTGGAAGCATTTAAGGCCAGGCTGGCCAGGGCTCTGAGTGACCAAATCTAGTTAAAGATGTCCCTGTGCATTGCACAGGATTGGGTTAGATAACTTTTAGAGGTCCCTTCCAACTCAAACTATTCTATGATTCTTCTTAATATTTTCATGTATAAAGATCTAAAGAGACATAGAAAAATCTATTAAGAATAAATACTTTGAATATGTGTACAGTCTATCTCTGCAATAGTCCAAGTAAGAATAAGCAATAGAATTTCAATTAGTGCATCAAACACTGTGTTACTGATCAGTTATGACAGAATTTCTCCAATACCAAGTGCCATATTTGGTCCTGCTGTCACTACAAGTGAAGACATTTGTAAACAACCCATTATCCTATTTTAATATGAGCAGTCCTTACTTCCACAGTAAGTAAAATAAGGGGCCTCTCAGGTTCTGACCAGAAGACAGACTGAATCATTCTTACTCCTTGAAAAACTTGCCTGGCTACCCTGGAGCTACATGGAAACAAGCATGACAGTGACAAGTGGGGACATCTCCTCAAGCCCACCTGAGAAGAGCACGCCAATGTTGTCACCCAGGAGAACACTTGGAGTGGAGAGGCCCTGCATCCTCTCCAGCCCTCTGCACTCCTGCACTTTAATGCCTGGGGACTGCAGAGATAAGCAAAAGTGGACTTCAACCAGGGCAATGCCAGAGCCAGGAGGAGCTTCCTCCAGCATAGATGTGAACCCATGCAAAAAGCCATCCAAGTGGATACTTTGTATGTCTATGCCTCCAGGTGAAAAGAAGTCTACCATGATATATGAATCAAGTGCTGTGCCACAATATCCCTGCTGGCAGGGAGCACCATAGGTAGATGTTAGTGATAAACAGATGAAGTTGCAGCTTTGCAGCTGCCTACAGAAGCTATTTCAGCCCCAGAATAGTGACATTCTGATGCTCACACCAACAGAGACTAAAGTGCTGAATACATCCCTGACCAGTACAATTTTGATAGAAAGGACATACATCAACTGATGTCCCTGGAGATAAAGGTGAAAGATTTCTGAATCCATCAGCTGCTGTCACGAGAGCTTTGCTGCCCAGGATTCACTCTCTCTCTGACAGCTGCTGTTGCAGTAGTACCTAAGTGGCAGCACTCTGTCTATTTTCTTCACACAATTCTCACCTCAGTAGTATCTGAGCATCTTCCAGTTTATGGCTGTAATATTATGTACCCCTCAATTAAGCATGACAATACCTAGCACTCATCGGCAGCCCTCGGCAGCTGTAAGCACATTACAATTATTAATTAGACTTCATGATACTCATCAGATGCAGGTTGCTAAGTACAGTATGGTTATCACTGTACAGTGACAAAAAGCCACCAATGCAGTTACAGCTGTCCAACAAATTATGTTCTGTTACGTCATGGCTCTCATCCTTTTCAAGGCCTGAGAAGTCTCTTTTCTTGTGTGCTTTCCTGAAATACATATCTGCACTGTCAGCATCTCCAGCTCATTTTCCCTTCCCGCTAAATCATCGGCAATTTAGAAGCCATTAGGATAGGAAAATTGCTTACTGGATGCATGGTCTCTGAGCACGTTGACAAAACATTTTCAACCCTTTATATGGGAGGTAGGGAGCAGAACCATGATACTCTTATAAAGTTTCTGCCACATTTAGCTTCTAAATCCTCCATGGAGTCTCTAAACCAGAGCTTGTGGCTGCTGAGCTCCCCTCATTACGGGTCTGACATGGAGACTGCATGTAAAGAACAGGAATGCACATGTCTGGAGGCAAGAGCTAGCAAATAGGCCAAAAAAATCTGCATAAAGTCAATGTCTGTGTGCAGGGTAATCTGCTGGGACATGCACTTCAGTAACAGTAAAGTTGATTCTGAGTAAAGCACCCAACAGGGCACCCACTGAGAAACCCAAACTATTTAGGGCACGATCAGGGGCATTACTTGATTCCTGCTTCCTACATAAAACACATTGGTGGAATTCATTATGGGGGTTGGGTTTGCTTGGGGTTTTGTTTGGTTTTTCATGTTTCTGTTCCATGTCCTCAGGTTTTTGGGGGGAAAGGGGACAAAACAGTCTTAGGAACCATACGCTGAAATGTCTCCAGATTTGGAATACCTCCCCTGTTCTGACTGTTGCAATGCACTGAGCAGCTCCAGGACGATACAAGGCTGTATGTTGGATCATTTAGAGAAGTCAGCTTTGAAAGGAGAAAAGCCTTTGCTTTCATCTAAGACAGAATAGCATTCACATACAGTCTCAAAGATGGGAGAGTGAAGAGCCTGCCTGCAGCAGCGATTTAAGCTAACCTTTTGCCTTCGCTCTACAAGAGCCTGGAAGGGCTCACATAGTCACTTACTCCTTTTCTGACATCACAACGTAGCTTGAGCTTCCTGTACCAAGACACAAGAGGTTCAAACAGGCCTATTAAGGATGGAGCAAACACAGCTACCCCTGCTCCCTCTGGACACCAGCAAGAAACCCAGCAGCTCCTTCCAGCTGTGGGACCTGATAACAGCTGGAGTCAACACAGAGGATCTGGCCATTTCCACCACTATGTGATGGCCACTGCCAGATCTGCCAAAATCTGTCCTACAGACAAAGTCTCCAGTGCGCTTTCCCTGAACAGCCAGGCAGCAAAAATAGTGCCAACAGTCCCCCTTGGGTCCCCCACCAATGTCTTTAATCCACAGCCAGAAGCTGCCCTGTGCCAGGGTATGTGGCATGCAGCTCTGTTTGAGGGCAATCAGCTCAGAGCTGCCCTAGCTTTGCTCATCCGGCAGGGCTTGGCTACCTCTGGCCGTAGCAGTGAGAATCTTTGTCAGCATGAATAATGAACCTGGTTAAAAAAGAAAAGAAAAAAAAAAAAATATAAAAATGTGTGGGGTGTGTATCAACCCAAAAAAACCTGGTAACTCATTTACCAGGTTTAGACACTGTGTCTTTGGGAAAAGCTGGCTTAAAACATGAGCAAATAGTTCAAGGGTCCACTCTACAGCCAATGAACTACATTGTGTGCTTGTGCTTCATAGTTTAAACAAGATTTTCTGTCTGTTGTTTTAGAATTTATTCTAGCTGGTTTGGTCTAAACCTTCTAATAGCTGCACCCATTTTTACTACATACACACAACCATTTGACGAAAAATAAACCATAGAATGGTTTGGGCTAGAAGGGACCTTCCCTAAAGATCATCTAGTTCCAAACCCTCTGCAATAGGCAGGGACACCTCCCACCAAACCTGTCCACCAATGCCCGGTCCAGCCTGGCTCTGCACACAGGGGGCATCCACAACTTCCCTGGGCAACATGTTCCAGTGTCTCACCACCCTCATTGTAAAGAATTTCTTCCTAATATCCAGCCTACATCTACCCTTTTCCAGTTTCAATCCATTCCTGCTCATCCTTTCATTACAAGTCCTTGAAAGAAGTCCCTCCTCAGCGTTCTTGTAGGCTCCCTTCAGGTACCAGAAGGCTGCTATAAGGTCTCCTCCTCTTCTCCAGGCTGAATAGCTCAAACTTTTGCATCCTGTCTACACATCCAGCCTTAGCATCTCTGTGGCTCTCCACTGGACCTGTTCCTCCATCCCTTCAATGCCCTAAATCTTGTACCAAGACTCTTACTGACCTCTTGGAAGATATTAAACTGAAAGTATAAAAATGACAATTAGCTTGTATTTTGATCATCACACTAATATCTTACGAGTAATAATTCCTATGCTTTTGTCCTGGTTTAAGACAGCTCACTCTCACAGGCAAGCTCCCCACATAAAGATTGGGAGGGAAAGTAACAGGAGAAGGCCAGTGGTTGAGACAAGGAGTTTAATGAAAATAATACAATGTACAGTTGCCTTACCCTATTTCACAGAAGAGCAAAAGCAGCAGCAGAAGCAGCAGAAGCCAGCCAAAAAATTACCCCCTCACTTGCCAATCCTGCAACCACCCAAGACCCCAGAAGCAGCAACTGGAAACAGGAAGCCTCTCATTTTACAATATGTATCACAAGCTCCATGATAATTTGCCACAGCCAGCACTTTCATGTTAAGCCTGGCATGATGTCAGCATGGGATTGAGTACTCATCAGTGTATTCAACTGACTAAACTCATGACATTCTCCACTCCTTATTCTATACCATCTACATCGTGTCCTGCAGCAATTAACATCAAACAATACACATCATGCGTCATTCACTGTCCATTCTCATTCCAAATGAGATTGCCTTCCAGTACACAACAGAGTTCTTACTGCAGATGGTCTGGAGACCCACCCTGTTCCAGTGCAGTCTGGATCAGTCCATGATCAGTCCATATGGTGGGGCTGTGTTTCCACCCCTGAGGCAGTTGATTCCAGTGACTCCTTCCAGCCCTCCAAGTTAAAAAAATAAATGTGGCCTGCATTCCGTGCCCAGTTTCCAACACCCTCAGCTGTTGGGATCCCCCTGTCACACCAGAAATACAGATGGGTTCCAGCCCTTGTAGTTTGATCATATCAGTGTACACAGTGCAGCTGTATCTACTAAATCTTTTTATTCTTGCGGGTCCAACTTGCCAAGCCATCATATCCATGCAGCCCAGTAAACCCATCTGTCCCTCTTCTCCATCTGGTTGTACTCAGGGCTCCTCTAATTCTGATTGGAATCACTTGAATCTTGTGAAGGTTTGGAGGCTCCTTCAGGAGGATCAGAATCAATATCGATCAGAATCAATATCAGTTCTTCTGCTGTTTCTGAGAGATTTTTCCACTGGAAACTGGGGCAGCAGTCTGGGAAGAGCTTCCTTGTAATTCACATACTCATGAATCTAGGACTGAAGTGGATTTTCCATCCCACCTCATTATGTCCTCCCCATGGTCATGTAAGTAAATCCACAGGGTATGCTGTGGTGTGTGCTTCCCAGATTCTCTCCATTGGACAAGGAAGACCCTGCCCCTCATGGCTGAAACAGGACCATACAGGTGGGGAACGGAAGATGTTCTCTTGGATACTCTCAGTCTTCTGGGGCAGTTCCTTCACGGGTGAAACACAGGCCTGTACAGAGGGAGAGAGACTTCCCTCACATTACCAGAGTCTGCTACTTATTTAATCCATCATTTGTCCTTGGCCATCTTTCAAAGCAAGGGGTAAACACCAAGCGACCACTTCTGGCTCTTCTTCTTCTTCCCTTAATGATCCTGGTTCACCGTCATCCTTTGCAAAACCAGCTGCTTTCCTTGAATATTTCTTTTTTCATACATGGGTGACTGATCCTGGCACAGGCTGGCTCTCTGGTGCAGCTGCCATGCCTGCTGTTGGGGCATGAGTAGCCACAGTGCCTGCTGGTCTGCCTGTAGGTCTGGAGACCTTCTTTTGTCCCTGAGCACACTGAACATTGATGAGAAGGGTTCAACATGTATGGGCCAGGCCCTGACACATTGCAGTGATTTCTGTTTCTTGGGACCTTCTAGGCTGTCAGCATACTTTTTTCCCAAATATTTTACCAATTTGTTGGGATTTTGCAGTTGTTCAGGGGTGAAATTCCAGGAAATCAGAGGTGACCACTGTCCTAGGCACTTTCCCATACTCTCCCACTCACCTTGCCACTCATAATCATCCAGCCTTGGGGCAGATCTCCAGGTGGTATACTTGGGAAAGACCTGTATCACTTTGGACAAAACCTGGTCCATCAGCTGGGTGAGATTACATCTAAACCAAGTAGCTAGAGGAGTAACCATATGGCAGTATCCAGTACAGTACATGATACCATTGACCCATGTCCCTAAGGTGATAAGAGCCGCCAGAAAGAGCACATAATGTGCAAGTGCATAAGATCTTAGGTAACATAACCAGGGCCAGGCACATCGGCCCCAGCCACCCCTGGAAAGCAAAAGCATCAACACAGAGAATAAAAACAAACAAACAAAAGAAATATTTTACAAAATTCCTTTACCAAGTCTTAACTGAATCTTCTCTTTATCTCACTTCTTATTATTTCAAACATTTTTTGGGCCCTACACTGGGAGCCAAAATAGACTGTCCTGGTTTAAGACAGTTGGCTCTCACAAATAAGCCTTCCCTCTCCCCTCCAAAATAAGGAGGGAAAGTATTACAAGAAGCTCTGTGGTTGAGATAAGGAGTTTAATGGAAGTAATGCAATATACAATTACCTTATCTATGTTACAGAGAAGCAGAAGCAGAATCAAAAGCAAGCCAGCCAAAATATGACCCCACCACCACCAAGCCCACATCCAGCCCAGCAGAAAAGATTGATATCCTCCAACCAGATACTGGAAGCAGCAACCAGAAACAGCAATCCTTTCATGTTACAATCTGAACTACAAACCCCATAATACTTTGCTCCAGTCAGCACTTTCATTTTAAACCTGGCATTACATCATCAGTATTGCTAAAGTCATGACATCTTTAAACGTTGCTATCACAATGGATTATCAAACAACAATAAGATTACCTTTGCTACCAACAATGACTAACAAATTCTGTTCAGATTACAGACTGTAGTGGTGTGATGCTTTCGCCCACAGGAACTAACAATAAAGCACAGCTAAACTCAGCCGGAGAAGCAAATGGAATGCTGTATTTCACAAGCAATAATGAAATGCAATGAATATATACAAAATATACAGTATCTACAATATTACACAAGAATGTACAGGGAATAACACAAACACCGATCCTCCCGAGGAGAATCCCCCTTGGGTTCTCCCCAAACCTCTCTCCCCCTCCTCCCCTTTCCCCTAGTAGTTAATTAGGTGAAAAAGGAGAGAAAAGGATATTAAGGGAAATTCATTAGCTCAAAGCAGTTGTTAAGAAAGTTAGTTATTCTTATCTTATCAGTTTCATTGCAGGGTCAGCATGCATGCAGGCTGGCCAAGAAATGAAAAGTCAGACAGACTGAAGCTGGAGTGAGTGAGAGAAAGAATGTGAGTGAATATTTGCTGTGGTACATCTCACATCTGACCGATGAAATTCATTTAGAATGAATCTTTGTTTGCCCTTTTACACCTAAACGTTCAGCTAGAGAATTCTGCAGCTGTCTTTTCTTAAAGGTACAGCCTAAGCTGTCACACAGACAGAACCAAACCAAACCAAACCAAACCAAACCGCTCCCCAAATCAGTTTTCTGAGTAGTTAAAAAAACAACACCCAAACAGTTGTGTGCCTTTTGACCCAAAACCCGAAGCAAAATCAACAGTCTTGGTTTCCATCTAGAAATTAAATATTAAATAGGTGATGCTGCAAAACATGCTACAAATCTGCCTTTTCCCAGGGGCACTGATGGCAAATTCTCATTTGTCTTGGGGTTTGTATTCCTACAATAAATGCTTCAAGCGTGTGTCGGTCAGTCAGAACTTGGCCTCTGCAGGAAACAATTGCACAGTTATGACTCTGTGAAAAATGAGCCAGGTTAGCATTCTTTGCAGCAGTGCTTTCTGCAGAACAGTCCTTACTAAGTGACAGACACATTTATTAAACAAATAAACGTGAGATAAATGGGTGAAGGGGAATGAAAAACATGAAGAAGAATTCAGTGTGATGAACCTTGAGTACTGTGTCCAGTTCTGGGCCACTCAGTTTAAGAAGGACATCGAGACACTTGAACGTGTCCAGAGAAGGGCAATGAGTTTGGTGAGAGGCCTTGAGCACAAGCCCTATGAGGAGAGGCTGAGGGAGCTGGGGTTGTTTAGCCTGGAGAAGAGGAGGCTCAGGGGAGACCTTACTGCTGTCTACAGCTACCTGAAGGGAGGTTGTAGCCAGGAAGGGGTTGGCTCTCTTCTCTCTAGCAACCAGCACCAGAACAAGGGGACACAGTCTCAAGCTGTGCCAGGGGAAGTTTAGGCTGGAGGTGAGGAGAAAGTTCTTCACCGAGAGAGTGATTTGTCATTGGAATGGGCTGCCCGGGGAGGTGGTGGAGTCGCCGTCCCTGGAGGTGTTCAAGAGGGGACTGGATGTGGCACTTGGTGCCATGGTCTAGTCGTGGGGTCTGTGGTGACAGGTTGGACTCGATCTTCGAGGTCTCTTCCAACCTTAGCGCTACTGTGAAAAGCAGACTTCTCTAGTTCTGATCTCTTCTCTTCCCCCCACTGCAGTGCTCCAAATAATCCTTATCCAAATATTTTATTCTGAAACCATGTTGTCTCTTTTCTTTTACACCATGTTTTTATTATTTGATCTTCATCTTCTTCTCTTTAGCATGTGCCAGCCTCTGGCCTTTCCACATTTAAGGATTTCCTTTCTGCAGAAATTTCCCATTGGGAGTAGGAAAAAAATCTGTGACCGTTTCTGTGGGTAAGTAAGCACATAGAATCTAATGTTATGTGAGAGGAGGGAGAGATGTGGGCATTTTAACATTAATTCATTTTCCTAAAAGTTAAAAACAAGCCACACAAATTGTTGTTTTCCTTACAATGATATTTTCCATAAGACGAAGGAATGCTGAAGGCAGCGCAGTGAAATTACACAAATTTACAGTATTGCAGTGCATCAGATCCCAGCCTGCTGTCTCAGGAGTGTGCCTCTAGCTCCCATAAACAGCCCTGGAGTTCTTTGGAGGCAGCATTTACTTTATCATTTCACCACAAACTGGAAAGTCGACATCAGCTGTAGCGCTGCTAAATTATTCCCCCTTCACAAAAGCAGCTGTGGAAGAACATTATCATTACAGTTCTCAAACACTCTCCTTTTTTTTTTCTTCCCCCTTTTTTTTGTTGTTGTTATGAATTCTCATGTCAGAGTATTGATGAATATTCATTCTCATTATCACAAAATAACAGAATGCTCATTCAGTCATAAATTCCTCAAGGCTTCATGTTTTCTCTTTCCACTTGAGTTTCTTCTGGTGGATGAGGGACTCCTTTTCAGGCTTGAGTCTGAATGCTGGAGGTAATTCACCACTGTGCCTTTTAGGACAGAATCAAAATACTGGGTTTTGTGGCAGCCTGATCTAGTAGAGGATGTCCCTGCTTACTGCAGAGGGGGTTGGACTTGATGACCTTTGAAGGTCACTTCCAGTCAGAACCATTCTGTGATTCTATGATTCTGTATTCAGTCTGAGAGCTCCTGTTGAAGTGCAAGCCACTGACAGGATATTACTGACGTTACTTTTGCTAGATAAGTGAAAACTCAGGATGTGTCCTTGTGCTTTAATCACACTTCTATTTGAGTAGACATGGCAATGTCTATTTTGCAGAATCATCTGCAAAAGCTGTGCAAAATATTTACAGTGAATGATGAGTGCTTAGGCTTATGTTTCTAGGAACTTGGCCTTGGGTTTACTGGCTTCATAATTATAATAGAAACCTCCTCCCACTTAGCCACCCTCACATCATGCTGTCTGAATTTTTCTAAATCCAGAGAGCAAATGAAGATATCAACATCAGGCATGGCTGAGAGGGGGGTGGGGGGCAATCTGCTGTGATGAATTCAGCCTCATTATTTATTATTTTTCTCTTGTTAAACACCCAAACAAACCCACACAGAATGTTTGCTTTCAACCAGTGCAGACTGTGGGGTTTAATTAGCTAAAAGCTCCACAAATGGAGCCCTGCTGAGTCTGCAGTACTGTGGTCGTACCCAGGTTTTAAAGCAGAGAGAGATGGCCACAGGTTACGTAGTTATGCCAAAGTGAAATGGTGAACACCTGAGTTCAGGTCATAATATTGGCAAATTTCTTGTTTGGTTGTTTGTTTAAGTGTGATAAAAGCTGTCGTTGTTGTTCTAAGGTCTTTTTGAATTGCTGAGGTGCTACACTCCCCAAGAGAAGCACAAAGAGCTAAAGTAGAAGTCAGCATTGAACGAACACAAGGTGAAGCTGTGCGTCACGTTGGGGTTTTGGCTGCTTTTTTTAAACAAATATACAATATCCTGGCAAACTCAGCTAACAGATGCCTTTGTTTTTCTTTCTGGGAAAAAAAAAGTTAATGAAAAACTCTCAGACATAGTGACACTGCTTGAATAGTCTCTCTTAATAAGCCAGTCTTCATCGTGTCCCACGTGGCTCCTAGGCCTTAGTCTCTTCTTTAGATTTAACAATATGGTTGTTTGTACCAGTCTGTACTTAGAACACTTGGTCACGTATTGGTTCAGGGCAGGAATGCAATACTCATCAGTATGATTCAATCTTGCACCACTGTCTAGTATAGAAAAGACAAATGAGTTATTCCCACAGCGTTGCTCTTCCTGAAGCCGGCCCTTGCGGGACAGCCGACGTCCAGGAATCCTTTTTGCTGATGGCCTTGCTCTCTTTTTCCTACAAAAACAGCCTCAAGTTCCCCTGTGTCACCCTGCAGTCCTGAGTGCTTTGTTGCCCTGTTACTCCCAGCAGTGCCTTGGGTTGGAGCCATGGAGTGTAAAGGCTGCTGCTGTGGTAAGCTGTCTGGAAGCTGTCCTTTGCCAGAAAAGAAGACTCCCATAGTCTCTCTCCAAAGAAGACATGCTGCTTTGTTTAATTTTGGGGCTTCTCCTGGCTTGGTTCCTCAGATAACCTGCTTATAGACTTGTAGCTCTTGGGAATCCAGCTGTCTCCAGATTACAATGCTGTCTGTCAAATGCTCTATTTATTCTCTCTCTGCTGCTTTGGATAGCACCACCTAGTCCCTAGTTTGTTTTCTATAAAGGTTCAGTACATGGAAAGAGAAATTCCCACATGGACCATGAGGGAGCTGCACTGGAAACTCTTGCCTCCAGCATCCATAATGACACCTCTTGTTGCCATTGTCACCCTAATACTTTCTGTGCTTACTATATATATTTTTTTTTTAAATGGTTGTTTGTTGTGCTTTGTCTTTCGAACAGTTCTGACTTGAGAAAAGTTGGTTGGGTTTTTATTTCAGCCCAGCCAAAGGTTGGAAAGAATTACTTACAAAGCTGTGTACTCAGGAGTTGCTAGATTTCAGCCCTGGGGTATAACCTGATGAAATTATCTCTATGTGAAAGGTAGCTCAAGAATTTGAGGCAAATTCCTATCTGTGAGTGTCAAAAATTGTAATGCAGACCCTCATTAAAGGATGATACATGACGACGCACTACATCACAAGCGCTATTGCCAGACTTGCTTCAGTGAAATCATTGCATTTTTATTGATGTAGAGTGAGCACAAAATGATCACTGATCTTTGGGTCAGTGCTGTGATTTGTTTCAAATAAAGTTTGTTCTGATCAATTGATTGCCAGCAACAAACTAATCATTATTTCAGGATTTATATTCCAGGGCTTTACATATGGGGCATTCATAACTACCTCTGCCAACTGCACATCAGTCTGTTCTCTACTCTTCTCACAGCCACTTTGGAAAAAAAGAATTCTGCAGCTAGACAGGGGACTAGCAGGGATAGCAGCTCCTTTGAAAACAGCCTCTTTCTCTTGACACCACCAGGCTGAAAGTCCATGGTGACTGAAGCCAATACAGGCCTTGGAGGCAGGAGGAGAGGCGGGATGGTCCTTTCTCCAGTCTCATCCTTCCTAAACCTGCAGGATCAGTATTACTTGAGAGAACTTGAGACTACTTCCCATCTTCCCGGAAAACCTTCTCTCTCCAAAGGGGTTTCAACCAAAGCCAACAAAAGGCATCAAGCTGCATCTATTCCATGAGCATCCAGCATAGCAGAACAGAGAGAGCATCAGAATGATTCTATTTTAGAATTCTATTTAAGGCTGTTTAGATTCTATTTTAGGCTGTTGAGATTCTATTTTAGGCTGTTGAGAGAATCCTCTCTTGAACATGCAAATAACCTGGTGATGTGGTGATTGCATTAATAACTGAGAAGTGTCTCAACAAAGATAAGATCATCCTGAATGACCTGCCTGATGTGTCATCTCTGCCCACCGAGACAGCAACTGCCCAGGGGGTGTGGTGGACAGTGGATTGCAAAGAGGGGTGGAGGCTGCTCGGTGCAGACCCCTGCAAGCACACAGGAAAGACCTCCTGGAATGTGACAAGGATGTGAGCCAGGAGGAGCTAAAATGAATGAACCAGGAATAATAAAAGCCCTGGACTATGCCATCTTACTGGGGGGAAGATCACATGGGGCATCTCAGGCTGGAAGCAGAAGCCCAGGAACAACTCTCCCACCTGTCCCCACCACTAAAGAAGGACCACGGGGTGGTAACTGTATCTCCTGTTCTCCCTTTCTTCATTTTGTCTCTCCCCCTCTCTCTCTCTTTTCTTTCTTTCTCTGTTTTGTTTGCTGCATTCTCTCTCTTTAATAAACAGTCTCATCATGATACATGACTTCATTTGTACCTTAATTTCACTCACAGGAATGTTCAAAAAAGAACCACAGCTCCTTCCTAACCTCTGGATCAAGACAGCTTTAAAGGCTGAAGCTGTAAGAAGCAAAATATCTCCCTCCTTGGAAACAGTGCATGCGCCCAGGTTGCATGGACCACTGTGTGCCAAATGATACTCAGAAAAGCTGCCAGGAGCTGCTGTCCTGCTAGGAGCAAGGGGTGGAATAGGGTGGAATAAAGGTGTGTGTATGTTGGGAAGTTAAAAACAACTCCAAGTCTAATGACTGTTTCAGTAGTGACCTAGAGCCTACACAAAAGTAAAGTAAAAGCACATTGGATGCAACTTCTGGTTTATGACCACCCATTGTTTAAAATAAAGCAAATTAAAAAGACAGTTAAACTCTGCTGCAGTCTCAAAGACCACATCAGCCAAACAAATAATTCCACTTCTTGCTGTTAACAAGAAATGTGACACAAAATGTACAAGAGAGATGTTGCACCTCTCTCTAATTTCAGTCGTGGGTCTACAGACAAGATGTTCCTTACTGTGAGTCCATTTCAAAGCAGGAACAACAAAGAGGGAAACTCCACATTTCCCTGGGGAAGTATAATCCATTTCCAACTCTTTTTTTCCTATGCTTTTTTTTTGCTTTTGTGTAGCCAGTTGGCATTGGAGGGTAAGACATTACAGAACTACATGCTATTGCCAAGCTGTGGTTAAAAGAAGAAAGGCTGATCTGAGACTACACTGTTCTCCAGTTTACTGTGCAAGAGAGGGAGAGAATGACAGCACAGTGGGGAAGAAATGCCACTGCTGTCATAAAAGATGGACAACTGGTTCTCTGAATTATGGAAAGATCTAGCTTAAATGTAATAATTAGCACAAAATGGAAATGGAAATTTCTTTCATAACAAATAGCACTTACTGAAGACACCTCACTCCAGAAGCTAAGGTGAGTTTGTAATGAATAGGAAACTGTGGAGCAGTTGTACAGGGAGCAATTTAATCAGCCCAAGCGATATAAGAGGACGTGGTCAGCTCCAGTCGACATGGTGAAGCGTAAAACATCTATTAAAACATCAATAAAGGAAACAATTAAGCCATTCAAAATACAGGTTAAGAGTCAGCCACCATGTATTTCTCCAGACTGCATGGTGCTGCCAAGTCAAAACCTATTCATTCCACTCATCTAGGAAGTCAAAATGAAAGTAAATGCTATGTCCATATGCTGGAAATACAGGGAGACTTGAAGTCCTCCACATGGATGACTGCCTCCCAGAATTGCCCAGCCTTCCAGGGACTCCATGCTGGGGAGTGGGAGCAACACAGAATGCAGATTCTTTTTCTTCAACAGAAAAGAACAAATGGAAAGGGAAAAAACCATCACCACTTGAGAAAACTTAGAAATGCAGGAATTTGTAAGGAAAGCAGAGGAAAACTGGCAGTGAGAGGAGGCCAGAATCTGGCCAGGAAGAAGGCAAGACTTTGCAGAAAGGGAAGAGGGGTTAAATCTTCAGGGGAAGAGCAGAATAATGAAGAAAGTTGCAAACCCCAGAGTCCCACAGAGGGGGAGGAGTAGGGCGGTGTTGCTTTCAAATATTCCAGAATTTTGACAATGTGAAATAGTCTTGCCCTGGGATTTTTGGATTCGATCCGTCTGTCTCTTAGTGCTTATCAGCTATATATTGTCTTCAGGCACCTGCAGAAACATTAATCCTACCTCCAGTCTTCTCAGCTAGATCTGTAGACAGCAGAAAGATGAGCAATGAGACGGTGCAGAAGGCATTACACTGTATCTAAACAAAGTGTCAACTGGTGTTTTAATTCATGTTAGGCAATGCTAGGGGGTTTCTGTACCTTTTCTCCCAATATGAACAAGCCATACTTCCTCCTCGATCTTCTCAGCATAAACTGATGTATAGACCAAAATTGTAATTAATAGCCACGTGTGCTGGTGAAACTCAGTCTGCTCTAACAAGCAAACACTGGAAGGGAAAGTAACACAGAAATGCCTGTGGCTGAGATAAGGAGTTTAATGAAAATAATACAATGTCCTTACCCTCTTTCACAGAAAAGCACAGCAAAAGCAGCAGCAGAAGCCAGGCAAAAAATGACCCTACACCCCGAAGCCCACAGCCAGCCCAACAGAGAAGAAGCAACACCCTAAAAACCAGGAGCAGCAACCGGAAACAGGACGCCTCTCATGTTGCAGTCTGAACTTCAAGCCCCCTGATACTTTGCTCCAGCCAGCATTTTTGTTTTAAAGCTAGCATGAAGTCAGCATGGTATCAAATTCTCACCAGTAGTTTCAATTGGCTAAACCCATGACACTAAGGAAAAGGGATCAGCCTTTCTAATATCACAGAATCAACCAGGTTGGAAGAGACCTCCAAGATCATCAAGTCACACCAGCCTCTCTATAAAAAAATTTCTTCCTAATCTCCAGTCTAAATTTCCCCTCTTCCAGCACAAAGCCCTTGTCCCTCATCCTATCACTCCAAGCCCCTGTAAAAAGTCCCTCCCCATCTCCCTCATAGGCCCTCCCACAGGCACTGGAAAGCTACTCCAAGGTCTCCCTGGAGCCCTCTTCAAGCTGATATAATATATAAATATATAATATATATGATATAATATATAAAGGTAAAGATAAGACTTAGTGAAGGAGTAACAGTCTGGCTGAGGTAAAGTACCAAAGAGAAAAGTGGAATGTTGTTGAGGAACCAGGGCTATGTGACACAGGGCTATTGCAAGCTGGATCATATGCAAGGAAAGAGGGTGTTAAAAGCCACTCCTCAATTGAAAAGGAACATCTTTACAGTTCAAGGCCCACTGCAATATCATTTACGCAGGAACTGCTGATGAGGAAGACTGACTTCCCCTCTTGCAGCTGAGACGTGGGCAGCAGCAGAACTCACACTTTCATCCAAATATTTCACTGAATTTCCCCCAAGCGTTTTTAATCTCTCATTGCTTTCATTGTGAGTTGATCTGATTTTCTTTTAGTGCCACCAGCTGCTCCACACACAAAATAACTGGCTGCGGATTTCAAAGTTTAACGCTGATTTTCGCTGCAGTTTCCTTCCTGGGCCCCTGCAGGAGAAAATGGAGAGGGGAAAGTAGCTTGCTAGGGAAGCATTTCTTTTCTGTCTGTCTTGGAAAGGCCCTCTTCAGATGCATTACATTCTTCTGCACACATAAATACAGGCATGGTCCATCTAGTAGAGAGTCCTGTTTCCAAAGCAACTGGTGGCTAAGTGATACAGTTTTGTAACAGTGTGCCAAGTGATATCCTTCCCCAGAATATTCCCAGAAATCCCCTTTGTGCAGTTTTCAGATTAGAGTCTTTTCAGTATTTTGTGGTTTATAGCTCTCAATGGATTTTGCTTTCATCTAATAACACTTTGAGCCGTCGTAACCAGCTACAATGCTGTGCAGCTCAGTCACACATCTGAGCTCTACCCTATATGAAGGATTGTCTCCTTCTGGATCGCCTCCTTCTGAAGGAGCTCCAGAGATGGCTGCCCGGTTTGACCTCTCCTAGCTCTTTTGTTGGAAGAATCTGTAAACAACCATTCCCTGTTCTCCCTCTCCTTGTCACTAGTGATTTAATACACCTCTCCCATATCCCTCTGTTGTCATTTCTTTCTCAATCTGGAGAATCATTGCTCACACAGAAACTACTCCATATGTCTGATTATCCTTGTTGTCCTTCTTGGTATTATTTCTGTGTCAGCTGCACCCCCTCCAAACTGAGAGGGCCAGATGTGAATTCACATTTAGGATGCAGGCACAGCATGAGTTTGTGTGGTGGTGACATGCTGCTTTCTGTTTTGATCTTTCTGCCCTTCCTAACAATCTCTAATTTCCACTGTGCTAGTGTGATCAATTACAAGCACTGTGTTGATGTTTTCACACAACAAAATATTAAGAACTTAAGAGCTCATTCTTGAGAAGTAGCAATCTCCTCAGAGGCCATCATTTTATATATGAAATTAGAGTTGTGTTTCCCATGTACACCACTTCATGTTTCCCTACAATGAATTTCACTGACCACTTCATCAGCTCATCATTCACTCCTATAATGTCCTGCTGTAATTCTCACAATCAGCCTTACATTCACTGCTCTGAATAACTTAGTATGATCTATGAATATCATCACCTTATTTTCCCATTTTGGGATCATTTAGGAACACACTGAACAGGATGAGCACCCCACACAAATTCCCACAGGACTCCACTCATGACTTTCTTCCACTGTGAAAAATTACCATTAATTTTTGCTTTAGTTTCCTTTTAATTACCCGCATGCAGGCTTTTCCCCTTACCCATGGCTGTTCAGTGCTGCAACAGCTGATGGTGGATAGGATAGGATAGGATAGGATAGGATAGGATAGGATAGGATAGGATAGGATAGGATAGGATAGGATAGAATAGAATAGAATAGAATAGAATAGAATAGAATAGAATAGAATAGAATAGAATAGAATAGAATAGAATAGAATAGAATAGAATAGACCAGGCTGGAAAAGACTTTTGAGATCATCAAGTCCAACATGTCATCCAACACAATCTAATACAACACAATACAATAAAGCAGGTTGGAAGAGACCTTCAAGATCATCGTGTCCAACCTATCAACCATTCCAACCCACCTAAACAACTAGATCATGGCACCAAGCACCCCATCAAGTCTCCTCCTGAACACCTCCAATGACGGTGACTCCACTATCTCCCCAGGCAGATCATTCCAATGGGCAATCACTCTCTCTGTATAGAACTTCTTCCTAACCAAGTGCCTCATCCAGTCTCTTCCTAAACACCTCCAGTGATGGTGACTCCACCACCTCCCTGGGCAGCACATTCCAATGGCCAATCACTCTTTCTATGAAGAATTTCTTCCTAACATCCAGCCTAAACCTCCCCTGCTGCAGCTTGAGACTGTGTCCTCTTGTTCTGGTGATGGTTGCCTGGGAGAAGAGACCAACCCCAACCTGGCTACAGCCTCCCTTCAGGTAGTTGTAGAGAGCAATAAGGCTTCCTCTGAGCCTTCTCTTCTTCAGGCTAAGCAACCCCAGCTCCCTCAGCCTCTCCTCATAGGGCTTGTGTTCCAAACCCCTCCCCATCTTTGTTGCCCTTCTCTGGACATGTTCCAGCAAGTCAACATCTTTCCTAAACTGAGGGGCCCAGAAGATTCTGTAACTGCAGAACAAATCCCTGATCTTCAGCATGGTTTTTGCTTATCTTGGCACTTCCAAAGAGCCACTTTTATAAGAAACACAGGGATGAACTGTGAAATAACTGGGAACAGGTGTTGTAACCTGCAAATAAAACAAAATTTTATGCCAAAGCTGATATTTGCCATTTTGGTTTGAATTTTTCATTCCCCTTTGGCAAAATATTGTATCTTTGAAAGTACATTTATCACAGCCTTCTTACTGCACTGGGAGTGGTTCACTTGTTTTCTTACTTAACTGATTATTTCTGTAGGCTCAATAAAACCATCACAAAGTCTGAGGTCATGTATTTTAGTCACCTACCTCTTTTTATACAAGTTCAGGCAAATCATAAGTGGAAATAATACAACTTTTCTAAAGTACATAGGAAAAGGATCTGAACTGGTGATTTGTAGACCCAGCACTTTGAGGATTTTAAAGCTCACAAACTCTAGGGCTCGGATTCTGCCCATTACTTTAAAAAGTGGAAAACAAGCTTTTCTGCTTCTTCTAGTACCAACTGGCTGCAATGTTGTGAGTGAACCAGGCATTGACCTCAATGAGCTGAATAAACTGGAATGAAAAAATAATCCCTCTACTGTCAGAAAAGACTACTCTTGTCAGGATTTATTTGGCACCTCAGCGAGTCAGTAACCATGCACCAGAGCAGCAGTCAGCCTTTCGGTTAGAACACTGGCATCAAAAATAGGCTACTTTATATTATTACTTTATAATCAAGTCTGACATTGTGAAATCTTCTTTTTTTTTTTTTTTTGTAAATATTCCTTAAACTTTACCTTGCCATTGATTTTTCAGCTGTATCTCGAAGAAAGAAACAGTTGACTTTAAGGAATCAATTTCTGCAGTGGACATCAAATCATATCTACTGCGAAATCTCTAATACGACATGCTGAGTGGATAAACCTTGCAATTGTGTGGGGAACATTTCAGGGGTATAGAAGATGCTTGCAAACCAAGAGGACAAAGGAGTTAGAAAGGCTTTTTTAACTGATCTATTGCAAAACA
The DNA here is from genome assembly GCA_033816785.1 of Picus viridis. NCBI lineage: Eukaryota > Metazoa > Chordata > Aves > Piciformes > Picidae > Picus > Picus viridis. The sequence continues at coordinate 11,925,804 of CM066570.1, forward strand.
GCCACCTCTGATGCCATGATAGCTCTGTGTCCCCAGGACCACCATCCGGGGCTGGAATATCACAGAGAATGTTCTCCCAGGCAACCAGCACCAAAACAAGAGGACACAGTCTCAAGCTGCACCAGGGGAGGTATAGGCTGGATGTTAGGAAGAAGTTCTTCACAGAAAGAGTGATTGGCCATTGGAATGGGCTGCCCGGGGAGGTGGTGGAGTCACCATCCCTGGAGGTGTTCAAGAGGGGACTGGACGTGGTACTTGGTGCCATGGTTTAGTCATGAGGTCTGTGGTGACAGGTTGGACTTGATGATTTTTGAGGTCTCTTCCAACCTTGGTGATACTATGATACTGTGATACTGTGGCAGAGTTACCATCACTGGAGGTGTTTAAGACGGGACTGGATGAGGCACTTGGTGCCATGGTTTAGTTGATTAGATGGTGTTGGATGATAGGTTGGACTTGATGATCTAAAAGGTCTTTTCCAACCTGGTTAATTCAATTCAATTCAATTCAATTCAATTCTATTCTATTCATTCCATTCCATTCCATTCCATTCCATTCCATTCCATTCCATTCCATTCCATTCCATTCCATTCCATTCCATTCTATTCTATTCTATTCTATTCTATTCTATTCTATTCTATTCTATTCCATTCCATTCCATTCCATTCCATTCCATTCCATTCCATTCCATTCTATTTTAATGTGATTTGGCTAAACAAAGTACCTCTTCCCCTCCACACAAATAGCTTGGCAGCAAATTTGACCCTGTGGCTGCCACCATAGCACAAGTGGCTGAGGAACACAGCTACAACACTACAAGATCCCCAGACTCTGGTAAGGTGGGCTCACATGCATTAAGAGGATATTCGCCTCTATCACTCCTGCTGTTAAGGCTCTTATTATGCCCCATGAAACAGGAATAAAACTGATGCACTAAGCAGTAGCAAAGTGTATAAACCTAAGAGAAAGCAAAGAATTTTGTTCTTCACTGTTTATTTCAGGCCAGAGAACACTTAAAAATATTCTTACTTTAAATGAGTGTTGAGCAAGACTGGCAGAGGTGATGAATGGCCATGGAGTGTTCTCAGGTAAGTTTAACAACATGCTGGCCCCTGTGGTCCTCCACCGTGGTATTTAAATGTTTTATCTCTTTCCTGCACTCAAGATTATGTATTAGGAAAAGGAAGGAAAGCTCTGGAAGATTGTTTTCCTGTGTTCTTGTTAAGCTCCTCTCTCTCAAGCCTCATGCCCATATGGCCTGTTAATAATGCAGCACCATAATTTAACACAGTTTGCCTTCAGATAAATCCCAAAGTAAGCATGGGCCAGGATAATGCTCACTTAATATGAAGTGCATGGCCCAAAGGGAATCAAAAAGCAAACCAAATTATAAATGTGAGAAGATGGAGGAAAAAACAGAAGCCATCCCAAGCACTTCAGAAATCTGTATTATTACTATTATCCTGGTGAGGTTTCATCCTGTCAGCTGAAATGAAAAAGGATTAGATCTTAATATTCGTCTGCAGTTCCAGTGGCTTCCAGTAAGGTGAAAAGTTTTGTTCAGAATAATAAAGTGGGCTTCCTTCAAGAAAAAGCCTTTAATTTAATTCTAATACAATCAGGGAGGGTGCTCCAAGGTAACTCATGAAATATGCAATGATTTGTCAAAAGAAAGAAAAGAGAGATGGAAAGGAAGAAATAAAGGGAAGGGAGAGCACTTTTGGACAATGCTTATGTGACAGCCATAACTCCAGAATCAGAGACACAGTCATTGTTTCTTCTTCTAAAAGTGTAAGGAAAGATGATGAGCCATTTAGGCCTAAGAAAAACGGTGTCATGTCCATTGTGCTATGACTGTGATTAATCAAGCTATGCTTTGTCATTAGCAACCACAACATTTGTTCACCTAGGCCCTGTTTAAAGAGAACAAATATAAAGCAAAGAAAAGGTGTGCATATGGTACATTTAATTTCACTGCACCTCCAGAAACTGTGTCCTACAAGGTCAAAAGAGAGGCCACAGCAGCTGGTAGAAGTCTATTAAGACAAATGAAAGAATTTGTAGTGTTCATATGGTTGTTTTTACTGCCAAGAGCTGGCCTGACCCTGCAAGACAAGGGCAGCTATTATGCAAAGATGTGTCCTCCGACAGCCTTGTGCTGCCTGTGCCACCTGCTCTCACTGTTGGGTACAGCCACCATTGGGATGTAGCCCTAGCTGAAGTCCACAGGGTTTAGCACACCAGGGCTCTTGGAAGGTTTCTATTGTTCCAAAGGAGAAAGAAAAAATGGTTTACTAAATGGAAAATTCCGTTCACTTAATGTGTTTCCAGTGATTATTCACAACAGTAACATTTTCTCTTTGATTTCTACCCACAGCACCCCAGCCAACATAATGCTCAAGCATCCAGAGGAGATAAAAACAATTATGTAACTTTGTGATATCTAAGCAATAAGAATGAAAAAGCTTTATTTCTATTACAGTAACAGAAAAACTAGACCTATTACTCATGTAACATTGAATGCACTTTCAACATGGCAGTACAGTTCTTCAGTCTCAAAGCATTAATAAAATGTAACGGCACAGCATAGGCTGCTAAGAAAGCAGATTTACATAGATTTACTAAAATAGCTGAAGCTTTCTGTTTAAGCATGAACAGGAAAATTAAATATTATTGCAACTAGTGAATGACTCTTTCCAAAATGCATATGTGGCCTGAAAAATAGAATCATAGAATGTTGGAGGCTGGAAGGGACCTCCAGAAATCAAGTCCAAACCACCTGGCCAAAGCAGGATCACTTAGGGTAGTCCACACAGGAATGCATCCAGGTGGGTTTTGAATGTGTCCAGAGAAGGAGACTCCACAACTTCTCTGGGCAGCCTGTTCCAGTGCTCCATCAGCCTCACTGTAAAGAAGCTTCTCCTCATGTTGAGGTGAAACCTTCTGTGTTCGACTTCATATCCATTGTTCCTTGTCTTATTACTGCACACCACCGAAAAGATCTTGGCTCCCTCCACTTGACACCCACCACTCAGATATTTATAGACATTGATCAGATCCCCTCTCAGTCCTCTCAAGATTAAATAGCCCCAGGTTTCTCAGTCTCTCTTCATAGAGGAAATGCTCAAGTCCCCTAATCATCCTCGTGGCTCTCCGTTGGACAAATACAAGTCTGACAAATGCAGTATTAGTTTCTGCTCCTGTTCTAGAAAAAGTGAAGAGGGCAGTTTCCTCCAAATTACAAGAGCAAGGAAATTTGCCCTTTTATCCCTCTCTTGTTGCTCTCTTGATAAAAGCATTTTGAAAAGCATGTAAACAAAACAAACCACATTCCTTCATATGAATCATCAGGATCTGTCGAATCACTGGCTTGCATACCTGAAACCCATGTAGTTGGTATGCATATGAATTGGAAAGGAGAGATTAAACACCCAGCAGAAAATTGAGTAGCTGGCTGTGTGGGAAGCATTGTTTAGGAGTGTCATAGGAGTGACAGAGCACAGAGGCAATCCTTGTCTATAGGTCTTCACAAGGAAACTGTAAAAGAATCAACTTCTGAAAAGCTGGAGGGGAGGAGTGTGTGTTAAAATGTATGAGCCTGTGCACACATACATGTCTATATATACCAGATACTTGTGTTCTAAACTATACCTTAAAAGTCAGTGACAGTACTACACACACCAAACTTGTCATCTCATGAATCCTGAGCAGAAAACAGCCTAAATCCCAATGAAACAGCCCTGTATAACATTCAACTGCCCATTTCTTGATGAATCATTTACTGCATTGATTACCTGACAAGCTATATAGAACCTACATTAGCTATCCACCGAAAAGCTTTGGGTTTGGCTAAGGATTAATTTAAGAGTTTTTATGTGATGCAGGCAAATCTACTTTAGCTTTGCAAGACTGTAACGTTCCTAGGTTTGAGGGAATTTCCTGCACCAAAATCCGCTTTTCCCCATGCATAAAGTGTGCACAAGAACATTACAAAGCATAATTCTTCATGATCTGCTCGAGGCTGTGATGGCCCAGTTATACCGGCTTCTGTGGACTTCTAACTTTGTGATTCTGTCCCTGACAATGGATAGATTTCTTTCTGTATCAAACTTACCTAAAAATCACTATCTAAGGTTTTTGTTTCTCTGTTGATTTCTTCTAAAAGTAGAAATAACAACACAGCATCTAGCCAGCTGACTAGAGAAGCAAATTGCCTATGAGCTTACACAAAGGATTTGCCCTCTTAGGACTTCCATTAACTGCTGATTTTTTAAATCTTGCTGTTGACTTTCACAGTTTAGATTTTAACTCTCTGAACTGGAAGAACTTTGGGACATCATGGCTTGATACAGGCACTGAATTTTTTTGCTGAGCACTATCTGCAGGAAAGAACAAAGAGATATCTTTGAAGTACTTACAAATCTGCATGTAGTTTTCAAATGGGACTGTATATCACAAAGATTTCCTGCACTGCATCTATACTGGCAAGCAGTTAAATTATGTTTAGGTATACATAATGAAACACTTTTGAAGTACAAAGTGCATTTCACACTAGACAGCTGTATATTTCTGTTAACTGTATATCTATCTAGTAATGACTTACTGTTTGAAATGTAGGTTTGTTTGTGTTAACCCCAGATAGCTGTAAACAGCAGAAGTTACATCCCAGCTGGAATAAATGCCTTTTCTGGAATACACCCACATCAATTGTGAGAGCTTCAGTAGCCCCCTACCCACATGGCAGATCTATGCATTCATCCCTTGCACTCTGCCAGGGGCTACAACTGCATGAATATTACAGTACAGTATTACAGTACAGTATTACCAAGGTTGGAAGATACCTCGAAGATCATCGAGTCCAACCTGTAACCACAAACCTCATGACTAGACCATGGCACCAAGTGCCACATCCAGTCCCCTCTTGAACGCCTCCAGGGACGGTGACTCAACCACCTCCCCAGCCAGCCCATTCCAATGGCGAATGACTCTCTCGGTGAAGAACTTTCTCCTCACCTCGAGCCTAAACCTGCCCTGTTGCAGCTTGAGACTGTGTCCCCTTGCTCTGGTGCTGGCTGCCAGGGAGAAGAGGCCAACCCCTTCCTGGCTACAACCACCTTTCAGGTAGTCATAGAGAGCAATGAGGTTGCCCCTGAGCCTCCTCTTCTCCAGGCTAAACAGTCCCAGCTCCCTCAGCCTCTCCTCATAGGGCTTGTGCTCAAGGCCTCTCACCAGCCTTGTTGCCCTTCTCTGGACACGCTCAAGTGTCTCGATGTCCTTCTTAAACTGAGGGGCCCAGAACTGGACACAGTACTCAAGGTGCAGCCTAACCAAAGCAGAGTACAGGGGCACAATGACCTCCCTGCTCCTGCTGGCCATACTATTCCTAATGCAGACCAGGATGTGGTTGGCCCTCTTGGCTGTCTGGGCACACTGCAGGCTCATGTTCAGCCTCCCATCAACCAGCACCCCCAGGTCCCTCTCTGCCTGGCCGCTCTCCAGCCACTCTGACCCCAGCCTGTAGCACTGCCTGGGGTTGTTGTGGCCAATGTGCAGAACCCGGCACTTAGATGTGTTGAATCTCATGCCATTGGACTCTGCCCATCTGTCCCTATCTGTAGCACAGGTTCACTGCATCCCTTGTCCAACCTTCCTCCACCAGCTGCACTGCTTTCCCCAAAGGCACACTGTTTGTGCAGTCATCCCATAACTTGATCCAGAGCCTCCCACACCTGGTTAAGGCTAGAATAGGAATAAGCTGCTCACACCTGTTTATCTAGTGCTGAGGCAGGAGACCCTCCTGCCTATGGCAATTACTTGTTACACTTCTTGTTTGTGAAACTTCCACCAGCATCACTAAGGCGTTTGAATGGCTGCCATTTTAGGAAGTGCGTGTGAGAGAGGTTTTGTCATTGGCCTTTAATTTTCTAAGCCAGATCCAAAAGAGTGGTCAGTTGTCAGTGTGGGCCTTTTCAAATCACAGATGTCCTCATGCACAAAACCTGCACTCACTCAGGAAAGCAATGCTAGGGTTTTGTGGGTTTTTTTTTCCCAGGCAGCACAATCTCAATTTGTAGCAGAGCAGGCTAAATCCTAGCAGCAAAATGGGTCCCTTTTCTTGCTGTCCTATCCATTCCATGCCATGAATTTGCACCTGAATTACATGTAGCTTTTGGTTGTCTTCTGTGCATGTGGTGCAATACACCAGTTCAGTTATGCCCATGGTACAGTTTATGCCTCTAGTGTTGCATTTCTGAAGTACCATTTCTGCTGGGAACATTCAAAACAGTGCATTGTTCAAGTTTTCTGAATCCCTGCTACAGGGATCACAATAAATGTCACTGTGTTTTAATTGGATTGGAGGAAGATTGTTTGTTGAGAGTTTGGTTTTGGGTTTTTTTCACTTGTCAGGAAGCAAATTTAATTTATCACAGAATCACAGAATGTTAGGGGCTGGCAAGGACCTCAAAAAAATCTAGTCCAACACCCTTGCCAGAGCAGGATCACCTATACCAGACCACACAGGAAGACAGCCAGGCATTCATTAAAGGTGTGAAGCCAGACCATGTTGAGGATAGTTCCAACTGCTTGTTGCAGGTTAAACTGTGGCAAAGGACATAGCAAGAATGCAAATTATTCCCTCATATCTGTACACCTGCATAGAAATGCTGCTTCTCTCAAGCCCTGACTGGCACACAGTATTGGTAGGCAGGATCCAGTGATTTTCAGCAGTCTTCAGAGACCTACCCTAAAATTTTCTGTGGGTCAGAGCACGCCTCAGTTACATTCACTTCTGGCTTTGAATCAGCTAAGAAAAGATTATGGTTGTGGGTTTCTGAAGTTGCTTTCTCCATGAGCCACTAATGATGGGTTATTTGCTCTGCCCTTTTATTTTGAGTAGCTTATGTGAATTCTCATGCACTTTCTTTCTTGGTGCTGCACGGCTCTACAAAAATATGAAATCCTAACTCAAAGGCGATTAGATGAGACTTGGGAGATGAGAGCTCCCCAAAAAAGAGAAGAAAACAAAACCCCTAATCAGTATATTGTGATAATGGAAGACGGTCTAAAGAAATTTAATGCCATGTAATACATATTTAAAAGGCAACTTTTTACAGGCATACATTTCTTTTCCTGTTTGCTTATGCATGGTAACAAGTAGCACTGAGACACAAAACGCATTAGAAGCCACTGCACAGCACAGCCACTCTTAGAAACTGCAAGCTAATTTAGCATCAGCTTCTTGTGGTTTTAGACAGAGATGCAAATGGCAGATTCCAGGAGTACCAGCCTGATGCAGCTGGTTGTCCTATGTCCTTTCTCTTATCCCACTGAGAAATCACTCTTGCAGCTGCTCAGCTTGGTTATCACACTGATGCATTACGTTGTTTTCTGCACTTTATGCTGAGAAAATAATTGTTATAGGACCTATCTTCTGAGATAAGCCAACCACTGGGATGTGAAGATAGTTTCTTCCATGACCCAGGGAACTCTTTTCAGTTCATGGTTGTTAAGAGAGGACTGGACCAACTGAGGGATGTTGGTGAAACAATTCTGCCATGGCTGACCTGGTGTCACAGGTGTCTGCCTCCGTCAATGAGCTCACAACTCAGAATGAGTCACATGAGCATCTTCCTATTCAGTCTCAGGGAAGGAAGTACTTATATTGCACTTGGATCTGCAGACCTGCTTCCTAACAAAGGGTCAGACTTAACACAAGGATGCACTCCAGGACTGCAACTAATGTACTTGATAGCTAATGTTATTCAGTTCATGGGGCCTGAATCAAATTAATCTGATGTAGCCCTTCCAAAATGCACAGTAGGGATATCAAGTTCCCAGCACCAAGTGTTTTCAATTGCACATCTGTTTCCACTGGACCACAATACTCGCTGGTGTAAACAAAAGCACCAGCATGATAATTCAAGTTGTTCAGGGCTGTTAGCCTCCCTCTAAGATTCAGAAACTCTGAGCTCTGTCCTATGTGGTCACCTTTACTTATCATCACAAACACAGAGATGGGAAACAAATAGGCATTTTACACTATCTTCCTCCTAAACTCCCCAGTGACCACTGGGAAACACCTGGTACACAGAAAAGTTTATCTCCTCTCAAAAGGTGAGCAAGGATTTTTAAGATTTGTTTTTATCAGTTTGTGGATCTGCTTCCAACACAGTCGTCTCCTTCTCTCTCCAAACCAAGCTTTCCCTTCTGTTTCTTAGCACCACTGCTACATGTTTAAGTTCTGAGAGATGTTAAACTCTCTCTCAAGCACATGAGCATTCTGCTCACGGGAAGCAATATGTCCAAAGGAAGTTCAACCTGTTTGCAGAACTGGGATTGAATACTGAACTGTAGTGTACTCTGCCTGTAGAGAGTTTTCCCTCTAAATGAGTAAAAGACCATGCTGGAAAGTCATTTCGGTCTGTACATTCACTGTTAGTATGAGCCATAAAAGTCACCGGGTTGGAATTTTGAGGACTTCATCAAATCACTGCTGCCAAATGCAACTTTGTTAAGGTTAGAAATAAAAAAGGCCATCACATGCAATCAGGATCCTATTATGACAAGGGAAAGCGATCGTGCCAGTGACCTCACACCCTTCAGGAGAAGATACAAAATTGTTTCTGCAGGTGGATGGAAAAAATACTCTTTAATAGAATCACAGAATCAGAATCACAGAAACACCAAGGTTGGAAGAGACCTCAAAGATCCTCAAGTCCAACCTGTCACCACAGACCTCATGACTAAACCATGGCACCAAGTGCCACATCCAGTCCCCTCTTGAACACCTCCAGGGATGGTGACTCAACCACCTCCCTGGGCATTCCAATGGTGAATGACTCTCTCAGTGAAGAACTTTCTCCCCACCTCGAGCCTAAACTTCCCCTGGTGCAGCTTGAGACTGTGTCCTCTTGTTCTGGTGCTGGTTGCCTGGGAGAAGAGACCAACCCCAACCTGGCTACAGCCTCCCTTCAGGTAGTTGTAGAGAGCAATAAGGTCTCCCTTGAGCCTCCTCTTCTCCAGGCTAAACAATCCCAGCTCCCTCAGCCTCTCTGAGTCACTTTTTGATCGTAAAGAATGAAACCTACCTGGATTTCAAGAACACTGTTTAAAAAACAAATAGTTTAAGGAAGTTTATGACTTATACATGTTACACATACTAGCTTTTTAAAGCAACAGATTGGAACTGGATGAGTAGGCTAGTGGTAAACAAGGTTCTGCAATACCTGTCCAGGTCAATTTCAAGAAGACTTGCCCTTTTTTTGTTACAGATAGATTACAGCCACAATAGACTGTTAGGGGAAAGGCTGCACCCTGAAAAGTGTGAAAGGGCAATAAATCAAAAGATGCATCATCAGATGTTAAATCAGATTTCATCAAGCAAATTTTTTGCCTTAGTTCTTCACTTAAAAACCCCTCAGTAAATGTGTGGATGTGAGAGTACAGAAAACAGACATTTTATTAGCTGTTAAGGTCTGAGATTAATCTTTCTATTTATCCTTAGCTACAGCAGGAACTGCTTCAGCGTGTGTTGGCTCTGTCTCTTGTCCTGTTTTATAACTGTGTTGCACAAAGGAAACAGTGCAGTGAGCTGGGCTCTTAACAGTGTTCTTGTTCCCTATTTGGACTCTAATTTTCCCTTCTTTGTGTACTGAGGGTATGGACAGCAATAAGAAAAATCAATGATTCCTGAAGAATCATCACATTTCAGCTCAAGCCAGGTAACATTTTCTGGAGAAGTGTGCCAACAGGAGTCGACTGAATCAAGAGGCAATTGAAGCTTCTGCATGGTTCCAGCACAGTGGAAACTCTTTCCTTCTGCTGATGCAGTAATAGCTAGTAAAAGGAGGCTGGCTGCATAAATTTCCTCAGAACACAGTGTCTGCTTGGAATTTTACCTTTGATTCAATTGGTGTTTTAAAGAAGTCTCTCTCTCTCTAGTTATACTTCAGGGTTTGGAAGTGACATTGTGTTGATTCTACAAAGTGTGCAGAAAATAGTGGAAGCTTTGAGTGTTCCTTCATGACTTTCCTCCAAAATTTACCTCAGAAACTGTTGTGGGAAACTATTCAAAACCAGTAGCATTTGTAAATCTTTTCTATCTCACCTCCCTGCTATCTATAGCTGAGAAATCCATACAATTTGTTGGATCAAATAACCTAGGTCAGATTCTTCCTGTCAGCATCTTGCAAGGTTAATCAGATCTCCAGGATAGAATAGAATAGAATAGAATAGAATAGAATAGAATAGAATAGAATAGAATAGAATAGAATAGAATAGAATAGAATAGACCAGGTTGGAAGAGACCTTCAAGATCATCACATCCAACCTATCAACCAATCCAACCCACCTAAACAACTAAACCATGGCACCAAGCACCCCAGCAAGTCTCCTCCTGAACACCTCCAATGATGGTGACTCCACCACCTCCCCGGGCAGCACATTCCAATGGCCAATCACTCTCTCTGTATAGAACTTCCTGACATCCAGCTTAAACCTCCCCTGCTGCAGCTTGAGACTGTGTCCTCTTGTTCTGGTGCTGGTTGCCTGGGAGAAGAGACCAACCTCTGCTTGTCTACAATCTCCCTTAAGGTAGTTGTAGAGAGCAAGAAGGTCACCCCTGAGTCTCCTCTTCTCCAGGCTAAGCAACCCCAGCTCCCTCAGCCTCTCCTCATAGGGCTTGTGTTCCAAACCCCTCACTGCAACTGAGAGCAGAGTTTAGGACACTTGAGGCAGAATTTAACACTTTACTACATAGTCAGTGTTACAGATTTCTTTTGTTTACCTCTGAGTGGAGAACTTATTGTGACAAAGCATATTCCTCTTAATTCACTTCCTGAGCATTTGCCCTACAATATTCTTGCTCCTGTTTGCAGAGTAAAAAGTCAAGAGATTCCACCATATGGAATAAACAGATTATCTCCAATGGCTTATTATTTCAGGGCATCCTATTTCCCATCCACAGTATGAATTCTTACTTGCACACTATTGAAACAATAGCAGCAGCTCTTTAACATTGACATCTGTCCGTTATCGCTGTTCTCTTTTCTCCACACAAATAAGGTTATGCAGCCACACTGTCTATCCATCTGCCTGTTTCCTCAGCCCCTCCTAAACAAGTGCAAGTTCTTAGCCAATTGCAGTGACATTTGACAGAAACCTTTAAAACCAAAAAACAATGTTTCATGAAAATAAAAGTCAGGCAAAGGAGACAGACCCAAATTACTGCCACTGCTCTGGGAAAGGTAGAGCTGAGCCAACATGCCCACTGGTGCAGAAGCAGCCCTTCCTAACCTCTGCCCACACTCCTCCTTGCCTTTTGTGGTGGCACAAGTCTTCCAAAACATCTGTTTCTGTTTCTCTCTGAGGAAGGAGAGGTGGTAGGATAGCCCTGTGTATTAGGAAGTGCTTTAACTGTCTAGAGTTTAATGATGGTGATGACAAGATTAAGAGTTTATCCTTAAGGGTAAGCCGTAAGGGTACCCTTCAGCGAGAAGGCCAACAAGACTTGTGGGTAATGTCACTGTTGAAGGCTGCCTTCAACATAGCAATCACAAAATGACAGGTTTTGATTCTTGCAGAAAATAAGGAATGGGGGTCAACAGAACTGATACCTTGGACTTCTGGAAGGCAGACTTTGGCCTGGTTAAGAGACTGGTTGACAGGGTCCCTTGGGAAGCAATCCTGAAGGGAAAAGGAGTCTAGGACAACTGGACATTCTTCAGGCACTCCAAATTTCTTTTCCCTATGTGTAGAAAGATAAGCAGGTGTGGAAGAAGCCAAGTCTGGCTGAACAGAGAGCTTTGACTAGAATACAGAAACAACAACAAAAAAGAAAGTTTATGACCTTTTAAAGAGCTCCATGACAGAGACTGGGAACAGAATGAAGACTCCATAATCCAAAGGAAAATGATTAGCAGCCTTCTACACCACTGGGATGCACACAAGTCTATGGAGCCAGATGGGATTTACCCAAATGAATTGAGGTAGCTGAAAGAAGTTCTCGCCAAGACACTTTCCAACATTTACCAGCAGGGCTGGCTAACCAGGAGGTCCCATTTCACTGGAGGTTAGCAGACATGACATCTGTCCACAAGAAGGGTTGAAAAAGAAATCCAGAGAGCTGCAGGTCTGTCAGTCTGACCTCAGTGCTGAGGAAGGTCATGAAGCAGTTCATCTTGAGTGCCATCACATGGCTCATACAGGACAACCAGGTAATCAGGCACAGGCAGCATGGGCTAATAAAAGGCAGGTCCTGATTGACTAACCTGATTCCTTCTAGGACAAGGTGACCCATTTAGTGGATGAAGGGAAGGCTGTGGTTATTGTCTACCTGGACTTTAGTAAAGCATTTGACACTATTTTCCACAGCATTACCCTGGAGAAACTGGCTGCTCACAGCTTGAATGGCTGTACACTTTGCTGGATAAAAAAACTGGGTGGATGGCCTGGCCCAAAGAGTGGTGGTGAGTTGAATCTGGTTGGCAGGCAGTCACAAGTGATACTCCCCAGGGCTCTATACTGGAGCCAGTTGTGTTTAACATCTTTATCACTTACCTGGATGAAGGGATAGAGTGCACTGTGAGAAGTTTGCACACATCAAATTGGGCAGGGGTGCTGATCTGCTCGGGGGTAGAGAGGACCTACAGATGGATCTGGACAGGACACTAGTAGGAGTTGCAATAAGTGTAGGATCCTGTGCTTGGTTCACAACAACCCTCTGGCAAACATCTGGGGGTGTTGGTCTACAGCCAGCTGAACACAAGCCAGCAGTGCTCCAAGGTGGCCAAGAAAGCAAACAGCAACCTGGCTGGTATCAGAAACAGTGTAGCCAGTACAACCAGGGAAGTGATTGTCCCCCTGTACTCTGCACTGGTGAGGCTGCGCCTAGAGTAGTATGTTTGGTGTTTGGGTTGGGCCCCTCACGACAAGATATTGAGTTGCTGGAGTGTGTCTGAAGAAAGGCAAGAAAGCTGATGAAGGGTCTAGAGAACAAATCTCAGGAGGAGTGGCTGAGGAAGTCGGGGGTGTTTACTCTGGAGAAAAGGAGGCTGAATGGAGACCTCATCTCCCTCTACAACTATCTAAAAGGTTATAGCAAGGTGGGTGTCACTCTCTTCTCCACAGTAAAAAATAGTAGGACACGAGAAAATGGCCTCAACTTCAACCAGGGGAGGTTTATGTTGGACGTTGGGAAAATTTCTTCACTAAAATGTTGTCAAGTCCACCCCTGGAGGTATTTAAAAGATGTGTAGATATGGCACTCAGGGACACAGCTTAGTGGTGGACTTAGGTTAATGGTTGGACTCGATGGTCTTACAGGTTTTTTTTCAACCTGAACAGTTCCATGATTCTGCAGGGAACAGAGGCTATTATTGAAAGGAAAGGTCTTAAGGGCACAAACCTACAAGAAACTTAGTTACTGGAGCTAGAGTTTTCATCAGTTCTGCAGCTCATGGGATAACCTCTCTCTCATCTATATGGTGGCTGTTCCTACAAGTCCCTGCTCTGTAGTAGACCCCAATTTTCTCAGCACTGTACATACAGAGGATGCAAAGAGAATCTCTCCTTCTTCCTGCCAAATCTTTAGTCATTCCTGTGGCACTTTCTCTCTCTTGATTGTGTGTCCAAAAAAAACCCTGCAACGATAAAGACAAGAAGATGTGGAATGTAGGCAACATGAAGTGACAGGGGAAATGCGCATTAAAATTATGTAATGCAGCCAAACTGTTGCTAGTGTAAAGTCTTGAGTAGGATTAGTGAGTTGGGACATGCTGATAGATTCATTTTGCATCCTCGCTGTGCATACTGCTGATGATACCTGTCAGAGGGCCTGATTTCTGATGTGTTTAAGGGAGAGGAACATCTTCCTTACGAGGAGAGACTGAGGCAGCTGGGGGTCTTTGGTTTGGAGAGGAGGAGACTGAGGGGTGACCTCATCCATGTTTATAAAGATGTAAAGGGTGAGTGCCGAGAGGATGGAGCCAGGCTCTGCTCAGTGATGCCCAGTGACAAGACAAGGGGCAATGGGGGGAAGCTGAGGCAAAGGAAGTTCCTTGTAAATATCAGGAAAAGGTTTTTCACTGTGACGGTGACAGAGCACTGGAAAAGGCTACCCAGGGAGGTTGTGGGGTTTCCTTTTCTGGAGGTGTTCAAAACCTGCCTGGATGCATTCCTGTATGATTTGCTACAGCTGATCCTTCTCTGGACTAGATGATTTTTCGAGGTCCCTTCCAGCTCCTAACATTCTGTGATTCTGTGTAGCTGCTGAGTTCTGAGAAATAAAGTGAAATCTGTGTTTGGGGTTCACGCAACTCCTGATTCAATGTGAGTGACTGGATTTATTGTTCCCTCAGCCAAAAGTTCCCTCCTTGTAGATGTAAGATGAGTGAACTGACCATATGCATGCTCCAACCCATTATAACATAAAATAGAATAGGTAGCTTTTATCACACTTGGTCTATTTCTGGCTCCAGTAAATGAAAATAAATCTGTCCTGTCACCTTAGTAGGCATGACTTGCCCTCTCTCTCATGGACACTAAGAGCTTTTGACAAGAAAAGTACCTTTTATCTGAGGAAACGTGGGGGAAGCAAAAATAAACATAATGCAGTGCCTCAAAAAATCAGTCGACTGCACAATTCCAAATAAACCAGGGCGCAGCAAAGTACTTTGCCAGCTCAAAAACTTCCCCAGGGCCTTGTGAAGCACAGAGGAACCAGAAAAGTGCCTTCTCCATGAGTTACCTCCACCCAGGCTACAACATCCCAGATGGCCATCCGAGCCTGGCAAATTTTTCACCTCCCTGAACCTAACCATGCTTCCCCTCAAAGTCAGCCTGATGCTGTTTCTGCCTCCAGCCCTGCCCTGTCTGTGCTTGCCAGTCCCAAGAGAGATTCCCAGGGATAACAAAATCCCTTGTTAGGTTCTGCTGGGCAGATTTCTCTCTCCAAAGCACCCCACAAGCTGAAGGTGACCTGTATAAGACAAGTCCCCTCCTGCATGACTTCTGTACATGAAAGAGGAACATGACTTCTGCATGAAAGAGGAAGCCAAACAGGCACTACCACCCACAAAGGGTTCTAGGTAAAGTGCTGGGAACCATGTTTGAAGGACTACAGCAGCTCACTGTTGGATACCTTCAGCTGTTTATGACAAGAAATACAACCAATTTCAAAGAACTTAAAACAACAACAACAACAAAAATCACTGGGTAAGGAAAGCTGTGTTTTGCATAAATAAAATAAATTAAGGTCATGAACGTTGGGTCCTCTCAGATTCTTCCATATAAAGTCTCAGAAAATCATCTCCAAATCCAATGGTTACAGGGGTGTCAGTTACACAGACTAATCTTGTCTCAGTCAAAGAATGGAATTTCCCCAAAAGTGCTTTCTTGTAGTTTGTTTTAATTTTTCTACCTCCATTTTCTATTCTCTGGGCAGTACAAGAAATCACGTGGGGTAGTGAGAAGGAGTTTCAGTGCTCCATGTCAGCATAATTTTCAGACAAAAAACAAGCAGGAACATAAAATTCCTGTTTTACCTAAGGTAGCATTAAGTCCCTTTCTCCACTGCACTGGTTAGGCCACACCTTGAGTCCTGTGTCCAGTTTCCTCAGTTTAGGAAAGATGTTGACTTGCTGGAATGTGTCCAGAGGAGGGCAACAAAGCTGGGGAGGGATTTGGAGCACAAGCCCTGTGAGGAGAGGCTGAGGGAGCTGGGGTTGCTTAGCCTGGAGAAGAGGAGCCTCAGGGGAGACCTTACTGCTCTCTACAACTACCTGAAGGGAGGTTGTAGCCAGGTGGAGGTTGGTCTCTTCTGCCAGGCAACCAGCACCAGACAAGAGGACACAGTCTCAAGCTGCAGCAGGGGAGGTTTATGCTGGATGTTAGGAAGATATTCTACAGAGAGACTGATTGCCCATTGGAATGAGCTGCCTGGGGAGGTGGTGGAGTCACCATCATTGGAGGTGTTTAGGAGAAGACTGGATGGGGTGCTTGGTGCCATGGTTTAGTTGAGACACGATGATCTCGAAGGTCTCTTCCAACCTGGTCTGGTCTATTCTATTCTATTCTATTCTATTCTATTCTATTCTATTCTATTCCATTCCATTCCATTCCATTCCATTCCATTCCATTCCTATGCATAAATAAAGGGAAATGAGAACAATGTTGAGACATCTTTGCCCTAATCCTCTCTGCTAAGGAAGAGCACTGTCTACATCAAGTCATAAAGTGGCATCATGCCAGAGGACTCTTTTTAAGGAAGAAGAAAATTCCATATCCTGGTCATATTCACACTTTCTGCCAAAACTATTTGCAGGCTCTTTTTGTGGGTGAAAATGAAGAGCTCTTTCATCTACATGTGGTTACTTTGACTTAATTTCCTTCAATTCATTCTATCAGCTGCTGCAATTATTTCTTTTCACAGAAACCCTTTGCTGTCAGTTATCAAATTCCCAGCACTGCGCGGCCGAGGACCCCTAGCAATACTTACCACCAGTGGCAGTGCTGCAGCCAAGTGTTTCTTCTTCTGAAGGGCAGATTAGTAAATGAGCTCTGTTTATTCCTGACAATTCCACTCCCCTGAGCAACAGCACAAGTGAGGCTGACTGGAGAAGAGAAGGCACGCTATTCACGCACGTGCGGTTTGTTCTGAAGGGAGTCTTTAAGAGAAAGAGACAGCCAACACAGAGGGAAAAAAGCAACAGGAGTTCCCACCGCTCGCTTTTGGCTGCAACAATGTGTTTTGCTGTTGCATTTATCCAGCGGAATGCTCTGTGGTTTATTTCCCAATTAATAAGGTGACGTTTTGCCGCAATGCACGCTGAATGGCAAAGGTAAGAGTCTCCCCAGAAAATACACTCAGTTAATGCAGGTCAGCCTATTAGCACCCTCGGTGATCTATCTGGCAGCTGATCCAACTACTGCAGGACTGGAGCACTGCTGCTGTGTCAGAAACCCCATCCTCTCCAGAAAGAAAAATTTCTCCATTTCACACGCTTTCTGGAACTCTCATCTCTTCATACATCCCAATATGTGTGATTCTTTTGGCCTGCCCAAATTAATGACTTACTGTTTACCTGATTTGGGCAGCTGTATCAGGAACAGTGTGGCCAGCAGGAGCAGGGAGGCCATTCTGCCCCTGTACTGAGCACTAGTTAGGCCAGACCTTGAGTCCTGTGTCCAGTTCTGGGCCCCTCAATTTAGGAAAGATGTTGACTTGCTGGAACATGTCCAGAGAAAGGCAACAAGGCTGGTGAGAGGCCTTGAGCACAAGCCCTGTGAGGAGAGGCTGAGGGAGCTGGGGTTGCTTAGCCTGGAGAAGAGGAGCCTCAGGGGAGACCTTACTGCTCTCTACAACTACCTGAAGGGAGGTTGTAGCCAGGTGGAGGTTGGTCTCTTCTCCTGGGCAGCCAGCGCCAGAACAAGAGGACACAGTCTCAAGCTGCACCAGGTTTAGACTGGATGTTAGGAAGAAGTTCTTCATAGAAAGAGTGATTGCCCATTGGAATGGGCTGCCTGGGGAGGTGGTGGAGTCACCATCACAGGAAGTGTTTAGGAGGAGACTGGATGGGGTGCTTGGTTGATTAGATAGTGTTGGGTGATAGGTTGGACTCGATGATCTCAACCTGGTTAATTCTATTCTATTCTGCTTTGAATGTTCTGCTTCTGAGACACTACACCTACTGAACAGGGTTTGTTTGCATACATGCAACATGCTCGCCAGCAATGATGTTGTTGCTCAACACCTAGTCTGAACTAGTTCAGGCAGTGCCAGCAGCAGGTCAGCCGGCCTCCTATGCACCTGCACCTACTGACTTTGTATGTACATGAGGTGTTTAGGGACTGCAGAAAAACTATTCTGCTCTACCTAGTTTCCTTTAAAGGAAGCTTAGCTCTAACAAGTTTTATGCATAAAGAAAAATAAGAAACTCAAATTCTTAGCATTTTAAGACATTAACTTAGATTTGATCAAAGAAATCAGATGACAGTGGCTTTCTGCTTCTTCATCTTTTAGTATTTTTTTCTTTCTCTCATCCTTACCTCTCTGTCTTTTTCTAATATTTTCTTCCCTTTGTGTTCTCCCCTGATATTTGTCTTCCTTGGTCCTGCATATCATCAATGACTCCCTCTAGCCTAGGGCTGACAGAAGCTCAGAACTGGGACAGAAGAGTTCAGTGCAGGGGAAAGCTGGCATGGACAGGCATTGCTTAGGTCATAAACACAACCCATCCTCTTCTTGGACACAAGTGAAAAACTCTGAGGAGTGCTGTCTGAAAGGCTATAGCCTATCTGACTTTTGTATAATCAGTTTTCATGTCCTGCCTCTGAAGAAATCCTCTTCACTGCACACATTGTTCTTCTCAGCTGGATTTTGAAGGCTATTCACCACCACCAAAGCCTATTGTTCACAGGGACATGCAGAAAGATGCCCTGCAGCAGCAGATCTGCTGTTGGCCCAGGCTAAGAGCTTCTCTGCTCATAAATCCTAACTGTAGGAAGGTCTGACAGGTTTCTGGGAAAAGGGATTTCACCTTTGCAGGCAGGGGTCTGTGGGAGCATATGGTCTGTATCAGTAGGACTTTGCTCATCGTAAAAAGCCACAAGAACTGTAAAACTTAATGCATTTTTTGTGTACTTCTTATAAGCACTAATGCCTCTGGGCTATTGACTCTTTGTTCTCCTTCATGTTCTCTTTTACACTAGGGGCCTTATATCAGCTTGATAATTCAGCTCCACAAGAATCCCCTGGTATCAGCATTAGTTTTGTCACATCCCTTATCCACTGCATGAAAATAGACAGGCATGGGTTTTTAAACAATAAATCCATTATGTCAAGACATTTAATTCTGTCCACAGACTAAAACATTCTGTCAGGGAACAAAAAGCATTAACCTAATATCTTTATCTAGTTGACAAAACCCAAATTAGTTCAGAGTCTGTGATGTCATTGCAGTTTACAGCAGGTAAAATCCTTGTCAACATACCATTTTATCATCATGCCTGGAGAAGAGGAGGCTCAGGGGAGACCTTACTGCTCTCTACAACTACCTGAAAGGAGGCTGTAGCCAGGTGGGGGTTGGTCTCTTCTCCCAGGCAACCAGCACCAGAACAAGAGGACACAGTCTCAAGCTGTGCCAGGGGAGGTTGAGGCTGGAGGTTAGGAAGAAGTTCTTCACAGAAAGAGTGATTTGCCTTTGGAAAGGGCTGCCCAGGGAGGTGGTGGAGTCACTGTCACTGGAGGTGTTTAGGAAGAGACAGGATGGGGTGCTTGGTGCCATGGTTTAGTTGATTAGATAGTGTTGGGTGATAGGTTGGACTCGATGATCTCAAAGGTCTTTTCCAACCTGGTTAATTCTATTCTATTCTATTCTATTCTATTCTATTCTATTCTATTCTATTCTATTCTATTCTATTCTATTCTATCATTTTGTTCTATTCTATCATTTTGAGGGGAGTTGGGGCACACAGGCTTTACCAGCGCTCTGTCAAGTGACACAGGGAAAGTTCCGGCAGCTGCTTGTGCCTTCATTTCCCTCTGCCTGTTTGGACCAGAACACTATTTTTTACTGTGTGCTTGTACCATGGCATTTTGTTCCTTGGGTCAGGGACCACCGTTTCTCTGTGTGTTAATTTATATAACATGAACTGAAAGGACTGGGTTCCCTCTCTGCTCTTGCAGCACCAACAGTAAGCACTTGATTTCTCTTGGCACTTGTCAATGCTATTATAGAGAAAATCACTTTCAAAGTCATTGGTGAACACAAGGGGTTTTGCGGCTCCAAGTTTCTAAATGAGATCAGCTATCCATGCATGTCTCCATATGCCTTAAGGAAAGTCCCCTTCTTCCCACATGCATGTTGGTTTTCCTACAGTCATTGAAAATTAGAGGTTTGAGTTTCACACTTTTTCTTCAGGGAATTATTTCATTACAAAGAGTCCTCAGGTATCAGTGGGCTGCACATGCACAGAAAAAAACAAGGAAGTTTTACACTGGTGTAATGTTATTTTTCTTTCCCCTTCTCCTCAAATGAGATTAATTACATTATGAGATGAGTTGTTAAATCAACAGAGTCATAGAAGCCAAGGTATAGCAGTGGTTTCCCTCAGCTCCTCCTCTCATGGGGATGGCTCCTCTGCAGCATGCAGGAGACTGGAAAGCATAAGAGCAGATGATGCAGAAACCACCAGTCAGTTAGAGAGTCAGGCTTCTGCGTGCTCATACAGAGCAGGACCACCCTTGCCATCACTGCAGCAATCCCTTTATGGGTGCATATATCAGGACAACAGCCCTCCTGGCCACAGGAGCAATTCACATGCAAAAGTTCAGATTTGCTTTCCCAGGGACACAGGGTTTGCACAGCATCTTCAGCACCCCATTTGGCCATGACATAAAAAATCAGGGTCTCTTCTTTCTTTGTGGAAGGTCTTTCTTTAAAGATGCTCATTTCATTTTGTGCTCACTGCACTATACACAAGCATGCAGATCAGAGTAGTCTTTTTACTGAATGTAAAGGCTGTTATGGAAAGGATTCTGGTCAAGCTTCATCAGATCTGAGACTCATCATATCAAACTTCAACCTCTGATCTGCCAGAGAAAACCTCTGTATGTCCTATGTTTCCTTTTCTTCAGTGTCCATCTGGAACTGACCACAGAGGCACTTCCTTTCACAGTGAGAATAAAGATATCTCCTGAGGGCAAAGAGGATTGTGGAGCACTGCTGCGTGTAGTAATCCTAGTTAGAACCGAGCACAAGTATAGTTTTAGAAGGTGGACATTTCACAGTGACCACTTGGAAGCCTATTTCAGCTTCCTTTTGTATCAAGAAAGTAGCAGGAAATCATCAGTCTTTGAAGTACTGTAGGTCACCCACACAATACTTCAAACACAGGACAGGGCACGGGGCTGTGTGAGATTCATCCCAGCTGAATAGAATAGAATAGAATAGAATAGAATAGAATAGAATAGAATAGAATAATAGAATAGAATAGAATAGAATAGAATAGAATAGAATAGAATAGAATTAACCAGGTTGGAAAAGACCTTTGAGATCATCAAGTCCAACCTATCATCCAACTCTATCTAATCAACTAAACCATGGCACCAAGCATCCCATCCAGTCTCCTCTTAAACACCTCCAGTGATGGTGACTCCACCACCTCCCTGGGCAGCCCTTTCCAGCGGCAAATTACTCCTTCTGTGAAGAACTTCTTCCTAACATCCAGCCTCAACCTCCCCTGGCACAGCTTGAGACTGTGTCCTCTTGTTCTGGTGCTGGTTGCCTGGGAGAAGAGACCAACCCCCACCTGGCTACAGCCTCCCTTCAGGTAGTTGTAGAGAGCAGTAAGGTCTCCCCTGAGCCTCCTCTTCTCCAGGCTAAGCAACCCCAGCTCCCTCAGCCTCTCCTCACAGGGCTTGTGCTCAAGGCCTCTCACCAGCCTCGTTGCCTTTCTCTGGACACGTTCCAGCAAGTCAACATCTTTCCTAAATTGAGGGGCCCAGAACTAGGAAGCTACACTTGCCTTATCTGTGGGACTAACATTGGGTAGCAGATTTAAGAGGTTCATTTTTTAAAGAAAAAACAAGAAAAAGGAAAAAAAAAAAGGAAAAAAAAACCCCAACCAACCACAATAATTTTTAAAAGGGCATTTACAATAAACATCCAAGGAAAACCCTTAAATTACACCTCACCGTATCTAAGCCCCTTTCAGATGACTTACCTACGCTTCTTTTGCAAACTCCCAGGGGCTAGGTCTCCTTCTTTAGGTCTTCTGAAAGGCAGAGAGAATGATTGTAAATTGTGTGGTCATCAATGGATTCCTGATTAGCAGTGTATTTACATTTTCTTCCACATGTGCCTGCAGTGACTGAGGAACCCCCAGCTCCTTCTTCCACTTGTTAAGAAAACTTTTCTTCTTATTTTCTTTCTGTTCTGCTGGGAAATAATGTTTCAGTTGATCTGTGATTTGGCCCTCTGCTATGGTCATACATCATTTTAGAGCAGCTTATGAGTCACAGTTGTGAGCTGAATTTCTAATGTACTTATGCATATGCTTACCTTTAAGCTGACAAGTGATCCCTGCAAGATCAATAATGCTGTGTTTAAGTACATGCTTAGGGGCTTTGCTGGACTGAGACCGAAGTGTTCAGGATCCACAGTGCTGAATTCCTGGTGGATGAGTGCTGTAATCTTCAGATTTGTTACTGTTTTAATTTAACAGCCAAGGTTTTTTCTTTTTCATTTATTAGGTAGCCACTGTCCCCTAAGCATATTTGCTGTGATGTTTTTTTGAGTGATCATTTCAATGTTCCCACATACCTCATCTGTTGTGTCAGCTAAGGTAGTCTGCTCTCTGAACATCACAGGTAGTTCAGAAGTCACCAGGAGGATTAAATACATGATAGCTGTTTTTCTGATGTGATTAATGAGATGCTCTTCCAGCGTTAGACAGATGTTGCCTGTACACACAGGCACAGAGAGAAAACTAGATCTCTGGAAAGAGAACTCAGGAAACATTCTGGTCAGCATACTTGCAGATGCTACTGGGAAGGCATCCTGTTTTACCTAGCTGAACTAAGATAACTGGCTAGGGATTTTCTGTCTCTAGTTTTAAACTTTTCTGATATAATTTCTCATGCCTCAATGCACAGTCTCTGGGGTTTTGCTGTGTTTCCTAAGCTATGCTTACTGAAAACAGCTGAGAAGTCTCATTAAAACATTACTCAAGATCATTTCATGGTCAAAGTCAATCTGTCTAATGGGCTGTCATAATATTTTAGATAGCATCTGTATAGAGGTTCCTTAAAAATAAATAGTCTCAATTGTATATTGTTGCTCTGTTAGGTTGCTCCATTTATTTGCCCAGTGTATTAAATCTGCTGTACACAAACACTCTTCCTAAACAGGAACATCAAGTTGAACTGTCAACGCAGAATACATTTCCCTTCCAAACAGAGAAACACTTCTTGCTTTCTAGCAAAAAAAATCTTAGAGCATGACACAAAAGTGTGCAAATACTTAAGAGTCAGGGCCTCCTGTTTATGTGTGGTACTGGGAGAATATTCATTACCTCACAGGAGAATTGATGAGGCTGGAAGGGACCTCTCCTGCGCAGAGCAAGGTCACACACAGCAGATTGCCCAGCACTGTGTCCATCTGGTTTTTGGATATAGAATCATGGGTTCATAGAATCATTTCAGTTGGAATAGACCTTTATAATACAATACAATACAATGCAATACAATACAATACAATACAATAATACAATACACCAGGTTGAAAGAGACCTTCAAGACCATCGCGTCCAACCCATCAACCAATCCAACCCACCTAAACACCTAAACCATGGCACCAAGCACCCCATCAAGTCTCTTCCTGAACACCTCCAGTGAAGGAAGGTGACTCCACCACCTCCACGGGCAGCCGATTCCAATGGGCTCGAGTACTGTGTCCAGTTCTGGGCCCCTCAGTTTAGGAAGGATGTTGACTTGCTGGGACGTGTCCAGAGAAGGGCAACAAAGTTGGTGAGGGGTTTGGAACTCCAGCCCTACGAGGAAGGGCTGAGGGAGCTGGGATTGCTTAGCCTGGAGAAGAGAAGACTGAGGGGTGACCTTATTGCTCTCTACAGCTACCTGAAGGGAGGTTGTAGCCAGGTGGGGGTTGGTCTCTTCTCCCAGGCAGCCAGTACCAGAACAAGAGGACACAGTCTCAGGCTGTGCCAGGGCAGGTTTAGGCTGGATGTTAGGAAGAAGTTCTATAAGATTGTTGAGTCCAACCATTACAGAACTCCATATCTCCAAGGATGGAAACTACACAACCTTTCTGGGCAACCAGTTCCAGTATCAATCAACCTTTAAGCAGAAAAAGAATCTTCCTGTTTTCTAAAGAGAATACTGTGCACTGGGAAAATACCTAGTTGCAGTCTTCCACAGAGGGTAATCACATTTTTTCTTGGGCCACCAGCAAGTCACAACTGCAATGTCAAAAAAGGGTGACACTGACATCAGAGTGACAGACAGCCAAAATTATAGTGAAATAAGAAGGTGGCAATGGTTCTTTTGACACAGCTAAGCACAATCACAGAAACAAACTATTGCCTTAGTATTAATGCATGGTCCCACCTCAGGTTGTTCCAGGCTTTGGCAGACCAGGTCTGGCAAAAATCCCATCAGTAAGTTAAGGTGCTCCCATGTAGCTTATGCTAGGATGAGTGGAGGAATGGGCTGCAGGCAAGTACTCCCCACTGCTGACTCTCCAGTGGTAAATGCAACTGCTCACAGGCAGGAAGACCAAAGGGGTGACAGCCAGTTATATTTTAAAGCCATTTAGCAAGTATGACCAGGGCTTGCCTGTCAACTCCCATATTTGAAAATGGCATCACAGATGAAAGACCACATAGTGCAGTCTCTGTAGGCCACATGTAGGATAAGAATTGGCAGAGCACTTGCAAAGTAAAAGTTTGGAGTTGGCAAGAGGTGCTGCTCTGTACAAATGAATGATCTCAGGGTAAATGGAAAGGGAAATTGCTGCTGCAGTGCCAAGGTCCTGAACACCCTTTCAACTCCAGTTTTGGTCACCAGCCCCATACGTATCTCTTTGAGGTACATGGCAGGCTTAGTGGTTTGCACATGGATAGGGCAGGCACATCAGGACAGTCCATCAGATAGCCTATCACTGGCCTTCACAGGTGTTTTGATGACTGAGAAGAAAAGCAGAGAAATGTTGTTTATCCCTGGGTCCTTGCGCTGCCCCTGCAGTTGGGGTAAAGGAGGAGTTTGCATTGGTTGATGGAGACTGGATTAGGGACCAGTTGAGCATTCTGAACGTCCATAAATCCATGGGTTCTCATGGGATGCACCTGTGGGTACTGAGGGAGCTGGTGGAAGTTGTTGCTAAGACACTCTCCATTATCTTTGGTAAGTCATGAGGAACAAGAGACCCCATTAGCCTTTGGATGTGGATGGAGGGGCACAAACAAGGCACAAGATGCTGCTGCAACTTTGTTGTTGCTAGATGGTGTTTTGGGAGCCCATACTTGCATTTAGGAAGGTAGCTATTGCACTCTGAAGACTGAGCACATCCACAAAGTGCCTGACATAGCTCTCCAGAGCCTTTCTCCAAACCTTTGAACGTTGGACAAGGTGACAAGAAGGTGACAACGAAATCACCTGAGCTACCACTTCCCAGAGGTTCCCAAACCCAAATTACCTGTTACTACATGGGCCACGTGGCACTGATCCCACCGGTCCTACAGCAGGTGTTTGGCAGAGAATATCCAATTCTCCTACTGAGGACACAGGAGCTGGAAGCAGCGCCCCAACACTGCTCTGTGCAGCCCCATGAGCCTTTCCACTGTGATCAGGGCAGCAAGCACTGGGTATTTTTGGCAGCCACATGCCCTGCTTTCCATCCCCACAGTGTACAAACAGGCCACCCACACCCTGGCTGCCACAGGATGGGAGCATGGCCACGCTGGTTGCAGAGATGGATAGGCTGCATGAGGACACACATTCTTCTGCAGGGAAATGTGAGAAGACTGAAAAGCACCACATGGCTTATCAAGTTTATCTTTTCACCCTCTTTTCTTGCTCTTCAGCAGCATTTGGTCATGATGTCTTCTGGGCCACCACATTTCTTTGCTTAAATGTCCCCATGGCCCTCTCTGTCCCTTCCCAAACACCATGGTGTGCCCACAGGCATGGCCTTCACCACCCCCAAGAGACCTCATAAGCCTCCTAAGGTGGGTAGATGAATGGGTAAAAACACACCTTACAAGCAATTGCACAGAGTATGGCAGGAGGGAAGTTCAGGGGTTGCTTTCTCCCCATTTCCCAGGATGAAGGTGGGAGACTTGGGGGTTGTGGGTAAGGGAAGATGGATGAACTACTCGGGGGAGTGGGAAAGCCACAGCTACAGGGAAGCCAATATGGTCAAAATTATAAAACCATACTCCACAGAAGGGCAAATATGGCCCCTACATGTTAAAAAGATGAGTAGGGCTGGTGGGGACACCCTAGATCTTTTGGCAAGGAGGCAAGGAGGCAAGGCCATTCTGGAAAGCTAGCAAGAAGGGAAGAGGTCAAACCAGAACAACAGCACCAGCATCACTCAGTGGATTGGCACACCCCAGTGGGGACCAGCAGTAATAGAACCTGGCCACATAATCTGAGGCAGAAGGCATGGTGCTTGTCTCATGGTCAAAAAGAGCCAGAGCCTACTGGTGATGTGGAGACCTAAGGACCATTATTGAGGCCCAGGGATGCAGCAGAGTCAAAAGAGCATGGTCTAGCCTCAGAGGAAGGGCACATTTTCCATCCCTCCTCCTCTATGATGCAGGAGGCTTACAGCAAACCTGAAGTTCTATTTGACCTTTATATTGCATGAGAAGCACTTCAGAGCATTCTGTAGCCTCTTGGTGTTTCCTGAGCCTCCACATGCACCCACAGCAAGTCCTGGAGGTCTCAGCAGCTGCATGACTGAGTCATTTGTTCGGACTCTCACGTCCCTGTTTGAGGCCAGAGTGCATGAGGTGCACTCCTTGAAGCAGATCCTGTGATGTGAACCAAGGCAGGGTCACAGCAGATGGCTGGGACATTGGCTTGGAAAGCACACCCCAGAGCCAGCTGAAATGCTAATGCAAATGTGCACTGAGGACTCTGCTCTGCACCTCTTTCTCACTGCACTGATGGAGTCGATCAGCTTTTAAGTGAAACTGGACTTATATACTCACTAAAAGCACCAGTCATCAAAAGAGATTTGCTTGTGGAATTCATCAGGGCAGTGTAGGGTCCTTTTTCACACACTTTGAAACTCAGAGCTGAAGTCCAGAGGGAAAATGGAAAATAAAGAGTTTTTTACAACTTTCTCATGTTTATCATTTGAAGACAGGCTTTGCAGAGATGAATGCTTGATATTTGACTGTGAAATCTATTGTCAGACACCACAGCCAGCAGTCACCAATCATTCTGTCAAAACTTTCATAGATGAAGACTGCAAGATTCGTCACCCTATTGCACTTAATACTCAGTGCAATGCCATAGCACAGGGCTAATAGTTAGATGGAAATGCTAAAACCCACTGATGTGACACCACGAGCCTCACGGAATTGTGGTACGCTGTGCCAGACGCTGCAGAGCTTTGTGATCAGCATTCAAAAGCCCATACATCGGCACTCTTGTGATAACAAGACTTTTTCTCCCTTGTTCCTCTTGCATTAGCAACCCTAAGAGCTGTGGTGCCACCAGGAGAACTGATGTGGAACCACCTTCATTAGCAGGAGAGAACCGGATTCAAGGGGCACAGATCTCACTGTCCAACAGGTACATCTATGCCTGTTAATAAGCTATTACAGGAGACAAATACAATCCAGGTCTCATTTTATCTGAAGGCATAACAAGGCTTCCCTAGAACTTCAGAGCTTATCATATCACTGTGGACTGAGTCACATTCGTCCAGCAATGCAACTAAGCCATAGCTAGGTGTCCACTGATGTTCCTCTGCAAGAAGATAAAGTTAAACATAGTATCAGGAAGCACAAACCTGTACTATGAGAAATGAGCCATTTCCATAAGTAGCAAATCAGACATAAGACTGGAATGCCCCTACCACACTGAAGAGAGGGGATATTTGTTGGAAATGCATCCTCTGTAGCAATGCTCCCCCTGCATCCAATAAGGGTGGATATTTTCTTTGCCTTTCTTTTTGTGGTTAATGTATTTGTGAAAACCATATCCCTCATGGCAGTTGCCAGGTTGAATTCCAGCTGAGCTTTTGCATGACCTAACTAGATCCCTGTAGCCTTCCCGAGATGCTTGGCTCTCTTTCCAAAAGTGCTAAACTCTCCTTTTTTTCCTGAGTCCTTGAAGAGCTCCCTGTTCAGCCAAGCCAGTCGTCTTCACTGACAGTTCATTTTACAACACATGGGAACAGCCTGCCCCTATGCCTCTAAGACTTCCTTCTTGAAGAACATCCAACCCTCCCTGACTCCTTTGCTCTTCAGGACTGCCTCCCAAGGGACACTCTCAACCAGTGTCCTGAACAGTCCCAAGTCTGCCATCTGGAAGTCCATGGTAGAGGTTTTACTGACCACCCGCTGCTTACTTCACAATTCTGTCATTTCATGATCACTAAGCCAAAGACATCCTCTGCCCACCACATCACCCACCAGTCCTTCCATCTGTAAACACTAGGCCAAGTGAGGCATCTTCCCTGGTAGGCTCATTTACCAGCTGTGTCAGAAACTTATCTTCCACACACTCCAGGAACCTCTTAGATTGTTTCTCCTCTGCTGTGTTGTATTTCCAGCAGATGTCCAGTAAACTGAAGTCTTTCCTTTCCAATTTCTTTTCCAGCTCTCAGGTCACTGACCTGCACACAGGGATCCTCTCTGCTGTCTTCTGGTACCAGTGCCAGGCTCAGACATTCCCTGCAACTGGACACTTGGACATGTTTGTGGGGGAACTCCATTTAGGTGCCCATATGCCTCCTGGCAACAGCTTTTACCTGTGTGGTCTCCATTCTGGGCCTTCTCCTGCAAAGGAGCCAGTTACAATCAACTGATCTCACCTCTGTGCTCAGTGGGCAGTGACCCCTTCTTGCCCTCCCACACCTCGCTTAGATGTGTTGTGGGGGGAGAGGGAGGGGGTGAGGGAGAGGGAGGGGGTGAGGGAGAGGGAGGGCGTGAGGTGGTGGGGCAGTGATGGCTCCTCCAGACCACCTGAGCAGCCTGCCCACAAGCTGCCATCCCATAGCACAGGCATGCCACTTTTCTGACTCCAAAAAGCTCCCCAGAGAGCTCCTTCTTCACCCTTTTCAACACGACTCCCTCTCCCGTGTGGATTGACCTACAGTGCAGCTGGTCTCAATGAGAATACCAGTGCATAAAATGCATAAGATCTTAGGTAGAGTAACCAGAAAAGGTGACACAACCAGCAAAGTGAACACCTTAACATGAAGGGAAGCATACTAAAGCAAATATAGGGTGGACAAATTTACTCTAGCAGAACTGAATTATAGTTATCTCAACTTGACACTCAGGCTCAGGCACCATGTTGGGTTCCAGATCTGGACTGCTGTGGTTTTCATTCAGCAGGCAGCCGAGCCCAGGCAGTCCTCTCATGACATAAGGGTTTCTCCTTCCCCCACTCTCACCACACCACCCAATCCTACTCCAGGTAGGCAAGGAGAAAAAAGGACCGAGGAGGCAGAGCTGTTAGTTGAGGTAATTTACTGTTGCAGGGATGTCAGATTACACAAAAGACAACAGAGATACCAGCGTATGCATCACTAGGGGAACAGGCAAGACGTGAACTGTCCGTGGTTCCGAAGGGCCAGAAAGAGGGACACACCCCTGCCTGGAGGCTGAGGGTGAAAAACAAACAAAAACAGAACAGGAAACTTTACAAGCCATAGAATATACTTCAAGTCCCATAAGTCCCAGCCAAGCCCTTCCTGTCATGCAGTAAGCGTGCTGTTAGCATGGTGTAGAATGGCAATCCAGCTTGTGCTGCACCACTGCCAGAGGTGGGAGGATAGCTCTGCCCCCTGCCCCTTGTCCCTTCTAGTGGAGCCAGTCAGCTTAAATCAATACTTCTGTGGTACCTACTCTGTTTTGCATTTTATACTTGCTTATTAGTGTAAAGTCATAAAAAGCAGCATTTTAAAGTATGCACAGTTTTTAAAAGAAGCATGTATAGGTGTAGAGGAAAGGAACTGCTACCTAAGCAGTACCACGATATGTTATTGATTTAGAGCCCAGTCATAAAACTAGCCAGATGAAAGCAGAAGTGTCCATGCAGATCTTTAACATTTGAACAAGCAGAGATCTTACCCTGTGCTGCAGACCTCAGCCTAACACAGGGTTAAAACATGAGATTGTGAGAACCTGGTATGGCAAGAGGAAAAATGGAAAGCCTCTCTGGAGACAATGAACTCCCTTGCCAACAAAGACAGCGTGTGTGTCTGTGCTGCCATGTCCCACAGCCCTCATCAAAGATAAGGGGAGCACTCTGCAGGTGCAAGCTACTCAGTCTGAATATTCAGTTATGTGACAGATCCATAGACATTTCCATGGATGCTTCTTACCCCACCACAAGTTCCAACAAAAATGTCTTTCCCTCTAGTAACTATCCCACAGTTGAATTAGATAGTGGCATATTGCTTCCTTTTTGCTGAAATTCTCTCTTTGTTTCTCTCTTCAGTTCCCAATGACATTGTCTCATTGCCTTCACTCCCACCCTTGATCTTAATTCTCCACACCAATGTTTATCACCTTCCAAACCCCTGATATTTATCCAACATATGGAAACAGCTACTTGGGCCACCTACAAAAATAATGTCAGTCATATCTCATTGCTCAGGGCCTGCCCCTGTACATCCTTGACATAGACTCTTCAGCTTCCTGGGGAAATGGAGAGAGCTGAGCCCCACAGCTCCAACTTGCCTGTACCATGGTGAGGTAAAGCTTGCCTGACCCAGACAGTGCTTTCAAAGAATGTTTGCTGTGTGGTTTTTATCCCAGTACCCTCAGTTTTATTTTACTTAAAACAACTCTTACTTCTTAAAGGAAAGACAGAGGGGGGAAAGGGCCATTTTAAAAAGATTGCTTAATTACCAACTGCTCATTTTCTCATGCTTTGTGAGGTTTTGAGGGGCCTGGGGAATGGATTTTCTTATCCTTTTAAGTTACTTTTTTTTTTTTTTTGCTGTCTTTATATTCTTTTCCTGAAGTATTTCATTATATAATTCAACAAATAGCTTGCTATTGCAGTGACCTCGAAGAAAGTTGACACTCTTCCTCTAGTTGAGTCTTGTAGTTTCTTACTGGAGATCTAAAGGGCCTTTTGAGGGAGAAGATTGAGTAAATTATTCTGAACTGCTTTTCTACCATAGCTTGCTTCGACATCCTCTGCCATCTCCAACAACAGGGTTTTCTCCAAAACTTTCTAGTATCATAGACAACTCTTGAATGCTCTTCACCTGCCATTTTTAAGCACTGTGCAGCATTTCAAAGTTCATTGATACTAGGCTGTCATCTTGACCCACCCAGCCACTACCCAGCCAGGGCATGCCAGGAAGACTCTCCTACAAATCTGTAAATGGTCTTGCTGAATGGCTGCTGGCTCCCAAGCTGCCTTGCAGATCCTGCAAAAAGCAACAGGAGAGGTGGGACATGCACTTCGCAGATTTGCAAGCACAAGATCTGTTTCTCCTTTATACAATGTTTTTGTAACACCTAAAGCATCAACATAAGCCTCATGATGGCGCTGAGCAGCTCTCCATGTTGGATGCTTTTGCCTGTTAGGAGTTGTTATGCCTATCCCATCCCTCCTTCCTAAATTCCTGACAGGACATTTTGGGTCACTTTGGAGAGTAAATACAAAATACCAGACAGGATTCAGGGAGAATGTACCCACTGACCAGGAGCATCAGTCCCAGCATTATTAGTGCTTGAATAACTACAAAGATACTAAACACTCTAATACCCACTGAGATGTTAATTAGAGGGGTTTAATCTCCACTGAGAAGTGAATCAGAATCTATCCCTGAAAATTACTTCCCCTGATGAAATGACATAAAAGCTAGGCGGCACCCCACACCCGGTCGATGGCCACCCTGCAACAGCGCGGGGTGCCGCCTGTAAGGCGAGCGAAGGAGATGGTGCGTGGCCGCCTGCTCTAATCGCCTGCCTCTAATCGATCTCTTGTTTATTTGCTTGATTAAAGCAGACATGCCCCGGGTTTTCCAGGAGCGGAACAAGCTGCGCTCTAGGGAGGGAGGCGCTGCCGCATTCGCGGAGGAAGGGTGACACCCGCTGGCCACCGCCCGAAAGGAGCTCATGCCCCGCCGGGCTCCGCTCCCGGGGCGGTCAGCCCAATCAGAAGCGGTGCGAAGGAGGATGAGGAGGAAAAGGCATAGCAGAGGCTCCTCTGCCCTCTCCTCCTACTCCCCTACGGCCGCCGGGCTCGTTGCCATTCGTGCCTCTGCGCGGTGACCCCATCGTTCCCCGGACGGAACTGCCTCGCCCCGGGGGAGCCCAGGGACTTGGAGCAGTCGAGTGAGCCCTGGGAAAGCGCTGGGTGTTACCTTCGCGCCGTCCGCCGGAGCTCCTCTCCAGTCCCTGCCCTTCCCTGCGGAGCGTGAGCAGCCCCGGGGCCTGCAAGCCGCCGGCCCACGCTGCGCGGGGCTCCAGCTCCACTGGAGATGATATAGGAGCCAACTGCCCCCGGTTGCTTAGCTCTGACCATCAGCGACAGACACGGTCCCAACAGCAAGCAGACCATGGGCTCCTGCTCAGTCGCTGTGTGGTGCTGAGGGTAGTGGTAGTAGCTTAGCAGTAGCGGTGGGATTGTGAGCTCTAGGTGAGAAACTTGAGGATCTCAAAGGTGTCTTCCCATCTCAGCAGTTCTATGATTCTATGACTGTCAGCCTGGCCTCTCACAAGCTGCCTATCAGAAAACATTTGAAGCACTGTTGGAGATTAAATTATTTACTTGTAGAACAATAGATTTAATTTTGTAATCACTTAACATTAGTTTGAATTGAAACTTGGTTTACTTTGATTAGCACTGAGGTTTACTGCAGCCTCGGGCCACAAGCAGTAAACTTACGCTGAACTTACACACTGGGAGGTCTTGAGAACCTACATCCTGTGAAGAATGAGGTAGCCCATCCATCAGCAGAAGCTGCATCTTGTGAAAAATAAGGTAGCCCCATTTTCAGCAGAAGCTGTATCCTCAAGATAAGAGAAAGAATGACCAGCCTGGAGGCAGAGAAAAGATCTGGTACAGAACAAAGAGACCCCATATCCAAGTACTACTATTAGACCAAACTATCCAAATAACTACTATTAGACCAAACCATCACGGGAGGGGAGCTTAGAATGTAAGGGCACAATTGCCCAGGGATTTTGCCCAGGGGTTGAGCTGAAATAAACTGACTCTGAGGCAGAACCTAGGATCTGAACACATCTTTACAGTTGAGCACTAAGACTGGGATCCAGCTGCACCTAGACTCCACTTTGAGAGGATGTTTAGAAAGCAAGGGTGTCCATTCTGAACCTCATGACTTGATGGGAGGATCTTCTGGGACCCTTCTGTGACAAGCATGTGAGCCATGGCAGATATATCTAAGCTAAAAAAACACCCTGGGGGACCAAGCAGTCTGTATGGCCTCAGCTGAGTGGGGCAAAGCCGTCAGCAAGCCTGGAGAAACCACAAAGGACTGGCTCCATGCAGTGGAAGGAGAAACTCCAAGCTCACTGAATTTCCATGGAGAAAACCCGAGGAGCAATGACTCCCTGCTGGACTAACGCAGCAACTGTACAAGGGTGTTTTTACTAGGAATTGAAAGTAACCTATGACTGTGCAATTAGATTTTAAACATAGCACCACAGCCTACTCTCTGCTACTAACAACAGCTGTTCCAGAAGAGCCTACTTCTGTGCTGTGGAGCTATCTGATTTTCCCCAGCACCATGGCCACAGGCAAAATGTTCCTGTGGCCATGTGCTACCCTGTGAATGAATCAACATGAGGAAGCCTAGAGGGCCTGAGAAACAGGAGAGCAAAGGACTTGAGGGTGCTGATGGACAAGAAGCTGGACGTGAGCAGACAGTGTGCACTTGCAGCCCAGAAGGCAAATCACATCCTGGGCTGCATCAAAAGATGCATTGCCAGCAGCTCAAGTGAGGTGATTCTGCCACTTTGCCCTGGTGAGACCTCACCTGGAGTACTGTGTCCAGGTCTGGAGCCCTCAATAAGGGCAGGACATGGACCTGATGGAGCAGGTCCAGAGGAGAGCCATGAAAATGATCAGGGGGTTGAAGCACCTCTGCTATGAGGACAGACTGAGGGAGCTGGGGTTGTTCAGCCTAGAGAATAGAAGGCTCCAGGGAGACCTTATAATGACCTTTCAGTACCCGAAGGGAGCCTACAAGAAGGAATGCAGAGAGACTGTTTACAAAGGCCTGTAGTGATAGAATGAGGATCAATGTTTTCAAACTAGAGAAAAGTAGATTAAGATTGGATGTTAGGAACAAGTTCTTTACCATGAGGGTAGTGGAACACTGGAACAGGTTGCCCAGGGAGGTAGTTGAGGCCTCATTCCTGTAGATGTTCAAAGTGAGGCTTGACAGGGCTCTGGCAACCTGATCTAGTTCAGGATGTCCCTGCTTACTGCACAGGTGGTTTGACTAGATGACGTTTGAAGGTCCCTTCCAATCCAAGCCACTCTATGATTCATCCGGTGCAAGATGGTACCTAGAGCTAGTCTTGTAGGTACAATGAGTGCAAAGTTTCATTCAGTGCTGCTTTAAAACCAGAGTTGCATGCTGGTCCTTGGGCATGGTGCTAGGTTTTTCACTTTTAACACATATTCAATATTCTATTCATGCCTGTCTGCAGCTTTATGAATCTCAGTCCCTGGCTTTGATCCAGTTCCTGAAACATTAATTAATCTCCCTCTTTTAAAATACACTATTTCTAATTATTTCTTGTTTCCTCAGGTTACCTATTTCATTTCCAACATGTTTTTTCCCCTAAGAGCAGGTTCCTTGGCTGTTGTAACAGTGTGCAAGGCCTATGGGTCACCAGTGAATTGCGTGGATGTGATGTAGGCACCCAGCACCCCTCTCTAGCACTGTCTACCGGAGGCTGTCCTAGCACTCAAACCCACCATTGCTATTCACATCTCCAAACTATGCAAGGAACCGCAGGAGGAAGTTTCCCTCCATCTTCCTCTGTGCCACACAGAGATGGCTGGCTCGCAGCAGAACAGAGCTTTGAAGCCAGAGCAGTGGGAAGGGTTTCAGACTCGGTGTGCTGAAGTGCACAGCAGGCTGGCATGCATGAGCCACTTACCACCACTTGTGTGCATGCTCTTCTACATATGTCCTGCTTTCTGCTTGGTACCCTGTCTGTCTTCACTTTGCTACCTCAGACTTCCTCAAAGTTTTGGATTAGTCTGGCAGTACTATGTGCTGAAAATAATCCTGCCTCACATAGCAAAATTTAACTTGCTGCAAGAGCTTCCAGTGCTGTAGGAGCTGCTGCACATACCTTACCCCATTTCCATGCCGTTTCCTTTCTGTGCTTTTTATTGCCATCCTCTAGAGAAACATGGAGCTCTGCAAAATTTAATCACTCTGGCAATCCCTGTCAGGCTTGCTGGCTACATTCAATAAGTTTAATTTCTACTTCCTTTTCTTGTGGTATGCTCATGATTTTTATTATCTCTTGAGGATGGGAAAAACGTCCTGTGGCACCAGTGAGCTGGATGAATGGCTCTTTGACACCAGCTGAAAGTGCTCAGTCTGGTAAAAAAACCATCTGGCTATGAGGAATGCGACAGTGGTTTCTAAAGTTGTGGCTGTGTGGAGAAAGTAAGTTGAGATTGACTCTTTATGGTTTCTTCCAATGTAAAAAAAAAATAGAAGGTGCCAAATGAGACTAATGGGATCAAAATTCAGAATGAGCCAAAAAAGGTGGCACATCCCTGTCTGGCTACCTAACCTCTGAGACTCCGTGCTTAAGAATGTCTGAATGCATACAGCTTACCTGGATTCAAGGGCACATTGGACAGCCTCCTACAGCAGAAGTCATGGAAAAGCTACTATAGATGAAACTTATGTGATAATACAATACAATACACCAAGTTGGAAGAGACCTTCAAGATCATCGCGTCCAACCCATCAACCAATCCAACCCACCCAACAACTAAACCATGCAGCCAAGCACCCCATCAAGTCTCCTCCTGAACACCTCCAATGAAGGTGACTCCACCACCTCCACGGGCAGCCCATTCCAATGGGCAATCACTCTCTCTGTATAGAACTTCTTCCTAACATCCAGCCTAAACCTGCCCTGGCGCAGCCTGAGACTGTGTCCTCTTGTTCTGGTGCTGGCTGCCTGGGAGAAGAGGCCAACCTCTGCCTGGCTACAACCTCCCTTCAGGTAGTTGTAGAGAGCAATAAGGTCACCCCTCAGTCTCCTCCAGGCTAAGCAACCCCAGCTCCCTCAGCCTCTCCTCATAGGGCTTGTGCTCCAAACCCCTCACCAACTTTGTTGCCCTTCTCTGCACACGCTCCAGCAAGACAACATCCTTCCTAAACTGAGGGGCCCAGAACTGGACACAGTACTCAAGGTGCATCCTAACCAGTGCAGTGTACAGGGGCAGAATGACCTCCCTGCTCCTGCTGGCCACACTAAACTCACAGTGTGAGATTCAGTGACCTTTAATGACAACTGAACTGTCCCAACATTACCTACCATACTCCAGAGACCCCTCCAGAACAGCATAGCTCACCAGAAACACCTCTGTACTCTCGCATCCCTACACAGAGATGTCCCGGACCTCTTAGACCACCTCTGAAGTGTTACTACTGACTAGATCTGGACAGCTGATCTGATCTTGGGATCTTCTGAAGTGCCTTAAGATACTACACCATGAAACAGCACTAGGCACCTGTGTTTAGGAGCTGGGAGCACAGAAGTCAAAGTATCACAAATGTTTGAACTATTGTTCTTTCTTAGACATATGTCTGTGGGTGCTGTTTGAGGCAGAGCACTGAGCATGGCTTTAAGGGAGCCTTGAGGTATACTTTAATCTCCACTGCCCCTTGCAGTCAATCTTTCCCAAGAGATCTCTTCTTCAGAATAACCTCATTTTGAGTAGAATGCTGACACCAAACACTTGCTGAGCTCTGGGAGAGGAGGGAGTAGTAGCTTTGATGTGCCAAAACAGTGACTTAAGGGGAGAGTTTCTCATTTCAAATGTTTTGCTTCAGCTGGGAGAAGACATAATCTGGATAAAAGTCCAGTGACATTTTTACAGCAAGGACCCAAGGATTAGTGCCAACCAGGCACTTTGGCCATTTACTGTGTTTAGTAGACCTGGGGCAGGAAATTATCTACATCTGCACCAAACACCTCTCTTGGGAACGAGAGGATCAGGTGAAGGTGACTTATGGCCTCTTCAGTCATCCTACTGCCCCAGGAAATCTGTGCTCCTGCAATTTCCTTTGGAGGATTGTCACCAAGCTTTATCTCCTGAGAGTTTTCCTCTGTGGTTCCATTGTGATATTTTCATCTTTTGATAAAAAATTCAGGATACATTTTAGTTTGTCCCTGACTGGGGAAACAACAACAAAAACAAACACACAAAAAAAACCCCACCACCAAACCAAAACCCCCCATACTAAACTGAAGTTTATCCTTTGTGACCAGGTATGGAGGGGTGCAGAGGAGGAGTCACAGCACCACAGGATAACGCAGATGTGAAGGCCCCTCAGTAAGGTCTCTGGTACAGCCTAATGCCCTACGCAAGGCCAGTTCCAGATTCAGACCAGGCTGCTCAGGACTTTCTCCACATGGTTCCTGGAATGGGATGATGCCTAAACAAGCTGTTCTTGCAGGCACACTAAGGTGTATTCCACTGAGGATGTGTGGTGTCAACATTACCTGTAACATCAGTGCATAGAGGGGAACAGCTACATAAACCATGGCTTTATTTGGAAGGTCACATGGAAGACACTTAGAATCATAGAACGCATAGGGCTGGAAGGGACCCTTGAAGGGTCCAATCCCCCTGTAGCAAGCAGGGATGTCTTTAACTACATCAGGTTGCTCAGGGCCCCATCAAGTTTGACCTTGAATGTCTCCAGTGATGGGGCCTCCACCACCTTTCTGGGCAACTTGTTCCAGTATTTCACTACCCTCATTATGGAGAACTTCCTCCTAATGTCCAACTAAATCTACCTTGCCCCAGTTTAAAACCACCGCCCCTCATCCTATTGCTACATACCCATCTGAACAGGCCCTCCCCAGCCTTCCTGCAGGTCCCCTTCAGCTACTGAAATGGTGTCCCTGGAGCCTTCTCTTCTGCAAGCTAACAACCCCAACTCTCATTGGTGTTCTTATTCCCTGACTCATCATCATCCCCACTTCTCTTATTAAATTGATTGTAAACACAGAATTGAGAGGAGAAAGCAAACTGGATAGCACAGCTGCACGTAATGGGCAAACAAACCCCCAGTGCCCAGGCAGTCTGTGTGATTTTTCTGATCACTTTATTACCCTGCCACAAGAAAGGATTCCTTACTACAGCTAATTACTTCTTTACATTAGCAAAAAGGAAACATTGTCCAGACTAATGGCTAAACAGCCTCCTGTAAGCTTTTCACCAGTACCACAGGCTCACTGCATGACCTTGGTGTGTACTCCTCCACCTGCCTTCATTTATCAAGCTTAAAATGGGAACCATTTACTCAGGCCCTGGGGCTGTTACAAGATTTCACTATTGCAGAAATCTAGTCAAGCTCATGCCCATGTACAACACAGAGGCACTATACAGTACTAACAAGATGTGGCTGAAGGAAAGAAGAAACAGAGGAAGCAAATTTTCAAAGGCTATATTTCCCCTCACTTGCCCCCAAAATAAGGCAGAGCCACAGCAAGCTTCCAAAGTGCTGGACTGGATCCATTGAGTAATGCTGACATGCTGACGGTCTTCAATCAACACACGACAGGTCTTGTGACTGGAAGG
Organism: Picus viridis; assembly: GCA_033816785.1. Classification (NCBI taxonomy): domain Eukaryota; kingdom Metazoa; phylum Chordata; class Aves; order Piciformes; family Picidae; genus Picus; species Picus viridis. Next base: position 11,964,346 of record CM066570.1, read on the forward strand.
GTTTTTTAAAAGTCCAGTGTTCAGCAGCAGTGCCTCAGCAACTGTTGAGAGTAAAATTAAGAGGAAAGCAAGTTGCTGAAAACACCAGGAGTGGGAACATGAGCTGTGGGAAACACCATTTGCTGTCTCCATGATTATCTGCCCACGTTCAAAATAGCTGCACACAGGGAGTGGGGTCACATTCTTGACTTGTTATTTGCAGAGACAATTGCCTCAAGAACAAAGCATTTCCTGTGTTGTCCTGAAGCTGGTGCAAGCAAAGCAGGTCTGCTAGAGAAAACACAAACACAACAATTTACTGGTAAAACAAGAGTTAAGAAAAGCACTTTACAAGCCTCAGTGCTACAGGGTTCCTGTGCTCTCCCTGCAGAAGATGACTGCTGTTCTACTGCTGGCAAGACCAAGGGGGCTGTGTAATGCTCTTCTCACAGCTCTGGTGATAACAACCTTGTTTTCCAATAGTTCACTCATGTCCACCAGCTCACCTTTCAGGGACAATCTGCCAAAATCCATACATAGAATCCAACTGCCTCTACATCACTAGTCCCAGCATCACTAGTCCTAGTTCCACTAAACAAAAGTGGTAGAGTCTCAACGCGCTTGCCAGGAAAGCTCCTGCAAAACACCAGCCCATACTCCTTACACTCAGACTAAAATTCAGCACCACAAAGGGAGGGGGTTTGGACTAATAACCAGCCATGGCAAGACTGATGTTGGAATTACAGAATACAGAATTAACCAGGTTGAAAAAGACCTTTGAGATCATCGAGTCCAACCTATCACCCAACACCATCTAATCAACTAAACCGTGGCACCAAGTGCCTCATCCAGTCTTATTTTAAACACTTCCAGGGACAGTGACTCCACCACCTCCCTGGGCAGCCCATTCCAATGGCCAATCACTCTTTCTGTGAAGAATTTCTTCCTAACATCCAGCCTAAACCTCCCCTGGCACAGCTTAAGACTGTGTCCTCTTGTTCTGACACAGGTTGCCTGGGGGAAGAGACCAACCCCCTCCTGGCTACAACCACCCTTCAGGTAGTGGCAGAGAGCGATAATGGCTCCCCTGAGCCTCCTCTTCTCCAGGCTAAGCAACCCCAGCTCCCTCAGCCTCTCCTCATAGGGCATGTGCTCGAGACCTCTCCCCAGCCTTGTTGCCCTTCTCTGGACACGTTCAAGTGTCTCAATGTCTACATGACCTAGCAGCATCCTTAAACATTTCATGGGATACCTCTCCTTTTTACCAAAGGTGATACCCCCTCTTTTTTTCCCTTTATTCATTCAAAAGCTCATAGCCCATCCAGGCCGGACATCTACCCCATTGGCTCATCTTCTGGCACACTGGGACAACTTGTTCCTGCACCTTCAAGATTTTTTCTTGAAGTAAGCCCAGACCTCCTGGACCCCTTTGTTTTTAAGGGCTGTTTCCCAAGGTACCTTCTGAGTTAGTTCCTTAAGTAACCTGAAGTCCACCCTCCAGAAGTCCAGAGTGGAGGTTTTGTTGATGCCCCTCTTAGCTTGACTGCATATTGAAAACTCAAATCTCGTAGTCACTGGACCCCAGACAGCCTCCAACCACCATATCTTCCACCAGCCCTTCTCTGTTAAGCTCCCAGCAGATATGAGGCAGGTTAAAACTGCCCATAAGAACAAGGTCAGGCAATCTTGACACAGCCTCTAGCTGCCTACAGAATAATTCATCAACCTCTTCATCCTGGTTGGGTGGTCTATAACAGACTCCAATCAGGACATCAGCCTTGTTGGCCTTCCCTCTGATTCTCACCCACAGACAGTCAACCCGATCATCCTTGATCTCTAGTTCCGTGACATCTCCCTGATGTACAGGGCCAAATTCTTCTGGTATTTGCTATTTTTTCCTCTCTCTTTTTAAAATACACTCTTAAGGTTCCATGTGACCAGCACAGAAAAAAGAGAAACAGGCAATCCTAATTATGGATGTAGTAAGGATAATGGCTACTCTCACTTCTGCAAAATATGAGCTGAGCCCTACCCTGAGGGCTCTTTCCCAAGCCACAGCAACTGCTAGGTGAGAATAAAAGAACTCCCCCATAGCATTACACTTTGCAGCTGTCACACCTTCTGGGTAAGGCCTGATGTGTGATAAATGAGCTACATAATATAATTTTTTAATGCAAGGCATGATGTTATTACAGTAGGACAAGCTCTTCAAGCAGCTTCATACAACCTGGAAACTGAAGTCAGTTGCCTGAAACATTGCAGTAGCTAGTGAAAACTAAACTGTGGGGAAGATAAACACATTCACCCATCTAAAGAAAGACTGTGGCATTTAAAGTAGAAGTTTTTACTTGTTCTAATTTGTTCTCTGCTGAGCACACAAGCAAGTATTAACATGCTTTGTACTCATGTTTCAGTAGAGGTTGGTGCAGTTTCAGGAATCTGGGGTACATGTTGCTGGTTAATACAATACAATAATACAATAAACCAGGTTGGAAGAGACCTTCAAGATCATCGTGTCCAACCCATCAAACAACTAGATCATGTCACCAAGCACCCCATCAAGTCTCCTCCTGAGCACCTCCAATGACGGTGATTCCACCACCTCCCCAGGCAGCCCATTCCAATGGGGAATCACTCTCTCTGTATAGAACTTCTTCCTAATGTCCAGTCTAAGACTTCACCATGCACATTGGTTAGACTTCACCATGCCACATTGAAGTTAGTGGTCCCACCAAGGGAAAGCTTCGGTTTGTGCCACAGTGCATGCCAACCAGGCACACTGGGCAAATACTTGCATCTATCGTTTGATCTCCTGTCTGTCTTGGGTTTCATTCTGTAACAGGCAAGGCTCCAGGCTTACACCTAAAAGTGAGGTTTCAACAGGAGAGAGGGGAAGCCAGCAATCTTGCTCCAGCCTCTCATGTGGGACAGGCTGAAGCTCAGCATGTGCTGGCCAAGGGAGGCATCATTTACCTCAGAGCTCAGACCTCACACCTCACCAAAAAGCAGAGCCAAGACAACTGAAGCCATTCTGTGGGAGTATCTGCACATGATAACAAGGCATACACTGCTAAAGGTGGAAACCTTGCTAATTGAGTCTGCCTACAGGCTATTAAAGCTAGGAAAGCGATTCCAACAACTTCACCTACTGCAGTACTTGCTTCCTTGCTTCCCTCCACTGATTGAGGTACCTCCGTTGGCGCACACACATACACACACTAGTCTCTTGCCTTTTTTTCCCAGTATTTTATTTCTGACAGGCATTTACAACGTTCCATTCATAGAACTAAAAACATAAAAATAGACCTTCTTTCAGCTTATAAAAGAAATATATAAGAACCTTTGACATAGACATGTCATGACATTATGTACAAGAACAATGGTACCTTCCCAGTACCAGCCTTCCAGTATTTCAGCGCTGACTGTATTCCGCTGGGTACAGCATAGGACAGCTAAAACCTCCACTTCTCTAATACGCTGGGACACAACTGACAGGTGATATAAAACAATGATGTGATAATACAAAGGGTATAGAAACCTTTCTAGAGCTTTTAGGAAAGGAAATCAGAAGATAGCAAAAGGTTAATAGAGAAAGCTTTCATAAGATCAAGTATAGTGCACCAGAAACCAGAAAGGGGTGGGGGTGGGGGCAAGGGGAGAATGTTAGCTGGGACACAAAGACAGTGATGGATTTTTTTTTTGGGGGGGGGGAATAATTTTTGTTATGTTTTAAAATATAGTCAGAGTGGATTTTATAAAATATAACCCTAAAGCTATTATAAAATTTCAGGTTTTCACAGTACCTACTAATGTGTCAAACATCAATAGATACCAACAAACAAATCGGGGGGGGGGGGAGGGGGGGAAAGGACCATTTCATATTATTTTCCTTTTTTTCTTATAGATGAAATTGAAATGGGAAAAGCTACATAAATTTTTAAAAAAAAAAAAAAAGTGCTGTGTTTTGGTTTTGGAAGTCTACTTAAAAATGACAAAATTTTAGTCATATTTTACCCTGTTTTAGGTGTTTAAATAGAAGATTTTAAATGTTAAAGAGGTTTGCTTGTGTAGAGCTTGTTCATGCTCTATTGCAGTGGAAAAGCTTTTATAAAGGAATTAAAATACACTAGTTTCACCCACAGCAGGAGAGTGGATGAGGTCAGTTTTTTGGCCATGACTTTTCCTGTCCCCTAAGCCCAAACTTTGCCAGACAGAGTGGACCAAAGGGATCCTGTGATGTTACTACACTGGCTCCAGCGAGGTGACACCACGAATCGGTTTGGTCCACTCCAGTTCAGTCATGTCACTTTATTTTATTCTTTTTATTACCTAACTAAACTCCAGTCTCAAACATATACAATAATCCTTTTCCTGAAGAAAGTTATACCTAAATAAGAGTTTCCAGTTCATATTTTAATATAAAACCACCATTCCTAACCCTCTGCAAAAAAAGCTAGCCTCGTATCCTAGACGTGGAGCTACGCTAATGCTGTAAAATTCTTATCCCTTTGTGCCCCTGCATCTCAGGTAAAATACAAAAAAATATGTCTTCAAGTGTTAAATTTGGATCTCTTTTATGAGAGTTTGGCATCTTTATAGTATTATAATGTAAAACTAGAGCTTCCAACATTGACATTAAATTAGACCAGCCACAGACCAAAAGGACTTAACACAACAAAAATCCCAAACCTTTCCTCACGCATTCCTAAAATACATGTATATTCTCTTACATTTAAAGAGAGAAAAGCAATAAGAATACTGCAACTGTACATGTTAAAAAGGCAGTTTCCTCAGTAAGGAGATGAACCTACGACTGATGTTTCACGGCTATAAAACCCTCTGTTCGTTGTGCTATTGTTTAAGCTAGTTTGCTGCACGTAGGTTAAGACATCCAGAGTAATTTGTTTTCCAGTGATGATATTTTCCCCATACTTAACTTCAGCCCCTGATTATTTTAGAATAAATAAAATAGTGTGAAAGCCCTTGGTAACGTAAGACAGGACCTTAAGCTTATTCTGTTCCAGGTTTCGAGCGTTTTACAGTTGCCTAAAGTGTGGCGGCATGGCTTTGGACCAATTCAGCTGCCGAAATGGTGTGTGCAAGTGTGCAATCTATCTGTATCAGCTCTCCGCAGTGTGCGGGGCCAGGAGGGAGGGGTGGAGGGTGGGACGGGGAGACCTACGCATCCAGGTGGGGAAGGGGACCGGTTTAGAGCTCTGTGTTCAGTTTCCTGCCGGGGACAAAGTCTTCCCGTCTAACCCAGATGACCTCCTCGCCATGGCCCTCCACGTCGCCATTGATGCCAGAGAAGGCCGCCTGCTTCTTCAGCTGGGTCATCCTGGAGGCATGTGTGTCCGTGGCTGGGCGCGAGCGGTCTCCTCGGCATGGCTGGCTGCTTGTGATGGAGGCCGCCTGCAGTCGCTCCCGGAGATCTTGGTCAGCCATGGCACCTCTCATGGCCTCGCAGTACTCATCGTCATCGCTGAGGATGTCCGTTTCCTTGATGTCCTCCTGCTCCTCATACTGAGCAAGGTCAAACTGTTCCTCTACCCAGCGGTCAGTGTCCCCACTGTGCGTGGGCTGCTGGGGCTCTTTTTCAGGGCTGCTTGTGTAGACGGCATCTGAGTCAATGGTAAACCTGTTTCGGGCCAGCCGCCGCCTCCTCCTCCCAAGAGACTTGCTTGGGGCTGACACTGCACACACACAAAGATAAAATCCCAGAGGCTTTTTACACACGGTACAACTCTCTTTTAAAAGTTAAGTCTTCCAGAGGCCCTTTATTTAACACTGCTAGGCACAAAGCAGACAGACTCCCACAAATGACCTGGTCATTCCGTATCCTCCCTGCTGTCAAGTCACACTTCACTCAGCTCCTCAGCACAGGTCTCTCTCCAGCTGAAAAAGGACTTTCTGCTACTAAGATCCACAGTTGGAATAATGGCCCACAATTACTGTTCCTCCTAAGCGGTAGGCAGGCAGCCAGCCAGCACAAAGTGCATCTGTTCAGCTCAGCTTCTCACAGGCAGTGACCTGCTGTCAGCACACCATGAAAACCAGCTAGCCTTACACCTCAGTATGGGAAATTACTCTGTCTCAGGGAAGAGCAAAACTACAGATTTCCAGACAGCTACCTTGGTGCTGAAGATGTTGCAACTGTTGTGTTATTTATGGGGAAGTAAGTTCCCTGTCTAGGTTTTGCTATTCCCTTCCCCACTCCCACACTACTGGAGGCAAAAAGAAAATCCCCAAACCAGACAAACTTTCAGAAGTTCCTTACTCATCATCAGCTGGTCTACTAGCTTTTGCAACTGGCCCAATTAGCAAATTCACATCTTCTCTGTTGGAACATCTTCATAAGAGGCTTGTGAGGCAAAGCATGGGACGAATCCTGCAGCTGAAGGATCTGCAGGCATTCCAGCGCTTTACGTGCACACATGTAGGTCCGTGGCAAGCAGGTGAACTCCGAGGTTACACTTTGTCCCCCTCTACTAAACAGGACCTTAGCACTTGGAGTATGATTTTATTAAACTTGGTCTTGGGGGCAGGGTTACATTTTAACATCCCTGAGCCTCAAAACATGCATTAGGTAAAAACAGCTCAGCAGTTGCAAATTTCAACAGTAGTGAGAGGTCTGGACTCTAGGAGGAAATTTTCATCCCTGCAGAATTCACCATGCAAATGCATCAGTGAGCCAAACTGAAAGGTTTGGCACCTACAGCAGGTTAGCCCCACAGGCTGACTGAAGCAGCCTTATGGTAAGAGAGTTGTGTTTTGGCCCTCCTTTGACTCTTTTCCCCTATGATTTTAAGTGTCTCTGAGGCAGATGGCTAGCAACACCCTAAGTGAGAAGCCATGCTGCGAATGTTATTGGTCTGGCCTGCCCAGTACAAAAGAGGAACAGAAAGCCTGGTTGTCTACAGTGCTGGATCTAATGAGCAGAAAAAAAAAACAAAAAGAGAGAAAACCAGACCAGAACAAAACACGCAGCAATGCTGTGTGCTTTGAAGTTGGAAGCAAATGGTTCTTTGCTCCAGCATCTATTGTTCTGAAAATGAAAACCTGCCTTGCCCTGACCATGTTCTCATTCTATTTTGCCTGAAGCCTACTGAAAATAAAAATCCATGGTTAAGGACAGGCCATTACAAAAATAACAGTATCAAGCACACGCCTCTCATAATGTGAGAAGTAGAAGTAGTGTCCATTATTTAACAACAGAGCTGAAAAGGCTAAAAAGGAAGGACATACAAAGCTATCTCTTCAACCTAAGCCACTCGCTTGGGGGAGTTGATTTTTGTTGTGCATTTTAGTTTTAAAAGTGCTAGGGTTAGCTCAGAATTCTGTACAGGCTTTTAAGAAATATGCAGCAGGCTTCTGCTTTATTCAGCTGAAACCCATTTCCAGGTAAAAGTGCACAGCCAATCGGTATTGATGGGAATCCCATTTCTTCCTTCCATACCAGAAGGACCACTCTGAAGCTGAGCCTTGAGTGCAAAGCAAGGTAAATAGAGGCAATTTAAGGCTCTCAAGGAAGTAAAGCATGGAAAACCAGCAGTTTTTACATACACAGGAGAGAATGCTAATCCTAATATACAAGTAACAGACACCACCACATGTCCTAAAATGGCGCTGGGGTTACTGGGATCTTGAAAGTCTGTAGCCCTACAGTACCTGCCCTGTTCATGGCTGGCCTTGCACCTTTTAGAGCACACAATCTTTTTCCACCAAAAGGAACATATTGCTGGGATGAGGGCAAACTTTCGGTTTTAAGAAGCTGTCTTCTGTGTTTATCCCGCAGAATTGAGTGCACTGCCTTCAGAAAGTCCTTCCTGTGCTCTGGTGAACTGAAAAAGAGGCAAGAATACCAAAGCTGGTGTCATCTCCTAGGAATTAGTAAAAGATCACTGTAAATGAGATAAATAATAACCAGTTCTGCAGTTTAAGTCAGTGCAAACCACCTGGCATGCATTTCCCTCCAGAGAAGACTCAATTTGATACAGGATTTTCAAAGCAAAGCAAAATCTAGAGTTGTTGCAATGGACATCCAAGGAAACAAATACACGGTTCATTAACGACACATTTAGCCATTCACCCCTCTTGAGGCTTCCTTCCCTTCCAATAGCAACTACGCACTTCGCTTTGTCTGACACACATTAAGCTGATCTGTGGTGCCTAATTAAATCTCACTTTATCTCCTATAAACGCACACCAAGCAGAAGTCCTGCAACTCTACTACCTCATAGTAGTACTTGGCTTAGTATGAGCTTTGTTGGACCCTGATGAATTTGTGTACTAAACTTTTATTTGAGCTCTAAACCACAACAGGGCAACCATCACAATGAAGACAGACATGGTTTACTTAAGGAAAAGTCAATGCCTTAACAGCAGAAGATGGAACTTGGTGGCATGAAAAGTACCAGCTGAATATAGCACGTTAGCAGCTATCTGGCATAAAGATCCAATGCTGGAATTTAACTGGATGTAATTTGTGAAAGAAAAATTGTAACAAGGACATTCCCATCAAGGTGCAAGGCAGATCAGATATATGCCTTTATTTTAATCCATTCTACTTCTGAAAGGCAGACTTTTGTAAGGTTTTAACACCCTTTCCCCACTTTCCCTATTGGCTTGTTCGCAGACAGCCCTAAGGGAAAGACACAGGCAGGCTGGGATCCAGGGATGCAGCTGCCATTGAAAATACGGAAATACACTTACCTACAGCAAAGGTGAAAAGTTCTTTCTGGCCTGCCCTCAGACTCAGATTTAACATGGACAATCTCACATACAGAGTTGGTCTCTGCATCTAAAGTGAAAAACAAGCAGAACTTCATGTAACACCTTCTCATATTTAACCTCAATTAGAGAATCATAGAATAGTTTGAGTTGGAAGAGACCTTTAAGGTCATGAAGTTCATCCATTAACCCAGCACTACAATATTCACCAATAAACCACATCTCTAAGCACCACATCTACACATCTTCTGAATACCTCCAGGGACGGCCATTCCACCACTTCCATGCGCAGCCTGTTCCAGTGCTTGACACCACTTTTGGTGAAGAAATTTCTCCTAATACCCAACCCAAACCTCTGCTGGTGCAACCTGAGGCCATTTCCTCTTGTCCTACCACTTGCTACTTGGAAGAAGAGACTGACAGCCATCTCGCTACAACCTCCATTCAGGCAGTTGTGCAGTATTTACTCTGTAATCCTGAAGAAACAGTTTAAGACCATCCAGGACAACAGATAATACGCTGGAAATAGCATTACCTCATGGCTGAAAGGCAGCAGTGGGCAGGTAACTAAGGAAACAACACTCTTCCACTTGCCAAAATCTCATAGTATTTTATATGCACTCACTTGGTCCCATAGAGCATTATTAACATTTTACAGCTACCTCCTATGTTCTTTCCACTTATGCATCAGAAAAGGAAGAAATTATTTAACATTTTGAATTTTTGAATAATATAAGCTTCACATGAAGTTCTCAACCAAGCAACAACTTTACTTTGTTCTTCCAGAACCAAACCTGGTTTCAGAAAATTACTGACAAGCTGGAGACAACTGGACATGCTGCCCCTTCGTCTCTCTCCAGGGCTATTATGGATGTTGAGGTTGTGGGTTCCTCTTTTGGGACCCCAAAAGTACATACACACATACTAAGCACAAATACTGTTCAGTGAATTCCCCATCTGCACCCCAACCAAACGTTAAGAACTCTGCCAAATTCATGCAGCAGGAACACTACCTGCACTTGCCAGCGCTCGAACCTGTAGTGCTTCTAAAGGTATCATGTGGCGAAAGCGGAACGGATCCCAGTCTTCATAAATTGAAGCTCTATGTGATCCTCCCTGGAAGGATTTCAAAATACTGTTAGGAAATAAGACACCTCATTTCCTAACAGTCAAAAGTCTCCTGTGCTTTGCACTGACAATGTCCAGCTAAAGACTTGCTGCAGTTCTTATTTTCTCACTACATCTTAGTAACCTGTGTCACTGAAGTGCTTTATCTGTGAAGATCTTGTTAAAACCTAGACAAAAGTAACCATCAGGCTAATCAATTCTTATCAATGCCTTCAACTGCCATTTGAGATTAATGCTGCATTCTCTTTTTCAAGCACACATACACTCAGCAACATGCATTAGTTTTGCTTTAGTCACTCTGAAGTTATGTTGCAGCCGGTTGACTTCAACCTTACTAACATTTCAAATCACACTTCAGTTTATGCCATACATGGGAATCAAAAAGTTTTCTTTAACACTATACACAGTGTAGAAATATGTGTCTATTGTCAATCTTAACTTTAACTTTTAATCCCAAATTCCAGTAGGATCCCCAGATACATACTTCAGGCACACCAAATGTAGTCACGAGCAGCCAGCACTTGCTCAGGGCATTGTGTTTCACTAAGAAAGCTGACAGCGACTCCCATATTTCACTACACGCTATTACACTGACCAAAGTGTCAGAGATGTTCAAGGTGACACCTTGTTTCATGACAGCCCACTCCACAGCATGAATGGATGTGATAGGTAACATGACTGACTAGTCCAACAGACAGCAAAGGGTAAATTAAATGAATGTTTGTGGTCCACTGCACCCAGGCTGAACAGCAGGCCACTCTGCACTGCCCAAAACCTCAGATGTGTGGCAGAGAACAAGGATCATACATGCAAAACCACACTCTAGCACCACAGCTTTATGGAGAGCACATAGCATCACTGAAAGAGTCTATGCAACTTACAAGTTTTTTCTTCTGTTTGGAACCATCTTTGTATACAAGGACCACAGCAGTTTTGAACACTACAGAAGAAAGTTAGAAACAAAAGCCATGTAGTCAGTAAGGCTGGGAATGGGTCTCCTCTATGCCCAAGCACACAGACCTTTAAACTCCTCTGACAGCCCTCACCAGAGTCAGGGAGGGAGGGTAGGAGCAAATCTACCTGCCCTCTTGCATATTCTTCCCCCAAGCCCAAGCTCAACAGCTTTTACCATACAAAAACAGGTGACTTCAAAGTCACTTGGAACTTGAGAGTTTAAGTTACCAGTTATCACACCAACTATTCAAACAGCAACAGTCCTATATATAAAAAAAACCCCACACTTCAGTCTCCTTGGCTAATTTCACCTCAGACAAATGAGCAGCATCCAGCTACATGTGGCCAGTCTGCAGATGAGACTGTGCCTGGACAGAATGTCCACCCCTCCCAGGTGGGACAGTGGTCTACATTGAATTAAAAAGTTGGCACCACTGGCAAGCAGAGGTGTCATCTGATTACTCTTTTGCCACATAACTTGGAGATGGAGTTTGTCTTTCAAGACCACTTTCCCTTGTGATCCCTTTCTTCAAGACTCAAATGCTCTTCCAGAACATATATATGAGAGAGCTTTCATTCATAATCTGTTTGGTATAAAACTCAAAACCAAAAGTAAAAATCATTGCCTTCCTAACCAGCATCACTTTCTGGAAACAGCACAGAAAAAGCCTGTTGTGTGTAAACAAATCCAAAATTTAGGAACAAATAAAGAGAACTGAGTACAGTCTTCATTACTTGATAGAATTCTGAAAGTAGAAGAGATGTGATGTAGTGATCAGGTACCTTTCCAAAGGTACCTTTCCACTTCAATGCAGCAGAAAGATCTTCAGATCTACGCTAACAGCAGTTAAATTTCTAGTTTGGCAGCCCAAGACAGACTCCTCAGTGGAAGAAAGACCACGCCAAAGCCATGGAGTCTTGCCTCAGCTTTTAAGCACTTTTTAAAAGCTTAGATGTAGAAGCTAATTTTGACAAAAGGCACAGAGAAATAAGGCAAAACTTCTGCGAGACCCCAACCCCTTCTAGAAGATGTGAAGTAGAGTTGGCATAGATCAGACAATCGAAATGAGACAAACATTTTTGTACATAGCTCTCAATTCACAGCCTTGGATATGGCTTCATCAAACTTCTGCACTATTACAGCAGTCATTTCCAAATTCTTCACCAGTTTTAGATCAACAGAGAACAGAATATGACAATTGCAGCACAGACAAGTACAGTTTTAAGTTCCATCCAACCTTGCAGAAAGCAATGCCTCAACAAATACTTGTCAAGGCATAGCTGACAGTCTTTCAGGCTTCCAAAATAAAATTACTAGGTACAAACCAAATGCTGCCAGCTCAGGTTCTTTCTTCCATTTCCCCAGTGAAGCAGGAGGATTCAGCCATATCACTGTATTATGCAAAAGCAAGTCCCCCATTGATAGGTCTGCAACCTGCCAACACAGTGTGTAATCAGTTCAAGAAAGATTATTACTTCAGTTTTCAGTTCAAGAATACTTGCTGGAAGTTTATTCCTAAACAAACATAAACTGCCCCACAAGTAAACTTTTGCAATATTTCATCAGATGACTGCAAGCATGAACAAACAGACTGTGACAGCAATAGAAGCGACTGAATTATTAATTGGTGAGCATAAATTCCAAGTCAAACTCAGAGCCCAGCTATTGTAACTTGATGGGAAGTCAGGGCAAAATACAGATATTTTTCATGCCTTTTTGTTTTATCTCCTGTGTCCATCTTTCTCCCTGCCATTTATTTTCTATTTCATTTGAACACTTAAGCACAGCCCACATCAGACACACCATCTGGAGTAAAGCTCAGACACTGCATCATGCAAGCAGTTGAAGCACTTCCTCCCCATGGCTGCTACGGCTCTTGATTTCACCCAAAGGCTGACCTGTGGAAACCACAGTTCTGGAAATGGACTCATAAGAGGAGTTCATAACAACTGTTGGAGTTGCTTACTAATATTGCATCTTCAGATGCAGTGTTAGTAGAACATGCAAGATTGGATCTTTGACTTGCGGTGTTCCAGAGTGACAAATCCGAGGTCTGTCCCCAGTCTGGGGGCCATGTTATCCCATTCCTCCACCCTCCCCTCTGTGAAGTCTGACTTTTTCCAAAGGACACCATGGATACCATTAGAACAACAACCTGGAGTCTCCCTGAGAACAAAAGCAGTACTAAGATAAGTGTTTGCTCTGTGCAATCTGATCTAGTGGATGATGTCCCTGCTCACTGCAGGGGGTTGGACTAGATGACCTTTGGAAGTCCAACCCAAACCATTCTATGATTCTATAAAACCCCTACATTTTATTGGTAAATGGAGAGCCCAGGTCTCAGTCTGAAACTTCAAGATACCTTCCACAGGTTTCTGATATGGTAGCCAGGACTGAGCCACACTGGATCATCACATGTTCATGCACGCACCATATGAGATACCTAGACCAAAGCCCAAGGGTCTACCACATTATCAAGCTCACTACCACACTTTCTAAAAGAGAAAGGGCTGTTTCTCACACAGTGCAGCTCATATTTTGATCTTTTATAAGCAATTAAAGAGCTAACAATCTTGCATCAGCCTGCTTGTCCACTCAGACTGGTGGGCCAAGATTATTTATATGGACATCAAAATAGTGAACTGCAGGTTGGGATATGATTGTGACCCAAGCACAACAGTGAAGGTGAGTTAACCCACCTCTTCTTTATGTTGGTCCCACTCATTGAGCCACACATGGAAAAAGTGGTTCTTGGATTGGGATTTATCTGCTTTCACCGGGATCCACTTGAATGACACTACATGCAAGGTAAATATTTGGTACAAACACCAAAATAGCAGCCTTTTTCTCTTATGTTTGATCATCTGTTACCTCTTTTTTCTCCCCTGTTTGTTCTGCTATGAGCTGGTCAAACACTGCCCCATATTCTTCATGGATTTTCTGCATTTCATTAATGTGGCTGGCAACTTTGTTCATTGTTTTTATGGCCACTATAAGAAAGACAGAGAGATAGGGGAAGAGACAATTGGTATTTTTAAGGCTCTGAGCAGAAAGAGGAGGAAGAGGATTCCAGATCAGAGGTTAAACAGGGAAGAGTAATGTAGGTCAGCGCCTTACCATCTAGGTGATAATGTTCTTCACTGTCTACATCAGTCAGAGCAAAGAGCTCCTTCAGCAGGAGAGGGTATTTCAGTATCCGCTGGATAGGTTTGATGAGGTACGACTCCAGTGTGGAGGAGTGCTGCCGCCGGGGATTCTGAGCATCCAGAAATGCCTTGAAAGCAGTGTCTGTCTTGGCTGGGAAATTAAAATGAAGCAATTGGATGAAATTCAAATCATAACAGCTGCCCTGATAAAGTGACTTTTCCAGGTTTAAATTCATTTGTCCAGAGACATTTTGTAAGGAAACGCATATTTATCAGCTCCACGGTATTAGATTTAGGCACTTCACATCTTGAGTCACAGATGCGCTATTTGTGATTCAATAACTGGCATCCACCTACCATACCGATACATGCAGGTTTTGATTTCACTGTCCACAGTATTTCTGGCCTTGTAATCATCTGTTTCCTTAAGCAAAGGCTCAGACTGGCTATTTGTAAGGAGCTCCTATTGATGAGTCTAGTCTGACAGGCACGCCTGTACTATTGGCGACTCTGGTTATCGTTAACTCATTAAACTTTAAAATGCAGTACTCAACAACAACAATTAAGACCTAGTAAGGAGGCAGGAACCTGTAAACCACCTTTTGAGAGTGCAGGCAGACTGGACACATGACTGCTATCATCTTTTCTATCTGACTGCTACTGAATTTGTAAAGTTATCATTTTCACTGCTGCTAGAACATAAATTTGTTACAGGGAGGGATGTATGGGGAAGATGGCATTTTTAGAGATAGAAGTTTTTCAGTGCAGGAACAATTCCACACTTCCACATAATTGCTTTTATTAGAGTCATGTCCCTCACCAAGGTTGGGTGGGTTCTTTGCAGGCAGTCACTTGATTTCAATAAAGCAACTTCACTTTCAAATCCAAAAGCCACCTACACCTCAGTTGAGGGTAGAATAGAATAGAATAGAATAGAATAGAATAGAATAGAATAGAATAGAATAGAATAGAATAGAATAGAATAGAATAGACCAGACCAGACCAGACCAGACCAGACCAGGTAGGAAGAGACCTTTGAGATCCAGTCCAACCTATCATCCAACATTATCTAATCAACTAAACCATGGCACCAAGCACCCCATCCAGTCTCTTCCTAAACAACTTCCTTCTTCTCTACAACTACCTGAAGGGTGGTTGTAGCCAGGAAGGGGTTGGCCTCTTCTCTCTAGCAACCAGCACCAGAACAAGGGGACACAGTCTCAAGCTGCAACAGGGGAAGTTTAGGCTCGAGGTGAGGAGAAAGTTCTTCACCGAGAGAGTGATTTGTCATTGGAATGGGCTGCCTGGGAAGGTGGTGGAGTCGCCGTCCCTGGAGGTGTTCAAGAGGGGACTGGATGTGGCACTTGGTGCCATGGTCTAGTCATGAGGTTTGTGGTTACAGGTTGGACTTGAGGATCTTTGAGGTCTCTTCCAACCTTGGTAATACTGTGATACTGTGATACTGTGATACCTCCAGGGATGGTGACTCCACCACCTCCCTGGGCAGCACATTCCAATAGCAAATAACTCTTTCTATGAAGAACTTCCTAACATCCAGCCTAAACCTCCCACCACCTCCACGGGTAGCCGATTCCAATGGGCAAACACTCTCTCCGTGTAGAACTTCTTCCTAACATCCAGCCTAAACCTGCCCTGGCGCAGCCTGAGACTGTGTCCTCTTGTTCTGGTGGTGGCTGCCTGGGAGAAGAGGCCAACCTCTGCCTGGCTACAACCTCCCTTCAGGTAGTTGTAGAGAGCAATAAGGTCTCCTAGAAAGACCTCCTAGAAAGAGAAAGACCAAACTACATTTGAACTACACTCCCAGGGGTTTAAAGAGACTTATCACAGGAATAAAATTTCAAATTATTTTCTCTGGAAAATAAGAGCTCCTCCCTCAATGGCATTGCTCCTACAAATGGAACCATTTGTTTATTTAATGCCTTGGCCAAAATTTAATTGGATGAGGCACTGCTAATTCTAAGAGATTAAAACTTTCACAGGGGAAAAAATCACCACTCCAAGGCAAGGAGGCCCATGAGCATTTATAAGCTACACCACAGTTCATTTATCTCCATCTCAGCAAGCCAAAGCTGACTAGGAATTCACACATGGAAACTTCTCAGGCAAACTGGAATGAAGGTGAGAGGAAGGAGAGAGGCGAAAAATAGCACAGTGAAGTTAAAATATTTAGACAGCTTCCATAAAACATTCTCCCAGGCTTGATTCTTTCCTAGTGGCTGTCAGTGTTCAACCACATTGGCCAGAGCTTCAGTGGGATTGACTCTAGGAAGGATTCACAGCACAAACTCGAGAAGGATCCAGAAGTCATTACAAGCATCACCACTATTTCCAAAGTATACAGTGATCCATCAGCACACATCACATTGCCCAATTATGAAACCTTTCCATTCCCCACGTGGCTGCAAAGAAATTCAACATGTCAGGGAGAATAAATTGAGTGTGTGTGTGGGAAACTACATGGGAGGTTAACAACTGCTTGTAACATGCTACTTGGGTATCATTACATTGATGGTGGTCCAAAAATACCCATGCCAGAGCTGCCTATGAGCCTCTCAGGCCAGGGAAACATACTTTCCTCCTGTGAATGCTCCTGCAAAGCCACCAGGCATGTATGCCTCTATTTCTCCAACACACCTTAGCCTGCATGGTTTGGGCAGCAGGGATCATAGTATCATAGTATCAGTCAGGGTTGGAAGGGACCACAAGGATCATCTGGGTCCAACCCCCCTGCCATGGGCAGGGACACCCCACACTAGATCAGGCTGGCCACAGCCTCATCCAGCCTGGGCTTAAACACCTCCAGGGATGGGGCCTCAACCACCTCCCTGGACAACCCATTCCAGGGCTTCACCACTCTCATGGTGAAGAACCTCCTCCTCATGTCCAGCCTGAATCTCCCCACCTCCAGCTTCATTCCATTTCCCCTAGTCCTATCACTGCCTGATAGCCTGAGAAGTCCCTCCCCAGCCTTCCTGTAGGCCCCCTTCAGATACTGGAAGGCCACAATGAGGTCACCTCTGAGCCTTCTTTTCTCCAGACTGAACAGCCCCAACTCCTTCAGTCTGTCCTCATAGGAGAGGTGCTCCAGCCCTCTGATTGTCCTCGTGGCCCTTCTCTGGACACCTTCCAGCACGTCCATATCCCTCTTGTAATAGGGGCTCCCGAACTGGAGGCAGTACTCCAGGTGGGGTCTCACCAGAGCTGAGTAGAGGGGGAGAATCACCTCCCTTGACCTGCTGGCCACACTTCTCTTGATGCAGCCCAGGATCTGATTGGCCTTCTGGGCTCCAAGTGCACACTGAGAGCTCCTGTTGAGCTTCTCGTCCACCAGCACCCCCAAGTCTCTCTCCTCAGGGCTGCTCTCCAGCCAGTCACTGCCCAGCCTGCATTTGTGTCGGGGATCACCCCTCACCATCCACAGGGACACCCTGAGCCAGCCCAAACCAATGTATTGCTGCAACATTTCTCTTCCTGCATGCCCAGGTTTGTTTGCCCAGCACATGGTTCTTACCTTTCACCAGTACTTTGGGGACTTTTGTGTGGCTGGCACAGAAGGCACTGTACAGCTTGAACCGGTCAGCGTAGTAAAGAAAGGATCCACCCAAGGAAAACAACACTTTCTAGGGTTCAATAAAAAGAAAAAGGTATTAGAAAAAGAAGGCACATGAAAGCCAGTTAGTTAGTTTCCCTTCTGTCTGGCCACCTGAACTTCTCATTTAGCTTTTAGTTGACAGAACACACATTTTCGATGCATTCACACCATCCAGCAAGAAACATGTCCAGCTTTGGTGCTTGGATTCAGGCAATGTGATTAACATAATTAGCCAAAATCTGGTTAGGACAATCTGGACACATGACTGACTATACAGATAACTAGCTTCACAGCTCCAGAAATGTTTAAATGTTTAAAACCTTACTGACCTAAGTATGTCCAGAAGCCACAGGAAGGACAGGGTGTATCTGACTTTGTAATGAATCAAGACACTAAGGAGCTGAAAGCAAGACTATTATCCCTCTGCACAGACACACCAAGGTCTTTATTCTCTAGAAAATGAGTTTGTGCTAAGGGACAAACCTTCCCTAAGATGTCTATACCATGGTCAATCATTTGCTTTCCTACCCACTTAGGAACAAGACAACACAGAGTGGGAGAGGGAGGTAGGTAAGAGAACACAAAGGCAGCTCTACACTCAGCAGGGGAAGCAAACTGCAGAACTGAAACCCTGAAGCAGAAAAGAAGTGCTGAAGTCCCATTTTGCACACTGCTTTCAAATTCTGCCTATAGGACAGAACTGAAAGTGAAGCTGATGCACTTTATGTGGGAAGAGGAGGAAGCAGCAGCATTCAGAATACTGAATGTTCTCTCCATAAGAAAGTTTCTTCTGGACTCCACTCTTAAAGCTTAGAGCACAGAGTGGTCACAGAGGCTTTCTCCACTCAAAAAGGGTCTTTGTGCTTTCCATTTAGGGCACATTTCCTACAAAACAAAACCTGTGTTCTAGTTATGTGAAGGCAGTGTTCACAACTGATACTTATTTTCAATCAGCAACTGATGGCAAAGCCACACATGCACAAAAAGACAAATTCTTTGAGTAGTTCTCCCAGGGCTGTGTGCTAGCTGAAGAGAAATCCCAGTGGAATTATTATTCATCAAGACATCCTGTCCTCTACCAAGGTGAGTGCTCAAAGTAAAAGTAAAATTCCCCAAAGACAAAAGATTATATTAGTTACTTGCCACGTATCCAATGACTGCATTTGAAATAAACCAGAATTTGTTTCCACCTTTTTCCTTTTTTTTTTTTTTTTTTAATGAAGCTTTTACATTTTCAGTTTACATTTCTGTCTTCAGCACACACCTGTTGATAGCTGGATGTACTTTTCCATAGAGTTCTGCTGTGCATCAAAAGCCCAAATATGGAATTTAATGTACAGTTTTAATCTGTAGCCCTAGTGGGCTTCTGAACTACTACATCAGACTTGTCAGAACAAAGACTTTATGTAACTTTCCATTTCTAGCTTTTTCCAACAGCCTGAAACAACAAATCTGGCAGAAGTGCAAGAATAGCATCTAAAAGAACGTGGCATTACAGATCTACAGCGCTCTATATGGCTAAATGTAGCATAAAATACAACCACAGAAGGATGGTTTTCAAACACCTCCAGTACTACCTAAAAATTAATCTCAGGTTTAAGTAGATGTAGGTTTTTACATGAACATTGACAAATGTGATAAAGAGTGTTAAAGGACAGGGAACTGCTTGAAAGAGTCCAGCACAGAGCTACAAAGATGATTAAGGGAATAGAACACCTTATGAGGATAGGCTGAAGGAGATGGGTCTCTTTAGTCTGAGAAGAGGAGACTGAGGGGTGACCTCATTAATGTTTATAAATATGTTAAAGGCAAGTGTCAGGAGGATGGAGCCAGGCTCTTCTCAGTGATGTCCAGTGATGGAACAAGGTGCAATGGGTGCAAGTTGGAGCACAGGAGGTTCCACGTGATCATAAGGAAAACCTTTTTCACTGTGAGGGTGACAGAACACTGGAACAGGCCACCCAGACAGGTTGTGTATTCTTCTATGGAGACATACTAAACCCACCTGGACACATTCCTGTGTGACCTGCTCTAGGTGATCCTGTTCTGGCAGGGGGGTTGAACTAGATGATCTTTCAAGGCCCCTTCCAACCTCTAACATTCTGTGATTCTGTGACTACTCAGAATATTAAGCGATGAGATTACCTTAAACTGCTCAACCTTTTCAAGCTTTTCCAGGTCTGGAACCAGCCTTACTCCATCTTCAAGAGTTTTCAGGAACTCTACCTGGAATGCTACCATTTCGGTCAGATTCCCAAAGAGAACATCCAGCTAGTAAGAGAACAAAAACCCAACAAAGTAAGGCATTGAAAATACTGCTTTGCAGCTCTATCACCTTCTCTAGAGCGTCAGTAATTCTCATGCCAATTGCATAACCAGTGTGATGTCACAAAAAACCCCTACAGCCTATATGGCATTGAGTCATACCTTTATAATCTACTTGATCCATTAAAGACATGGAAGTCAAAATTACAGCTCTTGCTCAGACAAAGAAGTTAAGGAGGGGTGGGATAGGGTAGGTACGGGAGGGCAAAGAGGAGGAGTGTTCATAAGCTATTTAGCAAAAAGATAACAGCTAACATACCTCATCTGGTGTGAGGAATGTTTCTTTTTGTAGAGGCTTCAGGTATCTCTCCATTAAACAATTTAAGTCCTAAAAATTCAGAAAAGGAGCACATGTTGGTTCCTCAAACAGTCTCTGCATCTTTACTGAGGTGGTAAAGGTCACCATTTACTCAGTCTATGAATTTTTCCCTTTCACACGCAGGACAAAATAGTTGGATTTACAGAATATAAGAGAATAGAAGGCAACATTTACACAGTCATACTTACAAAATCAATACCAGGTCTCATCAAGCAATGCTCCTCTGCACACCAGCTAAGTCATTTCAAAATGACAGCACAAGAATTTGGAAAGCCTACTTATTTCAGAGGTTTAGGTTACTATTCTAGGGACAGATTGTCGACTTGAATGTAAGTTAACTAAGAGAGACCTGCAGGAAACATCATTGGAGGTATTAGTGAAGAAACTAGCAAAATTTTCCAGCAGTAGGAGAAACATTTGTAGACTGAAACAACACATCAAGACCCTTACTTTGACGTAGGTGCGTTCTGTCTCAAGAAGTTCACAGATAACCTTTCGCAGTTTATCTGCATCTGTGAGCTGTCTCATGGTGGCCAGCTGGGGTCCTGTGAATTCCTGAGGATGAGCACTTGAATCAGAAGGGTTCATTTCATGCAGACTGCGACAGAAAGCAGCAACCTGCTCTGTACTCTTTAAAGAGAAGGGAAGAGGAAAGACCAGTGGTAATATTTTCGAAGAGAGCCCCAAGAACGATGCAGCTGAGAAGCTTTTGCAGTTAAGCTGTTGTAACTGGGAGACTTTTTAAGTGCACACATTATTTCATTAATCTGTCTGCCTCTCACTTATTGGGGAAAAAAAACCATTTGCACAATTCAAGTTAATTGAAGTTGCTGTTCAGTGAAGTTTCCTGGTTTCAGTAAGCACCAGCATTAATTAAATAGGCTCATCCAGTGCTTAAGACTAAAAAACAAAGAAACAAAAAGGCCCACAAATCAGGAACCAAGAGTGATTGCACAAACATAAGAGACACCCCCAACTCTCTGCCAACTCCCTAACCTAGTTTGCAACCCTGTGAATAGCTGTGTCAACACAACCAAGGAGACAATGTGGAGACAGAAACCGCTTAAGCTGTTTTTCAGGGAAACAAAGCCTCTCAAGGCTTCAAATACCAGCTCTTTGGGAAAGTTAACTGTATATCTGTGCCTGGAAACCTGCCTTGCAAGGTGAATTTCTTCCTCATAACTCAGGTTTTCAAAGCTGCTACATCTAGCTGGACTCTTTATTGTTTCATCCGCTGTCTCTATACAAAGACAGTTATAGTCTCTTCCCCTCCTCATGCTGGATCATCCCCTTGCATTATTCGTTACATTGAAAAGTTTGGAGCAGGTATAGTCTCTGGTGTAAGTGATGACAGCCCAAGGCTTCTAGGGTTACCAAAGCAGCAGCATGCTCTCTCTCCATCCCTCCCAGAGTCCTGGAGGAGGCATGGGAGGGAAAAGAGCTGCTGCACTTGATCACACCTTTAACCTTCTGTGTCTAATCCTGCCATGGTATCTTAATCCAGATTTAGCAACTTCCCAGTACTACCTCTATAGCTCTCCAGTTGAAATGAAAACAACGGACCCAAAATTAACCTGTTCAAACAGACAATATGCAAAGAGAAGAGGAAAAATTTTAATTAAAAAAAAAAAAAAAAAGAGAGAGAGAGAGAAAAGCACATCACCACCTTGCACTGTGGAGACAAAGCCCTTCCCCCAGGGAAAGCACTCCCACCGACTGGTAGCAACAACCTCATCCAGATCCTGCACTACTCCACACCTTCAAGATGACCCCATGCTGAGAAATATCTGTATTATTTTAAGTCAAGCACTCTGCTCAAGAGAGTTATTTTTCCCTCTCAGTGCAACTACAGTGCCATAAAGCCTAAAAAGAACATTACCCACGCTAGTGGCAAGTAAGAGATTTCCTGCCATAATATGGTTTTCCTTAAAGGTATCTTATAGCTGGAGATGCTCTCCTGAGTGTACCACTGCGAGGCTTATTACTTAAGATGCCTATTATGCAAAGGATTATTTTTGTCAGAACACAAGTGTAAGCGATGAATTAATTGTAACTGACTGCCTATACAAAATTGTCTCTTAGACACAGTTTATTAAAGGAAACATACTCATCTTCAGTATCTGAGGTTTAACTCTGATGAGGAACAAAGGAAAAATGTTAAGTTGGGCTCAGAAGGAAGCAATGAGTTGAACTAAGCTTCTGGTAAGGACACATCTTACTGAGTTCATTAGTCAAAGAAATTCCTTTTATTTCTCAGTAAGGTTCCATCTATACTTACTGTATTGTTAAGTATAAAGCACACCCAAACTTTTTTGTTTAAGTTTGCATTAAGATTTCAATAGGTGCAGTCTTGATCCCAACAGCCCCAAATCCGTAAAACACAGTAGGTGGAAGCCTGGCTTCAGTGTAGGAAAAAAACAAAATCAAAACAACCCAACAACAACAAACCTGCCCAAGTTGGACCCCCACAAGGCCATGGGACCGGATGGGATCCATCCTAGGGTGCTGAGATTGCTGACAGATGAGCTGTCCAAGCCACTCTCCATCATTTTTCAGCAGTCCTGGCTCACTGGAGAGGTCCCAGAAGACTGGAAGCTGGCCAACGTGGTGCCCATCCACAAGAAGGGCCGGTTGGATGAGCCAGGGAATTATAGGCCTGTCAGCCTGACCTCAGTGCCAGGCAAGATTATGGAGCAGGTCATCTTGTGTGCGATCACACAGCACTTACAGGATGGCCAGGGGCTCAGGCCTAGCCAGCATGGATTTAGGAGGGGCAGGTCCTGCCTGACCAACCTGATCTCCTTCTATGATCAGGTGACCCGCCTGGTGGACGTGGGGAGGCCTGTGGATGTGGTCTACCTGGACCTCAGCAAGGCCTTTGACACCGTCCCCCACAGCAAACTCCTGGCCAAGCTGGCAGCCCGTGGCTTGGACAGGAGCACACTGCGTTGGGTTAGGAACTGGCTGGAGGGCTGAGCCCAGAGAATGATGGTGAATGGCACCACATCCAGCTGGAGGCCTGTCACTAGTGGTGTGCCCCAGGGATCAGTACTGGGCCCCATGCTCTTCAACATCTTTATTGATGATCTGGATGAGGGCATTGAGTCCATCATCAGTAAATTTGCAGATGACACCAAGCTGGGGGCAGCAGTTGATTTGCTGGAGGGCAGAGAGGCTTTGCAGAGGGACCTCGACAGGCTGGACAGATGGGCAGAGTCCAATGGCATGAGATTTAACACATCCAAGTGCCGGATTCTGCACATTGGCCACAACAACCCCAGGCAGTGCTACAGGCTGGGGTCAGAGTGGCTGGAGAGTGGCCAGGCAGAGAGGGACCTGGGGGTACTTGTTGATTGTAGGCTGAACATGAGCCTGCAGTGTGCCCAGGCAGCCAAGAGGGCCAATGGCATCCTGGCTTGCATCAGGAACAGTGTGGCCCGCAGGAGCAGGGAGGTCATTGTGCCCCTGTACACTGCGCTGGTTAGGCCCCACCTTGAGTACTGTGTCCAGTTCTGGGCCCCTCAGTTTAGGAAGGAAGGATGTTGACTTGCTGGAACGTGTCCAGAGAAGGGCAACAAAGCTGGTGAGGGGTTTGGAACACAAGCCCTATGAGGAAAGGCTGAGGGAGCTGGGGTTGCTTAGCCTGGAGGAGACTGAGGGGTGACCATATTGCTCTCTACAACTACCTGAAGGGAGGTTGTAGCCAGGCAGAGGTTGGCCTCTTCTCCCAGGCAGCCAGCACCAGAACAAGAGGACACAGTCTCAGGCTGCACCAGGGCAGGTTTAGGCTGGATGTTAGGAAGAAGTTCTACACGGAGAGAGCGATTGCCCATTGGAATCGGCTACCCGTGGAGGTGGTGGAGTCACCTTCACTGGAGGTGTTCAGGAGAAGACTTGATGGGGTGCTTGGCTGTATGGTCTAGTTGTTTAGGTGGGTTGGACTGTTTGATGGGTTGGACGCGATGATCTTGAAGGTCTCTTCCAACCTGGTGTATTGTATTGTATTGTATTGTATTGTAAGTTACCTGCACTGCAGGAAAAGGAGAAAGAACTGGCAATCAATATGTTAATCTGAGCCTGAAGAGACCCAGGCTACATAGGGTTTTGCTCAGAAGTATTTAGCTAATGGGCTGGTCTCTTCCCCCAGGCAACCAGGACCAGAACAAGAGGACACAGTCTCAAGATGTGCCAGGGAGGTTTAGGCTGGAGGTTAGGAAGAAATTCTTCAAAGAAAGAGTTATTTGCCATTGGAATGGGCTGCCCAGTGAGGTGGTGGAGTCCCCATCACTGGAGGTGTTTAGGAAGAGACTGGATGGGGTGCTTGGTGCCATGGTTTAGTTGATTAGATAGTGTTGATTGATAGGCTGGACTCGATGATCTCAAAGGTCTCTTCCAAACAAGTTAATTCTATTCTATTCTATTCTATTCTATTCTATTCTATTCTATTCTATTCTATTCTATTCTATTCTATTCCATTCTATTCTATTCTATTCTATTCCATTCCATTCCATTCCTTGACTATATTTGAGGAAGACATTATTCAGTGGCATTTTGTTACAAGAGCCTTAAAACAGTTATAATGTATAAAATGACAGTATGGAGTCAAACTCCAAAAATAAACCAAGTGTTGAAACAGTTTCTTCCTGATACTCTGCAGACAGCTCACCACCCTGTGCATGCACTTGCAATAAGTTGCAGGAAAAGATGGGTTGCTGAGAAAGAGCCAAAATCCACTTACACCATGAACACCAGCTAAACACTAACAAGTAGCTGAAAATTGGATAACTGTCATACAGGAAGACAGCCTGCCCCAGAAGGAATAGTTACACTCGTATGACCAGAAAGGAAGTGTAAAAGACTTTTAGAAGCCTTATCTCTACTTGTGCACACTTAGTAAACCCCTTACTGACTTCAGCCATGCCCAGCTTCGGCTGGCAGCAGCCATGCTCTGCCTTGCCACTTCCCTGCCTCACATATTTTCATGCATTTCCCAAGTATCACTCGCTCAATATTCCTTGACCAAACAAAAAGTCTCAAGCACAATAATGTTCACAAACCTTTTCTCTTGCTTGTTCATTGAACAAACTGTTCAATGGACATAACTCTGTCTCCTTTATATTTACTTCACAAAAATCAATTTCTAGACAGAAAGCTGACACACACTGCACCCAAGGAAGGTCAGAACACAGCTGTTTTGCTGAAAACCCTCAAACAGTATTAACAAAAGCATCTCAGTCCCTGTTTTTCAAGAGAAAGTGAATAGAGCTCTGTTCACCGGCTGTGACAGCGATAGCACTGAATCAGGATTTCTCTAAGAGAATTATGGCATCACTGTTCAGGCACAATTCTGTGAGCAGTCCTATGTAGCAACCTTAAAACAAGATGAAGAGCTGGCACAACTGGGCTGTAAAGTTTACACTGCAAGTACATTAAACCCTCCTCTGTAGGGGGCTCAGCACAGGAGCTAAGCTCACATCCTTCCTATGCACAAGGAGCAAGCCCTTAAACTCATCAAGCATGTTCATGCTGCCCACAGTGGGGAGTTTTGGCTGCCTGCCTTATTGTTTTGAAGGCAGAGTGCCATTTCCTCTTGCACTTACTGTATAAAGACATACGGACACCTGGGCATTAAGAAAATTACCTCATTGAACAGCATGCAGCACCTCTGCTTCACCAGGGACGGCAAGCTCTAAAGTAGTTTTGCTCTCCCAAACAAAATTCAGGCAAATTGCATCCTTTCATGCATTGCCAAGACTGCTAACGACATTGCACAACAATAAAAAGCCTCTACAGAGGATATACGTTACAGCTCAGCACTGAACTTATAACCTGAAAATTAAACCAGCGTGAAAATGTGTTTGACTGCTCACTGCTCAGACCAGCCAAGTTGCACAGGAGATCTGCTCACCAAGTACAGCATGCGGTACAGAGAGTCGCCGGCTCGCCCAGCGCCTTCGGTCTTGAGTTTACGGTTAACTCTCCGAAGAGCCGACATCACCGCACAGAGCTGTCAGTCATCCAGGAGGAAAATCCCAGGTCTCCACATATTCAGCTGATCCAAAGGCTTTCCCACTCCCGACAGATACTCTGTGCTGCTTACTTGGCACGCAACATGGAAGATGGCTGCATCTTAATAAGGAAGGGCAGTGACCATATTTCTCTAAGCGAAGCCCTTCTGCATGTGTCACTTGCAGCCAGTCTCATTCGCTCAGCACTTCAGCTGGAATTAAGAGCCTGCTACCAGTCGAAGCTGAGAATTCAATGCTGCTTTTTATAGATTTGTTAAGAGGGAAACTTCAGCAGAGAGGCTGAACTGCAGCAAAGCGGAGGTGAAGGCAGCCCAGGAATATAAATGACTGTTGCCTGTGGCTGAGCAGGAGCCGATTGGCTATGGAGGGCACTGCTGAAGAATATTAAATGTCTGAAGGGACAGAGGCACAGAATTAAAAGAACTTTAAAAAGCCAGTTATGCTCCTGGAAAACCCACTCCTCAAATCCCTGTTTTAATCCTTTCACATCTCCTGCAACACACTGAAGGCTTTGAGACTAAATTCTGGTCTTGAATAATGCTACAGAGAGAAGATGACCTATTTTCTCTCAAAAAATACCTCTAAATGGTATAAGCACATACATGCACAGCACATTGCAGCACACTCCCCCATGCACAAGTGCTGCAAGGTAATGAGCTTTCATTTCAAGAGGTAGATGTCTTTAATTACAAACAGGGACAAAGGAGTGCCCTGCAGTATTTGGACTGATGACAGTTTTTAAAACACATCTTCATTCAATTAAGTTCAAAGGACAATCATAGGAAAAAACATGCACAAAGACTGATCTTAAGATGCAACAGCACCCATCTGCAACACAGCACCTAGCTCAGCCTTTGGTAACCCATGACATGAAGAAGTCACACATATATTCAGTTTTGAGGATACTTTCTTTGAACTTCAATTTCTTGTACAGCATGTGAAAGGTCAAAACAGTCAGGTCACCACAGGGGCAAGTAACCATTTAAGAAATTGCTCTGGTATGAAGTATTCCTGATACTCCATTGAACTAGGGACTGACAGAGGGGTATTATCTAGGTTTCATAAACAGCCTGAAATTTATTCATGTGCTAGATGAAAACCAGCCTGAAGAGGTGGCAGAGAGTAGCTTTGCTTTCCCCCATTCTCCCTCCCAGTTCTCTTCTACTCTCAGCACCCACATGAAATAAGGAGAGAAATGGAAGGCAAAAGCCCACCCTGGAACAGAAGCAACTCTGAGCACAACTCAGGGCACTGCCAGTTGCACAGCTTAAAGGAAAAGAGTTGCATCCAGAAAGTGTACCTGGTTGCTACTGTTTACACAGATTTCAACCCAAGCAGGCTGGTTGACAGAGGGAAGGCATAATGAAAGGAGATAGGAAGCAAGCACTTACAACAACTGCTATCCCACACTACTGCACTATTAATGCCTCAACCCACCTTGGAAATGGATTTCTGATATTTTATCAGCAGAGTTCTATAAACAACTCATTTTTACATATTATTATAATGATTCCTATGACAATAGTGATGGAGAAGTAGCCATTATGTAATCAGGTCTTTCAGACATACAGAAGAAAAGGTTTTCAGAAAAGAGAGGAAACCTCAGAGGTACTGGCGTACCCTCCAAATCCTTCACCACCACCAACACCTTGGAGGCTTTTGCAGATTAAGAAACAAATGCACCACTACTAAGGAAACACACACCCACGTGCACACATGCTAGGCTGGGGGAAGGGAAAAAGACAGCTGGGAGGGGGAGGAGAAGGGAAGACACATTCAAGTATCTCCTCCGTTATACATCCACCTATCACCTACATGACAATGTTACAAGTCAGTCAGCAGGCACCCAAACCCATCTTTTGGTAGGATTTTACACCTCTTACCTTCATAAAAAGCCTACCTGGGCTCTGCTACAAGAGCAGATGAAGAAGAGCTGCGGTGCTGCGTTCCTCTCCTTTTCCCATAAATTATTAACTCTCCCCGAGGATCACTTTGCTGGCTGAAGAGCCGACAAGTTTCCTCAGAAAAGCTCAGGGCTTTCCTCCTCTGCAGTGCTCTGTGAGCACCAGCAGACCCCCAGCACCAGAGTGCAGAGCAGCAGTGTTTGCAGGATTAAGCCCTGCCTCGGGATTGTGCTATCACAAGTCAAAAGACAACCCAAACGCTATTTTCAGATCTTCAGCTGCTAATGCTGCATCTGTGCTGAAAGAAGAGGAACTCAGCATTTAGCTGGGAGGCTCCAGCACAGTTCAAATGGATTTCCTCTGCGCTCAGTGGTGAACGGGTAAGAATACTTCTGCTCTGCTTATGCAAAGAAGGGCAGAAAATTAAGTCTTCCCTCAACTCTGCCATCCGACTGAGACTGGAAGCGGTGGAAGTAATGGCAATACAGAGGAACATGCCCCTCCTGGTGGTAGAAAGGCAAAGTGTTTCACTTCCCACATACAAAAATAACCTGTGTAAAACACAGCTGAGGACATCAGCTTAATCTTCTGTGCCATAATCCTAGGAGCATGGAAAGGTATGGCAGTGCATGGACAGGAAAACACCTTTGATTTTTAATCTCACCACACAGGCCAAGTGGTGACTTGGAAAAACATGTGTTGCAAACTCCTTACTCCCCACACTGCTTTTCCAAGCACACAGAAAAGCAAAGGGCTTAGGAAAACCCTCCTATTGATTGAGATTTTTTTCCTTCTCCTCTCCATCTACTGGAATTGTCTCTAGGCACTGCAGAATACCACAAAGAAAGCTGACTTAGTACACAGCTACCTAAAAAGGGATAGTGGCATTCATGAATTTGCCCAATTGAGCATGCGCTATATATACTCTATGTACATGCTGCTTCTCATTGAAAACCACATAGAATGCCAAGTAAAATGTTTCACTCTCCTCCATATCACACAAACAAATCAAGACATATTTCTGAATTCTAGGAGAAAACATGTCCTGGTGTCAACAGTTCACTTACAGAAGGACTGATGTTCTTCTCATTGGAAACTGGGGCTCGATAGCATTACCAATTACTCTTTCACTACAGAAATATTAAGCATTAGAATTGCTAATGCACATTTCTCAGTTTAACTCAATCTGCTGAGCCACAGGGCTAATCATGTAATCCTTATGCCTTGCTCCAGGCAATTATGGCTCTGAAGATCCAGGAAGAAAGATGCAAAATGGAACCCCACAGCCTGTCACACAGTTCAGAAATAGAAAGCAACAGAAAACACAGCAAGAACATTTATTCCCCAAGCAGCTATGTGTTATGCTTGGTGCTCTTCCACAGCCTCAGTGTTTTAACAGAAAAGATTCTTTTCAGAGCACATGAAAATCCCACATATTTACAGTTAAAAATCCCAAAGTATCAACAAACACTTCCACTTACTGAAAAAGAGATTCTATGTATGTAGACGAAAAAGTTCTGTCATAAAACCTGGAAACAAACTAAACAAGTAATCACCTTCTCTGCATGCAAGCTCTGTGCATATTTCATGCACAGGAATGTTTTCTCTTATCTCACTTCCATTGTCTGGCTATTAAAGGCAAAACTACAGGGTAGTGTGACATAATGGATCAGGAAACAAGAGGCCAAAGTCTTTTCCTTCCTTTCACTACAATGATGAGTAGAATAGCACAGGAACCAGCTCAGAGCTCACTCATAACATATTTTAGGTAAAACAAGAACTGAGAAAAACATGCCTGTATGTTAAGTACAAACTGAGTGAGATCTGATTCTCATTAGATCATTAATTCTGTAGAAAAATAGTTGTAAACTCTCCCCATCACCTGTGTAGCAAATACCTAAAAGTAATCAGTGTCTTTAAAATTATCTCACTTGATTCTGCCTCAAAACCCACTAATCATCACGCCTAATGTTGTGTAAAGCTCCTCAGCACCAGAACAAGTGCAAACTACCAACCACTGTGAAACCCATCCCTTAATAGATGGCAATTAGGAATCCATTTGCACAACCTCTTAGCTATAATTGGAGAGTTTTTCCTCAATCTAAGGTAGATTTAGTTATAATTAGTTTGCATTTAAAAACTAGCATGTATGCTCTGCTATTGATTTAAGGAACTACTGTTTAACTTACATTCCTCCTATGCCCAGAAACCATGAAAGAGCAAGAAATAATAATACTCCACCTGACCTTTTGGTTTAGTTGACCTGCTCTGGTGAATAAGGTAACAAACAAGCCCATTTAAAAACTACGTAGGAAGACTATCACAAGATACTGAAGATGTGAACCAACCCTGGAAAAAAGGGCACAAGTCTTGCCTAAAGGTAGTGATGTGCCAAAATCCAAACTGTAATTGGTTATATTCATATCATCCATAAACACCTTAGAAAATAAGATTAACATTTTTCCCAGGAAAGACGCTCCAGTTGTGTGCAGCTGTGAAGTCAGCACATCAGCTGGGACTGCAATGTGCATTTGCTCCTTGTCATGTGAAAATGATAACTTTCTCACCTTGCTCATCTTATCAGCCTCATCAGATGACTCCAAGTCTTGTGCTTCAGCCTCCTCGGGAGCTGTCTCAACGGAGCTGTCCGGGTCGCCGCAAAGCGAGTGCCCTGCTGAAAATAAGATGTGTGTGAAAACCCAACCAAAACGCCCCAAAATTCAAAAAGCTGAACACAACAGATGTGGAATTCCCATAGAGAGCTAGGCTCTATCCTGCACACAAGTACATGACAGAAAGACGTTATGCCAGAGGCACTTAATGACCTCAAAGAACTACCTCAGTTTACAGGAGTGACCATGTTTAACTACAGCTGTAAAAATAAACAGGTTACGGCCAGACACATTATTTAGTTGGAAACTATGAAACCTGATTCAGAGATAAGCTGTGTTAATTTCTTGGCTGGCAAGCAATTGTCTACCTTTATAGTTCAGTGGTTCCAAATGGAAACTGCAGCATGTGAAACGACAGGCTGTGCTAATAAGCAAGTCCTGGTCAGCCCCTCCTCTCAGCAGACAATTTTAGATTGCTTGCCGTTTTGGCCTAACACACTCACTACTGAGTTTTAATCTTGATTTTTAAGAAAACACACTCAGGTTTAGCAGTTTCTAGGAGTGTATTAAATTAACTGAAAACTAAATTTCCAGCAGTACATGGCCACAACTATGCACCCCTATGCCCGAGCACTTTTCTAGACACTACGTCGTTGATAGAGCTAGTAACTGCTTTGTGATTTCTTGTAAGTAAATGATGCCACCTGCAAGTGGAAAAAGAAGGAAGGCGCTAATCCCAGCCTGAGAGCTCTGTGATTCAAATAGATGTGAGAAGCATCATTACTAAACCTTAGCCAGTCTTCACAGAAAAATAGATTTCATATACGTTCAACTTCTAGCACGCTGTAAGGACCAGTGAGGGACTGAACTCTGCCAAGAATCTCCTGCGTGCTTCAACTGACCTTCAAGCCAGCAAAAGGGATAATTTACAGCAGCAGAGTCAAGACACTAATTACTTTTACCTTGTCCCTCTTCTCCTGTCAGCCCCATAAGGAAAAGTGTTTTCTTTGCTGCCACTTCTGGAGCTGGGTGGGGAAGGGTGGTTTCTGAGCATGCCTCCCGCCTGCATCAATAGGACCATGAACGTTCCCCCAGAGATTATACCTTTAATTCCATCACATTTTCTCTTCGGATAATGCAGAAAAGCTTAATCAAAATTCAAGGATGCAGCAACAAAGCAAATTCCTGCTTTTTAAAACCTAAGACTCCAGAGACTACATTAGCATAATCTTTGGTTGTATTGTTAGCAGGCAGCATTTAAATATTTTGGGGAGAAAATGCTGCTTTTCTGTAGCAGGTCAGAATTTTTTTCCAAGTGTGTTGGGTTTTTTTATTTGCTAGCCCTTACAAAGAGAAGCAGCCTGATAACACATTATGGTATAGTCAGTACACAGTGGTCCAGCAGCCATCCCTTCCTATTTACTACTAGGTTGTAACATGGACATTTTACCAAGATTAGCAGTGATTTAGCACATCAGATGCAACACCATTTCTATGTTGGTCCCATGCTGACTCTCATGGTACTTGCAATTTTTCAATTAGACATTTCAATTTGGGTAAGTCACATGCATTTGTCTATAAGGAGCATTTGGTTAGATAGCAATGCTGTGAGTAAAAAGGCCATGGTGATGATAACACACATCTGTTAAACAGACATATTTTAATCAAACACTGTGTGGTTTGGGTAAAAAGGCTATAATAGAATGGATGGTCTTTTAAATTCAGACAAAATGACAAGCTGCTTTAAAATCATAGAATCATAGAATTATAGAATGGTAGAGGTTGGCAGGGATCTCTGGAGATTACTGAGTTCAGCCCTCCTGCCAAAGCAGGATCACCTAGAAGTCACACAGGAACACATCTGGGCAGGTTGTGAAGATCTCTAGAGAAGGAGGCTTCACAACCACTCTGAGGAACCTGTTCCAGCACTCCATCACCCTCACAGTAAAGAAGCTTTTCCTCATGTCAAGGTGAAACTGCCTGTGCTCCAGTTTGTGTCTGCTGTCCCTTGCCCTATCACAGGGCACCACTGAAAAGAGACTGGCACCTTCTTCTTGACACCATCCTTCCAATATTTACAAACATTAACAAGATCTTCTCTAAATCTTTTCCAGACTAAACATCCCCAGGTCTCTCAGCCTTTCCTCATAAGATAGATGTTCAGTCCCTTAATCATCCTCAGAGCCCTACACTGCACTCTCTCTAGTATTTCTCTGCCTCTCTTGAACTAGAGAAGCCACAACTGGACACAATACACAATATTCCAGATGTGGTCTCACTAGGGAAGAGTAAAGTGAGAGGAGAACCTCCCTCAACCCCCCAGGACACACTCTTCTTAATGCACCCCAGGATACTATTTGCCTTCTTGGCCACGAGAGCACATTGCTGTCTCATGGATAACTTACTAAAATCAAGAGGTTTTGAAAGAACAAACCCTGATTACACACATGTAGTATATTTCTTTATGTCTACACTTATACTGGAAATACATTTAATGATATAGGAATGACAGCCTTTAAGAAATATATTTCCTACGTGAATAACAAAAAGTATTCTGTCCCTTTGCTGCAATTGAAAAGCCACTGCTCTTCTTTCAAGGAGTTTTATGTTAACATACAATGCTGGTTCACAAACAGATCCTAAGTAAGTAAGGTTCTCTACGTCAAAATCAGATCCAGGTCTGGCTTACAATACAGTACAATAAAGCAGGTTGGAAGAGACCTTCAAGATCATCGCGTCCAACCCATCAAACAACTAGATCATGTCACCAAGCACCCCATCAAGTCTCCTCCTGAACACCTCCAATGATGGTGACTCCACCACTTCCCTGGGCAGCCCATTCCAATGGGCAATCACTCCAGTCTAAACCTGCCCTGGTGCAGCCTGAGACTGTGTCCTCTTGTTCTGGTGCTGGTTGCCTGGGAGAAGAGACCTGCCTCCACCTGGCTACAACCTCCCTTCAGGTAGTTGTAGAGAGCAATAAGGTCTCCCCTCAGTCTCCTCTTCTCCAGGCTAAGCAACCCCAGCTCCCTCAGCCTTTCCTCATAGGGCTTGTGTTCCAAACCCCTCACCAACCTTGTTGCCCTTCTCTGGACACGTTCCAGCAAGTCAACATCCTTCCTAAACTGAGGGGCCCAGAACTGGACACAGGACTCAAGGTGGGGCCTAACCAGCGCAGTATACAGGGGCAGAATGACCTCCCTGCTCCTGCTGGCCACACTGTTCCTGATGCAGGCCAGGATGCCATTGGCCCTCTTGGCTGCCTGGGCACACTGCAGGCTCATGTGCAGCCTACCATCAACCAGCACCCCCAGGTCCCTCTCTGCCTGGCCGCTCTCCAGCCACTCTGACCCCAGCCTGTAGCACTGCATGGGGTTGCTGTGGCCAATGTGCAGAACCCAGCACTTGGATGTGTTCAATCTCATGCTCTTGGACTCTGCCCATCTGTCCAGCCTGTTGAGGTCCCTCTGCAAAGCCTCTCTACCCTCCAGCAAATCAACTCCTGCCCCCAGCTTGGTGTCGTCTGCAAATTTACTGATGATGGACTCAATGCCCTCATCCAGATCATCAATAAAGATGTTGCAGAGCATGGGGCCCAGCACTGATCCTTGGGGCACACCACTAGTGACAGGCCGCCAGCTGGATGTGGCGCCATTCACCACCACTCTCTGGGCTCGGCCCTCCAGCCAGTTCCTAACCCAACGCAGTGTGCTCATGTCCAAGCCATGGGCTGCCAGCTTGGCCAGGAGTTTGCTGTGGGGGACAGTGTCAAAGGCCTTGCTGAGGTCCAGGTAGACCACATCCACAGGCTTCCTTGGTACCCAGCTTCCAGTGGCTGTTCTTGCAAGCTTTCAGCCGTCATTGCCAAACGCTATTTGCAGGACTGTACAGGATTTTCACTGTGTGGAGTCTGGAAATAATTTGGGAAATTTGGAATTAAGAAATCTGGAAATAAATTCAGAACACATTCTGCTTACCGAGGTGGGACATGAAATGAAATCAAAAGTTCATAGCTGAGCTCCTGGAAGAGAGAACGCTCCCCGGAAAAGATAAGGTTTACCTTTTAAAAAGACACAAAATCTATCTGAAGAAGTGTTTTTGCTATAAGAAGTTAGGTATCCTGAGCCTCACCCAGATTTTATCATCTTGGACTGTCAGCTTTTTGGTCACTCTGCTAATGCATGTGAAAAATGTAAAGCCCTTGTGCTATCCGTTAACAAAAGAGAGACAAAAAGTATGCTGCACGTCAGAATTTGTTTTGGCAGTCCATTTTTTTCACTGCAGTTAATTTCCCATTATAAGCTGTGTGAAATAGAACTTGAAGCTGTTTCTCACCCCAGCCAAGGCAAGTAATGTTTGTTTAGGGGTTTTGGGTTTGCTTTTAAGCTACCATTTTTTCTTTTCCTGTATATGAAAACACCACTTAATCTGTTTCCTGCAGGATAAACACTTTTACCCAGCAGACAGCAATCTTTCACTTATGCCTTAATGAGCAGTCACACAGTACATGTGCTCAGGGTATTTCAAATGCCTTAAGCTGCCAAAGCCAACGTCAACTTTAGCAGGTTTATCTGCTCGTTGTTAATTGCAGGCAATCAGTTCAGTAATGCTGCACGTTCCTGCCTTTTAATACCTTCCAGTTACTGTCCCATTTCTGTCAGGCTCATTACATCATTTTATTTTTGCCCTGTAAATCTTTATTTAGCTCTGCAAGGAACTCTGAGGACAATGTGCTCCTTTCCTTCTGCAACACCTGAACACCGCCCAACCACCACCATTTGCTAGGGATGCAAATGCATGGGCTTTACTTGACATTAAAGCAATCAGAAAGGGAAATCTAAAAACGAGCAAGAAAAAGGGGTCAAATCCACATGGCTGCCAGCCAGATGGAGGTCACAAGAGCTTCCAAGTTTGCCTCAGCAGTGTAATATCTCTGACATTATGACTAATGCCCATTAAATAACTCCTACTTATGGCTAGAACTAACAAAATAAAAGGAAGTCTTATATCACTGAAGCAAAGGTGCTGGGCCTTAAAGGCCTGGACAATCACATACAGCTTAAGCAGAATGCCAACACTTGGCTAAAATTTTCCATGGTTGCTGCTTCCAATTTGCAGAGTTGCTGTTGCTCAGGATTTTAATGAGACTTCCACAATATTTGGCACTGCTCTTAAAGCCCGTTTCTTGGTGCCAGATTCTTCTTTTTCCTAATGAAGTGGAAATAAATATTCCCAGCCAAGCTTTGTCAGCTGCAGTGAAAAGCTCACAAGTGTGCACCTTACTGACACAGAAAGCAGCATATCAATCAGAAGACCCTGCATCTTAATTCTAAGTGAAATGGGTAATACTGAATTTAGCCTTCTCAGTGGCAGCAACAGGGAAGTGCTGGCAAGGGCAGCCATCTGCCAGCATGTACAATACAATACAATACAATACAATACAATACAATACAATACACCAGGTTGGAAGAGACCTTCAAGATCATTGCATCCAACCCATCAACCAATCCAACCCACCCAACATCTAAACCATACAGCCAAGCACCCCATCAAGTCTCCTCCTGAACACCTCCAATGATGGTGACTCCACCACCTTCACGGGTAGCCGATGTGCTGTGGACCAGAACCAACAACAGTCTTGGGCAGTTAAAAACTTTGGTTTGTACCTTTAAGGTGCTTCAGTCTTCCAAGCAGGTTTGTTTACACATCTCAGTGCTCCACACACCACCTTGCTGTGTGACTGAGAGAAAGATCTGGGACTGCCACAGCCAGCAAGAAGCTCAGCTCAATGTCCTTCCCTGTCTGCTCGCTACCACTTGCTCTCTGCAAAACCTGTGTCATGCTTCTCCATATTTCTTTCATCAATGAAACTCATCGATACTGGAAGTCAAATATAGTGACTGCTTAATCACTTTTATCAGGAAATAAGAAGTGATCCCATCCAAGGTAAAATTGCAGAAGTATGGGCCAGGCAGAATGTGACTACTCTGGCTGAATCCCAACCAGCACACTCCTATTTGTGCTTCTGTGAGAAATGCTGCAAATGCTTCAGTAGCTAGGTGCTTTCAGCAGCTCATGTTTGACTGTAGTCTTTAAAGAAAGGAGTATCACTTGGGCAGCTCAATAGCACCTTCCTTAAATAGAAAGTGTAAGTTCTAAATGCTGCTGGGGAATGGCCCCATTATGACAACAGAGAATTTTTCAAAAGAGAATCTATCATACATGGGACAATTTCATAAGGACCTGTCTCTCAGATTAATTCTTTTTTGCAGGCACCTATAAATCTGCCATAAAAAAGGTAAGCATGAAATTTTCCTATTTTTGGAAGGATTCTGGTTAGCTTTGAAACACTGAAATGTAAAAGAAGAAAACATTCTGTCCCACTGGGAAGACCCACAGAGCTGATAACATCTCCAAAGACCTGCAAAACCCATCAACTGTCACAGCTACAGTTAACTGGGCAACCAAAGAACATATAGGAATGAACTGGGGAATTCTGCCTTTCCTGGAGAGCTACAGAACAAGATCCATATTTCTCTTTCCCTTTTGATAGAACTCTGTTACTTTGCTTTCCATTTCAACTAGGTAATAAATTGTGCACCTATAGAAAAATCTGTGCTGACTCATTCAATTCAATCACTCTTCCTGGGGCAAACGCAGATTCAAAGAAACTTTCCTTGTA
The DNA here is from genome assembly GCA_033816785.1 of Picus viridis. Lineage (NCBI taxonomy): Eukaryota > Metazoa > Chordata > Aves > Piciformes > Picidae > Picus > Picus viridis. The sequence continues at coordinate 12,001,768 of CM066570.1, forward strand.
CCTCCTGCACCACAGTGACTTTTCACCCTCCCCAGGTCAGGAGCCTAGTCAAGCACTTGAGTTTGAGTTAGAACAGAAATAATTCTGTTCAGTGGTTTTATTTTCAGCTCAGTCTGTTCTCAGTAACTGCACTTTCTGAAGTTAACAGCATATTTTTGCAGACAGTGTCTGCTTTTAGAAGTGATAACACTTGGTCTTTACAGTTACTACTAAGGACTGGTATGAAGGAAGGCTCTTGCTTATACTTGCTGCTATGAAGACTAAGGTCACTGCTAAATCTTGTGTACCATGCTGCGGGTGCAGAAAGTAAAGGCTGCACCTGCAGGGAGAAGCAGGCAGGAGACTATTCAATATATTCATCAGTGACCTGGATGAGGGCAGAGAGTGCACTGTCAGCAAGTTTGCTGATGACACAAAACTGGTTGGAGTGACTGACACATTGGAGGGTTGCACAGCCATTCAGTGAGACTGAGACAGGCTGGGGACTTGGGCAGGGAGAAATGTAATAAAATTCAACAAGGGCAAGTGCAGAGCCTTGCACCTGGGAAAGAGCAACCCCAGGTATCAGTATAGGTTGGGGACAGACCTGTTGGAGAGCAGTGAAGGGGAAAGGGACCTGGGGGTCACAGTGGATGGAAGGATGAACATGAGCCAGCAATGTGTTCTTGTGGCCAAGAAGGCCAAAGCCATTCTGGAGTGAACTAAAAGGTGTGTGGTTAACAGGTTGAGAGAGGTTCTCTTGCCCCTCTACTCTTGCCCTGGTGAGGCTGCATCTTGAATTTTGTGTCCAGTTCTGGGCTACTCAGTTTAAGGACAGGGAACTGCTTGAAAGAGTCCAGCACAGAGCCACAAAAATGATTAAGGGAGTGGAACATCTTCCTTACAAGCAGAGACTGAGGGAACTGGGTCTCTTTAGCTTGGAGGGTGACCTCATTAATGTTTATAAATATGTAAAGGGTGAGTGCCAAGAGGATGGAGCCAGGCTCTTCTCGGTGATGCCCAACAACAGGACAAGGGGCAATGGGTGGACGTTGAGGCATAGGAAGTTTTTTCACTGAGATGGGTGACAGAAGACTGAAACAGGCTGCCCATGGCAGGTTGTGGATCCTACTCTGGAGATACTCAAAACCTGCCTGGACGCGTTCCTGTGTGATCTATTCTAGGTGATCCTTCTCTGGCAGGAACACTGGACAAGATAATCTTTCAAGGTCCCTTCCAACCCCCAACATTCTGTGATTCTGTGACTAACAGCCACTTGCCAAGGAGAACAGATCTTGCATAGATAAAGCCACACTGGGAGAGGGAATCTTCTGGGGGCTTTTTGAAGCTGGAACAATGGCATGCCTGTGCAAAGGGCTGGCAGCTTGTGGGTGGGCTGCTCAGGTGATGCTGGCAGAGGCAGCACCCCTGAGGTGCAAACAGCCACATTGGATAAGTCTCTAGGAGGGCAGAGACTGAGCACAGAGGCGAGCCCAGTTGACTGTAACTGGTCCCTCCTCAGAAGGCAGCCCAGCATGGTGACCACACAGGTAAAAGCTGTTGCCAGAAGGAATCTGGGGATGCAAACAGAGTTCCCCCAAACATGCAACTGTCCAACTGTCCAGTTGCAGGGAGTGTGTGAGCCTGGCATTGGTACTTGAGGACAAGAGAGAGGTTGCCTGTACGCAGTGTGAGCAGGTCAATGATCCGCTCTGGCTGGCAGAGCTGGTACAGAAACTGGGAAGGGTGAGGAGTATCAGGGAGTGTGAGAGAGGAATAGACTGGTGGAGCTGCACCCTGAGGCAAAGGCAGCAGACAGAGTTTTGTCAGGAAGCAGAGGATCCCCTCCCCTCCTGCCACTAGGAAATAGGAGAAGACTTAAAAGACAAGGGGGAGTGGAAACAGGTCCCTGCCTGGGGAGGCAGGCAAATACCTTCCTGGCCTCCTTCACTTTTCCAGTTGCCCTTACACAACAGATATGGGGCTCTGGAATTGGAGGGACAAGCTATGGAGGAAGCAGACAAAGGCTCACATAGGGGTTGCCTGGGGTGCCTCAGCCAGGCCCATGCATTAAGACTACCTGGGTTAAAAAAAAAAGAGAGTAGTTGTTGTAGGTGATTCATTTCTGAAGGGTACAGAGGGCCCCATATGACAACCAGATCTACCCCACAGGGAAGTCTGCTGCTTCCCTGGGGCCTGGGTCAGAGATGTTGCTAAGAAACTCCCTAGTCTGGTACAGCCTTCTGATTATTATCCATTACTGGTCATGTAGGTTGGAAGCGATGAGGTTGAGTACAGAAGGACTTCAAAGCACTGGGGCAATTGGTTGAAGGATGAGGATCACAGGCAGTGTTTGCTTCAATACCTTCATTGGCAGGGAAGACTGCACTGAACACTGAAAGGAACAGCAAAACACAACTGATTAACATTTGGTTCAGGAGCAGGTGCTGCCAGTGGAATTTTGGTTTCTCTGGTCATGGGAACATTTACGTGGCACTGGGCCTGCTGGGCACAGACAGAGTTCAGCTGTCTCAAAAGGGGAGAAGCATTCTCATGTGTGAGTTGGTGAGGCTCAAGGATAGGGCTTTAAATGAGGTTCAAAGTGGGAAGGGGATAAAACCAAGCTCACTAGAGATGAACCTAGGGGTGGCATGCCCATGTCAGAGGTGAAACTGATAGCCCAGCTCTACTGCATCTATACCAATGCACACAGCGCAGGCAGCAAAGAGGAGGAGCTAGAAGACATTGTGCATCAGGACAGCTATGACAGTTGCCATCACAGAAACACGGTGGGATGATTGTCATGATTGGAGTACTGTAATGAATGGCTAAAAGCTCTTCAGAAGAGATAGGCAGGGAAGGAGAGGTGCTCAGCCAGCATGGGTTCATGAAAGGCAGGTCCTGCTTGACCAACCTCATCTCCTATGACCAGGTGACCTGCCTAAGGGATCAGGGAAAGGCTGTGGACATTGTCTACCTGGACTCCAGCAAACCTTAGACACCATCTCCCAAAGTATTCTCCATGAGAAACTTCCAACCCATGCCATAGCCAGGTGGACTCTTTCCTGGATTAAAAACTGGCTGGTCAGCCAGGCCCAAAGAGTTGTGATAAACAGAGTTAAATCGAGCTGGCAGCCAGTCACAAGCAGTGTTCCCCAGGGTGCAGTACTGGGGCCAGTTCTGTCTAATATCTTTATTAATGATTTGGGTGAGGGGATCGAGTGCACTGTCAACAAGTATGCAGATGACACCAAATTGAACAGGAGCATTGATCTGCTCACTGGTAGGGAGGCACTGCAGAGAGATCTGGGGAGGTTGAATCAATGGGCTGAGGTCAGTGGAATGAGGTTTAGCAAGACCAAGTGCTGGGAAGTGATTGTGCCCCTCTACCCAGCCCTGGTGAGACCACAGCTTGAGCACTGTGTTCAGTTCTGGGTGCCACAGTATAGGAAAGACATTGATATCCTGGAGCATGTCCAGAGAAGACAATGAGGCTGGTGAGTGGTTTGGAGGGCATGTCATACAAGGAGTGGCTGAGAGAGCTGGGGTTGTTTAGCCTGGAGAAGAGAGGCCTAAGGGAAGATCTTATTGCCCCGTACAACTATCTGAAAGGAGCTGAGAGACTAGTGAGGCATTGGAACAGGCTGCCCACAGAGGTGGTGGAGTCACCATGCCTGGAGGTGTTCAAGAAGCCTTCAGGATAGAGTTTAGTGGTCATGGTAGCTGACTTATGGTTGGACTCAACGATCTTTTCTATACTTGATGATTCTATGAGACCCTAAACTGACCAACAAGAGATTCCATTCCCTATATGTCATATTCAGTATAAAACTGAGGGATCACAAGGGTCAAGCTCTGTTTTTCAATGGCCAGTGTCTGAGGAGGACTTTGTCTGTTTGCCTTTGATCTCAATCTATGTGTTCCTGAATCTAGCTCGTGAATCCAGTTTCTGACTGCCTCCAAGTCCAGTCTGGGACTTTCCCAGTGCCTGCCCACAGCTTCAGTGGTGATGTTACTACCATTTGTATATATTTAATTTGTTATTATTTTCATTAAAGCTGTGATTTCTTTTCCAATCCCGCAGTCCCTCTCTCTTTCTCTTTCCCTTTGTAAAGGGAGAGGGGTTAATAGAGAGCATCCACCACTCGTCTAGTGGTTGGCCCATGACAGCTTGTAATAAGCTTAAGCAGTCCCTTTGAAATAAAAAGGAGTTCTCATAAATGTAAAAGAAAGTGTGTGCCCAGGCACCGTGGAAACCAGGGACACTGAGGTGAGGCCAGCCTGCGAGCAGTGGGCCGGCGGGGCCGGCAGGGGGCGCGGCAACCCAGCGGCAAGGGGAAGAGCGGAGCGCAGAGAGCACGGGAGCAGGTACGGGCGCTGCGGGCGCTGCTCGGTGGGACGGGTCAGGAACCCAGCACCGCTCGGCAAACACCAAGGTGCCAACAGATGCCGGCAGCTACGCGGCTACCTCAGCAGCAGCTCCCTCCGCCTTTAGAAAAGTCAGGAATGAGGCCTCTGAAGGCAGTTCTGACTGAGGCCACCTCCTTGCACTTTGGCCTTTAAGCTTTTAGAAAATCGATCTTGTGAACGACAGTTCTGCATATCTCTGATCAATTATTAATTGTATGCAAGACCCTCAGACTGCTGCTGCAGTAAAAGCTGCTGGAATTGTTAAATCGAGCATTGAATGATAACACCATCTTTTATTATGCTACAAAAGGTATGGAATTAGTTGTCTGCCTCAGCAAAGTAACACCAAAGAAATTAAGGTTGCTGCTATTCTCAGCTTGTTCTGAAATACAAATTACTTAGCCTAAGGGGACCCTTGAGAGATGAGAATGGAATAAAAAATAGTGGCCATTCTTTTAGTGCAGTCAAAGTTTGTTTCAGTTTTATACCTGTAGAGTGCATGCTAACTTCAGCCTCCAGCTCTCCTGCTGAGAAAATGACAAAATAATAGGCTCCTTAGAAATAGCTAGCTGCTTCATATCTAGAAGATTAATACACTCATTCAAAACAGGGGTATACTTTTTTTTATCATCTATACCTTCTGCATGGTAAGTAAAATGGCTCTCAGTTATGCCTGCAAAGTTAGCCCTCATACTGGAGGTCTCTAAAACACTGAAGCATGCAAAACCTAAACCTCAGAAACTCTGCCCTAGAATAAAAAAAAGGTAGTGAGTTGTGGGGAAACCACAAGCAAATAGGGATACTGCTCCCATACCCAGATCCCCTTCTAAAACCAAAATATCTGTTTATGATTTTGGTGAGATGCAGTGCTGTGTTTCCAGCTTTCAGCTTCTCGTTCCCCAGCTGAGTGGAACAGAATGAGGAGACAAAGCACTTCTCAGGGGAAAGGGAGACAGCTCTCCAGGATCCTTTTAGGCAATATGAAAGATATGCAGCAGGGCTCCAGACAGAATGAGAGCTAGTCCTCTTCAATCAGATTTATGCAGGCTTCTTTAGCAGGAAAGAAGATGGAAAGCCAGAAAAAAAGATGGAAAGCCAGAAAAAAAGAAGGAAAGCCAGAAAAAAAGAAGGAAAGCCAGAAAAAAGAAGGAAAGCCAGAAAAAAAGAAGGAAAGCCAGAAAAAAAGAAAGAAAAAAAGAAAGAAAAAGAAAGAAAAAAAAAAAGGAAAAAAAACAGACAAAAGGAACAAAACTTGTAGCTCTGCAAGCCTGATGCAGTGCAAATTCCTAGGGGCAAGTATATATCATACCCAAGATTATATTTTCCATGTCAATTAGAGATATAAAATCCAAGGCAATTTTAATAATAGCTCGTTAGGTAAACACAATGAAGTAACTGCTGCCAGAGAGCTGATTTGCAGCTCTAGCCCCAGCCTCAGTGGAATAGAATAGAATAGAATAGAATAGAATAGAATAGAATAGAATAGAATAGAATAGAATAGACCAGGTTGGAAGAGACCTTCAAGATCATCGTGTCCAACCTATCATTCAACACCACCTAATCAACTAAACCATGGCACCAAGCACCCCATCAAGTCTCCTCCTGAACACCTCCATTGATGGTGACTCCACCAGCTCCCCAGGCAGCACATTCCAATGGGCAATCACTCTCTCTGTGTAGAATTTCTTCCTAACATCCAGTTTGAACCTCCTCTGTTGCAGCTTGAAACTGTGTCTTCTTGTTCAGTATACACAAGGTAGTTCCAGATACTGAGCCAGCTCTGAGAGCTGTCATATTTAGCAGGAGCACTGGCAGTCACTTTGAGGTGGACTCCTATAAACACAGCCTTGCTTTGCTGCTGATAGACCTCACACTGAGTAACAAGGTGTTAGGAAAGCTTCCTTAAGAAAAATAAGTAACCCAGCATCTTTCTGTTGAAAACAGGCAATATGATTTGCCTCACACACAAAAAAAAATCTATCCTTTGCTGCCTTCACAGTCCATCAGTGAAGAATTGCTAGTGATAAAGATAATGATAGGACATCAGCATGATCTGTCAAGCAGACCCTGAATTTCTGCTGGCATTCTGGCCCAGCAACATTTCACCCCACTGCAGAAAGGGCAGCTACACAACTCCAGGACTGAAGGGAAAAAAACTGCATGCTATAAATAAAGCATGAAACAGAAATCACTGAGCTGATTTGCCTAGCTAGCCAAACTGCCAGTAATCAACAAGGACACAAATAAATGGGTCAGTGGGTATTTCATATGTGACTGCTTTCTGAAAGAAGCTGTGGAGCTGAGACCAAAAATCCAAAATGCAGCCACAATCTCCCAAATGAAAGCATGCACTCCTTTTTAAAATGTCATATGGATCCCAAATTAGGTCACAGAACCCTGAAAAGGCATAGGGCCAGGAGAAGAAAGGCTTCAGTAAAACTGTGTTTTACAAACACCTAAGTAGAGAAAATTTTACAGGAAATATCAAATAACTTGTCTGCCAATCACACACTTGGGTGCAGATCCTTGATTTCACTCCCACCTGAGGCTGTCATCCCAAATTAGAGCATCAGCATTGTTTAGCTTTAAACACAGCCTTAATGTCGTTCTTCAGAGGCATATTTCATATGGCAACTACAGGCACTTTCAGAAGCTGCCAGAGACACCTGCACATCTGTTGGTGAGCTATTGTGTTGCTTCTGTTGCCCTTCAAGGAGGAATGAAGGCAATTCCCATCCAAACGTTTGCTCCATTTTGAAGGAAAGCAAATGTGAAGAGACAGGCTTCTTGCCTGAGAGAGAGAGAGGGAAGGAGCTGACTACAACACACCAAATGTGAAGGGCAGCTGTACCAAGAGAAATCTGAAAGGAAAAGGAAGCCCTGAACCTTAGCCCCCATTCTGGGGAGCTATTTAAGAAGGAGGAGCTTTGGCCCACCCAACAGTTCACATACTTGCTGCAGGATATAGAAAATCGAGCAGCTGTTCCACACCACTGTGATAACCACAAAACCCCATCTCTGTTATAAAGGAGGACAGATGTGACTCGAGTTGAAAGAAGCACAAAGGAATTTGTGTCTACAAAGCAGCAGAGGTGGGAGGTCTGATTTTGCTTTGACAAGTCCATCAGCCACGTCCTGTATCTTCATTTCACAGCTGGCAAACCATACACTACCTCATCCTCAGCAAGGAGAAGGACCCCTCAAAGATCCTCAAAATAACGTTGCAGAGAACTGAGAGCAGCAGAGAAACAGCTTGTTGACATCAGCTGTTGAGGCTCTGTTTTATGCAATTTGACCTCTCTGCCTTAGAAGTCACTATGCTGCATAAATACAAAAGTCCCAGTTCCCAATTTCTTGCAGTCAGGGCGCACATTCCAATGAAAAGTTGGCGTACGAAGACTCAGCACTTCAGGTTTCGGTGAAAAAGCACAGGCAAGGAACAAAGGACGGGGCCGGCAGAGAGCTCGAGTTAAGTAGGAAATGGGGACATCTTGTGGACGGCTATAAAAATGCACACGATGAGCTCGATGTTGCAGCACAAAAGCCCATCCGTGAAAAGTTCCGTGAAAATGGATATCTCCTGAAAATGTTTAATTTTAACTGCTTTGGGGAGTTTATCCTATATCATACATGAGTTTGTTTTCATCATTCCCCTCAGAGGTATTCGCTGTTTTAAAGCTTTCCTGTTCACAGAATCATAGAATTGTTAGGGTTGGAAAGGACCGTTGGTGAGGGGTTTGGAACACAAGCCCTATGAGGAAAGGCTGAGGGAGCTGGGGTTGCTTAGCCTGGAGAAGAGGAGACTCAGGGGTGACCTTATTGCTCTCTACAACTACCTGAAGGGAGGTTGTAGCCAGGCAGAGGTTAGCCTCTTCTCCCAGGCAGCCAGTACCAGAACAAGAGGACACAGTCTGAGGCTGTGCCAGGGGAGGTTTAGGCTGGATGTTAGGAAGAAGTTCTATACAGAGAGAGTGATTGCCCATTGGAATCGGCTACCCGTGGAGGTGGTGGAGTCACTTTCATTGGAGGTGTTCAGGAGGAGACTTGATGGGGTGCTTGGCTGCATGGTTTAGTTGTTGGGTGGGTTGGATTGGTTGATGGGTTGGACGCGATGATCTTGAAGGTCTCTTCCAACCTGGTGTATTGTATTGTAGTATTGTATTGTATTGTATTGTATTGTATTGTATTGTATTGTATTGTATTGTATTGTATTGTATAAACAAGACCTCAAGGATCATCTAGCTCAAACCCTCACGGCATGGGCAGTGACACCTCACACTAGATCAGGTGATTAGCTTGCTCAGAGCCACATCCAGCCTGGCCTTAAAAACTTCCAGGGATGGGGCTTCTACCACATCCCTAGGCAACCACTGCCAGTGTCTCACCACTGAATTTCTTCCTAACATCCAATCTGAATCTACCCATTTCTTTTTTCGCCCCGTTCCCCCTAGTCCTATCACTACCTAACACCCTAAAAAGTCCCTCACCATCTTTCTTGTAGGCCCCCTTAAGATACTGGAAGGCCACAATAAGGTCATGCTATTCTAGTTGCCATGAATATCACACTCCCTGAAGTCAGATGAGGGCTCTGGCTTCACCTTTCTCCACTGTGTGTTCCCATCACCCGAACAATGGCATTTTTGCTAGATCACTTGCAAAAAATATTATAAGCAAAGCCTGAGCAGCATCCAGAAATGGTGAAAGGCAGAGTGTACCTCCCTGACCCTTTGCAGGCAGACATGAGTCAGCTTGGTCCTGAGCCCAGGCAAACTGTCTTTCACTGTACCTCTTTTCCTCCAGCTCAGCATCACACTAATGCACTCACACTGCTCCTGGATTAGCTCCAGTTTGCACAGACTCATCCCAGAAGCCCCTCGTGATTGCATGGAGAAGGCTGACTTCAGCACCAGTGAAGTGCATTAACAGCCTTGCTCCTACTCCAGCTTTTTATTCCAAATGACCCAAACAAACCAACTTCAGAGCTGTCAAAACAATTTTGACACTTCTGAAACCTCTGCTTTGGGGACAAAACAAAGGTTTTTTTATATATTCAGACATCATTTACTTTTAACTAAAAGTCAAAATTTCCCTCATCTCTGAACAGTTTTGATTATCTAGAAACTACTTTTTTTCCATCATTACATTAACTTCTCCTGTAATTTATATCATTCCCAAAAAATTAAGCAAGCAGGTACATCCAGTATGCTCTTCCATTCTGAGTACAGAAGGACACTTAGAAGCTGGCAAGTTACACTTGACTAAGTAGGCAAGTAAGAGGAGACATGGTGCAGGAGTTATCCTGCGATCTCAGTGCAATTCCCAACACGGTTGTCTTACAGAGGTAATAGCTAACAACCACCAAGGTCCTGCTCTACTGAAGCCATTTCTCTTATCTCAGTATGGATGCTTGTCCTAGGCTGGTTCACAAAGCTAAACTACTGGCAAACAATTCACATTTGCTAGGGGCAGTTTGCTGCTAGCTCAGCCCTCTGAACAGGGCAGGGTGATGGGCAGGAATGCCCCTTCTCACCACACTCTGCTGTAGGACTGGTTAGATACATTTAACATAATGTCAGTCCCTACCATTAGAAGTTTTGGATTGTCCTCATGAGTTTTTTATGTGTCTTCTCAGACACACAGGGCTCCTGTGCTCCTGGCTAATCCCAGAGAGGATGAATGCCTATTCCCACTTCATTCCTTGCCATGCATATATCCTGTGGGCAAATTCAGAGGTAGAGGCACCTCTTGATCAGCCCAGAAGTGTGGAATTAGTTCTGCAGCACACTGTAGGCACAGTAAGGTGATGTGATGTGCACTTGGTGATGGCACGTTTCACAGCCTAACTATACACAGTCATCTTTCATTGATACCACAGATCACAGAATCATAGACTCAATCAGGTTGGAAAAGACCTCAAAGATCATCAAGTCCAACCTGTCACCCAACACCTCATGACTACTAAACCATGGCTCCAAGTGCCACATCCAATCCCCTCTTGAACACCTCCAGCGATGGGGACTCCACCACCTTCCTGGGCATCCCATTCCAATGCCTAACAACTCTCTCTCTGAAGAACTTTCTCCTCACCTCACGTCTACACTTGTCCTCGTGCAGCTTGAGACTGTGTCCTCTTGTTCTGGTGCTGGTTGCCTGGGAGAAGAGACCAAACCCCTCCTGGCTACAACTTCCCTTCAGGTAGTTGTAGACAGCAATAAGGTCTCCCCTGAGCCTCCTCTTCTCCAGGCTAAACAACCCCAGCTCCCTCAGCCTCTCATCGTAGGGCTGTGCTCGAGGCCTCTCACCAGCCTCGCTGCCCTTCTCTGGACACGTTCAAGAGTCTCAATGTCCTTCTTTACAGCTTCCAGAGCTTTCACAGATTATCTGCCCAGTGCATTCAGACTGTAATTCCTCTCATTCCCAACATGGAAGTTACACACAGGGACCACTACATTTTAAGCATGAATCCCTCTCCTGGTAACTTCTACACTGAACCCAATACCTTGGTTGCTTCCAGCGAATGCCAGTGCGCCGTCACTCGCGTCGGATGGGTTTTCCAAGCGCCGTGGTGGCGGCTGCATCAGTTTCTGCCCCTCCTCTATCTCGGGATAGGTGCGCACAGTAAGACACAGCGAAGGCTGAACAAGAGCATCTTTCAGCAAAGCTGAATCCAGATCCTCAGCAGCTTTCTTGTTAATCTCCACAATTTCATCACCGGCTTTCAGGCCTGCAACACAGAAAGGAACAGGTAAGACTTGCGCAGTAGCATTTCAGTTACCCACAGACATCAAGGAGCTCAGTGGGTGTTTATGAAGTGCCAGACAGTGTTATGTCTAGACATAAAGTAAACATTTATGACTGCAAATGATACTGAAATTTGATGCACTTTTGCGAGATCTGCTGTCAGGCTGGTACTTCAGTACCACTCTGAAGAGCATGGGGCCCAGGAAGTCCCTCACTGCATACCAGCAATGAGGCAGTCCCTTTTTCTTCACATCACTGTGAGGGAACAGCAGCTCTACAGAAAGTCAAGCTACACAACATGCTGCCTGTAAATGAATGTATTCTGAAGGGCAGAATAAGACTTCTGAGCTGCTACACACAGGACTCAGGAAGGATGGAGCAGAGTAGCTGGGCTGGCTTGATTTTTGCTTTTAACTTTCCATACCATTGAAGGCTTTTATTGGAAGTGATCACCTACTCATACACCTATGAGGAGAGAAAATATTTCCCACTCAGCCAGGGCATATGGTGTAGGACTTCAGATGGTCTCCTCTCTGGCCCTGTCTAAACCACATCCTGTCACACAGATCTTCAAAAGGCAAATTTTATCTCTTGGTAAGTTAGCCATGGATTTTCTTCAATCTGATCTCAGGAGCTATTTATAGTACCAATGCCCAAGGGATAAGGGGATCTGCAGAGGAAACATCTGACTCCCACTCACTTCGGGGGCCTCACAGTGATGTTGACAGATGACGTGCAGCCCTCTGTGGTGCTGCAGGAAACTTGACCTTCCCCTCTGCCAGTCAGGTCTGCTCTCCAACTAACAACAGCAAGCTGGACCAGGGCTTAATTCCAAATACCCTTTAGGGTCAGGCACACAGTGGCATGCCAAGGCACACCAGTGCTGGCAGCCCTGATCATTGAAGCTTTTCCTGCTGCTGCAGCTTTTGTCTCCACTTGAGGCTGATGTTGGCAGACCCTTGCAGGCATTTTTCCAGGAGCCAGCCTGCTGGGCATAGCCAGTGTGAACACATAATGTGTAATGGCTGCCAACCCACCAACAGGACTGACACCAGTCACCATCCTGGCATTTACAGGGATGAACGCCAGAATTTACAGGGTCAAAAGAGACGCTTTATGGAATTGACCTGCTCTGATGCCATGCAGTCCTCTGGCTGGGCAATCAAGCAAAAGACCATTCTTCCCACCCAGATGAAGATAAAGCCCAGATGAAAGACTTGACTTGATGAAACTAAGATGCGAGCAGAGCTCAGATGCCTCCTCCCGGAGAAGATTACCTGGTAGGTAATTCAAGAAACAAGCATGGAAGGGTGGAGACTAAAGAGCTTCAGACTTCTTTAGGAAAGATGAGATCTGTCTAAATGCATGTAATTGTGCCCAGAAACTGTAGTGTGGCGTGCAGTTTTGGTGAGAGAATGAAATGAACTAGATGGAATAGCTAGGAAGTAAATGGACTGTAAAATCGTATTTGAAACAAGGACAAAGCAAGTCAAGCATTTCACATTATTTTATGTATTCTACTTAGTGATGCCATGTCATAAGAGGATCACATTAATGTGCCTGTAACTATAAACATCGTATCAGGGGCTTCATTTACTCTTTGTAATCCTTGTTTTGAATCATTTGGGATGAAACATCATCTCTGTCTCCAACCATCGACTAGCTAGTGCAGACCCACAGGGAAAAAAAAAAAATCAAACATTATTAGAAGAAAATCAAATCTAAATTTTCTAATTGGAGAAAAGATTGAAAATTAAATACAGTATCTCTTCTGGTTAGACTTACTATAGGAAGTGAAGTCAAAAGCAAACAGGCATGTAAATAGTGGGAGGAAGATAGAGGGTTTTTTCGCCCCCTGCTTTCTGCTAACTCTGGGTATCTTGTCAGAGTATCTTGTCAAGTACTGTTCCTACAGAAGTGGCTTTTCACATCAGTTAGCAGGAGCAACACACCACTGAAAGCATGTTTTAGCATTTCAGCACCACAGGAGGCAGTCTGTGTTCATGCATTCATTGAAATTGTTGTTCAAAAATTAACTAAAAGCAAAACAAGGAAGCCCTGCTGAAACACTCCCATTCTCACCTTCATCTTATCTTTGCTCCTCACAGGAAATCAGAGGGGTTTATTTCCCTGTGGCAAACTGGAAGAGAGCTGCCCCCAGCCCTTTTTCAGGGTGTTTGGGAGAATACCCATCCTGTCAATCGTATGAGGCTGAGGAAGACTGAGGAGGGACAGGAAACAGAAAGATGGGCTTTTCAAGCTAAACTGACATACTCAGCAGCCTCCAGAATCACCCATGCAGTTTTCTTAAGTGAGGGTTAGAGGCTACAGCTAAGCAGAACTCCAGGCTCACTGCCAGCGGAATTGTTACCCCTTCCTTGCCCCCGCTTCTTCCTTCTCACTTTCTGTCTGTGCAGTCCTGCCCTTCTGTTGTGCCACTTCTGGCACTTGCTTCACCGTAACACATGCCAACTCCATTTGCTGGTGGCTCAAACACACACTTCTGCCATGACAATTTTCTATCAAAACAGCAAGGTGAATCAGACAGCAGAGTGCCAGAGTCAGCACAAGGCAAAGGGCTGTAACACTTGGGGGAAGACCAACACTCACTGATTTTGGCAATAGCTAACTTTTCAATGAGCTCTGTTAGATGATATAAAAACTTGCCAAGAGAACTCTGAAGGTGTTTTTAAGAGCTCTGATGAGTTATGAAGAGATGAGTCTTCTCACTCTTTATGCATACCATGTCTAAAATGTGTTGAGGCTTCAGGTGACCAGCTCCCTGAACAGCCAATGCCATGACTGCATGAGCAGCGGTGCCAGGATATTGGCAAGGACAGTGAATGAGAAAAGCAGTAAGAGCACAGCAGTGTCAAGGTTGACCTCAGCTTGGGCAAACTGCAGTTAAACCATAACTTGCTCTGCCCAGGGATAAGCCTAGCAGCCTAGTCGCCTCTGCTGGTTTTTGGTCCAAGTACTGCCATGCTCCCTGCAAAGGCTGGAACCAAAACTAGGGGTAGTAATTTGTAATTCCAGCCACAGAGAGCACTATGATAACTTCTACTGTTCCTGTTTATTGCAATGACTAACTTGAGGGGGCCCCTGTTCCTCCATCCAGCTGCAAGGGACATGCTGAACCTGCTAGATATATAGCAACTCAAAATTAAAAGAGATTGACTATATAGCATAGTTGATTGCAAAAGCAGAACAGCAATGTATTCAGTACCTCAGATCTTTCCCAAAAGACCATGATGCCTTTTGTGCTGGAACCCTGGTTTGGTATGTTCATAAAGCTCCTATCCCAACAAGCTCAAGGACTATATATCAGGATTAAACAGACAATAACAAAAGCAGTTTGGAAAGTCTTTTACCTTTCTTGAAAGCTAGGCCTGTCTCTTTGACACTGTTCACGTACAGGCGACGAATCCCTTCTTCTTCCACAGATGACAGAGAGAAACCTGAGGAAACAGATACCCAGTGAGATGTTTTGAAAGAGCTAACCACTTCCAGCATGTCCCAAACACTGCACGCACTACAGGTAAGGCTGTGTTGTCCCGGCAGCAAGCAGTCAGGAATTCCTTCCTTCTCCTTTCCCATAAACCTTTACAAATGCAAAGGGAAAGTTAAAAAAAATACCCCACTGGCTTTAACAAAAACCCTGAGCTGAATTTTGAGTTTACATATAAATTATCTACAGATTTGAGGACGCCACAGCTGCAAAATGTTGGAACAGACTTTCAATTCTCTTGCCACAAAAGGTCACTTCAAGAAGTTTTGCTGTTTGCAGTCAAAAGCTGCACAGAGTTGCGGTTTGTGACCCAAACTGACAAAAGGCAGGAAATGGAGAGCTATGGCTGATATGACATCCTGAACTCAGACAAGGCACAACAGTGCCTGCTGAAAGAGAATGCCAGCTTTTACTTTTTTTTTCATTCCTGGACTGGACAAGTTTGTAAAAACCCCCTTTCTATTCTCAGCTGTTCCTGGCATGAGCTATTATTTTCTAAGTCTCAGCTCAGTGCACATTTTATAGCTGTGTTAGAGACCCATAGACTACCCTTAGAATGGATGAATCTACAGAGTAATTTAAACAGTGCAAATGGCACTGTTAACGTTTGGGTTTGGTGATTTTCCTGCCATTTGTGTACAACACTGTGTAAGATAACAGTGTGCAAAGCAAATAGAATGTGGTCAGTTAAATGGGGTTTATTTATTTACTGTTGAGAGTTATCTAAAGTAGAACATTTGCCTTTCTGAAACTTCATTACTCCCTAAATGGGTGTAGGCAACCATTTGCCCTTTTGCTGACTAGAAAAATATTTACAAACCTCTGGGGGAGATGTTTGTTTGAAATGGAATCAGCCACCAGCCAAGAGGAAGCAGATGTGCTGGGAGCCTGTTCCAACTTTAAGACTACCTTCAAGTTGCTGCTTATGGACGAGAAGTTATTTTTTCATCAATCATTTACTAAAGAAAGAAAGGAGGGGAAAGAATGCAGCAGCCTAGAGGCAAGAAGCATATGGCCCTTCATGACTTACTGAACTACTTGGAATCTATATGTGAGCTCCTCAGCCTGAATAAAATGAAAACTGTGAAGCTCATTCAACACATCGACTCTGAAAAACTTGACTAAACAGAAACTTCAGCTGTAAGAAAGTAGTAGCTACTGGCTATCATCACTGCAAAGCCTACCTGGAAAACCCTTAACCAGAAGCCATACAATTATCAGCTACTAATATCATCACACTTTTGCAACTGAAATGGTGTTTTGCAGCCACCTACCATACAGTTAAAACAAGGCTGAGCTGCACCTCAAGTTCTATTTGTGGCCAGCTGTGAAGTGATTAGCATATGCAAGCAGTCCCAAGGTCCCATTCTGCTCTGTGAGAAGACCTCACTTCTTTCAACCTGTGAGGGCTAAGGGCAGGGGTAGTTGTTTTTTAATTCAGCTTTTATTTTAAAAGAAATCCAGAACAGGTATAAGGAGCATTACCTGTGTTCATTAAAAACCAACTAGTCATGCCCTTAGCCCTAACAGCATGAAGGACACAGAGGTCTTCTCATAAAGCAGAATGGGACCTTGGGACTGCTCGCATATGCTAACCATCAATTTTAAGAGATGAGAAATGGGCAATTAGCAACGGCCTCAAAATGGGCATCTCACAAACACACTCAGCCCCTCTGCAGACAGGGTATGTGGCCATAGGCCAAGTTTTATCTCCACAGTTGTCATCTGGTAAACAATCTGAAGCAGTGTTTCTGCCCCACCCTGTGCTGGTGCGAATGCTTTCACTGCCATACAGAGCTGGGAACTCATCCAGATGGGAAATACCTCAGTCAAGTGGGGGTGTCAGGGTGTGCGGGTGTGTACAGATACAGCTATAAATATATACTCACATATACATACACATTTGCATATATGGATGCGCAGCTTGTATACACACAAGCATAGTATGAACACTCAGTTTCCAACCAGCTGAACTCTGCAGGTGCTCCACACAAGCACGTGTACTAGCACTGCATAAGAGGATGGGCAGGAGTGGGTGGGAGCAACAGCAGTTGCATAAGATGGCATCACTGCCAAAAAGATTATTATCAAACTCTGCATGGACTCTGAAACACAGGTGTGGAGAGACGGGTGGTGACCTGACAGAGCCTTTTCTTCACTGCAAAGTTTTGATGACAGGAGGACAAAAGTCTGCATCAATGAGTGCACATGGCCCCACCAAACCAGCAGAGTATCAGAAAAATCCACCTCCAGAAAATGACCACAGCCCCCTGAGACAGACTGTCGCTCACAAAAAATGCCAGCATGTGCCCGGTGCACACAGAAGCTGGAAGTAAAAAACATTACTGCTGGCGTGCCCTGGTTTCTGCCCATACAAACGTTGACAAGAGGCTGGTTCCAGTGAGAGAGGCGTGAATGTATGTGCTCAGGGATCAGCAACAGCATCACACTGATAGATTCAACCTTACCAAGGTCCAACATACTGGAGACACTCCAGGAGTGCCTCTTACCAGGGGCATGCTGGTGGGAGTGGAAACTCGAAGTAATCTTTCCCTGGAACACTCTGCTTCATCCTCTTTATGTCACTTGAACTCATGGTGTGCTCTGGCACAAAGATGAAGCTGCTTCAGAGACCTGCTAATGCCTGAAGGGGCAGCTCTGCCCTCTCTCCAGCACTAGGATCTCTTAGCTTGCCCAAACCAGCTTGCAAAGACAGTAGACAACTATTCACTTCTTTTATTACCTTTCTGCCAGACTAGTAAGATGAACTGGCCTGACATAACTGCACCTTTACCATGTCTGTTAAATGGAGTCAACAACATTAAGTTTACTTTGTCAGGATTAATGAATAGCTGCTTGGGAAGTACCTTGAAAATTCAAGGTGATTTACAAGTATTATTATTGCTATACCTGGAATATGAGCAACAGCAACAGGTAATGTTACTAATGGATTTCATAATCTCATCCATTTTCAAAATGAAGACTTCTCTAATGCTTCTGGAGAAATCAAGGCACAGGGAATTTGGACATGTATTTTTTAAATGGGCAAGAAGGCTGCATGGAAAAATAAGTCATCATTAGAATAAAAAGTTTCTAAGCACTCTAGGCATTCATTTTTGCTCCTGACTGTTCCCTGCACTTGTCAAAGTGTAAGTAAGGGGCAGAGCAGCCTCCAGCACTGCCCATCTGACTGAGAACCGCTCTCAAAGTCAGCCCTGCTCACACAAAGACTTACACTGATGCTTAGATGCATGGAGAGTGTGTGGTCATGTTATTGATTTAGGCTCTTTTCAAAACAAAAACAGTAGCAAGAACCCTTAAGCCACCTTGTTAACAAAGAACCTATGACAAAACTTTAAAGCTCTGATCTTTGTGTTGCTGTAGCTTGTGGTTCTGCTGTAGCTTTCTCTCTAGATTGCAAAAGTCCACACTGATGATGCTATTACAGAGACTAAAAGAACTAAAAACTCAAATGTACCTAACAGGTAGGATAGGAAAGGATCTTTAACATTCCCCAGCACCAAGACCTCTCCTATGAGGACAGGCTGAGGGAGCTGGGGCTGTTCAGCCTGAAGAAGAGAAGGCTCCCAGGGCACCTAATAACCTTCCAGTACCTGAAGGGAGCCTACAGGAAGGATGGGGAGGGTCTGTTTACAAAGGCCTGTAGAAATAGGATGAGGGGTAATGGTCTCAAACTAGAGAAGAGTAGACTCAGATTGGCTGTTAGGACCAAGTTCTTCATCATGAGGGTGGTGGAACACTGGTTGCCCAGGGAAGTGGTTGAGGCCCCATTCCTGGAGATATTCAAGGTGAGGCTCGGCAGGGCTCTGGGCAACCTGATGGAGTAGAGGAGGTCCCTGCTTACTGCAAGGGAGGCCGGACTAGATGACCATTAGAGGTCCCTTCCAACCCAAACCATGCTATGATTCTATCAACACTCCCCTACACACATGTATTTCATACACACTTGTCACTGTATAAACACATTGTGCTGTTTATACAAGACACATACAGGCTACAGAAATCCTGATACCAATTAGAGTCAAAATAAGTTTTGCCATTCCATTTCAATGAGAGCAAGGTTAGCTTTCTTGGGGTGCACTTAGCATTCACTCCTTGCAGGGTCAGAGCCACTAAACAGATACATCCCATGTCTCACACAGTACATTTCATGGCCTTTCCCACCTATCACTTAAACAGAAGGAAAATAAATAAACAGTAAAAGCCACAATACTCCTGACTCTTGCAGTGCTTTCAGGCACAGCATAATTATTGAACCTAGGGCCATCACTGTGCTGGTTAATACTTCTTTCTTAAGCCTCCAATATTCAAACCGCAGTCAACACCACCACTGCTTTGCAGCAGAACTCAAATGGCCTGCAGCTCTATAATAAGCAGTTTGGGCATTCAGAATTGTTCTAGTCATTAAAACAGAATATGTAGATAGACAGTGAGAAGATGCAGATTGGCTTCCTGCAGGGTAGGTTGCACAAATAACTTTAAAATACACTACAGAACTGTAATTGTCAGACCAAAGGGCAAACTCACCAGGCTGGAGGCCTGTAACTTGAAATACTTGAAAGCTAAGAAGGATGACCACCCCCCATGCAAACATTAGGGATTTTGCTGAAATTACACAGGGAGGACTTCCCCTGTGTTATGTTTTATGCACACATCTCTATGACATACCAGATTCTAGCTCCAAGAGTCCATGGGGCATCCTCAAGGGCTGGGTGTGTGTTGTGACCTGGTTCCCCCAGCCTCAAAAATGGTAAGGTGAGACAGGGACCCACCCTGTGTGTCCCCAGTAGGAGGGGAAACAGATCAAGCAGCCTCTTCTGGGTCAGCTGCCTGGCTGCATCCCCACCATCATGTTTGGTGGAAAGAGTGATGAGAAGGAAAGCCTCCTAGCCTGCTAGCAGCAGCAAGCTACAGTGGCAGCCCCCTCCAAGCCCCAGTGCAGGGCCCCCACAAATGCCACGATGAAGGTGTTCATGTAAGATATGGCAACTGGCAAAGGATCATGTTTTCCACTGATGCTCAGCTGCACAACTTCCATAGGTGGTGTTCTGAGAAACTACAAGAACAGGAAAACATTTGTCCTTTCTGCCATCATAGCTCTCCTCATAGAGCTGCACATCCTACAGCTCAATCACCAGGAAAAACAGCGTTCAGTGCATTACAAATAGAACCGTCCTGCTTCAGGGCAGGGGAGCGAGCTTTCTGTGCATGGCACAGGAATCAGATGTGCTTTTCTTATTGATTCCAACAGGCCTTTCAGGTAGACCAAATGAATAGCAAGCAAGAACCTGCTCACAGCAGAATTGACTTGGTAGAAAAATAAAAACAAATCAAGGAGAAACTCACCATAAATATCCGAGGATGCATCAGACTTCTCTATTTGAATCTGCTGCGTAATCTTCTGACAGATTTCGATTTCTTTGTACAGCTGAAAACAAAAATCCACAAAAATTTGTTACTGTGAGAGGATACATTAATTGCCATCATTGTGAATGGATCTTTTCTTCTCTTTTATTTCCATTACAGGCAGAAGAAATGGACTGTGGTTATTGTTTATCAAATAGTTTCTCTCTGTATGTGTGAGATGTGCTGGTAACGTCAGTAAGATTTACTAGTAGAACACAATTAGAGAGGAAGAAGGAGTTTTACTGCCACCACTATAAAAGCAAGGATACACCTATTTCACTCAGTCAATAGCATTTTGAGTGCACAAGAAACAGAACTTTTATTCCCATTTTCATATTTCATGGGTAGTCATCATTTAAAGTTTTTATGTTATTTTGTTTAAGGTGCTGCAAAAACTCTATTATTCAATGGTGTTAAAAGAACAAGGAGGGATTTGGTTTATTAAATACATTTCTTAATTGTGAGAAGACTATCAGGTTTTATCTGCAGCTCTTTCTTAGCATGAAATTCCACCTTTAACGTGTTTATGTTTATTTGTACCCAGAAAAGCCCCCGAGTCTTTGAAATGGTCATTAACATCTTTCCTGGGAGACCAGCACAAATTCACACCTAGGTAATAACCCAGAAGCCTACACATGCTCATGCAATTCACTCTGCCTTTCAAGAGCCAAGCAATCCCTCAGCAGGGCTGCACCACCCTACCACAGCTCACACAGTTTGTGTTTCTAAATCCCTTATGTTCTCTCTTGTGTGGCTCACTACTGAACCCAAGTCCTGTCCCGAGCTCCAAACAAAAGAGCTTGTCTTGGGGCCTATCATTCCACCTGAGGCAGGGTGATCCCACTTTTCCACACAAAGTCAGATATTCAGTGACTCTGAGTCAGCCCTATTTCTTGTATTTCCTGTGTTAAGACAGATTTGGCACACTGTAAACTTCTTGATCAGCACAAGTTTGAAGCTGGTTTTTCATAGCACAGGCTAGCACTTAAGTAACAAACCATCCTTTTGTTTTGGGGGAAAAAAATCATATCCAGATCTGAATGAGAACCCACAGGTAAATACTAATTTTGTTTACATGCTGGTATGAGTGTGTAAAAAACAACTGACAATAATTAACATCTTGAAACTAAGTGACATCAATGTTTGGACTGAAGTATTTAAACCATTTCTTTGAAAGAGGAGAGTAACTTATTAGTAAAGGGTTTCCATAAAAAGATATATCTATAATGTTTTTTCTCTTGCTTATTTCAACGCTTACACATCTGTTTAACTGCAAATATTAGGTATTATACAACAGGAGCCACTTGCTGTTTGCATCCCAAGGTGCTGTTTTCAAGCCAGAATCTCTGATGAATGGGAGACAAATAACTGGGTCACAGGGATTCAGCTGAGCTGCCTAAACCAGGGAGTCTGTCCGACAGCAGCCCTCTGGTACTGCTTTCATTTCTGTGCCCTGTGGATCTGCCATCCTGACACCAAAGGCAGGCAGCATATTTGGACTGTGGCAGCTCTCACCATGAAGCTGCCAGCTGGAGCCATGGGCTCCTGGGGAAAGTCCCCTCTGGACCCAGTGTGGGGCCCAGGTCTCTGCACAGAGACATTTGATAGCAATACTAGCATCCCAGGGAGTGCCTGGGGACAGGATTTCTTCCTGACAACAGTATTGCTCCTTTGAGCCACTTCAATCCCTCACAGAGTCTCTTTTAGAAGCTTTTGGATACTAATAATATTATTTACAAAACCCAAACCCAAATTTTAGAAAATGTTATTGCTATATTTATTATCACTATTATTAGGGGGAATGGGGGGGGGGGGGCTTATTTCTTTTTCTCAAGATTTTCCCTTCCTTGCCCTTTTTTTCCTCTTGCACTTCTGATCTCATCCAAGCACCCTTTATCAGGGCTACATTTTCCAGCAGCTCAAGTGCCTTCAACCCCACCTTATTCTACCTGCAAGACTTTTTGAGGATGCCTCTAGTCTCCTGGTTCCATCTAAAAGTGCCATCCTACCCAAAGCAAAAAGACTAGCACATCAAACTTCAGCCAAAGCACTCCAACACTTAAACAATAAAAGGTGCTTAGAAGTGTAGCTGCCTGGTATAGCACTTAATGTTAAATACTGTCCCCAGAACCCTGTGTAGCATTTTTAATGTGTTTTCAAGAGACTGTCTGTACACAAAGTGTCACTGTTAATGTTTTGGAGAGGAATGGAACATGGGTATTAAATTTTCTTTTCTTATTTAAATGTATCTGATATAAATTTCCATCTCCTATTTAAACACATCTGAAAGATTCTGCAAGGAAAAGGGAGCATGATCCTAAGAGATTCCTTTTCTTCAGTAATGTATGCCTATGAAAGCATTTCAGCAAAGGGCAGACAGCTCTAGCAAAGTGACACCAACAGCAGATAATATTATAAAGAGCTATTCAGGAGTCTGGAAAATAGAGGCACCAGTTTTGTTATATTGCACCACAACACATTAACTAAACAAACTAAATAAACTAACTCAGATTTTTCAAGAAACTGTTGTGGGTTGGATTTGGACAAGCTGGAAAATTTACCTCTGGGGTAAATTACCAGACAAACTCAGAACTTGGAAGCAAAAGTGGAGTTATATGTACAAAAATGGACCAAATACAAAATTATAAAAGGTAATAAAACATGTACATATATATTTATATATATATAATATATAATACACACACACACATATATATACATATATATATGTAATATGTATATATATGTGTGTGTGTGTATATATATATGTATGTATGTAGTTACAGTTCAAAACCAAACAGAAATACCCCCCTGTACAGATTGAACCCCCCTGGGCAGCCCAGAGGTCTACATCAAAAATCAGGCTGCTCTTGCTTCCTCTCCCTCCCCCGTACCTTACAGTCTAAACAGAAGACAGTTCAGCTTGCAAGGTCAGAGATAAGGCAGAAGCAAAGCAGACAAGGAGTGAAGAGAAAGAGAAGTTCCTAAACTATATAGGAATCTGCAGAGCCAATGAAATGAAATACATTTATCACTATTTACTTTGCTTAGCCTCTTAGAAAAATTTGTCCAGCCCCTTAACCGAATTCCCTGGAAGGAGCTAAACCCTATTTACAATTTAAGCATAGCTTTAAACTGGGATGGAAACAAGCATGCACACACACACAAGCAAACACACAAATGTGTGTTGTTCTAATTTTACTACATTAGATACACCCCTGCAGCACCTATCTATATTATAACCTCTTGGCATGCTCATAGTCCCACTGACCACAGTATTGGTTTTGGGTTTAATTTCATTTTTCCAGAATGAACTCTAACTAGTGACTATGTCAACCGAATAACCTTTCAACAACAACCTCAGGCAGTGCTACAGGCTGGGGTCAGAGTGGCTGGAGAGCAGCCAAACAGAGAGGGACCTGGGGGTGCTGGTCGATGGTAGGCTGAACATGAGCCTGCAGTGTGCCCAGGTGGCCAGGAGGGCGAATGGCATCCTGGCCTGTATCAGGAACAGTGTGGCCAGCAGGAGCAGGGAGGTCATTCTGCCCCTGTACACTGCACTGGTTAGGCCACACCTTGAATAATGTGTCCAGTTCTGGGCCCCTCAGTTTAAGAAGCATGTTGA
Source organism: Picus viridis (assembly GCA_033816785.1). NCBI lineage: Eukaryota > Metazoa > Chordata > Aves > Piciformes > Picidae > Picus > Picus viridis. Next base: position 12,025,458 of record CM066570.1, read on the forward strand.
CTTGCTGGAACATGTCCAGAGAAGGGCAACAAGGTTGGTGAGGGGTTTGGAGCACAAGCCCTATGAGGAGAGACCGAGGGAGCTGGGGTTGCTTAGCCTGGCGAGGAGGAGGCTCAGGGGAGACCTTATTGCTCTCTACAATGACCTGAAGGGAGGTTGTAGACAGGCGGAGGCAGGTCTCTTCTTCCAGGCAACCAGCACCAGAACAAGAGGACACAGTCTCAGGCTGCGTCAGGGGAGGTTTAGGCTGGAGGTTAGGAAGATATTCTACACAGAGAGTGATTGCCCATTGGAATGAGCTGCCCGAGGAGGTGGTGGAGTCACCATCGCTGGAGGCGTTCAGGAGGAGACTTGATGGGGTGCTTGGTGCCATGGTTTAGTTGATTAGGTGGTGTGGGATGATAGGTTGGACACAATGACCTTGAAGGTGTCTTCCAACCTGGTTCATTCTATAAGACAAGTCACCACAGTCGTTCCAGGCGATGAAAGCTAAAATCCACCTCCTCTGAGCTTTAGTTTTTCCCAACTATATTTCACTTCCCAGCCTTAGGACTTCCTCTCTCCCCCTTTTTTCTTTTTTTTTTTTTTTTTTTTTTTTTTTTTTCTGGTTGATAGCATTAGTGGCAAATCCCAGCACTGCTTTTCTAAATTAACAGCAGCAGCCAAAACTTTCAAAGTTTTACTTTGTATAAATAAAAGAGCCACCAGTGAAAAGGATTTTTTAAAGCTTTGCAGCGTGCATGTGCAAAATCACAGAATTAAAGCATGACACTAAATCTGTTTGGTCTTTTTTGTTGTTGTTTTTTAATCTCTCATTTCAAAATTACTTTGAAGTCTGCTTTTGAGATGACTGATATTAAATAAAAAAGAAATTTCAACGAGAGCAATTAGGGAAGTATATTCTCACACATAACTGCAGAGCTTTGTAACCTCAACGTTGACCTTCCCATGCGGGAAAAACAAACAAACAAACAAAACCACCAACAGAACAGCAAACCAAAACAGCCAACTGCTTGTGCGTTTTCCCCTCTTCGAATATCAGGCAAAGTGATCCAAACAAAAAGTCCTCAAGGTTGTCTTTAAAGCTGCCAAGGACAATATGAACGACAGGAAAAAGACAACCTTGAGAGACACTGAGCTTAAAAGCATGTTATGGTTGCTTCCACACATTAGCTGTGGCTGTTCCTTCTCTCTCTCTTCCACACAGGCACACGTGTACACAAACACAACACTAAACACCAACACTCTCACCAAGACGAAATGTTTGGAGAGGTTACTTTACTGTAGGCCAATTTGTTATGGTTTGCAAAGCATCTTAATTGCAAGTTAAAAAGCATAACTCTGCATATTACAAATGTCAGATCAACACTAATTAATAGTGTCCTACCAAGTGTCATTTAATTTTGCTTAGTAAGTAGCATTACCAGTTCATAGATATCCTCTTCTGGCTTTGGTATATAAAATTGGATCTGGTTTTCAATCAGGAATTTAAGACGCAGGTAGTGAGCAGAGTAATCCAGCTGGTGTGTCTGCAAGTAAAGGAGAAGAGGCTTTAGGACAGAAATGCAATGGCTCACATCATCTATAATTAGAGAACAGCCTGATATTCACAGGAAAATTATGCCCCAATATAAGAGGTCCATCATCTCCTAACCTGAGCAAGAACCTGAATCTCCTCCTCTTCCCCAGGAATAAGCATTCATGTAACAACTACTGACCAGGACATCAGGGGCAGTGCTAGCACTCTATGCAGCCTCTTTGGTCCTGCATATCTGGCAGTTCTGTTCCCTCCCATGCTATTGCAGAAATCAGCAAACCCTATTAGAGCAGAAGACTCAGAGAATACCTTTTGTAATCAAGGGAAATTTAAAATCACAAGAAAGAAAATAAAGGTTCTGCTAGCAGAGAAAAACATATCAGGAAAGCTTTTTTCTGTTTGTTTTGAGGTTTTTAGCAACTTCATAACTCAGTGGGTAAGTATGATGTGATAAATTGCAAGCAAGGTTAATATCTTAAAAAAGAGAAAAAGTATGTCCTCTAAATTCCAACCAGCTCAGGATGCACTTGCTTTATAAGGCTAAAAAAGAAGCCAAGAGTTGCATACTGGATTATATCCCAGTAGAAACAGGTCATACCATTTTAATGAATTAGCTATAATTAGCTGAGGACACAGCATTTGGTCTGGGAGATGTTAATGACCTTTTCTCAGCACGATTAAAAAGCTTGATTTAAGCAGAGGTTAATATAGTGTGTAATCAAAATGCATTGGAATTATGATAAACACAAAGGATGTCATTCAGAAGTTACTTTCAAACTGTTGACTAAAGCTAATGAAAAACTCCAGTGGTTCACAAATACAGGAGGTAAATTCCCCCTGCTGTCACTTTTGAAATCCCATTATTAAATGCTTTATGCATTGGCCTTTCCATTTGATACAAAAAAATCACCTAGGTTGTACCTAAAACAATGGCTCATCTGAAAAATTCGTGCAAGAATATCATTGCTGCCTTTTTATCATGCTTTTCTTTAAAGCCTTGCTTATCCAGCTCAAGCCAAAAGGATGATACACCAAGACTCAGCTGACTGATCACGCTGTACAGATGATGAGTAACGTACACCGAGTGCCCTGTGGGAAAGATCACACACTGACCTAGTAAATCCTTCAGCAAATTCTCAGAGAACAGTGAATGTTTTTGTAAGTCTAGATTAGCCCATGAATGAAGAAAATAACAAAGACAAATCTATTGCTGCACTCCACATCAGTGCTATGGTCAAATATATCCAATTCAAAGACCAAATTACCCTCATATGAAATTGAGTATCTGAAATGGAATAACCTCCATAATCCAGCCAAATACCTACTAAATTAAATCAAGAATTTTAAGTCTATCAAGGGCCAAAATAAAAAGAGGTGAAGGTAGGGAGATCCTTGCCCTCTCCCCATTTTTCTTTTCGGTAAGCTCTTTGCATACTTTGCTCATTGTTTATGGACTGTTTTCACTAGTTGTCTCTCTTACAAGGCAGACACATACAAACATCCCAGAAATTAAAGGGAAGCAGAGCTGGCTTTAATGGCTCAGAAATCATACAGAGGAGTCCTAGATTAGCTTCTGGTCAGATTACTTTACTGTCCCTAGACACAACCAAAGAGCACCTTGCACACCAATTAAACAAAAGAAAGCACAGACTGCATACCCCACATCCAGAGGGAAAATGTTTGAACCATTTGCAGCAAAATTGGTGGGGGAAAAATTTTATGTGGAAAAAACATAAGGAGGTAGGCAACCTGGTAGCTTGCTTCTGCCACCATGATGTATGTTCTCATGGTCTCCTCAGGCAAAGCTCTTGTACACATGCTGTGTTTTATGCAACATGAGGCCATGCTTGTCTTCCAGACCTATACTGACAATCTATATGTCATTGACTAAAGCCAAGCACTGGGAGAGAGCCCTTGTCCATAGCTGGTTATGCGTGTTGCTTCCAACTGTGACTTTGGAAACTCTCCTTTTGCAGAGGAGACCCAAAGGGACGCTTTCGAGACAGCCCCAGGCCAGCAGAAATCACAACCTATTGTAGAAGGACATGAAATTATCCAGTCTGTGGCCTCCAGCTGTTGGGAGCAGGCCAAGAGCTGCCTCAGCTGCAGTGATGGGGCAGGGAGCTCATGCTCAGCCACCCGGGGCTCCCTGTGGAGCCAGGGGCATCCCACCACCATCAGTTCAGAGCCATCACCTGCCCGGGGGCAGGGGCAGGGTGCACTCACACCTGCCTGCAAGGCACTCTACAGCCTGAACCCTGACAGCATCTTAAAAGAGCAACTTTTCCCCAAGACAGCAGTTTGATCTTCCACCCCAGCAACCAATGACAGGGCTTCTGCCTGCTTTGATACAGGCATGGCATCAGGTGTGGAGGTGACCACCAATGCCTCCATTTTCACACATCGTTGCAGGGAGTTATGAGAAAATCCTGTGTGCTGGCCATTTCAGAGGGCAGAAGGAAGCCAAATGCAAATTGACCAATGTTGCACTGAAGCCCTGAACTTTGCCAGAGCACAGCATCATCTAAAGGGGTCACTGGATAAAAGTCACATATATTTGTAGCCACTAATTTTCCCCAAGAAACACCATAGGCATCGGGTGAATGCCATTTATCCACTACATTACAGTCCCTTCCAAGGCAGGTAACAAGAGTCATCATCATTCAAGCTGTGATGGCACAGGACCTGAGCTACACCATGGCTTTGCTACCTTAAAACTTTGCATTGGCTAAACTGTTTCAAACAGGGGCAAGGAAAGGTCCTCTTAAAGTGGACACAGCCAGCCTGCCTTAGAAGCCATGCCATTAACCCACTTTTTTCTTTTTTTTTGCTGGTCTAGCTGCATCTCTATGCTGGAAGGCAGAAGCAGGGCAGCTTTAATTATATTAACATCCTTTCAAGACCACCCAAATTACCTTTTTTGCTAAAAGGTATTTGAACAAATTTAGCAGTCCAAATAAGCTTCTTGGTTTATTTATTTCTCTCCTAATAACTCTGGCTATGTCTGGCCTAAATCAGACAGCTAAATCACTTTAAAGCATAACGTGACAGCTTAACCAACATGCTCTGGAAGAAGAATTTACAGCCTGGGGTGTGATCCAATTCAACAGGCTTTGCACGGTGTACTGAGTCGGCACACAACTCAAACTACTCATCCATTTCAGTTCCCCTTTCTACTTAAAGCAAGGGACAGACATATTCTTTCACCTTGGCAGGGGAGAACATCATTAGTGCTAAAATGACAGCACCGTGGAAACGTGCTAGCCATCACTCTCTATTACTCTGGTTTCACGTTTGTGTGGCTCAGACTTTTCAGTAGGGTCAACACCAGCTCAAAATGAAAGTAAGCCCACAGAGCATCAGGCTTAAGTAACTTCTCAGAAACTCTGAGCACAGATCCAGAGACCTAAGGGTTCTTTCCTCTCACACAAGTCTATTTCAAAAATGCAAACAGTAAGAAAACAAAACTTTTTAAATTCATAAAATCATAGAATCCTGGAATGGTTTGGGTTGGAAGAGACCTCTGAAGGCCATCTAGTCCAAACCCCCTGCAGTCAGCAGAGACATCCTCTTCTACATCAGGCTGCTCAGAGCCATGTTGAGCCTGACCTTGAATTTCTCCAGGGATGGGGCCTCAACTACTCCTTGAGAAACCTGTTCCGGTGTTTCACCACCCTCATGCTAAATAATTTGTTCCTAACATCCAATCTAAATCTCTGTTCTCTAGTTTGAAACTATTGGCCCATTTGCTATCACTACAGATCTTTGTAAACAGTCCCTTTCCAGCCTTCTTGTAGGCCCCCTTCGGGTACTGGAAGGTCATTATTAGGTCTCCCTGGAGGCTTCTCTTCTCCAGGCTGAACAACCCCAGCTCCTGCAGCCGGTCCTCACAGGAGAGGTGTTCGAGCCCCCTGATCACTTCCATGGCACTCCTCTGGACCTGCTCCATCAGGTCCATGTCCTTCCTGCGTTGAGGGCTCCAGAGCTGAACACAGTACTCCAGGTGAGGCCTTACCAGAGCAGAGTAAAGTGGCAGAATCACCTCTCTCCACCATGTAGTTTCTACGCTTGATTTTTGATGTTCTTCTCTCCATACTGGCTCTGCCTAAGTCTGTATACAGTGTGTGTGTTCTACTCAATTTTAAGACACACTATTATGCAAATGTTAGCAATATGTACACACATGCTCACACTGATCAGTATTGTCCATAGGAAACAATTTGATGTATATACTCTGACTTTTCCTGCCTTCCAAGTGATGTTATTAGTTAAATCTTAGGAGAAATCTTTGAGAAACCACTTCAAAATACGCTTTAATCTTTCTTTCCTCCAATCTTAAAAAGTGGCACAAAGCAGCCTCCAAAACTTAACTTGCTGTATGCTAACAAGCAACAATGTTAGTAAAATAACACATTTTCTACAATGATTTGAGTGCATTTAATGTTCTCCAACATAATAACCAAGCTCAGTTTAATAGCACAGACAGATTTTACCACATCTACAAACATGAAGAGGTTTATATGAAATGTAGATCTTGAAATGTTTACTATACCAGAACTTGACTGGTTCTCAGATGGCAGATGGCAAACTGATGTGAAATGATGTGGATCAGATATTAAAGGGGGGAAAATGAGCTGAATGCAAGAGACAGAAGAAAGAGATTGATTATTAAATGCTACAGAAAAGAAGACATCCATCAGTGAAACTGATCAGACTGAAAATTCTTACAGAAAGAAAAGAAACAGATAACAGCTCTTGAAAAAACAAACACTCACCCACCTCCCCTGCTCTTTACACGCCACCACCCACAACAATCACATAGTGAAAGACCTGCTGAAACCAGGAGAGCTACATCAATCTATTCAATCTAAGGATCTGGCCCACTGAATTAATCACTCTTATCCAAAGGAAAATATAAAACCTAAAAATAAATCATTACAAATAATGTGTCATCCAGCTTCCTTATTCTGCCTCTCTCAAAAAAATGTCACCTTTTCCTACATACAATGAAGAGCTTTCACAAGCTACAGCACTCTTTAGTAGTGCTCCTGGCAGAGAGATGAGCAGACTGTATAATTATTGCAAACAAATGCTCTTCTCTCACCTTCCCTCTCTTTGGAAGCATGTGCAACATGTTCTAAAAGTCCCTGAAGTTAAGGGTTTAATAGTAATAAATGTTTTCTTTTCTTTTGTGGTTGTTGTACAAAAGACTCACTTTTCAGAACAGCACATGACACAAGTTTGGTCTAGCTTGCAGTCAGCCAGTTAGCAGAAAACATACATTACGGAGCTGCCAGAACTAAGAGCTTGTATTTAATTTGTCAAAGATTTCAACTTCACTGCTGAGATGTAGCTCTTTTTAATGGCCAGATGTCTTTGATGCTTCATCTTGAAAAGAAACCCAGGTGGTTTTTCTCCCACTCCCCCAAATGTACATAAAAGCTTTCCTCTCTCATCCCTCCTGCCACCTACACGAGGTGAGTCTGACTACACAAAACAGATAGCAAACACAGGCACCTTCTCCTACTCCTGATACCACTGTTTATTCCGTGCCTTCCTCCTCCGCACCAGCTGGAGGGGAGGAAGCAGCAAGGGGAAGGAAGGAGGAACGGCACCTGGAAGCAGGACAACCTGGCACCTGGGAAAGGGTGAGATCACCCCACTTGCCTGGCAGAGGAGGGAATGGGCCCATGAAAGGACTTGGCAGAGGTCAGGCCCAGACAGGGTGACTGCACTACCATGCTATGGAACTTACAGTGAAAGGAAGCAAGCTGGGAGCCAGGATGTTGGGAGGCAGGAGAAAGGTCCTTCACACAGCTTGGCCTCCAGTGGAGGAGAAGTGGGTGGGTGAGTTTGTGAGAGGTGGCAGCAGAGGTAGAGGCAGGGTGTAAAGGCACTTCAGAGGCTCATGCACAGTGGCCAGAGTGGAAAAGGCAAAAATTAGTCTGTCTTCTTGTCCCTACACCATGCCAAATTTAGCTTCAGCTCTAGGAACTTTTCTTGTGTGGTGCTAGCATGACAATTTCAGGGCTCTGGGTTGCAGACACTTCTACCCCGCTCCAGAGCACGCTCACAGCTTTTACCTTGCAAATCATTTCCAGGACATCGCGTGTGGTGTCCCCAGGACGGATGACTGTCAGGGCAGGCTGGTTGTTCGGCAGGCAGAACCAAGAGGGCGTGAAATACTCGTGAACCCAAATATCACAGTCGGGGTTGTGCTGATGGACACTGCTCAGCGCCACTTCTTTTTTTCCCTCTAAACAGACAAAATTCATTATGACTCTACCAGCCAAAACCAATCTCTCTCTTCATCAGTAACAAGTGTAAGGAACTTTTTATGCTGTATCAAAAAGCCCTCTTACAGAAAAGACATTTTATTCATAAGCCTAGATTGAGGGCTTGTCTAGACAAGAAACTTTGCAATTTTACCTGAGCAGTATAAAGTGTGCCTTCCCATGCCACCCACACAGCTACACTGGTGCAAGGCACTTTTCCTGGGATTTCATGCTATGGCTGCTGGGAAAGCCAGGAATTCAACGAAAAATAATAGTGATAAAACAAAGACTTTACATTAAATGCACTGTGTTTCTGGGTAAACTAATCCAAGCCCAACAAAACTGTTGCAGATGATATAGTTCCTATACCTAGAAATGTTAAAATAGCAAATCTTAGTACTTAATTTGAATTTCCCGTCTTTTATACATCTGAGTTGCATCCCAAGCTTTAAATCCCCAGGAAGTGATGGAGCTGCAGAATCCTTGTTTGCTCCAAGTGGGCTCACACAGCAAACCCCATATTCACTACGTGAAGACTGTGTCTCTTAGCACTGTCTTAATGCTGTTTCATAGCTAACTTTCTCTGGTGAAAGAGAAAGCAGTTGTAATTATGGCTGCAGATGCAAAAGCTCACAGAAGCACATCAGTACACACAGAGAAAGTCCTCTGCTTCATAGCTGTGCCAACCCTCAATTATGAAAACCCCATACTGCTGCCACAAGGAGGTATCTTCCAGAACCAGCAGCCTCCAGGTCCTCCTGTGGGCAGGCATTTCCCTGGTGTGCAGTGCTAACATCCCTCTGGGGCTGGCACCCCCAGATGCCAGAATACAGTGAACCCTTTTGAACACATTCAACCAGCTCAAACTCTTCCAGAGGAGCTACAGCCTCTCCTCTGCCAGAGGCTCCACGTCCCTTGCATCGCAGAGTCGATGCTGCATTTAGGCTGGCTGCAAAGGCAGGGTGAAGGAGGCAGCTGGAGAGCTGCTGTTTTACCTTGCCATCTGGGACTGTATCATCAAAGATTCCTTCAAGAGACTTCTTTACTGAATCAGCTCCTTCACCAAATACCTGAGGAGAAACAGAGTGACTCTGCTTTAAAACATGAAAGCACCTCTGCACCGCCTGCAGCACACACACTGTCTATCTCACATAGCATGGAAATCAAGCTGAAAACTATAAACATTAATCTTAAACACAGAAAAAGAAAATATCAGCTTGTTAAAAGGGAAGGGGGTGAAAAACAAGCTGGTGACGTTGCATCATGCTGAAAAAATAGAGGAAAATTTTTCTTAGTGGTCTGTAACTGACTTGGTAGAGCTGGACAGATTTTTTTCTTCTCTTGTGCTGTTTCCACTCCTGTAAGGTGGGCGAAATGAAGGCTTCTCCACCTCTCCTAAGGCAGAGAAATCAGAAGAGCTCCGCCTCTGGCTGGTTTTGAAGTAAAACAGATTTCAAAAGTACTTAGCAAGCATTCAAGTATCCCAAGTCAGTGCTACCCTTCTCTAATGAAATAAGAGCTGGTAACCCAGAACAAGCCAGAGAGCCAAAATCAACAGGACTCTGTGCAGGAGGAACGACAGAATGAGAATTGAGATTATTTACAGTATCCACCCCAGATGTGCACAGGACTGCATCAGACAGTCAAACAGTTGTTAGTGCAGCAGAAGCTTTTAAGTGACACTGAAAAGGTCAGTTTTATAGTTCCACATCAGCACAGCTTGATGATCAAGTTGCTGGGTTTGGCTGTTAACTATTCTATACCTAAAATGAAGCAGGGACAGTGCAGTATAGGAGAAGGTCACTGACCTTTTAAGGATTTACAGTTTACTGCTTCAATTTGGCAATAGTTTGCATGCTACTATGCATGGGGAGGGGAAATGTGTTCAGACACTACATTTAGATATTCTGCTACTTTCTCAAAACTTCACTTTTTCTTTGACTCTCTCCAGTATCACTTTTCTTTAAGCTGGAACAAAATCTCTTTTTGTGCCTCTGCTTATTGGGGAGTGAGGTGTCTAGGGGTGAGGACTGGGGGAAGGCCTGAAAATGCATTTATCCCCACTGAAAAGGGGAGAAAAAAAAAAAGAAGAGTGAGTTCAAGAATAGAAGACAGGTCTGAAGACACAGCGTGGGCAGGATCCTAGTCAGGACAAGGGATTGTGCTTGATTTGAGGTACATAAGTACAAAGCTTTTAATGTCTCATTAAAAACAAGATAAACAAATTTTCAGCATTCATCCTCTGCTAAACAAAACAAACACCCACTGCTGCTCTAACAGAACGAAGAAAAAAATCACAGGGCACAGAACAACATGTGTCCCAATCCTTTCTCCCCTGTAAAAGTGAAAGACGAGAAAGAAAAGCCCACATTTCCTGCAATTAGATGAGGTATGAGTCTCAAAAACTGAAAGCCATAATTAGGGATGTTTGGAAAGAATAACAGGGAAGCACCTTCCCACCACATTAAACCACGTTTTCTAGAGAGAGATCTGGGCAGTGACTTGTTGGAAACAGTTCAGCTTTTGCAGTTTAGAAATCTGAAGCAAAACAAGGACTGTTCCTACTAAATGCAAAGCTTTTTGTTTCTTTAGCAAGTTTTCCCTAACTCAGCTACATTTTAAATCTTCTACAAACTCCTAATGTTAAAGAAACAAACAAGTCTGCACCTTTTTTTTTTTTGCCTCTTCAAAAGTCACATTTATTTTACATTTCTGCTTTGTTAGTCCTGAGTTTAGGGAAAGTAACGCCAACAAAAGCAGTAGCAGCAGAAACCCAACAACAGGAGAAATCAAATCAATTCAGCTAAAGAAGGTGCCAATCCTAAACCTTGTTTGCTAGGAGCTGCTGTATATTTATCTGTAATTACAGTCACTGATTTTTGAAGAGGATGTGGAATGAGATGACTATGGGCCATGAAAGATTAAGCAGGCAAGGCCAAGGTTAGCTGTGTAAGTGCCTGATGCGAGTGACTCTCCAGGAGCTGCCTTCTGCACGCTAATAAATAGACCTTGAAAACAACAATATCACAAACTTCCACTCACTTACCTGATTAATGCTTGGCCTCCCTTGCTTTTTCTTTGAGGTAGTATCCAGCCCCCAAAGAGAAGAAAACCTGCTTCTCCTTTTACTGGCAGACCTGGACATGGCCTGTGTCCTTCTCCTCACTCCCGACTCCCCTGTGCGAGCTGCCACCTGTCAAAGCCACATGGTTTTAAAATGAAAGGCTGCAGCATCCCACTGCCCCATGACTTACATAATCCAACAAAGAGTAGAATCTGCTTTGGAAAACAAAAAAGGCAAATACTACAGCAACGACGAGTTTTCACAACAGGGACAATGGTGATGTTGCCAGGCTACCTCCTTCTCACTGCCACTTAACTCACTTCTGCCAACATCAAATATCAACAATTCAATGGATAGTACTGCTCCCCCAGTTCTTTGCCATTGAATCTGAGGCATTCTGAACCAACCTGATCATCACAGCGTAAAGCCTCAGCAACAGAAACAGTTTTGGGTTTTTGCTTTTTTCCTTTTCTTTTTTTCCCCCTTCCTAGAAATGTTTCAAAGCTGGACACACAAAACATGAGACTTCCAAACTTGCATGTTTCTTCTGAAATGCCTGGTTTCTGTCTTTCCTGTTACCCATGGAAAGCACCTTGGGCATCCTGGAACTGGCTCATAATTCCTACAGGGCTGGATACAGGCTTGCAAATAGCTCAAGGTATTGAAAGCCTGCACTTCCCTAAAGATAGCAACATTTGAAGGAGAGAGCAAAACACAAGGGGGGAAAAAAATAAGGGAGTTTCAATGACCCTTTTGATTAGAGCAGTGTTAACTGCCTGGGTACTTAAAAAATGGCCTGTGGGCACCCCATTGGAACTTAAAGATGTTTGCCTTTACCAAGACCAAATATTTGGGGAATGCTTCCAAAATGAGGAACCTCTGGTAGAAATAAGTGCAACATTAGTCAGAGGTGAAGTGTTTAAGCTGAAGTTTAAGTAGATTTCCCAAGTGGAGGTAGCCTTAGGAGAGCAAGCTCCTCTCCTGCAAAAAAAGGGAGTGGTAGGAGATGGCAAGTATGAACATCAGCGCCAGGTGAAGCTAGACAGACACACAGACAGACCCACCCTACCGACTTGGCCGTACACTTCCTGGAACACCTTTGTACAGGATTCCCACAACCGAAACTAGCTAAGTGTGACTGTCATTTGGCAACCCCAGTGGGAACACCTGAATCTCTGAGTGATGCCTCAAGCTATAAAGATGATAAACTGGTTGTTTGGGTGCAGCAGATAAAGACACTCATATAAAGACAGGATGAACAGAAGGCTGGCTGCTGGTGTACCCAGGGAACTGTCGCTGTACAAATAATGGTGGTCCTCCTTGAGAAACATGGAGAAATCAAGGAATGGAATGGAATGGAATGGAATGGAATGGAATGGAATGGAATGGAATGGAATGGAGTGGAATGGAGTGGAATGGAGTGGAATGGAGTGGGATGGGGTGGGATGGGATGGGATGGGATGGGATGGGATGGGATGGGATGGGATGGGATGGGATGGGATGGAATGGAATAGAATAGAATAGAATAGAATAGAATAGAATAGAATAGAATAGAATAGAATAGACCAGACCAGGTTGGAAGAGACCTTCAAGATCATCGTGCCCAACCCATCATCCAACACCACCTAATCAACTAAACCATGCAACCAAGCACCCTATCAAGTCTCCTCCTGAACACCTCCAGTGATGGTGACTCTACCACCTCCTCAGGCAGCCCATTCCAATGGGCAATCACACTCTGTGTAGAACTTCCTCCTAACCTCCAGCCTAAACCTCCTGTGGCACAGCTTGAGACTGTGTCTTCTTCTGGAAAAGGAAAAGACGAACTTAAACACTACTGCAAGCACCTCCATTTCCACAGCCTGGACTTGTGAGATATTTCCCAGTTGTACCTGGGACATTTGTGCAGAGGCACGTGGGACACTTAGCTCATACTCTAACTAACGTACTGGGAACCATCTTCAGGAGTGCTAGAGATGCCGTGATATCTCCATACAGCAGCCAGCTCGAGTCTGAGACTCACTGCACCATCCCCACGCTACTGAGGGCAAAGGAGGACACGACAGAAGAGAAGAGAGCACGTGTCTCTTCAAACACAACGCATTCAAAACATTTTTTTTTTTTCCCATTTGGCTCTCAAGAGACACCAGCACGAAGCAGCAGACTGTTTTTCAGGCCAACACTCAGCGCTTTGCTAGATGCAAAAAAAGGAGCACAAATGCAAATTACAGCCTGGCGCTTAAAAAAAAATACATAAAATCTACCAGCAATTATCAGGATGATGACGCTCGTCTCTTCAAATATAAGAGAATAAAAACGCCCCTGACTGAACTACAGCTCTGGATCCAGCTGAAGAGTACAGCTGACATCTACAAGACAGCAGTGCAGCTCAGCTATTTCTGTGAAGCTTCAGGAGTCCAAGCAGAAACTATAGGAACTTGATTTAAACTCATTAAAAACCTATCACTGTGCAATACTTTTCCTTGGATTTTTACGAACTGGGTTGTCACACGAACTTAAGCAATCCTTTTAGACATTATTTGCCACGTAAGTAGCATAGAAGAACATTTTCCCTCCTCCCCCTCAAAAACATCAGATGTTGACAACAGGAGACTGGATATTAGGTTAGTGGTTTAATCCATATGGTAGAAAGCAAGCCATGCTCAAGAAGGTGTAAGCCAACAACACATGCTGAGGGCATCATACTAACTCCCAGTGACTTCACAGGATTTTTGGACCAAGTCCATGAACACAGACATTAGAGATGAGCCTGGTCTTGTAATAAGAACATCTGTTTATAGAACTAATGTTTATACTGTAGATCTGGAAATTCTAAAAAATCATGTGTTTAGGAGAAACATTGTGCTCCACTTCCATAAGGCTACAGCTTGCAAAGTATCTGCTGCTTAATCTATAGATGCACACCTCCTTCGGGAAGCAGAATATTCTGCACACTAAGGTAAGGGCTCACTTCCCAGGTACAGACTGCTGTTTGTCAACGTGATCTCTGCATCAGATACATGAAGCCATTTGCAGGCTGGCAAAGATGACCCCTGGCCTCTATTCAAACTTACCAGTGCATGAAACGACGAGACTGAAAAGATTCCAAGGCGGCCCATTGCAACTTTTGTTGGACGGCTGGCAAAAGCAAGCAGTCTTTTAGGGTTTGGGAGCTCCCCTCCTTGGAGACTAGCCAAGTAACAGCGGTACCGAAATAGGTCCATCTGGAACTGTTCAAGATTTTGTTCCCAAACAAAGATCTATGTACAATGAAGATTGAAACACATGAGAAGTGGAAAGAAGGAGAAAAAGGGAGGTAAATAGCTTAAATAATTCCAGTTTCCAGTAGCACACATTTGTCACCGAGGCTCATCTCACTCAAGAGCCCTTGATTCCCCTTCTTTCCCACTCTCCCCAACCCTCTCAACTCCCAAAAGGATACAAGTAATAAAATACTTTTCATTAGATGGAAAACAACTTTTTCATATATTCATGGCAGAAGTCTTCTCCTGAGACAACTGCTCCTTTGATACAGCTTTAATTAATAGGATTAAAATTTCTTTGTGTTCTAGGATTCTTTTCTAAGCAGTCCCTTAAGAGTCTTCCTTCATGCATCAAGGGCGTCTGAGAAACAAGAAGACCAAACCCTACCAAATTCTACATACAGAGCACCCCAAACCAGCAGCTGCAGCAGCAGCACTGCTGTAAGCATCAACAGAGCTTGCCATACTTGAAAAAGTGTAGTACACTGGGGATAATTAATCTTATCAGTGGAAGAGTGCTATAATCAGCCTATGTAAGGGCTTTAAATAATTCAAATTGCTGATAGGAAACAGTTTCAGTGCTCAGAAAAACTCAGTTATATAAAGAGAGAGACTGCTCTGCCTCCTCACTCTTGACTGACAGCCTTTGAGTGAAGCCCTTTCAATGGAGACAAGTATCTTCCCCCTTTACACCCCCTCTTCACGGGCTTCCACGAGGTAGGAAATCTCTTTAGCTTAGTGCATGATGGCCCCAGCCATTCCCTATGGTTTGCATTACAGGCGCATTTGGCAGCCGTGGTAAAGAGCTACAAACTAATGAAACAGGAGCCATATGTTAGTTTCTTAAAATAAGGTGGTACTGCAGCAGCAGGAGAGACATCTGCTCTAGGCTCTCTGCTTCTGAAATACAGCTATGTTGTCCACTTGAAGTCAGAAGGAGCGATCTCAAGGGGCAGCCAGGGCTGCAGCCATGAGGTCATTGTAACAAGCAGAAAACAGTGATGGCTTCTGCATCCCATCTGCCAGCAGAAGAACCAGCCTCTTCCATGCCTAAGACAACAGCAAAAGCAGCATTTGTTGGTCTACAACCAGCTCCTCCCTAAGGCATACTACTGCTGTGGCTTGGCAGCCTCTTCACGCCCCTAAAGCCCTCACTCAGCCTCTGAGTGGCTAGACGAATCTCTTGCATGAAGGCCAGGACAGCCCACACTGAACCTTAGTACACGCTGTGTGGAGAAATGGTGCAGCCAGGGCAAGCCAGCACAGCTCTCCTGCAAACATGTCCTGCCTGCCCTGGGGAGCTCAGCCAGCACACACACAGAGCATAGTGGGAGGAGACAGGTATACTGTCAATCTGAAGAAGGCCTTCACTCTTTGCTAGGGATTTATTTCACACAAGCAAGAGAGATTACTTGATCCAGTATGGTCTTCTTCTTTTTGGAATCTGTAACAGAGGACAGTTGCATTTCACCCATTTTCTTCATCTTCTCATCCATGTCAATCTTCTGCTCCAGCTTTTTTATCTCTGTTTTCAGAAGCTTGACAGTGTCCTCTTTGTGGTGCTGCCTTGCCACCGCTGTGGCGCAAGCAGAATGGATTGCCGTGATCCAGTTCTCCAGTTCAGTTTGGCTAGAGGTCTGGAGAGAGGGAAGGAGGGGAAAAAGAAGTCAGTATCCTCTTTAAAATTAATTGGAGATTAACAAATGCAACTCAAAGGGGTTTCCTTTCCCTTTGATCTTATGATTCAAAGCCTTAAATCTACTGATGAGAGATGTAATAAAAACCACAGGCCATTTCTAAGTCAGCACTTGGGCATTCGGCGCTTAGGATTGCACCTGTATCTGTGCTGTGTTTCCAAGCAAGGTCTTAGGAATGACCTTCCTTGTCCAGTGTAATGTTGCCAGAATTTGTAGCCCAAGACTTACTGACATTGTTTAAATCCTCTAATTCCTTAAGTGAAGGAACATACTAGCCTCTGTGCTCTTCACAGCCCAGAGAGCTTTTTAGCATGCATCAGTTAGTAATAAACTGATGGCATAAAATGTGACCATGCTACTTATGAGTTGCTTTATTATGATGCATTGACAAACAAGTTTGCCACTTATGATGGTGCCAAAGCATTCTGAACAAAAATGCTGCTACCCTTAAAGGCAGGTTCTTCATACTTTTCACAACTGTGGTACTGTCCCTTCCTATGCATCCTGTAACAGTTTAGGAAAAAGGAATGTTCAAGGCCATGTTGGATGAGGCTTTGAGCAACTGTTAGAGATCTAGATCTTGGAACCAGATGATCTTAAGGTTCCTCCCAATGCAACCCATTCTGTGATTTTATAATTCTACAAGAATAGAATTAAACTTTATTCCTTTTTACAGTAGGTAGTAAAACTAAATTTACAGCCAACTCAGAGTCACAGCAGAGTTTCTCTGAGTGTCAGCTTTTAGCAATAACCAAACTGGCATTTGGCTTGTGGCTGAAAAAGCAGCAAGGTGCCAAACCACCTTGCTCCAATTAAACTTTCTGATGATACCTGATCTATTAATAGCACAGTATGACTTCTCCAGTTGCTAGGATAGATAAAGAAGGTCACCCTTACTACTATCCTGGCTGTCACAACTGGTCGGGTTCTTTGCCGTGGTAATAACATTACAAAGCTCTCATTCACAAACAGGGTCTTACAATGTCTTATTGCCACTGCTGAAGACATGTTGAGGCCCTCTTGCTGAGGAATTTCTGATTAAAACAACTGTTTGCAGATGGGGGACCCATTACCTACAGTCAGGTCATGAAACCTAGCCCCCAACAGAGCAGACAGTAGCACTGGACTTACAATGAGATGGCATGTTTTGATAATTCTTAGCAAAACCATCATAGCAAAAGGTTTCTCTTATTAAATGTTAACATATTATCTATATACCATTAGAATCAACTTCCCTTTTTATTTAAAAAAAGAATCTGAAAAGAATTTCAGGAACTGAAGGCTCTCCTGATAGATGAGTAGGCATGGGGAATCACTCCACTTCTCAACAGAAGAGACCATATAAACAAGCTGCAAACATCTGATACATAAGTATATGGTGTCACATGTTGCTCCAAGCTCCTGGAAAACGCATGTGACATCTGCAAGTAATGGATTTGTGTAGGCATGATAAGAACTGACTGAGCAAGGAATCATCGTGTAGGAGGTATGTGATGTCTCTAGGTGCAATGCAGTGGGAAGGCTTGTTAAAAGATGTCCAATATCAGTACACATTACAAAGCAACCCTATTTTTCTCCCCAAGCACACAGTCTCCATAGGACAGAAATAGTCTCCTGGTTTCTTCTCATCAAAACCACTACTACAGCAGCGTGTGATGTGTGGATGGATGTGTATGACAGGAGCAGTTAAGTAACACGTGGTCAGCTGCTCTGAGCGCAGCAGAGCAAGCCCTACAGCACAGTCACTCACACATTACTTCCACCAGGGCAGCTGGTTTCTTTCACTTCTCCCCAAACCCATTCCTCCTTTCTCTTCCGCTTCACTAGCAATGTATAGGTTCTATGGCAGAAGAGATATATCAAGGAAAAAAATTCTGCAAGGCAATCTAAATTATTTTCATTGAAAAGGTTCATTTTTTATTTTTCCCACAAAGTTACATGAAAATCTACCCATGGCATAATGACAGAGTGCTTCTCATGAATCACACCCTGTGTGGCCACAAAAGAAAGAATGCACTGAATGTGAACTTTTCAGTATTTAGCCATCTCCTGGCATTAGTTTTATGACAATTAAGGTTTTTCCTTAGAAAACTGCATGGGAAAGACTTTACAACTCAGATCGTTAGATCAAGAGGAAGTGGTGTTCCACAACCTTTTCAAGCACAAGCACCACACTTGCCACCTGGATGAAGTTATCCAAGTGGCAAAATACGTATGCCCTGCCCATGAAAGGCATAAAGCAGAAAGGAGCAGTGCAGCCTTACACTAACAGCTGAGGGAAGTTCAGATTAAGCTGGCAGAGAAGCTAGTCTGAGAAGAAAAAAAAAGTTGTTTGTTCGTTTTGGTTTTTTTTTCAATATGCAATCAGATATTCAGTCTCTTCAGGAGGTAAGCCAGCACCACTTCCTTGGAGTCAGAATGGTTTGCTTTTTTTTTTTTCCTGTATTTTGCACTATTTTGAGAATCTAGCCTCCTGTTTAGGACAGCCACAAGGACCTACAAGACAATTTCATGTAAAAGATGTGCTCTGTAGTACAGGGTAGTGATGATGGGGGGAGAGGGGGGCTCAGCTTTCCACGGAGTAGTTTCTGGTTTAAGAAGGCAAAACACTCTGAATACCTTGTCAAAGGAAAGGGAAATAATTAAGGGATTCTTCTGGTGAATAAAACTGAATCAAAAGAGGAAGAAATGGCACCACTCGAGCACAGGCTGACAATTACAAATACAAGCGTGTGACACCTTGATTAGTGACAACTTGCTGTAAGAAAGTAGAATGCCAAATCCTAAAAATCACTCAGGGAAGCAGTAGTTACCAAAACACAGAACTCTCTCTCAATGAAACACATCAGCTAATGTATGGACTTTGATTCACACACTGGATTTATTTTTTTTTTAATGTGCCCTGTGAAATTTCTATTTTCTGACTAAAAAAATGAAACACACAATTTTAGTCTCTTCTTGGGCAACAGCAAGATGCTGACTAAGGTCTGTATGAATACTGGGCGGGGAGAAATAGGTTTTGCAGCACCATTGGGAGATTATATGGAGGTCTAAGTATCCCCTTGCACCTTGCACTTCAAACTCCTGGTTTTCTAATCCCCTTGAGCCTTTCTGTAAGGTCCCATTTTTTATATGTCTTTTACAAGACACAGACTGTGTTACATCACATTTAATGCACTATTGTATGTCCTGTATGGTAACTGGCCTGGGCTGTATGTGATAAGCAAGTTGGCAAACCATGCAAAATTCTCAGTTTTTACAGGGATGTTACAACCTTGCTTAATTCTTACTTTTTCCCCCAACCACCTACACAAACAGGGACTAGTCAGTCAATAAAAAGAGCAGATCTGTGATTCACATGGGGAGCTGGGTCTCTTGAGTGGCAGTTACTGGATATACTGTGTCCTTCCTCTTGCACCGCCAGAAGAAAATCCCAAACAGGATTCTTCACTGATCTGAACCAGAGCTAACATATCCTCCTCTGCTGGTGGGATGAAGGAGAGGAAAAAAGCACTTTGTAAAACCCTCAAATCAAACCAACCTGAAAGAGGAAAGCATCCCCAAGGGAGTTGCTGAGACAGAAGACAAAGTCCTTCTTGGGGTGTTCGGGCACAGCTTGCACTATGCTGTTTTCCACCCAGACTGCATGCTTTGGGATGCTGTTGTGGTCAATGCCAGATCTGCCATCAGTCTCATAAAAAAACAACGTGCATCCTAGAAGAGATGATTGTATATTAGCAAGCAACACATTTAAATGCAGCATTTTCTGTTCAGTGCTAATACTATTCATCTATGCAGTGCTAATACTTGGGACTATAAATCATCCATAAAACTGTCACAGGGATGAGGGAGGATTTGCCAGGGCCTGTTCAAGTTTTCAGCCCCACAGCAGAGAGCACCAACAGTGACCCAGTTGGCCTGACAAGACAGTGATTTTTAGACCGTGGGGGAATGCCACAAGCTGTATGGCACACCAAGCTGTGCACTAGCAGGGCCATTTTATTTGCCTTATGACTGCTGAAACAGCTGCAGACAAGAGCAGAGAAGGGGTCACAGGTGGTAAAATACAGCCCCAGATAAGAAATATCACTTTAAGTCCCAAAGTGGGGACTTAAAGCCATCCTGTCTCACTGAGGGGACCAAAAGGATGACACAGGTATGATAGCTGTCTCCTCTGGCTGTGCCCAGACAGCTGTGAGCCAGTCAGCTGGCACTCTGGAGCAGACAGGCCCCCAGGCAAAACCTCCGTGGTCCTTCCTCTGCCTCCTGCAGCTGTTAGCTGCTGCAGTCCCTGCAAGGCAAAGATCGAGTGACTTAATTACTGAATGCAGATGAGTAACTGAAAGAAAAATGCCCTGGAATGAGCTGTGCTTGCTGAAAGACTGATGTACACAAAAACACCAACAAATAAACAAAGAGCATAAACTAAATCCTTATTCCACTATTAACATTTCATCTCTGACTCAATGGTGATACGGCCAAAATGGAAACTGCACTTTAGCTGGGGAGAGCAAACAACCTGCTTGGTTTTACCAAATAATCTCAACAGTTCTCTAGGGCTGTGAAGAAAAGCCTGCAATTTGGGAGACCCTCAAAAAAGGGTCTCCTCTCCCTTCCACCTTCTCACATTATCTACAATTATTTTAGACTAAAACTGGCACATTGTTTCTCTGCCACTGGGAACAGCCCTCTCGGCGCAAAGAGATGCCCTGTTACCCAGCCGCTCAGAAAACTATTTGCAGCCAAACAATAGCAGCTGTTAACTTCAAAGGCTCGTTTAAACACTAACTTTATTAAAGCACTGCAATCTAAGGAGCAAACACTCCACTTGAGTCAAAGCACTTTAAAATAACATCGTCCCTGTGCTCATCCTTCCCCTTTTTCCTCCCAGATGGCCCTTTGTTTGCCTGCTCCTCACAGCAAGACCTTCCTGCCACAGGGCCTCCCTTCCAGGAGATTAGGGCTCCCCACTGCCCCTAAGCCCTCCCTCTCTCTCATTTCCCCAATCTCTCTAATCAGCCAAGGAAGAGCTGGCACCTCATTTTGCTGTTGATTTTAAAGTAGTGCCACACAATTTTCAAAAACAGTGCTCTAAAAAGTGCTCTGCAGGCCAAATAGGATTGTAGCTGTACTTTGGTAACCAAACCTACATCAGGGGACATGGCTTTGCTTCTTCTGACTCACAGGCAGGGCAGAGAGTGAGGTCAGTCCCCCAAAACCCTGCTTTCCATTTTGCTGCTAATGCAACTCCATGAAGATTAGTTAGAGGTTGGTTTTGGAGGCCAAGTCCTGAGTTTCACTGCTCTGGTAACATTTATGTGCATTTATAAGCACTCAGACCCAAAAAAGGGTTGAAACATGCTCCTAGTAGGAACTGTAAAAATTCAGAGTGCAAAAAGGTTTGTGGCACAGGCAACCAGCAGGACAGCCAGGTGCAAAGGGGCTGCATGCTGCACGATGGGTGACACAGCCAGACCCAATGTCTCCCAAGTCAAAAGCCAGCATCAATGACCAAACCATGACTTCTTGTCCACACCACGAATGCTTTGCAACTCTCAGGGCTTTTCAACTCATGAAGCACATCTTGGGGAAGGAGATGCCAAGGTTCTAAGCATGAGAAGAATGCATGCATAGATGGAGTCCCTGCATGCCAGGAGCCAACATCATCACTAGCAAACTCTCACTGTCAGGAGCCTGTGGCTGCACCCAGGTATTTAATTTGTCAGCAAACCATAGGCATGTTTTTAAGGAAAATACCCAGTGCTTGGAGAAGCCACCCTAGGTGGTGCCAGCAGGACTCAAAGCAGAGTATGACCCTACTTCAGTGCTGCAGTTATGTGTCTTGGTCTGCATGCATGTCAAAATGTTAGTGTGTCAATAAAGATCAGGTAAAAGCCACTTTTAAAAACCATCAGGAGGACTCCTCACACTTGATGTTAATTTTAGTGAAGTTCACAGCAACTTTTGTTAAGAGTCTATACTATTGGTTTCTTCGTCTGCAGCAATACACAACCCACAGCACACTGAGGATACTCATCTGGCTAAACCCTTGCACACTTGCTCTGTACCTTTCAGGGAAACCCAGTAGTGCTTCCATTTCCTGCGCGTCGCCGACTCCACTTTCTTGTTCTTTTTGTGCACCAAGAAGTTTTTCACTGCCAGAGCCCCAGCTTTCCGTACTGTGCCCTGAGCAGCCGTCAGGAGGATGTCTGACTGCCCTGGGGAGCTAAGGGTGCCACTGCTCTGCTCATCACTAAGTGCAGAGCCGGCCTCCTCCAGGTTCTCACTGTTGGTGGTGCTCATCTCAAGCTCCCGGCGGAAGTTCTCATACACTCCCTGGCGAATCCCATCGCCCGTGGAGCTGCTCCCGCTGTCACTGCCAATGAAAGCCCGACTGGCCGTTGGGGAGTAGCTTGAGTTGGTAGCGTTGGATCGTCTAGAAAGGAGGTCGGTATCTGTGGCTGCTCCTTCGATACCACTGTCAGTGAACTCACTCCCCTCGCCGGCGTTGACATCCTAGTTGCAAGAGAGACACAGCATAAGATGAAGAGCCTGGCTGTGCCTGGCCTTCTGGAGACACCAACAGAACCTGAAATGCCCAGGTAGCGCCGCATTTCTTCACACACCCCCCCATTTTGTTTGGTACTGGAAATCTCTTCTTCCGAAGACAAACAACTGGAAGAAAAGGTATGGTAGGCAGAACTTGGAGCACAGTTTCAGAAAGACCATCCACACACAATTTCAGGTGGTGCCTCTACAGCCTTAGCATTTTTGAAGCATGAGATCCAGCATCCTCTGTTTACATCAAGCTAACTGAACAGTGCGAAAGGTTGTGCAAAGGAGAACATATGGTAGCAAAAATTGGCAGTGTCAAGAAAGGCAGTAATCAACCTACGCGTTTTGAGAAGAAAACATTGATGTTGCACATTCACACCTACCGCTGAAGAGACATTTTAGACATCCAAAGTTTGTCATTTGCAGATTATGTAACTTTCTTTTCTCCTGAGAAGTTAATGAATTTGAGATTGCTTCTGTTTCATGTCACCTCTATGTCACAAAAGTAATGATGGGCCGTGTGATATCCCTTGCTGAATCCCACAGTGATAGACCTTGCCAAAACAGCGCCACAGAAGGCCCTTCCCAGTCCCCAAGAGCTTGCAGTTGAAGGATCGGGAGAGACAAGAATATGGCCAGCTTGAGCAAAACAGGAAACGTGATGAATTCAGGTTTCAAAGGCTTAGAGGCTCAGCCTGTCCCCTGCAACAAAACTAGTGTCCAAAAGGGGCTAACCACTACCATTCCAGCATCTAAAGGCATGTGGGGCAGTTTTTGAAGGAGGACAAAAAAAGGCCAAGCCCTTTAATTGATGGGGGAAAGACAGAGCCAGGGCAGAAGATGCAAGAGGAATATGGCCAAAACAACAGGAATTTCAACCTCTCTCTCTCCTGCAAGAGCAGCTGGTGCTTGATTTACAAGTTTAAAAGGAAAAATAAATAAAGGGGAAGTCTCTGAGAAGAGGTGGCAGAATGTGGTACTTATTTTGAGAGAAAACAAGCTTCTAGGTACTGCTTCAAGCATCAGTTTTCTATGCGGCCAAAAGCAGCTCTGCGAAAACTGAGAAACCCTCCACTGAGCTCTGTTTGAAACCTCCCTCCTGTGGAGCAAGAGCTGGATGAGGAAACCTTCGGGGGAGGGGTGTTGGTGAATTTCACTAACTTTTAAGGCATTAATTTGTAACGGATGGGCTTGTTCTTTATAAATGCTGTCTCTCAAGGGAGACATGGAGTCCAGCTGGAAGAATAAGCGGTTTCCTTCCCCACTCAATGAGCACAGTTATCCTACTCAGTCTGGTTATTTAATGCAGCACACAGTGATAGACAAGCTATTCTGGACAGGCCAATATCCCTCTATTCCCACTGCATGTGAAAGAGCTGAGAAGGCTTCCTGTAAATGCAGTCATCTGCCCATACAGAGCAGTTTTCGCAACCACACATTTTTTTTTTCCTGCTGTTCCAATACACTTGTTTTTTGGAAGCCAATTACCTTCCCATTCTTATGGCACAGCAAAGGAGGAATATTTGGAGAGTGGAAATGGCACTGCTCAGAAACCAATGTTTACAAAACACTGTCATGAGTGAGTTCTTGCACTCCAACATGAAAAGCTGGTTAGTGCAACTTCTGATGACAGCGCTCCTTCTGAAACCCTGTGCATCAGGGAGCCAGGACTAGCACGGTTGCCCAACGCTCACAGGCCCAAGGCACCACCTCTCTTCCAACAGTGCTACATCAGCATAAAACCAGAGCACCAAAGAACTGAGCCCCCATGTTCAGTGGGGTAATTATTATTAATGACAAGGGTCTGTGTTTGTTTTCTGGGCCCTTCCTCCACTGTAACTTTTTTAAAGGACAAAAGTGTGCCATTCATACCCTACAAACAAATCTGCATTCTGCTGGGAGGACACAGTCTCAAACTGTGCCAGGGGAAGTTTAGGCTTGAGGTGAGAAGAAAGTTCTTCACAGAAAGAGTTGTTGGCCATTGGAATGGGCTGCCCAGGGAGGTGGTGGAGTCACCATCCCTGGAGGTGTTCAAAAAGGGATTGGACGTGGCACTTGAAGCCATGGTTAAGTAGTCATGAGGTGCTGGGTGACAGGTTGGACTTGATGATCTTTGAGGTCATTTCCAACCTTATTGATTCTATGATTCTATGATAATGGTGGCCTCAGAGATTAAAGCTTTGAGGTTTTTATTTTAGGTTGATCATTTAATAAGTATGTCTCTCAACTATTTTATCCATGTTACACAAGTAGCAGAGTCATTTCCAAAATTTTAAGCTGATGGAACTTTTATGAAATATATTTCATGCTTCAACTAGAATCAGTTGGTTTAATAAAAATAAAGAGCTACTGAAACAGACCACCAGCCTGATGGAGATAGGATTTGAAATCTGGCCAACCAGTGTACACAGAAAACTGTCTTGGTACAGATGGAGTATTTTTTTCAAAACCGGAAGTGTACACACAGATGTTCAAGCACAACACTGCAATGCAGACTCTCAAGGTTCCTCGTGCCCTTCTTCTTGTGTAACCTTGATGAGTCACATTGCCTCAGTTTCCCTGTCCTTACATGGGGATTATACTCTGCAACTGATAAAAAAATGAAAGGATGGAAAACTCAGAGTGAATGTTACACATGTTCATGAGCTTAAATCGTAACACATTTTGCAATCATCTTTATAATCTTTACCTCAACACAAGTGATAGGCTAGACAGGTCAAGCGACCTTCTCAGTGTAATGCTGCAGCTCTGCCTCTAACCTCTCTTTGCTCCCTGCACTCCTTTTTCTCTTTTAAATATGCCCTATCAAAGCCTAACCAACCAATTCAAGCCTTTTGGTAGGAGCAGGGTGTGAACATACAAAGATCAGAACAGTTCAAAACCTACACCCTGCAAATATTGTTCACGTTCATGAATTATGAAGCGCAGCATTGAGCACTTTAGGAAGTCTGCTGCATGAGACCATTGGTCTCGGGGCTAGTAGGGTTAAGAGCATTCATTGCACAGGTCTCTGACTTCTGAGTTCCTGCTGCAATGTCAGCTTGTTCTCATCAGAGGGTATAAAAAGTTCTCAAGAAGCATCCAGCATCTGCTCTGGCCATCTCACAGCGCTATAATCTGCGCACTGAAGAGCATTCAATTAGGAGTTCACCAGAAAGTACAGAGGTTTTATGTGTGCTTCTGCAGAAATGTGCCAAGGCCAAAGGGGTAACACTCTCAAGCCAGATAACAAACCCTATCTTTGATGAAGGCATCACTGGGGGCACAAAAATACTCCCAAAAATTTTCAAATGAGGATGATGAAAATTAAGCATCTCAACAGCATGGCTCTCCACTGATAAGATCAATGTGGATACATAGGCCCCTAGCTTTGGTGTCCAGCTTCAAAGTTGTCGGTGACATAGTCACCATAGCCTGCCGGGCAGAAGCACGGTGAACACTGACTAACTTTCAAGAGTTATAAAAATTTACTCACGTTTCCTGCTCAGGTTCTCAAAGAGGCTCGTGGGTCACAGCAACATCTCTCTCTGAGGAAGATTTATTATCATCCCAGGTCCATCTTGGGATGTGCCACAGGGGTTTGCTAACAAAACAGGTGTTTCACTCCTTGTCAGGAGTTCCTAGGCAAAGACTCTTGAGACTGGGGGTGAACTACAGGCACAGCTCCACCTTCACTATGGAGTGCAGGCTCTCCATCATAGTGCCAGCATGTGCCAGGCACACTGCAGGAGCTGGGAGACAGCTGAAGATTGTAAAATGCATGTTTCTGAAGCCCACAGATTTGGACATTATACACACATTATAACAAATCACCAGCACATTACTCTGGTCTTCTAATTCCCATCGCCATGGGGTTGTGTTTTATTTCCTTGGTTAAAACCCCCCAATTTTTCATTCAGCTTGTGTAAGATTTAGGACGCTGCAATAAATATTTTGCACCTCACTGGAGATCTCATGCTTTCTATTTTCAAGCTGACAAACAGCTGCCTCCACGCAGAGGAGTATTTTTGCCTGTATAGACCATCCCAAGAACAAAATGCAAGACTGGAACCAAAATCTGTGCTGCCCACTTAGCCTTCCCATTTGGTGTTTACCTAGCTTTGGGCCTGGGTGGACAAGAGGGCAACACAAGAGGGAGGTGGAAATCATTAAATTGGTCATACCAAGTAAAGAGCCTGTAGCAAAGAAAAAAGCATATTTCCTCTAAGACAGAGAGATGTCATGAGAATCACAGTTCTTAGCATTTTGCAAACACAACAGGTCTTTAGTCCATAGAGACAGCAAGCAGAATGCACAGGGGCTTTGTCCCTTCAATTTAAGATTGCTCTGTGGAAAGCAGGTAGCAAGTCGCATAAAGACCACCGGCTGAGAAAGGAACTAACTAAACAGGCTCCAGCAACTGTGCTGTATTGTGAGCCTTGATGGAGAGGTGGTAAGTAGCGGCACAGCTTCCTCTGGGGATCTGAGATTGATTCCTGCTGCTGTTGAATATAATGGAGGAGCAGTGACATTCCTTGCACTGTCAGTGCTACAACATCAGTTTGTAAATATCCAAAGTTTATGAAAGGACATTTAGCAGACTAGTGGAGGGAAAGAGAAGGGAAAGATGGAATGGCCAACACTAGATTGACTCACCACAGAATGAGAAGCTAGAGACAGACTGAATGGTGCCATTGTTACCAAGAAGGACACAGTGGGGCCCAGCAAGCAGGCCACGTGCCCAGATAGCTACAACAGCATTCGAGCGTAATGAAGCGGAATTATCACAGCCCCATCAAATACAGAGAACAATTGAACTGATGAACCGTTTGGGTCAAATATTAGTGAAAGAATTAGCAACCCACTTAAATATATGGGTTTTTTTCCTCACATGAATGCTGTGTTTCACACAAAGCAAACCAGAGGGGAATGAAACTGTGATGCAAGCTACATCCAGCTAATGTACTCTGGTGATGTTGGTTTTGCATATTTGTCACATGATATTCGCACATCCATATGTATGCCACAGCCACATTTGTTAAAAATCTCTTGCTGGATTTAGCAGACACACAGAAAAAATTCCTTTTGCTTCAGAAGAAATGCCTACCTTCAGCTAGAAAAATCAGAAGAAGAGTTTGGTGCAGATTCCAAGTGTCTATGTACCTTTGTTGAACATATTTGGTACTGGCCTCTGCTAGCCAGAGGCCACTGGGTGGGATAAACCTTGCCCAACTCCCCAGCTTGTAACTTGACACATTCAGAACACTTGCAATAACGATGCATTTAACAAACTTTCCACCAACAGCCATGTTACAGACACTATTAAAATGGCTTCATGAATCACCTTCTCCTGCTTGACTGACAGCAGTGATTCATTGGCAGTTTAGGCACACGGGATTGATTTAGCTGGAAAATGCTGACTTCCCTAATATAAACAGTTACATATATGGTTAAAACTTCTTTCTAAATTAACCATTAGATTAAAAGTACTCATTAGTAAAAGGTGACTGAGTAGGGTTTTTCCTTGGAAGGGGCTTCCTGCCAGGAGAATGCAAATCCTCTGCTCCCCATCCTGTTTAGCAACAGAGGAATAAGATGTTCATATTCAGTAGCATCCTGAAATTGCACATAACCCGTCTGGATGCTAGTTAGGCAAGCATCATGGAATATATTTAAAATAGATTAATAAGAAGCCTGATGGTTTGCATGCTTTTATGTGCCTGGTGTCTCTTTGAAGCTCCTATGTAGAAAAAAGATTGGCCTGATAAGGGTTTTTACTTTCTTTTCAGTATTGACTTTACCATCATTTGATTGTCAAGGTGGTCAGTTAAGGTCCAAGTTACTCCAAATCAAACTGAAATCCCTTCTCCAGAGTTACCTGAACACCTGGTAATTAATGCATTAAATGATTTATCTGTCTTGAAAAGAGTCAAAACACCTACAGAAACAAAGATAAATCATAAATTGCAACTAAAACCTGAGTGGGAGAAGTGGTTTTAAAGCTGCAATGCAGATACAAAAAAGAAACTTCATAGCTTGTTCTGTCTGGGAGGAATATAGTTCTAAAGACTGTGACAAACATACAGAACCATACTCACATAACTCACTGCAGACTCAAAGGTATTAATGACATGAAGGATATGTCCTACCACAGCAATGAATAAAGCCCCTCAGTGGTAGTTCATATCAAAGAGTGTTTTGAAGACATCTAGAGGCCTGCATGCAACAGGACAGTAATCTCTCAGAACTAGCCACAATGCACTGATTTGGAGAACTAAACTGACAGCCACAAACCAACATGGACCAACCGCAGCTTTCTGTTGAATTAGACGGGGTTTGTTCACTTCTCCTAGGAGGGCTCGCAAGTCCAGTGAGGTACAGTTACAAGCCAACTCCAATTTGTATGTGCATCTCATAGTGAAATGCTGGGTTTGTTACCTTTGGGAACTCAAAGAGATCAGATACTTATATGTATAAGCAGCTTTGGTTCCTACATCTCTACACTCATCATACTGTGGCAGCAGTTCCTCTGATGTCTGTAAAGAATCAAAATCCAAAACAAACCCCAACCCTCACATGTGCTATTAATGCTGCTCAGAGTAGTTCAATAAGCAAGCAGGTTTTGGCCATGGCTTTTGAAATCAAATTCACTCTTGACCAAAAGGTACTAGCCTGAACCCCTAGGTATTTCTCCTAGTAGTAAGCTTCATTCTTATTATGAAAGGATGAATCACAGTAACAGGTTTCTGGGCAATAATCCCTGGGAAAGTCTAAAGGCATGGATTTTGGTTCCAGGATTCCTTTATGAACTTGTCTAGGTGAATGCTGTACAGTGTAATTTGGCACCTTGGAGAGACAGACAAGGCACTGGGTGCCAGGCATCCAGAACATACTCAAATATGGGAAGGAGATGTGCGTGCATCCGCTTTGCTTCTGTGGAACAGGCAGGTAGTAAACCCCAATGGATCAAGCATCTAACAACCTTGTTTCCTTTGCAGGCAACTCAGACTGATATACATGGATGTTACCTCAGTATTACACTTGGTATCCTCACTTGATGTTAAGCTACCACATTAGCTTGGTGCCTCTAAGGCAGGGGTTGGGAATATTTTTGGATCACAGACACTGCAGACATTTCCCAGATAATAAGTCAGCCCTTCTTTTCCCTGCAGCCCTCAGGAAAGTACAGCTCTGAAGGATTTGCCAGCTGTGAGACAGAAAATACTGACAATGAAACTATCCCCATAAAGCTGCAAGGAAACACATGGGACAGTTTTAGCCTTCTCTCCAAGGAACTGTGTGAAGCTCTTCACTGTCTCAGGTTGTGGCACCCGTTTATAAACTGTTCATGTTCAGAAAGTTAGTTCAAGTTAGTTCAGCTTCAGAGCTGAAGTATCTGATAATAGGAAGGAGCACATGGGTTTTTTTTTATTTTGCTTTTTGATAACATGAGAGAAATCCAAGCCTGTGAGGGAACACATAAAGGGCAACAGGACCCTTAGCAGGAAACAGCACAAAGCACTACCATTGGCTCTTCCCTGGCTTTTAAGGGATGTTAAAGCACATAATAAAGCTTCCTGCAGTGAGGTCCCTGCACATAGCTTCTGAAACCTGTGCAGATCTGGGGTAGACATCCACTTTCCATCAGCAGCAGTGGGAAGAAGTCTCCCAGGTGTTTAATCCCTCTCTTCTCAAAAGATGTGATGAGGAGTCCTCAGAATTGGTTTTGCTTTCATCCCAATGGGCCACCCAGCTGAAGGAAGTTTCTAGAGGGATTGAGCTAACCATAAGCTAATGCAAGCAGCCTAACTGTGTGCAAGCTAAGCAAATGGCAACATGCCTAACCAAAATCCTTGAAGTAAAATACAAGGTTAGGTTACTTTTTGTTCATTCAGTGCCAAGAAGAGACAGTTCTTACTGAGAAACATAATAGAGGGGAAAGAAGTGAGGGAGGGGGAAAGCTGCTAGAACAGTAGCTTTGTCACCTGGGAGGTGTTCACCTGAACAATCATCTAACTTAAGGAAGCAGGGAAATGGCTGCCATCTGGGATTACGACTAGTCACAGGATCACATGCTGAAGCTCTCTGAAAAGAAACATTCACTGGAGCTCTTCACTGGAAAGTGAAACTGCAAATTGCATCCATCTAAGTAAGCGCAGCCCAGCAAACAACCAGCTGCAGCAACCTGTCTGTGATTTTTAAGTGGAAAGTACTTGAAACTAAAAACATGCAATGTATATAGCTTTACAGAGAACACAATTATTGCCAAAGGTACAAGAACTTTAGAAACATAAATTACAAAGTCCTACTGTTTAAAAAAACATGCCTGAATGGAGGTAGATCAGATATCAGGGCTGCTGATTTGCTTTCCATTGGCTTCAGACCAAGAGCGAAGGAAGAAAAACAAATTAGGATCTTGAAAAAGTATCAAAATATTTGCCAGTAAAGAGCAAAACACTCATTTTCACTTGCTCTTTTTCCTGAAAATAGTGGGGTAGAGTTGTGCGCTCTTCTGAAGGGAGTGACTGGTGTTTGCTTTAAAATATCCTGAATAAGCAATATACCTGATTTAATCTCATCCATCTGAGAAGGGCAGCCTGGTGACTGAGTAGGAAAGACTTCTGAGTTTATGTCTGGAGCCCTCTATTTATTTGAGCTTTCCTCCAGGCTCACACTGAATCCACTTCCAGTTAGCTAAGGCTGTAGATAGCTCATTAGGTCTGCTCATTAAATGGGTCTGGTCATTTAGACCCACAGAGAACTGCCACACCAGCAGCCAGCAGGACACGTATGTGGATTTGCAAGCAGTTTATGCTGGTGCAAGATTGGGCTGCAACCACAAGTGTCTACTCCAAGCCCATTTCCTTCAACTTGCTGCCCTGTGGCTAGCAGCTGAAAACAGAAATTCTTGATTTTAATAGGATTGTTTTCCTGGAGGCTCAGCAAAGTGCTCATCTGACCAGTGCTCTCCAGCAGGATTCAGCCCCTTGAGTCACTCAAGCCAAACCATCCAAATCAAAGACCTCCAGCTTTGGGAGATCTGGAGCGTGTGCAGCTCAGGCTACATTTGAAGACCCTGGGAACAACCTCCCAACCTCTGCCTGTAAGATGTTATGGGACTACATGAAGAGGGGCTCAATTCAGTGGGATTCACACCCCAGCTGCAAACCAGAAACATCTCACTTCTAGGTACTTACCAAACTATGTGTCATTTAATTATAATTTAATGATACACAACTTAGTCTTTATTTTTTCCTCAATTCATCTGCAGTCAAACAACTAAGATTAAAGATCTGGGTCAGTCTGATTAAGAATCATACTGAGGCTGAAAATAGCTATGATTTCCAGACTATAGACTGAGATATACAGCATTAGTTTAAGAGGAGAAGTGCTTCAGATGCTGAAGTTACTCTGCCTCTAAAGGCAATGACCAAGGAGAGCTGTAAGAGCAGGCTGTAAGGTCACAAGTGTTATGCAGGAGAGTGAACAGGATGCAGTAGAAGCCAAAGGCAGAAAATCATTTCTGAAAAGAGAATTCATGGGGGACAGGCCAACCCAACAGTCTTGGACATATTCCTCATTCAGGAAGACTCAAATCACTGATCTTCTGGCATCAAGGATTCCCTGAAGGAAAATTCACCCTGTATTCCCCCAGATTTTTTTCTTTCTTTTTCTGAGCACTTGGTATTTGGGGAACAAGGTATAGGGCTGGATGGTGCTTTCATGTGACTTGACCCAGTGTAGTTCTTTTCTGTTTTGATGTTATATTCTCTGTGCCATAAATCCATTTGTGAAAAAGCTGTACACAACCTAAAAACAAGTATCAGCTCTCTGGAGTTTAGCCATCCTAAGGAATGTAATAAACCACTATAACCTGTCATAAAATTCCCTGAGATAGTAAAAAAATAATATGGACTGGAAAGGTACTCTAATTTTAGACTAGTTTCTCTGTAAGTAAGTCTTGATCTAATTCCCACAAAAACTTTGGTTTCATCTCCTGCATATACTGCAATTTTTTTTTTTAATATAGAACTTTTTTTTAAGGGTTGAGATCCCAAATTCCTTCAGGCTACCTACAGAGGCCTAAAAATAGCAGTAAACTTGAAAATCAGACAAAAGGGGATTTAATGCACCGAGGACAGTCTGGGGCTGGTGCCGAAGGAAGTGCAGTTTCCAAGGCAGTTGGGCTGGAAGTTTATTCACTCTCCCCCTGCTCAGTTTCACAACAAACACTGAACCAAAGGCACTGTAAAATTAGCTCTGCTTTTCCTTTAGAGTTGAAGGACATCTTCTTGCTTCTCAAAAGTTACGTAAAAAATCTGGACTGCGCCACTGTAATGCTAATGATGGAGCCGAGCTTTCTGGAGGAAGTCAGAAACAAAGCTCAGAGAGGAATGAGAACCTCTGTTGTATGTGAGTGGTTAGCCATGCAGAAATGCTTGGGCCACAGCCTCTAATGCAAACAGGTGTCACACTATGCTCTAAATACTCCTTGTAAAACACCATGAATCCTCTAGAAAAGACAGTCCACCCACAGCTTCACACCTGCAAGAAAGTACTCCTAATGTCTTCCCCCATGAAGCAAATACCAGGACTGAAAGCCTGTGGAGGTCTCTGGCTTCAATGGCCACAACCACCCACCACCTCAACCACTATGAGAAACAGCAGAGCAGAGCAAAATCTGCAGTGCATTAGCTAGCATTAGGTCAGGCTAGCTTGTGCCATATAGTGTTGGATGATAGGTTGGACTCGATGATCTCAAAGGTCTCTTCCAACCTGGTTAATTCTCTTCTCTTCTCTTCTCTTCTCTTCTCTTCTCTTCTCTTCTCTTCTCTTCTCTTCTCTTCTCTTCTCTTCTCTTCTCTTCTCTTCTCTTCTCTTCTCTTCTCTTCTCTTCTCTTCTCTTCTCTTCTCTTCTCTTCTCTTCTCTTCTCCTGCAGATATCCATGAACAGAGACGCTGCTGGCACTACAGCAGGGCAAGCAGATTTTGCCATGTGACCAGAACATCATCTGTACATGCAAGATGTCTTCACTTGACTGCCCTTATAGTTTGAAATGTCAAAATAAGTTCATGCTCTATGTGAGGCTGTATCCTCACACTTGATGGTTTAGTGAAAACAGCAGTCAGAAATCATCCACACAGGGGAAATACAGAATAAGAAAGCTGTAAGACAGGCTTGGAAGTGGCACTAAACCCTACCTCAAGGTTTCCATTCCCCTCCTGAAATTTCAGTTAGGGCTCTTAACAGCAGGGAAGCATGTGGTGCCTTTGAACATCTACCACCAGGAGGAGGAGAAAGTCATCCACAGGCAAATGTTTAGCTGCAAGGACACAACAGGGCCGTTTCACAAAATCTGGATCCCAACAAGCAGGTTCTAGAATCCTGGGGATTCCCACAACCCACAGTCGGAACAAGCTGTATCCAACCAGGGCTTGTCTCCCTTTGGGTGAAAATGTCAGCCAATTAAGCTTTTTCTGCCTACATCACATTAGCTCAAAAAGCCAAAGAGGATCCCAGCAGAGCTCTCTGGGAAGTCTCACCTCAGCAGATCTGAACCCTTAATATTAAAATGTTACAAAAAACCCAGAACCACTGCGTGGGTGACCCAAAGCCACCCTGTGAATATTAATCACTTGTGCACACTGAATACAATTGTCTCTCCAGTATGAAAAAGCTTTCCTTCTCAATTATTGGAAAGTGACTCCCACAGTTCAATTTAAAGTTTAAATTTGGAAGGGACAGATTTTCTTTTCTTTTCTTTTTCTCTTTCTTCAATGTAAACCACATACTTGTAAAGAATTCATGGATAAGGTAACACATAGAGCTGTGATTGCGGCGTCTCCTTTCTGCGATACAATCAAGGATGTGTTTTCATCAGTAACAGTGGTCAGCACACCACAAAAATTACAGTTACTGACAACTTCTACTGTTTAGCCTGTACAGAAAATATGATGATGCAAATACAGTTGAACATGCATGTAACAATGGCTGGATTTAGGAATCAAACACAAGGGCACAAGTCAATGGCCATGGTCTCACTTAACCTTGCACTCGGTGACTCCTGCTTTTAGGGATCTCCTTAGCAACTAGACTACTCAAAAGCTACCTACAAGTGGCCATCAGGATTCTTCAGTGTTCCTAGCAGTATGGTAGGTAAGACTCAAAAGCCACGAAAATATCCCAGTTATGACTTTGCAAAAGCTGGAAAAAAACCCTCAAAGACAAATACAAAACCAAATTGTGAGGATGGGCAACAGTAATATCTAGGCAGAGACCTCACTCCTGACTACGAGGTTCAACCAGATGACTTTGAACAAGGAACACAGTGACAGGTCACTGGCCTGCAGATTAAGAGGTAAAACTATGTCCAACACTATATTACACTTGGCCCTGGGTCACCTCTGTGTA
Organism: Picus viridis; assembly: GCA_033816785.1. NCBI lineage: Eukaryota > Metazoa > Chordata > Aves > Piciformes > Picidae > Picus > Picus viridis. The sequence continues at coordinate 12,060,240 of CM066570.1, forward strand.
GTGTTGCTGTGGCCAAAGACATAACTGTAGTTTTGTGGGATCAGAATAAGTGAAGGCAGTTCAAAACACCAGAAAAAAAGTTGTGAAACATGCCTTGGACTACTACATTGTTTTTACAGCATAAAATGTTTTACAGCATTTTGGGAAATGGTTTAATGTCCATAGTGGTGTCAGGTTGATGGTTGGACTTAGAGGCCTTTTCCAACCAAAATAATTCTATGCTTCTATTCTATAAGGATGTATATGGCAGGCGATGCTCCAAGTGGTCATCAAGAGTGTGAAGCCCATTGACACAGTGTTGAAAGACTGAGAAGGGCAGAGGGAGCTTGTGACCAAGTACCAGCTGGCACAGGCTGAGACAGTGCTAATCAGCACGTTATGAAAAAATCAGTAAGGCCATCAGCTCTACATTTCAGCTTCTACCATCTCAGGTAAGGTAATCACCATGCTCTATTTCACATCAGAGGTGTCAAGTAAAGATGAGCAAAGTGCTAAGACATTGTGGGGCTGAGGACCCAGTACAGACACAGGTTGATAGCTTCCCTCCTCTCACCCCATTCAAAGCTACTTAATTGGGTTCACCAGGGAACTAGTGAGTACTTTGTGTGCAAATCTGGATTTCCTTTTTGCCCCATCTATCAAACACTTAATAACAGTCATTTCCCTAAGCTTACTAAAGGTAAGCTTGGGCTAACATAACTTCATTGCTGACAAGTATCTTATCCTTACTGTATGCTGCTAGGATTAAAGACTTGGAAGAAATTTTGACCTTTCCAAAGCTTTAATTTTTTTTAATTTATACGTGGTAATAATCAGTGCTGAGACTCCTTATAGCCACTGTCTCCAAGCTCAGGAGAAGCATCTAGTGAAACCAGCCCCATCGAGTGATTTCCGTCTGTATGGCTGAGGCCTCACAAAATGCTACGCAAATTCGTGACTTTCCCTAAGTGCCGCAGAGGAATCTTAATGCTAAGACAGGCACCAAGAAGAAAAACAAATGCTTTGCTCTTCACCAGTGACACTGTTCTCTTTTTCTTAAATGCACTTGAAAGAGGGCTGGAGGCAGCAGTTGCACCTAACAATCTCCATGAAAGCTGTTACGCTCAAGGCTGCCAAATAACATCCTGTTGTTGGTTTTTTTTCTTTTTCTTTCTGCTTCTTGTTGTTCTCTTGTTTTTTTATCCTGCACTGCCTTGATGGAGCACCAAAGGGGATTTGTGTTTTTGCACCGTAAAAATACCTCCAAGAATAAAAAGCTGGTTTTGAAGTACAAAGCCACTGTTGTGGGACACTGCAGCATCTGTTTTAGCATGTCATTCTTATATTTAGAAGCTGTGTATCTTCACAGATCAAACACAGCCGGTAAGTCACTCAGCAGTCCCTTCCCATTAGCTCTCACAAGCCAGTTCAGTCAAGGAGGGGGACACGCTCTTTTCACCCTCTAACATCCCTCCACAAGTGGGGGCTGGACTTGATGATCTCCAGAGGTCCCTTCCAACCTCTAATGTACTGTGATACCTCTGCAGCCCTGCACCTCTGCTGCCGAACGCTGCAGTCAGCCTGACTCTCGCTGCCCAGCCTGGTGTCTCCAACGCTGCTGTCCTGCCAGCAGCTGAGCCTGGCGGCAGGGCACGAGCCTGCCAGCCTCCGACCTTGATGTAATGCGCAGCTTTTTCTTTTCTGGGTCAGACAGCATGGAGAGTACACACTATATGGTGTATGTAGGAGAAACCATGCACTAAAATCAGGGGAGCTGCTCAAGCATGCAATCTGGTGCACAGCTCTGAGCTGCGCCATCAGATTGTTCTGTCTGTGTCCCCTGGCCATGTTTCTAAGTTGGTGCTCAGAGCTAGAAAATAGTGTATATAAAAAACACCACAGCTAGCCTCTTCCATTAGATGGCTAGACCACTGATCTGAGAAGACCCAGCAAGCCACATAAATGAACTTAAAATGGGTGCAATGTGCCCACCACATGTATGCCACATGTGGCTTGTACAGGACTTGCAGCTCCTTTTTCCCCCTCACTAAGAGCAGTCTGCCACTCAGCTGTAAGCAGAATTGCAGTTTGCAGCACAAGGCAGTGCTGTGTAACTCGAGCAGGCAAAACACAGCCAAGACAAGCAGGGCAAAACATAATAAAGACCCAACAGCAGCCATCAAAGCCAAGATCACAGGACTTGTGTTTGGAGTACTCAAAGGGCACCAGACAGAAAAGTTCATCTTGGCTCTGTGTTTTCTATTAAAAGAATGAAGGATGAAGGGTATGACATCCTCCTTGGCTAGGAGAAGCAGCATCTTCTCCATACCTCTACATCTCTCATCATTTTCCAATTTACAGGGGTTGAGTACTGTAGCTTGCAGGACTGGCAGTCTCCTGCAAGGGGACAGCACTGATATTTTGCATAGATGAGAGTATCAGCTCAGCTCAGCAGAAGAGTGAAATTTCAGCCCAGAGAATGTTTACCCTAGAGAGGAGAGGAAACACTTGCAGGTTTCTTCTTTGCTCCGAGCCACAAGAGCTGAGGAGTGCTTACACATGTGCAGGCAGGGGAGGGTGACAAGGCAGGCAGGGCAGAGGACAGACACAACCAACGCGCGCGAGCTCCTGAGTGAAGTGATCAGTTTTGGCAGCTACCCTGGAAAAAAAAAGCACTCTCAGCACTGCAAAACATGCAGGAAAATCTTTAGCTGGCAAATGCAGATTTATGTTTTCCAGAGGCAATGAAGAGTAGAAAAGCCCCAGAGCTGCAGATAAGGAAAGGAGCATTGATGGGATCAAGTCAGCTCCAGAGACCAATTAGTTCACCTCTCTCCTGAATACAGCCCCACTCTGTAGAAAGGGGGTGTTAAAGGAAAACAGGGCATGGAAGAACCTAAAACATCTTCATCTACAGACACAGCTCCTGGTTTAGGTGGAAGCAAACCGCCTTCCTTACCTGAGTAGTTTTCGCTCTTCTGCCCTGCATGCTGTTACTGTGGCTGATTTGTGGGTTGGTGGCCCCTTCGGAAAGGCAGTGGGATTTCCTGCAGGGCAGCGTATTGTAATTGCTGTAGGAAGGCGCGTCCTCGGCAGTCACTGATGCCATCTTATGGCTTCCGATATCTGGGATGTCAGACACTAAATTCCGGCAGTACCCTCCAAAGGCATTTCGCGGGCCTCCGTTGATGGCAGCACTGGGGGATTTGGGGGAATACAAGTCGCTCATAGAGTTGGCGCGCTGGCAGGTGACCAGTGCCTGGGGGCTGCCACTGGCCTCTGTTCCCCGAGTGGCCTCAGCATCCTTCTCCTCGGCCAAGCCCAGGATTTCCTCGTTGCTTGTTAAATGCTCCTGGCTGAGGTCAGAGAGAGAAAACTCCAGGCTGTCCTCACGCCAGATGTCAGCCGATTTGGAGCGCTTCTTCTTGAAGCTGGCTGTCTCCATGAAGTTTGTCCCATTGGCCGCGTATCGATGTGACCTCCCGTCACCCTCCACCAGGAATGGCGGCTCATCCCCATAGAGCCTGCTTTCCTCTGAGTCAGGCATGCTCTGGACAGAGGCAGCAGTGAGGACAGTGCTGCTGTCCACGCTGGGAGTGATGGAGGAATCAGTGTGGTAGGAAACAGGACGCAATCCCATGTCCATGCGGTCCACCCAGATTGGGCTTCCAAAGTCCTCTAGGTTGGCTTCCTGGGCAAAGGGCTCCAGGCCATTCTCTGCCAGGGACTGTGGGATGCTGGGGGTGCTGCTGGAGCGGGTGCTCACTTCCGAGTTACGGTGGATAATTTTTCCAGAAGAAGCGTGTCGCGTCCGGCGAGAGGCTTTATTGGAGAGGCGAAGAGAGCGGGAAGTGTGCTTGCGGCCCAGGCTGGTGTGCTTGTCTCCATAGAAGGCATGCTCTACACTCTGGCTCTCTGCGTTTCCCATGGCGTCACAGTCTGCAAGGGGAGACAGGGGGAGACTGTTAACTGCAATAACCAAAAATGAAGGCAAGAAGACACATGGATGCCCCCAAGCACCCAAAAGAACTGTGTGGGTTTTTTTCAATGATCTTGTTCTAATACCTGCACCGCAGCTTCCACTGCGTCTCACAGGATGTGCTTTAAACAGCATCAACTATCCCACAGAATTAATTGAGTCAGTGACTGTTATTAGCAAACTTACAGATACAACACAGGTAAATCAGTACATAGGAAACATTCAGATTATAGCTATGCTGGTGTAAATGAAGAGCGTAGAAAAGGACTGAACTGTGAAGCTTGGTGTGAACTGTGGAGATGTCCATTCTGTATACATTCCCTTGATTCCCAGCATTACTTCCTCAACTTAAAAAAATCAACAGGGACTGTTTATCTGCATGTAACAAGATGCCAAAAAGCAGATGGATATACACCTTTATCTGACATTTCACTTGTTTTGTTTTTTCCTCTAGGAACTGTGAATTGAAGCACCAAATTGCAAAGTTCCAATTCAACTGTTCAGCAGCAAGCTAATGATAGGCCTGATTTCTGGAACAAAACCCAGTACAACATTAAGCACAGGTACAGAGAGCCCCACACAAGAAAGCCATGTTATGAAAAATAAATTAGCATGAGTGACTCAGACTGTACAAAAATAACCTCTCCTTCCTACTCACTCTGAAGCAGATAGATAGATTTAAGTGCTTTGATCTAGCAAAGGTAAAACTGAGCTGGTGCATAGGACTGGGTTTCAGTCCCCATCTCCATAACTAGCCTCCTGCATTATTCAGTTGCGCACATGCTGCTGTGAAACAGGTTTCCCTTTTAGAAGATGGGAGTGATGATCTGGATTCTACCTTGGAAAACACTGAGGTCTGTGATCTCACTCAACAAATGTCAGGAATATTTTATCAGTAGTATTGGCTCCTTTCTGCTAAAGAGCAAGAAGAACAACAAAAGTAAATGTTAAAAGTACATGGCCACTTCAAATTAAATAGGAGATCCCAAATTACACATAACACAATTATACCTAGATAAATAGTCCATGAATCTTGAACAGAAATTCCAAGACAAAATTTCCTTATTTTGAGGTTTTTCCACTAGTCTTGGTTGGAAAAAAAAAAAAGCTGCCCTGTCAGTAAAACAATTTAGAGGTTTTCATTCTTTGGGGCAATTTCCTCTCCTTTAACAGGATGTGCCAACAGGTATTGAGCCAGATGCTGGCAGAATTGATGTGATCATGTATTTTCCCTCACTATCTAAATACTCATTATTGCTGCTGCACAGAATTAGCCCTATATAAATTACATAGAAAGTGAGGAATTAGCTGTGTTAACCACAGGCACACCACTTCTACCATAAGCTGCCCTCAGCGCAATAGTAGGCCTGAACTTCTGCAGTGATATTTCTGACCACAGACAGAGGACTGAGCATAGTGAGTAGAGAATAGTCTTGTAGGTCATGTCTGAGGCTAAAGATCTGTTCAGTGCAACAGGCACCTCCATTAATATCTGGGCATTTCTGTATCTAAAATAAAAATAATTACCTGGAAAGTAAACTATACCAGGAAATACCCTGTGTCTACCGAAATTAGTGGCTGACCTCCCATGAAACTTGGTTATCATGCATCGTTTATAACAATAAATGCACTGAAGAGAGGGTTCTACTCTAAAAAAAATGGCATCGTTACAAACCCCTAGAGAAGATTTATTATTCCTTAAAAGCTACAGCCCTTTGATATGGACTGCCCCGAAAAACAAATGTCAGCTAGCTTTTGATTCTAAAACATTTAAAAGTACTGCATTTAAGTACATTTAAAAGTTCATTTTAAAAGTACATTTAAAAACTGCATTTTATCTTCCACACTGATGCCTAAAACCAAACCTCAATACTCCCCTTCTTGCAAAAGAAACTCTCTCAGGGTAATGCTTTTAACTGCTAAGTCTGAGAATCTTGCTAAACACACTAATTCAACAGGATTTCCATTGGCTGCAAAGCCCATCAGAGAACACAGCCACCACTTCAGTATCTAAGGAGAAATAGGAATAGAATAAATAGAATAGAATAGAATAGAATAGAATAGAATAGAATAGAATAGAATAGAATAGAATAGAGTATTAAAAGTCCTCTTGAAAAATTGAATGAATGAAGAGTGGCTCTTTACCTTCAGAAACAGAGCTGCTGAAGGGCAGGAGGATCCCCCTCACACCACACTCTGAGGAACAATTGCTGATGAAAACGCCAAGCAACACAGCTATGGAAAGCAGCCCCGTGCCACCACCGCGACGTAGTCTCCATGCACACTGGGCAAAATTTCACCCGGCCAAAAAGTAACAGAACCACAAGTGACTCGGCAAGGAAAGGAGCAGCAGCTCAGGCGGCATCCCGTGAGGAAATAACGACACTCTCACGGAAGGAGGAAAGTCTTTTCTCTGCAGAGGCGCAGGAATGTTTACTGAGTGATTTCACACAATGAGAAGTATCTGCTAGATACCGGCAAGAAGTGTCAGACTTCAAAGTAAAGAGCTGTCCCTTTTTAATTCCGTGGATTGGCACTTTCAGTGAGGAGGCATTTGCAAATCCCGCAGACGGCTATCTATCCTGCCATTAGTCCATACCTCGCTCCTGCATCCAGGAAGAGTCTTTGCCCTAATCCAACTGATTCCCCTGGCATTACTTTGCAGGCTTGCACGAATGCTGCGTGGGGGGTGCAAGCGGTCAGCAGGCGAGCATGGTGCAGCTGATCCAGCTGCAGCTATGCAAGACAGTGCTACCCCCATGGTTTGTAACCATCCCACAAGAGTCAAACGCACTGAGTCAAGCTAAGGGTAACCACTTGTGGAATTTCTAAGACCAGTGGCTCCTCCTGGAATGGATCTCCATCCTTCTCATCCTCATTTTTGCCTCCCCCCCGCCTCATTCCTGGCTATTTCTACCAGTTACCCTGAACCAAATTCAGGTGCTCATGCAGCTGAGTCCACTTAAACAGCACTCAACAAAACCAGAAAACAAACAAACAAAAAAAGGCAACAGATTTTATTAATTTCTTTTTGCTGATATAGTGGGTTCAACTGGCAGCACAAGGGTGCCTATCTGGGGACACAGAGAAGAAGGGACAGCAAGTGGCACCTCCACTGTTTTTTGGCAGCAGTGAGCTGTTAGGAGAAGTGGAAAGGCAGCCCTGAAACGGGAATTCACACTGGCATCCCCAGCTAGAAGAAGCAGGCACTGAGCAGGGGAGGGAAAAATCCAGCCTTCCCCTCCCAGGGGCAGCAGCAGACACCCTGGGGCAGAAACATCTTAAACTGCTGAAGCTATGACTGCCAGATGCTGCCTGTCTGCAGCTTAACTGAATTTAGCACACTCAACAAAAAAAAATCTGTATCAAATTAAGAAAATGAGTAATGTTAATGGGGGCTGCACGGAAATGCTGGTAGGACAAAGGCTCTCCTTGTTAGCTCACTTGCCAAATCCAAAGGTGACCGTTAAAGACCTACCAAGGTACCACCAGGATACAACATAAATCAAGTGTGACACATCTTGAAGCTTTAACAGGTCTGTCGTGCTCAACCAAGGATTGTGAAGTGTCAAAAATCTGGTTTGAATTATTCTCTAAAGCTAGCAGAGATTAGCACACGCAGACCATGCACTGCAAGCAGAACGAGCTGGAAATTTATCAGCAGAAAATGTCGATTCATCAAAGCCCAAACTTTTCAAGGGAATAGACTGCTTTTGATAAAAGGCTCCTCTGCTCCAAGAGGGAGAGATTTAAAAACTGAAGCAGGCAGACGAGCACGTCTCCTGGAAGAGGCACCGGCTCAGTGACTCAGTTGCTTGCTGAAGATGCAGAAGATCAAGATTCGAATCTGCAGCCCAAGACAGGCAAACAAGGGGCGGCAACTCGTTCTTCCACATCCTCAAGAGACAGCCTGACCATCAAGTTACTGGCTGTTCTGGGAAAGGGCTATCCTAGAAGATCTGCTTCTTCCTAGTTCAGATCAGGGAAAATGTCAACATTGTGGTAGTCTTCAAGGGGCCAGGAAAGTCACTGTTTATCCTGCTTGCATGTCCAGAGACAGTACAGGGGTTTGAGTCGTTGGGGTTTTTCAAAGCCAAAACTTAAGTCTGATATCAGCATTAGGAAGGAGAACACAAATGTTGGAAAGAACAGTATTCCCTACATCAGCTACCCTAAACAGGCAGACTGACCTCTAGATGAACCACTGCATTTTTGCTGCATGAGTCTTACACGAAATAGTTACACATGAAGACGATCACATTTTCAATGATCACTGATCACAGCCCCCTCGAAGAATATAATTTTTTTCTGAAGACAGTGATCTTCCCCTAATATTAACTATTCCTTAAAATCATTACAAAACAAAAATACTAAATTCAATTAAAGTTACTGACTCTCAAACTTGCAAAAAGTTGGGCCATTGAATCGCAGAAGAAAGTCTGAAATATATGAACTTTCCAACCAAATCTGAAGCACCTCGCAAGACAACAGATTGCTAATTTAAAATTAGATTCTAGTGGGAGGCCCTGGTGACAAATCTGTATTTTTCTCCCAGAGCAGAGCTCGAAGGCTGTGAGAACCTGAACAATGACTAAAGCCACAGTGAGCAATGAGCCTACAGAAATAAACCTCTACTAAAATCTGCCAGCCAACAACAAAGATTTTTACTGAACTCACAAGAACCACACAGAAAAACGTACAAGACTAATAACCAAGTGTGAATATACACATTTTATTATAATTAAAATGTACTTTTTCAGAAGGGAAAGAAAGAGGCTGAAATTGTACACTAAGCCTTTGAGTTTCTCAGAAACTCCAGCAGTCTATTCAATTATTTTCAATCAGAACCTTTTAACCAACCATTTCTTTTTTTTTTTTGTAAACCACTCTCGCTTACTCTAAAGCAAGGGATGGACTCCAAAAAAGGCCCTTCAGGCAATTCCAATAAGAGGAGGGAGAGAGGGATGTCATCAGTAGCTGCTTGACAGCCATTCAAATGCCTTTGTATTGCTAAATAGGTGTAACCAAATGAAGACAGTTAAACAATTTAAGCACAAATCTGAGAATTTCCAATATGGTGATTTAAATTGGAAATTCCCACAAGGGGGATTCTGTAGCAAATGAGCAGGGGACTCATGGCTTGCTCCTTTGTCCGGGATCTTCCCAGATGCTGTGACTATAATTCAAGCAACTCCTGGCTTGGAGAGGGTTGAGAGGCCAGTTCTTCTTGTGCCCAGTTAAGGGCAACAAAGCTGGTGAGGGGTTTGGAGCATAAGCCCCATGAGGAGAGGCTGAGGGGGCTGGGGTTGCTTACCCTGGAGAAGAGGAGGCTCAGAGGAGACTTTATTGCTCTCTACAACTACCTGAAGGGAGGTTGTAGCCAGGTGGGGGTTGGCCTCTTCTCCCGGGTGGCCAGCACCAGAACAAGAGGACACAGTCTCAAGTTGTGCCAGGGGAGGTTTAGGCTGGATGTTAGGAAGAAGTTCTTCATAGAAAGAGTGATTTGCCATTGGAAAGGTTAATTCTATTCTATTCTATTCTATTCTATTCTATTCTATTCTATTCTATTCTATTCTATTCTATTCTATTCTGATGCAGCTTATTTTCTCCCCTCCTGTGAATCATTACACAACACAGTAAACTCCTCAAAAAAAATTTAAAAAATATATATATATGTATATATATGGACACACATGTACCTTCCAAGGCAGTACTGGTATCCAGTGCAACCTTCCCCAAGAGAGCTGTGGCATTTAGAGGTATAGAATTGCAAATGATACCAAAATGAACAGTTACGGGGACTGCAGAAGCTGTCAGCACCTGCCACTCAGCGACTCCATTACTCTCCCGTCAGAGTCTATGACTATATGCCAAAAACCTGGGGAGAAAAAGGGGAGAAAAAAAAAATCAGACAAAGGTTTAGCAGGAATGGCTATACAGGAAGACATCTCCTGCCAGATCCTGTTATCATCACTTACCTAGGAAACACTGTGCAATATAGCACGCAAATGCTGTGCTTAAATTTGAATGGTGAAATCTGATGATGGCAGAATAAGTGAAAAACCACGTCCTGCACCAACCGAACTACAGAGCATGGAGAGTTCCTCTTTCCACTACTTTGTGCAATAAAAATTCCCCATAGACATGAACATGCCACTGCAGAGGACAGTCGGCTCTGGCGGTGCTAGAAAACCTCAGCTCCAAAAACCACCTGTGTCTGAAGAACACCAGGAAAGGCACCTGCCAATAAACCAAGGTTTAACTTCTGGCAGCAGGAAAGGACCCAACTTCCCAGGGAACAGGCCCAAAATGAGAAGACCTCAGAGGAGACTCTGCAGACTGTCTAATTTACAAAAAGGGTGGTTATCCAAGCAGGGATTTCATTAACATTTTTCAAGGGCAAATCAGACGTGTAGGGCAGAGCATTTACAAGCATTTTTGTGCACACCGAAAGGATCATGGGTTTAATTGCATTCACTAAGGCACAGATACAGGAGGCCTGTCTGCAATTCTTTGTACCTAAGTCATAAGAATAGTCAAGTTACACAGAAATGTGCACTCTTGTGGGTAACAGATCCCAGCCCTTTCTTGGCCCAATACCACTGGCAAGCTTCCTTGCAAGTGCATCAGCTCAAAGTTCAGTCCTGTAAGATACCAAAACCCACAAACACACCAAAGGAGAAATCTCTCAAGTCAGTCAAGTCCCCCTTCTCCCAGCCAAAGACTGGCAGTGAAACATAACTCAACACTGTATGCAGAGTTTTCAGAGTTATAAATTTTTCTCAAAAGGCTCAAGGAACAAAAACCCTGAAAGAGATTACTGATGTCCTTCGTGTTATTAGAGCTGCTTGGTGGGGAAATGGTGATTCTCACTCTTGGTTGGACTCTCGAAAGACATGAGAGTCACCAGCTCCTATCTAAAGGAAAAACATTTTCATTTGCTATCTTCTCCATGTTCTTGTCTCTGCTCCCCACCTCCTCTTTCCCAAAGCTCTTGGTTGAGATCTGAAAAGCGGTTCACTAATTGCTTGGGAGCTGACAGAAATTAATAAAATGAAGCGTATTTATATTGAAATGGACTCATTATCATGCCAGCTGCCAATAATTTACAAGATGGGAATCTCACTGACAAACAAGGTCCTATAGGCAAGAGTCTTTCCACCTGCATCCACCACACAACAAGGAACTCTACAATGTGCATTCCTCACCTCCCAGGAAAAAGGAATTGTGACTATCTTATTTCAGATCCGACAGCTGCTGCCACAGAAAATTTGTCCAAAAGAAGGAAAAAAAAACAGACATGGCTCAGTATTATATCAAACTTTCCACCTTGAAGAGGCTTTTGAAGGGTCTGGAACTCAGAAAAATCTGCTCCAGGCTGAAGCAAACTCTACGCTTCTTTGAGAAACCAACTACAGCGCCACCTTTCTACACACTGGGTGTGATCCTCTGACAAAAATCATTCTTTCTCTTGTGGTCATTTGTTAAAAAGGCAGGAAGATCCAAATGAATGTTTACAGCTGGATACTGGATTATCCAAATGCTCACCACACTCCAGTACATCAGAGGAGACAGCAAAATCCTTTGCCATGAACAGATGAGTACTTTGCACACACAGCTCCTTGAGAGGAGAAGGATTTATCATTACCAGCAGATTCTTTCCTGAAAAGGTCTGTTCCTATTAACTTTTACAACTTGGAGAGTCTTACCCAAATGAAGCCAAGACATACTTTTCAAGAAGAACATCTTTTTTTCATACTTCTCTTTATCTCCCGTTAATACACGCTGAAACAGTCCTCACTCCCATGCTTCCCAGTTCACCCTGACAGCCTCAGCTCTGCCATAGCAGAAATTCTAGTGGTCTGCACAGTGCTGAAGCAGCTGGGACGAGGCCTTTCCTCTGACAAGGTTTTCACAAAAAGGGTTGCCTGTGCTCCTCCATCAGGAAGAAAGGCAGAAGAAAACATGAGCATGGCCCCATGGCTCGCTTCCCAGCACAGAGCTCTTCTCTGCACAGGACATATTTGCTCCTGTGGACACATGCTGTGACCAAGGGAGAAGCTGACCATGCATGTTCAGACCACTGGTAACTCACCAGTAACTGTTCTGAGGGAGATGGACAGCTGTAAACATTCATACAAGCAACAGTTCATCTTGCTAAAAAATAAACATCAGGTAAAATTTTTCTAACTTCCATTCTCAACAAAATATTGTCATAGAGATGATTCCTGCAAACATGGGGACACACACACATATGGACAACTATGCACATACACAACCATATATCCATGCATGTATGCCAATGTCTACATACATCAATGCAACCCTTCTTGTTCTTTGAAGTTTTGGAAGTAGCACAGCTGTATTTATTTCATAGCCACAAAACAGTGCCTTGAAAAATCAGGCCAAGGAGTTCCCACAGGGCTCATCACACAGCAACTCAAGTCAATCCAAACTGAGGAAGCTCACAGCAAACCACCATGCATGGATTAAATGAAGGCATAGTAGGGAAGCAGAATATCTTAAAGGAGCACCTTTTTATTCATCACATCTGCTACCTGTGATTCTAGGTATAGAAAAGAGAGGTTGGACTTTCACATGGTGGGAGCAGTTTGCAATCCCAAGAGATTAGGGGGAAAAAACCAGCACACCAGTTTTCTTTCTGCTTGTGGACACCTGACATTAACAGTAATGCATGGAAAAGATGGAACTTGTCATTTTCTAAAAGCCTCCTTTCCAAAGCAGAACCCTTCCTTTAGCATGCAAGTATACCCCTTTGTCCAGTGGACATGAAAAGTTGGCTAGAAGAAATACAGCTCTCTTTAAACTCGATTTTTATTTTTGGATTTTATGATGCATCGTGTTTCTCAGATTCCAAACCCAGCTGCAGATGTGAGATCAGTTGGTGATTAAGCAAATGTTCATCCATTTTGAGAAGTCCTTGGTAATTCTATCACAAACCATCAGGATGTATATTTCATACAGTAGTCATTTCACACAGAAACTATTTAATATTTAACAGTGCCTCTGGGCTGTATTCCCCATCCATGATCCCAGTTCCACACCACTGTAACTCTAGTGTTCAATCCTGCCTCCTGAAATGGAGAATCAGGCCCTTTGTTTGTAACTGGAGGCCACATTTTGTTAGCCTTTGTTACCTCTAGTTAATATGAATTGCTGCTGAAATCAATCTATCAAATTACCTACCCTGAGAAAAAGGTAAATGTTCTTAGTATGCTCCAGGGTCCTGGTGCCTGGCTTTCCCCATCCCATCCCCCTGGGCTGCCCTCGATGAAATGCTACACAGCAACCCACAGGATAGGGATGGAGAGGGAGGAAGAGAAGGAGGAAGGGTGTTCTATTTCCAGATCTTTGTCTGAGAGGGCTTGTCATGACAGGGCAGGTTCATAAACACATGAGTTCAGAAGTGTAATTTAGAAATGCTCCAAGCATCCTTGTTCTCGGCGCAGTCACTGAAACTACGTATGACACCAAAGTCTGGGACCAACTCAGAAGCTGGTTGACTTTTAAACCAGTGAGCATGTATTACAAACATGCTGCTTCTTGTGTTTTCTTCCTACAACATACACAATGTCATAGAAACCTTTCATTTGTGAAAAAATGTATTTTAAAGCAATCATGCTTTACACTACCTGCCAAAGGGAACAGCTGCTCCTGAAACTGGAGTCTAATGATGATGACCAACAGACAAGGCTGGGGGGAATACCTGCACATCTGCAAGAACTGGCCAGCTGAGCTAGAATTGCAAAACCCCTTTGCAACCATCTCACTAACACACAATCTTGGTGTCTGTCACAGTAAGGAGAACAATGCTGAGTGATCACTCTAGATGAGGAGGAGGTGAAAGAAAGAAAAAACCTCCTTTGTGGAGAAGTCATAAAGAGAAGATGTAGGAAGCCTTTTTCCTCTATTTGTAGCACCACACCTCTGAGAATTTTTAAGGGGGCTCAAGAAGAGGCAGAAAGAGAGGGAGAGAGGCAGATCCATCGCAAGACCTAAACCCTCCATATAGCTGACAGTCAGTCATCCCCAAACTACAGCTACAGAAAAGAAAACCAGCAACACAGCACTGACAAAGCACTGTGGGGCCTTGGTAATAAATTAATGGAAGAGAAGAGCAGGTAGCCTGAGGGAAAGCCCCTTCTTCAGGGTTTCTATATTTATACAAGGGGACATGAACCACTGACATAGTTGCAGGTTTGTTCGGTTTTTAGTAATTTTTAGAAGTACCTGAACATGTTTTAAGTCTTTCTCCTTCCCTTCACTCTCATTTTTAATGGTGGGAAAATCCCCCTTTCTTCCCTAAGGGAAATCTGCAAGGTTTTTACACGTTTACAGAAAAGGGCAAAGCAGGGAAAGGATTCTAATTTCAGATCATCAGACATAAGCAAATCTATGGGAAGCCACGAGGGCAACTCCCTGGAGCCTGTGGGGCAGACGAACAGCAGCTTGCGCACTGCATCCTGGGAAGCGGAGGGACTGTATATCCCACTCTGTGGAGCTGCAGCCAGCACTGAGGCACAAGGGAGTTGCAGGGAGAAGGATCCCACTTGGCCTCCATGGAGAACTGGAGTGAGAAAGGTAGCTATAAAGACTGTGTATGCATTTATGTGTCTCTTTGAAAAAGAATGGCTGAAATGCAGATGAAATAAAAATGAGGTGTGTTTTGTTTATTTACCTTTGGGTTACACATTATTATTAAACTTTGCTAGAAAACAACTTTCTGCTTGTGCCAAATGAGCAGAGAACAGCTGGTACACAATGAGGATGGAACATGCCAAATGCTTAAAAAAAACCTCTTTTTAAAGAAGTGATAAAAGAAGTTCAGACCAGGAGACAGAGCCCTGAATGGATCCCTCAGAGTTCAGGATGGGCAGCTGTAGGATGGAGGAGGGAGAAACAAAGCAGGACACGGCACACTGTGTATGCACAGAAGAAACACTCAGTGCTACAGTCTCCAGCAATATAAACTGAAACCTTTGTCTTGAGTGACCAGGGAGCCACTGACACAGGATGTGAAGGGTAAAAATGTTGCAAAAAACAATTAAGGCAAATAATTGAGGGAGGGGTACTTGGAGAGGAAGCATTTAGTTTATATCCTTGTTTAAGCCCAGAGGTAAGTAAGCTGATTTTCAAGCAATGCCAAAGACCTCACACAGATCATTAAGATGGTGCCTGAGATATGAAGTATCTAATTTTAGATACCCTGACTTAAGTACTGGGGAGAGATTCCAGAGGTCTGTAGAAAAACAGGTAGCAAATTAAACTTGGGCAAATGCACGATCAGAGTAGCTTTCATATGTTGGACACACTTTCTCTGATAAAGAATGAGGTACCTCACTGAGGTACCAAAGCATTTCAAGGCATGCTCTATAACTAGTAGAAAGGATGTAAAAGTAACAACAACTTCCGCAATGAGGCCACAAGTGAAGCATTATAAAGGAAAGCATTGAAGCAGAGGATGTCCTTTTAAGTTTACAGCATGCCTTGATGAAGTTTCGGTACCAGCAACTCTCTCCGTGAGCTCCTACTTTTAAATCAGGACCAGCAAGATTCAGCCTGCACTGAAATCGTTTGCCAGGGACAGTGTGCCAGAGCTAGGACAGAGAGGCCAGCAGCTACAGCAGGGCTGAATTCCTGCCTGGCAGTCTGTCTGCCTCCTGCAGACTGAGCAAGCAGGGGAGATTCCGCATAGTTCCTTTTCTTCTCTGTGAAGCATGAATACAGCACTCTCAATTGCAAAAAGACCCAAGATGGCCACAGCAGAAACCACGTGTGAAACATCCAACACTTCTTGAAAATAAGAGAGGTTATTGCCTGATGTGTTGGCAACTGTTGCCTGATGTGTCGGCAACTCCACTGTCGAGTTGCTCTGGTGCAACCGGGCCAGGTGGAGATGCCTGGGACATCAGCTCATCCAGGGCAAAAGACCGGACTATCAGGTTCAATGTCTACTGAGGGCTCCCACCAGGGTTGCCAGAAAGGATGGGAGAAAGAAAAAAGGAAGCTTTTGTGAAGAGGCAGCCCTGCTTCACAAAATCCAACACTGGGAATTATAACTACTGTTTAATCAGAGTCCAGAAGGAGAGGCAAGTAAGCATACGACCAATGGCTGCCATTTTCACTTAGCGTGATGATATCAGCTGTAACAAAGCATGTTTCTCAGCCTAGCATTGTCAAAGCCCTCGCTACTTCTCTAGCACACCGAAAGAAAGAACAGATTCCTGCAAAACTCACCTGGTCTGTACCAACTTGGCACTGTCAAAGTTAAATTAAGCATTCAGATTTCATCTTGCACGTCCTGACAGAACCTGATCACTCAAACATCATCACAGAGATATATCCACACCGCAGTTAAGTTTATCTGGGTTTACCGGTTTTAGTCACAGCTTGTACATCACACCTCCTGACATAGCTCTGCTGATAGCTCTTCCCCAAGGGAGGAACACACAACACCAAAGGCTGCACATTGGGTGTTGTTTCTTTAATTAAAAGGGGGCAAAGCCCATGAGGGGTGATAAATCCAGGGGAAGACACCTTCGGGGCTGAGTGGGTGAGCCAGCAGGGAGCACCGAGCCTTGCCATGGAGCACTGAGCCTTGCCATGGAGCAGGGAAATGGACCAATCAGTTAATGTTTTTCAGAAAAAAATGTCAAAACTGCAAAAGGCAGGCTAAGGTAGCTCTGTGACGGAAAGCTGAAACTCATCAGCTCTGAGCATGGCCTCAAAATAAAAGGGATGCTTTGCCTTCATTTTCAGTAAGGGCACAGGGAAGCGAGGCATGTGAATCCCCACATCTGAGGCTTTGGAGAAGCAAAATTCAAAGAGTTTAAAATGTGCCAGTCAGCAGGAGTTTGGAATGTGCATCCCAAAACTATAAGAGAAGCAGTGCAAGCAATTACAAGGGTATGTACAAGAATTTTGATATTAAAACCAGTGGATCAGGATCCTGCCTGGGACTGGGGAACAAGCGATCCCAGCAATGACATACCCGCCCGCCTGGCTTCAACGGCACGCAAGGCTGGAGAGCTCATCTGAGAGAGGGAATAGGGAACAGCACGGAAAGAAATGAGAAACTGAATAAAATGCAACATGGATTGTGGCACTCTGATCACTTTCTCCAACAACATGACCCACTTTCCAGGGCAAGAAAGGGCAGAAGACATCTGTCCAGGAAGCTGCCAGTGAAGCTGAAGATTATGAAAACTGGCATGGTAATTACAACAAGCATAACAATTTTTGCAAAGAGGTCATGCTGAAAGGAAAAATTACCTGGCTCAAGGCACCAGGTTATACAATACAATACAATACAATACAATACAATACACCAGGTTGGAAGAGACCTTCAAGATCATCGCGTCCAACCCATCAAACAATCCAACCCACCCAACAACTAGACCATACAGCCAAGCACCCCATCAAGTCTTCTCCTGAACACCTCCAGTGAAGGTGACTCCACCACCTCCATGGGCAGCCGATTCCAATGGGCAATCACTCTCTCCGTGTAGAACTTCTTCCTAACATCCAGCCTAAACCTGCCCTGGCGCAGCCTGAGACTGTGTCCTCTTGTTCTGGTGCTGGCTGCCTGGGAGAAGAGGCCAACCTCTGCCTAATGTTTTTAATTTTTTAATGTTTTTAGTTTTAGTTTAGTTTTTTAATGTTTTCAATGATGACATACAAAGAAAAAAAAAAATATATCAGTGACTTGTGCTGATGACAAAAAGCTAGAAGAAATCACAATACCGAGGAGTCCTTTTGTCTTGTATTGATCCCAGAGGACTGTAAGCTCCTGATGTGGGGGAAAAAATGACAAACCAGCAAATGCAATCAAAAGATGCACCATTATGGTTTGTCCAGCAGAAACACAACTGAATGGTGCCACAGCAGCCATTGACCTCATCTGGAATAACATGTGCAATCTTTGTCATCCATGGCAAAGGTTAATGCAGGCCAGGCTACCTTCAAGAAAAAGGCAGGCACAATGAAGCACAGAGCTTCACTCTCAAAGCAAAAACAAGATGAGACTGTCTCATATGGCAAAACAAGAGGCTGCAAAAGGACATGATTTATGTCCACAGGCAGAAAAGGGTAGGTTTAAAAAAAAAATCATAAATTCAAATAGTTACAGTGATTTCATCCTGACAAAAGAGGCAAGGCAAGATTAAAATAGATTGTGCCTTCTTCCCTCTCCTCTTCGCAAATGACCTCTAGACAAGCAGCAGCCCCTGGTACTCTAGCTCAAGTAGAGAGCTGACCTAAAAAGCAACAAGCAACCAGCACACACATGGGATCTCACAGGCCAAGAGGCACACAGCAGCAGGTCCCCATCATCCCAGTACGACTGGTGCTGACCCTGAGAGCTGCAGGTGCAAGCCAGGGTGATATCTCTCTCAAATACACTGCAATGGAGAAGGATCGAAGACTATACAGGATTTGCAAAATAATTTCTCTTAGACAGATTAAACCTTGCCTCTAACGTAACAAACTTGTAGTCAAATGTGAAACAAGTGTACAGCAAGGAGGCAGCTTTATGCAGGAAGGAACCTCAGTGGATCCAGCTCACTTCACAGTATCACAGTATCACCAAGGTTGGAAGAGACCTCACAGATCATCGAATCCAACCTATCACCACAGACCTCATGACTAGACCATGGCACCAAGTGCCACATCCAGTCCCCTCTTGAACACCTCCAGGGATGGTGACTCCACCACCTCCCTGGGCAGCCCATTCCAATGATGAATGTCAATGTCACTTGTTCATATGATTACTGCTCTGGATTTCCTGAACTGACCAATCTTGGTGGGATCCATAGATAACAGCTGTGTCAAGGGAGAGAGTTCATCCTTTCAGTGATGTGAAACTCAAGCTAATACTGAGCAATACAAAAGAAGTAATGTAATGATACTGCTGAATTAGTCCTCCATAGTTTGGCAGGCACAGTGGCTCAAGTCCTCCTCTGGCTTTGCAAACTATGGTCGATAAAGGTAAAATGTTATTCTTGGCACACACAAGATACCTGTAGTCAGTGAAAAGGCAGAATTGCCAGATGGCTAGTCTATGGGTCTTGAACCTTTGAGCTCCTAACATCCCAAAGAGTACACTGCCAAAAAGAGCTGCAGTTTTCTTCTTCTTTTGGAAACGACTGAAAAGGTATCACCAGAGAAGGAGTAAGGAGAGGTGTCCCAAATCCAAGGAGGGAATTTTCCAGCACCAGTTTCTCACTGTCGCTTACTGTCTCAATATTTAAAAATCATATGAAAAGCATAAGCAACTAATTACAAGACAAACTGAGGACAACTTTTCCAGGAACATCTAATAATATAGTAAATCAAGAAAGCCTTCCATGAAGGCGTCTCCCACAGGAGAGGTAGAAAATGGAGACTTCAGACTAGAGGACTTTCAGATGGAACCCCTAGTTTTGGAGGAGTGACATCCTCTCAGGTATAGGATAGAAAGCAACATTCAAGAGCATGCACATGTGCAGGAGTGAGGGTGGAGAAGACACCCTCTTTCTCTGTTTTATTAGTCTGTCTGGAAAATTAAGTTTTCACTTGAAAATACTGAGTTCAAGTCAGATCCACAGTTGTAGTGATCACTTGGAACCTTGTGCTTTTGTCTAATCCCACCTGGGAGCTCTAATGACACAATATCACTGATCTGCAGCCCTCCAAAGCTTATAATCAGCTCCAGAATTTCTTAGCTGTCCCAAACTCTCACACCACATTTCAGTGAATAAACCATTCACCAGAGAAGAAAAATTGATTGCCTAGCCTGAAGTGAAACATTACTGGAAGGTCACCCAGCAGATCTATATATTAGAGTGAGTGGTACAGATGCTGCTTGACTGGAGCACAACCAGAGCACTGGTGAAAAACTGCTTACTGTCAGCTCTGGTTCAATGCCTTTTTTATAAAAGAAGGTCACTAAGAAAATGTTCTGCCTTAATATTTATAAAAAGAACATTTTTCTTACCTGTAGAAGTTTCTGCAGGGTATAGTCACATAAATGAAACATTATCCGGTGCTAAAGTATTAAGTGGGATTCTTTTAGGAATGCAAAATTCTCACGGAACAATAGCTGCACCTCTTAAATAATGCCAGGCTAGTGAAATATCAGCCACACCATCAAAGGAAGACACAGTAAATCCACACAGCACTTGATATTTTCAGCAGTAGTAAGTGTCATTCCATCATTTCAATGCAACAAGTTGGTATGTGGCCCAAAATAGCCCTGAAAGAAAATAACCAGTTTCCTCTTTAAATTTAAAGAGTGGTAGATGATTTTAGTAGCTGAGAAAGCTACTGGTATTTTCTGTGGCGTCATTCCCAGCCCAAATGAAAATAAAAGTTGCAGTCAATGTGTACACAGTGTATTTGCAGACACACTGACCACATTCACCTATGCCCACGTTACAAGTGAATTATTCAGCCCACCTGAGCTCGTAACAGTTCCTGAATTCATGTGGCTGGCATCTGTCCAATGAATGGAGTGATCTCCAAGCTTCAGGAAAGATCATACTTTCCCAACAAATTCCCAGTGCTGTTTTTGTCTGCATGTGTAGTCCTCACTGTGTTACCAGCTGAACTAATTTTTACTCAAATAGATGTTAAAAATACTATCAGGGAGCGTTAAACTCAGGCCTCTTGAAAGCCACCAGGAGAGGTAACTCTACTGTTCCTTCCACTCCTCCAGCAGCCACAGCCTCAACATATCTCCAGGCTGATCCTACAGACCCAGAGCAGAATGAGTAACTCAGTTTGGCAGGAAGTGTATAGATCTCAAAGACAAAGAAAAGACTATTGCCATTTTAAAGAAGAATTTTAAAGGAAAGACCTTTAAATAGGGACCAAAAGGGAAACACAAAGGACACCTTTACAAATGAGCTAAACAAAGACTCCTTGGTTTTGCTGTGCTGTACCAGCCTTTGCACTGCTTGTTAGAAGGCAATGTTCTTTGTGCTGCTTCAGAGGTCTTCACTGTTCAAGTTTCCAGATTGGTAGTACTGACTTTGCCCTACTGATGCTCTGGTGATCTCTGGATGTTTTGCCATCAGAGACAGTCTTGCCACCTTAAAAGATCACCTTATCACTCAGCACTGATGGGCCCTACATCCCTTCAAGTCACTCAAGAGAGAAATACAAATATTTCAGTTGCAATTCTCCCTTCCACTTGTTTACTTGGGGTTTTTTCCACTACTTTTCAGAGCTGTCTCATCTACATAAAAAGGTGGGGGAGAAAAAAATCCAGTATTTTGTACTTCATCATTTACAGTTTTCAACCAACTCCTATAAAATCTTGCTCAAAAAGGTTAAAAGAACTCTGTGAAGTGCAAGAATCTAAGAGCAGTTTTAAAACTGAGGCCAGACCTACATTACGATTATTTTCCAGCACAGCTATGTCAGTCACAAATTTGATGGAGCACAACCTCTGATTATACCTGCAAAGGCCACGGAAATACAGTTTTAGGGCTAAATCTGTAATAGGACATGAGCTGGGTTTTTTCCAGAGAGAAAGACAAGCTCAGAATAAGCTCTTCCAGCAAAAGTGCTGGTTTGATGGCATAAGAGCCAGCCACCTCAAGAAGGCTTTGTACTGCTGCAAGGAGGCTGCACTGGTGATGTGCTGTTAACACATATCTGACCTTACTGCACCAGGCTCCTGCACCTGCCCTCAGCAAGGCAATGCCTTTCTTCATTCCTCCACCAGCCCTATTTCTTTCAGTTTGCAAGGAGAGGAAAGTAATTCTTTCCTTTGTTGGTCCCTGTTGCGCAAAACTTGGGCTACTCCTAGCAGCCTCTGGTTGTTGCAACACACAGCAACAGAAACACTCCTCTTTTTGCGATACTGCAGCTGGTTGTTTCTCATCTGTGAGGCTGCCAGCTTCTGGCTGTGCCAAGGGTGGGCTGAAACCCCAGGTCTGTCAAGGGAAGAAAAGTGTCTCCCTCCACAGTGCTGACACCATCCGTTTCTTCAAAAGGATACTGTCGAGCTTATGCATATCAGTCGCACTCGGAACAAGTCACCACATGAACAATCCAGCAAGCCTCCCACCTGCAGGATAACAGCTCTCTTGAACACCCTGCCCAAAAGCATTAGTGAAATCAGTGGAAAAGTAATGCAATGGCCTTTGGATCAGGCCCCCAAAGAAGTATTGAGGGTTGAAGAGTTGCACACAAAACCAAAAAGCTTACGAATTGCAGTAGCAAATTCTTCCTTGCCTCGTGCACGCAACTTTCATGCCAAAATGGAGAAGTCAAAAGGGAGCAAAGATCAGAAGGAAAATAATTATCTCTGAAACAAGATGATTATTTCTCCAACTTTTCTAAAAATAATTTCCTCAGCAGCCATTTTCAGCACCCTTTTCTTTGTCCCACAGTCACCTCACCGCCTGGGCTGCACCTGAGCCTTGAAAGCTGGCTCCACACTACAACGAAGACTCCTTCTCTTCCTCCCCTTCTCCTTGCTCTGGCCCAGGACACTAGACAGCCCCAGTGAGGAGAAAGAAGCAAATGCAGTGAGAGGCAGTGCTGCTGTTCTCCCAGATGCCAGCTCCTAGCATCACACCTGTAGCAGTCCCAGGCTAGCACAACTCACTTTTCCATTTAAAAAACAGAACAAAACAAAACAAAGTGTCCTTCAAAAGAAACTCACAGGAAGTATTTTGAAAACATCCCTGTTAACACCTTATATATTTTATTTTGTTTTAATACCTGAAGTTTCCACCACAGCTACATTCAGGCAGGATACCCAAAAAGCAACCACTCTCACTCCTTGCGCTAAACTTGCACTAAACTTTTGAGTGTCAAAAGTAATACAGCACAGGCTGGAGAAAAATCATCCCTCCTTTCAGCCCATCTCACAGGCTGCAGCATCCGATACACCTCCCTTCTGGCAGCATCTGCAAGGTTACAATTAGCTGCCAGTATTTATGTAATCTTATACAATGCAGCAAACAGTAAGTTCATTAACTGTGACATTTGTGGAATTTCTGCTGGTTTCTTTGCTCCAGAGGCTTATACTTATAAATGATACAGAAACCTTTGTTTGCTTCCCTTGTTTGCAGCCCTTCAGACAGATCCGCCGACTTTCTGAGTCTATTTCAGGTTTAATTATTAGATTAATGTATACATGCAGTAAGTCCCTTTTAAAGGTTATAAAAACATTTGAAGTGTAACTTAATGTTTAAGACAAGAGTGACACTCCTCCAAGCACCACCCAAAATCCCATGGCACCGATTAATATGTGGGATGGATATTGTTTAGCCTGACCACTTACTGCACAGCAGGTCGCAAGGGAGAGGTAATTTAAACCAGCTGTGTCTCCAGCGGTTTTTGAAATGAAACAAATAAACTACTACAGCAACGGCTGGAAACACGGTTTCAGGCCAGTTTTATACCATCCCCACTCACTGTGAGCACTGCTTTAATCTGAAAAGTCTGAGTGATTTCATCAGACAGACGAGGGGGAGGGGATGGTGTTAAAATGTGGCTTTTGGGCCAGATCTCATTCCCTGGGATGGGTTGTTGGGGCCGGGAAAAGGCCCTGCGCATTGCCAGCCTGGCAGTTAAGGGGTCAACAGCAAGCACTATGATGAGACCTCCAAGTTAGGGACAGCAGTATGCACTGTTGCTGCTCCTGAATACCCCTGCTGTTTCTGTGCCACAGCCAGAGGGAAAGAGGCAAACACTTCACCCCTCTCCATCTCAGAGGCCATGGAGCAGTCCCCACAGGAGAGGGCTGTGAACAAAAGAAGGCAGGCATGAGGTCTGGTGCGTTGTATCTACGCCCAGCTGTGGGAAACAAGGGAGGCTCTCGATTATCACTTCACACACAGGTTTTAACATGCCTGAACATATTTCTGCCTCTTAAAAAAAGCCAAACAAACAAACCAAAAAGCCCATGAAAAGGAATGTATAATAATTTTTGCAGAGTACCTTTCCACTACAGCTTGCAGAGTCTGTCCCTTCAGGTACTTTTCCTAGTGCAATGTTACTTGTGAAACATTTTACACAATGGGCACCTTGAGCTATCGAGGGAATAAACTCCTCCAGCACCACTGGCAACTTAGGCAGAGGCCTTTGCTGATGGCCCCCATACCAGTGGGGAAATTTGAACACAGAGGTCAAATTAATATGAATGTTTGCTTACACAGGAGATGCAAGAAGCTGAAGTGGCTGAATGCACATCCAAGTGCATCCCAGTGTTATGGGTTTAGGACTGGGTGTCCTACCATAGAGATAGAAAGTCCTCAAAGGGCTAGACAGTCTAGGGGGAAGCACAGGATATTGCAATTTTTGTGATCCCATCCCATCACCCTTCACTCTCCATATAACCAGACATCACAGCTAATTCTCTTTTCTCCTTCCTCTCTCCAGGCATGCAACAGCTGCTATCTCTTGTGGTTCGTGGGGGAGTTTGCGGCCTTGGCTGGCAAGCTATTTTGCACAGCTATGCTGAGTATATATATATATATATATTAATTATTTTCCCCTGAATACCTGTTGTATTTCTGTATATATTTGTAAAAAGCATTCATATTTAACCCCTGATTCTGTGTGAGTGCTTTTATCTTACTCCCTAGGGGGTAAAATACCTTTCTGTCCTTTTGCCCTGGGCAGCTCATGGCTCAAACTTGGACACCCAGGATGCTGGATTCAGGCGTTTGGTCAAACACTTCTTGCAGCACCCACAGAAGGCATACACATAACGTGCTGCAACCATTTTTTAACATCTACTGAAACAACTGAAAGTCTACCTGGATGGCTCAAACATTACAACACAGAGCTGTGTACACTGGCAGGGAAAAATCTTCACAAGAATAGCTTGGCTGTGGGCAGGCAGAAAGCCATGCTTTTTGGAGCCATTCATAAAAGCTGGTGCCTAATCTTGAGGCAGGAAGCACCGAGAAAAAAAACAGACCACGAGGCAGCTAACAAGATCTAGAATTCTGGAATGGGAGGGAAAGGGAAAGGGATTGCAGTTAATCTTCCTAACGAGCAAAAAGGCTGGGAAAACTCTAGGAAGGTTTTGTGTGGGGATTTATACACTCTTGCAGGAGCTAACCAAGGTTAATAACCTGCCTTTCTTACAATGCTGCATGTAAATACACACTCCAAGGGCACAGGGCCAACTTTGTGAGTTTATGCTCAATGGTTCCATTTTGATCTTCATCCTTAAATCTTGACTTCCAACCACGTTTTGAAAAGGAAACGAGTCCTGTACTTGTCTAAACAAGCAGGCAACACCTGCTCCGGCGCTTTTAGTTTTACTGTATTGTTTGGGGTTTGACTTCTGTTTTCTAAAGCCCAACCTAACAGGCTTAGAGAGACAAAAAAAAAGCCCATAATCAGTTTGAAGAACAAGAGAGAAAAAGACTTTATTCATTCACTCCTTTGTTTTCAGGAACCTTATCCTGACATTTCTTTGTCAGGATACATCATGAAAAATGCAGAAAATGCAAACACAGGTGGGATAGTTCTTCAAGGGGAAGAGGTAGGCCCCTGCTTTGGCTCCCAGTTTCTTCTGACCAAGACTGTCTTCTGGAATATGTCTGTATCCTTTTACTGGATTTTTTAAAAAGCAGGGAAAACACAGAAGCATCCTGCTTGCCAAGTTTAATTTGTTTATGCAAGATATCCAGAATCCATCCTCTTTTTCCCCACAGAAATCTGATTCCCACTCACAAGGAAGACATTGCTCCTGTACTCAGCACTTGTTAGGCTACACCTTGAGTACTGTGCCCAGTTCTGGGCCACTCAATTTAAGAAGGGCATTGAGACTCTTGAACATGTCCATGAAGGGCAACGAGGCTGGGGAGAGGCCTCGAGCACAAGCCCTACGCGGAGAGGCTGAGGGAGCTAGGATTGTTTAGCTTGGAGAAGAGGAGGCTCAGGGATGACCTCATTGCTCTCTACAACTACCTGAAGGGAGACTGTAGCCAGGTGGGGGTTGGTCTCTTCTCGTAGGCAACCAGCACCAGAACAAGAGGACACAGTCTCAAGCTGTGCCAGGGGAAGTTTAGGCTCAAGGTGAGGAGAAAGTTCTTCACAGAGACAGTTGTTAGCCATTGGAATGTGCTGCCCAGGGAGGCGGCAGAGTCACCGTCCCTGGTGGTGTTCAAGAGGCCATTGGACAGGGTACTTGAAGCGATGGTTTAGTAGTCACGAGGTGTTGGGTTGGACTTGATGATCTTTGAGGTCTTTTCCAACCTTATTCTATGATTCTATGAAATTGTCTCCCATCAGACTCAAGGAATTTTTTTTTAATATAAACACTCACATGACTGAGGTTAAGTATTCTCCCACCGTGTTACACCAAGGTCAATATTTCACTTATCATTCTGACAAGTAACTTTAAAGAAAGAAACAAGATTTTTACATTATGCAGAATTCCAGGCAGAATTAGCCCCTAATTCAAGCAAGCAGCTTAAGGCACAGATCAATGTGAGACAAGGGTTGCTAGCACAACTATGGGCAATGAAGTCATCTTCAAGCCACTATTTTTTCCAGGGGACTCTCAGATGAAGATTAATGAAGACATGAGGACAGTTGCTAGAATAGAATAGAATAGAATTACCAGGTTGGAAGAGACCTTCAAGATCGAGTCCAACCTATCATCCAACACTATCTAATCAACTAAACCATGGCACCAAGCACACCATCAAGTCTCTTCCTAAACACCTCCAGTGATGGTGACTCCACCACCTCCCTGGGCAGCCCATTCCAATGGCCAATCATTCTTTCTATGAAGAACATCTTCCTAACAGCCAGACTAAACCTCCCCTGGTGCAGCTTGAGACTGTGTCCTCTTGTTCTAGTGCTGGTTGCCTGGGAGAAGAGACCAGCCCCCAGTATAAAATTTTACTAGTATAAAATTAAGATAATAGAGTATTTTCTTTCCCCTCACTCTTATTTTTTTCTGATTTCATGGCATTGTCTTGATCTTTTCACCTGTTAGCAAGGGATCATAAAGATCAACAGGAGGGCTGGTTAGGGTGCAGCAGCTAAGCCCATCCCCATGGATGCACTCAAGTGGGGCATACAGGCTGAGCCAAATGGCTTAATGCTGTGTTTCACCACTGCTGCTGTAGGGGTGGTAACCTCCAATAGAGAACCAGTAGGGACAGCTGCGGGCAGTCACTGACTCAGTGCCCAGTTTAATTTGCTATTACAGAAGACAACACTCGTAGCTACCTTTTCTCCTGCGCTTTCAGGGCTGAGCACTCCATGTATGGCTGCTGCCTCGGCCAGATCCTATGGCCTTGTGGCTGCTCTGGTGCACACCACAGCTAGCCAGAGCTTTAGAGACATGAAGAAACCTAAACTCTGGTCCCTACGCAACATTTTTGGTAACAAAACCAAAGCCAGTTCTACTGTGACTTTGCAGAGAGACAGATGCAGTGGCATCAATGTATAGGTGACCTCTACTACTTCACCTGAATCCCCTTTGCACAGGAAAATCTACTCTACTGGTGTCCTTGGTATCACTAAAACAATCACACTGAAGAAGGTAAGGGAAACCTCACCCTAAGCAGGGAAACTCTTACACAGGAAGCCTACAGTTCTCCAGGCATTTCCACAGGGACACAGCACTGGCTCAGCCCTCTGAGCATCCTCACAACTTCAGGAGCTGTCTGCCCAGCTCCCATGGCACAGTCCAATATAGACTCACATCCCTGACACTAGCCCACTGGTCTGTGAGAAGCTGGAAGCATCAGTGGTTGTTTAGTCAAAAAACTTCATTCAGTTTCTCTACAAAATCATGATAACCCAGCCCAGGCATGTGATTTGTATGCCTCACACTCTTAGAGATCCAGCTTCTCACATACATTTATGTTTAATCTTTTGAGCACCATTACAATGTCACAATGAAAATAAAATAACAGCTTTCAAGTGCCGCTGTTGAGCTAATCACATTCAGCCAGAAACAAGCAGAAAGCTCGAGTCCTCAAATCCACAATTTACAGTGAATACAGCTAATGCTAACAGGTAGCATTTCAAATCCCACTCTGTACTGCTGAATAAATTTGATAATGTTATAGAATGCTGTCCCCTTGGGCAGACCTATTTTCTGTTATTAGCCTGATGAAACAGCCTTCAGTACCTGCATCAGTTCACCTTCCTGTTGTTTTCTTTACACTTAGCACTGTTGCCTGTTTTCACATATTCAACAAGATTTCAGGACAGTCACCTAAGTGTGGGGGGGGATGTTTTTCAAAGAAGGGCATCTGCCTTTAGATCTGAAGCCCCTTTTTTCTAAACTTTTAAATTCTAGATGATTCTGTTCAATCACAAACCAAGAACTTCAGCATGCAGCCCCCAGGCATTCTGACAGGTCTGTTAGTTTCTTCAATTGTGAAGCTTAAGCCAAGGCTGACCTTACAGCAAAGGTACAAGATTAGGGCTCCACTCTCAAGTTCCACCGATCCACTCACAAGTATCTTAAGTCTCCCTGCATCTCAAATCTCCTTTTATGGATGGAGAAATTCCTTTTCTCCATCACTGAAAAAAGTCAGAGTAAATCCATTTATGCAAGTGAGCTGCTCAAGCAGGTGACATGGTGGTGACAAATATCTGGTTAGAAGGGACTATGCTCAACACTGCATAATTTCATCAGAGCATCAAAAAGCACAACGTCACTTTACTTCACATGCAAAGACTCTCTAAAATGAAGTGAAAGGAATCATATGCACCTCCTTAAGATGACCAGAATTATTCTGATATACAGACTTGTAGGACTCACTCAATTACTTTGAGATAATATTGCAATAAATTGTAGGTCAGGCATGATGGAATATGAATCCCTGGCCTCTGGTATTCATCTATTAGGTTTAAAAAGGGAGGTCAGAAGCAGATAATCCTCTTATTGTTCTATCAGTTTTACCAGTTGAGACTTTAAATGTGAAATTTGGTCCAGCTTTAGCAATAAAAAAAAAACCTCTGGCTCTCAAGAGCTCCATCTGGAAGCCTCAGTGACCTTAAGGAGCATCCACAGCATCATGGAGGCAGCAGTGGGGTAGGTCCTGCCTTCAGCATCTACCAGGTCAACCTAGCTATCCCTTCTGGCTTTTGAAAGCCCCTCAAGCAGGCAGCTGAGAAAGCAGGCAAGCGGAGAGGATGGGCAGGCCTCTGCACAAACATAATCATCTCTGAGACCTACAGTGAATTTTGCTAAAATCCCTGAGGCAAGAAGGTACCTTCTGGTGTGAAGAGAGCAGTGCCTCAGAAAGGCATGAGGCTCTCCCTGCTGTATCAAATTCTGAGCAACACTAAGACGTGACTAACACCTTTCTGCAAATTACAGCGAGGCAATTTAGAGAATGAATCAGTAGCTCTGGGAAGAAGAAGATCTTCTAAAGGCTTTTATCTTTCCACATTCAAATACATGCTCTTTTTTTTTTTTTTTTTTAAAGAGAATTAGATGAATTTATAACTTTAAATACCTGCTGAAAAGGTTTTAATCCTCAACTCCTCCTCACCAATATTATATGCTGCCAAAACCTAGCCTCTGTTGGATTTGTTTTACTTCTCTCTCTGAAAAAGTATGTTACAGAAAAGGACCAAAGCATGTAACAGAAAAGTCAATGGAAGCAACAGGTGGGCAAAGGTTTTAAAAATCTGATGCCACTCCCTTAAGTGACTCATTTTGGGGTTCAGTGAGCAAAAAAGTGCATTAAACTTTAAAGGGATTCCTGTACAGAAATAGCTCTCCACAGCTGGCTGGTCTCAGTAAGTTTAAAGTGAGATGCACACTCTGATGAGCAGGTTTGAGATTGCTCTTGAAAAGCTAGCTATCTGCAGTTTGCCTCTAATCTTGTCTAAATTACAGACAAGCTAAGGATGGCCAGCTGTGCTCCTCCTAAACCCACTATGTGGAGGAAAATCCCAGTCAGATGGGGGATATCCAGCCATCTCAGGCCACACAGGCTGTGGAACCATTTCAAAAATAGAATGATCAACCCTCAGGCTTGTGATAAACACAGCAAAGTCAGAGCAGATTCTGGTGACAAGCAGGGTCCAGCCCCTGTGACCCCAGGAAACCCTGGAGCTCTGAGTAGGACCCCATTCCAGGACCCCATATATTTACACAAGCTGGCAGGCAGGTCTTGGACATGTGGTCAGCTGAACAAAAATCTGTCCCCAAAGGCAATTCCTCAGACTTCTTGTTCCTCTTTTACACAGCAGCTGTAGGCTAAAACAATTTAGTGTAAACTGGAAATGTGCAAAGTATATCCAAGAAACATCAGAAAAACTCTGTAAATGCTCCTTAAATCTCACAAGCGATGTGTGAGGAGTCCATCTTCCTTTACAGAGGCACTGAGGCTGGGTTCATTCAGCATTGAGAATAGAAGGCTTAGGTGTGACCTAAGACTGAATGCCCCAAAAAATATTTTCACTATTTGAACTATCAGACATTAGAATAAACTCCCATGGGAGGTGGTGGATTCCCCTACATTAGACAGTTTGAAGGCCCAGCTTGACAGGGTGCTAAGCCATCCCATTTAAACAGTATTCCTACCCTGAAAGGTTGGACTAGATGGTCCTTGAGGTCCCTTCCAACCTGGTATTCTATGAATCCATGAATCCAGCAAAGCCATGCATGCAGATCAGGAGCCTGAAGATTTACTTGCATAATGTCACCCACTACATTTATGTTCTTGTCTCAAGAGCAGAAGGCTCTACCTCCCCAAATAACACTATGGTTGAAAAGCAACCTCCTCAGGACTTGAGCAAACATCCTCCACCATGTCTCCAGAAGGAAAGCCAGTGTCTGAGGTATGAGATGCCATCCCTTGATAGCAACTTCATAGCTCTTTGCTACACTACGTCAACCAACTACAATGTCCTCAACCTTTTATTACCATGCCATCTCTGCAGCTCTGTACATTTTAGCACAGAGGATGTTACTCTCTCTCTCAATAGGCTGCTTTGCAGTTTTGCATGCCTGACCACTGACGTACTTCCTACACGTTTAGCAAGTTATTACATCCGTGTTCCACACAGGCAAGGGCCATCTTATTTTGAAATGCTTTTCTTCTGAGACACCATCTACCACAACATCTACCCCTGAGAAGTGCTCATGGATCCTACGGCATTTATACCGAGTGTCTTTGCATCTGAAATCTCCAGTGTGGCTTGAAACTGGAGCTCCCAGCTACTTTACAGTCACACAAGGATACGTGATCCTTGCCTCAGGAGCTCACAGAGAACTGTGGCCATTTTCTACATTGTCAGAGACTCAGGTTTGGTGCTGGCAGGGGAAGCTATACAGTGCCTCATGCAAAAGGAGCACTCCCAGCTCCTCTTTCACCTCATACTTTGAGGGAGCCACCCAAATGGTGTTGACTAGTGAGATGAGCCTATCAGCAGGTGTAAAGTGGCTCAGCTTCTTGTTTTCCAGGAGGACTACACAACATACACCAGATGAGACACCAGCGACTGCAGCACTGGTCAGTATGCCCCATATGGAGAGGCCAACCCCTATTTCTAGCTCTCTCCTCCAGCCCCATCCCAAATCCTTACTGTCTCCCACAGTATGTTTGCTGCCAGCTTCTCCCTGTCCCCCTACCAAATATCTTTCCCTGGAAAAGGAGATCCCAATAAGGACAGCTGTAAGGTACTTGGAAACATGAGATTTCTTCATTAGCTACGAGGCTCCATGATCCCAAAGGAGGCTTCAGGTAGGCCTTCCCCACAAAGCATCAGTTTCCAAATAATGCTGCTCCCATCTCCCAAAGACGCAGCTCCAGCACCGCCAACCCTGCAGATGTTTTTACTCTCAAAACCATACTCCCCCAAACACCCTCAATTTCTTTCTTTTTGCTTGCCCAGAAGCATCAATCCAAAGCTGACTGCGGTAGGTACTGCGATTTTCTCAGGCTCGCAGACATCCATGCTCTGCTTATTCCCCACATTACTTAATGTTATTTTGAAATATAAGCTCCAGCTGTTTGAGTACCTACATGGATGTGCAACTTAGCCCTCCTCTGGCCTCACTCCTCTGCAGCAAAAAGACAGGAGGCCACGCTTCAGCAGAGGGGCTCCAGCCAGGGAGAGCAGCCGGCCCTGCTGGCAAGGGAGGGCAAGGGGCTCCCAGGGACATTGCCAATAGGTCCAAAATCTTCCTGTAGCTCTTCATATTTATCACAGAATCATAGAATGGTTTGGGTTGGAAGGGATCTCCAAAGATCATCTAGTCCAACCCCCTCTGCAGTAAGCAGGGGCATCCTCAACTAGATCAGGTTGCCCAGAGCCCTGTCAAGCCTCACCTTGAACATCCCTTTCAATGGGCCCTCACAGTGAAGAATTTATATGGCTTTACTCAGTCCAAGTGGCCCAAAACAACTGACTGCACCTAATTCTCAAAAATCTACTAATCCTTTAAATTTCTCTTTAAGAAAAAAAAAGAAAAAAGGTATAAAAACTGTTTTAACCAGTAAACAGAAGCGGAAATGTCATGCATTCATTCATATGCCTTCAGGAATGACAGTCTGAAGGAATACATCAAACAGGATGGCTTTCTAAACTTAAAGAAAAAAGCCCAGGCTAGTAAATTACAGTGATTTTTCATTCCATAACAAAGCATGCACACAAAACAGTGCTTCCCAGAAAAACATTAAGAAGAAATCATCCAGATGTTACTGAAGCATTGAGATTAATTTGCTTTAAAAAAAAAAATAATAATAAAGAAAAGGAAAGCAAGGAATGGCAAGGGAATGGCAAGGGAATGACTCCCACTGGCTTTTTGCTCAAAAGTTTCATCCCACAACTTCAAGAGAACTGACTTCTGCATTCTGCTTGGGGTCTTACACCAAGTCTATGTGCACTTCTGGTGCCTGCTGCCTGTGCTTGCATCTTACAGCAGCACTTTCTTAACTCCACTCTGGGATGCCCTAAAAGTCTACAAAATGCAATTTTCCTCCCACTTAAGGGAGCAAATAAACAAACAAACCCTCATAATTTTCATTGTTGCAGTTATGCACAAGAGAAAAAAAAAAAAGGAGGGGGGAAGAAGTGGGGGAGGGGGGACACACGACACAGACACACCTTTGTTACTGCTCAAAAAAAGCACATTGGTCATTTTTAACCAAAACAACCTTTGGTATGTACTACACGTCATGTACATTAAAAATCCTCAGAAGCTTGTCAAAGGTTTTCAGTGACCCCTTTAATTCACTGCATATACCTGCAATGATTACTTAATAATACCACCCCCACACTCCCCCCAGGAACCCTGGGAATAGTTAATGCTTCACATCCCTTGGAGCTTGGTCAGCAGGTTCTCTCCAGCAACCCTGGGGCTGCAGCCACATGTGTTGTGCCACACCAGCGCTTCCAGCTGCAGACTGGCTTCATGCTTGGATCTCTTCTCACCAGACAAGGTGGAAAGAGACTCACAAAGGGAGGTTAGCAGCCTTTCTGCAGGCGAGGAGCAATGGACAACCTCTGGTTTGGGTCTTCCAGGTTTTGCCAGTGTTCATGCAAAACCTGGGTGCAGGTGAGGGCATGTCTGATCCCTTTGGAGATGAGACTTCAGCCTCAAATGCAGATTTCCCATAACTGGGATAAACCAAAAAATCACCTTCTCAGATGCTGCAGGCCAGGAGCTGGCAAGCAGCAGTCATACAGCTTCATCTTTTTAAACTCGGATTTATCACTCAGCGTTCAGTCATTTCAGGTTGGGAAGTTTATACCACACAGTTGATGACCTTTGACGCACCGAATTTGGGGGCTTGGGCAATAGTTAGCACAATCCCCTGCGGGCTGTTAAAATCATTTTAGCTTTTTCCAGCTAGTTAGCATGTCAGTTAACCTGCAAGAAATGTGTCTATCATAAAGCAGTGCTGTTCTAATTAATTTTGTTTTGCAGTAACCATTAAACACACCTTCACCTGCACATTCCAGACCATGATCAAAATCCCTCCCTGTCCTGACCAAGATCTGGTCCTCTTTCCTTCCTGGGCGCAGGGAGATGGCTGCACCCAGCAGCTTTCCACCTCCCTTCCCTGCGGTGGCCTTGCACAATAGTCTTTGTCTCCCTTTCAGTGTCTAAGGGCCTGGAGCACTCCCTGAATATACTTTCCCTGCCCAGGTTAATGTAAATGAATAAAAAAAGCAATTTTCAGCTGGGAAGCAAACAGAAGGCTTATTTGTTTTCCCTTAGACTTGAGGATTAGAGGGACTCAGCTGCAGGACCACAGAGGGCTGTTTGCTCACCTGGGAAAGTATGCATCAGAATTTCAAAGTGCTACAGCAGTTGCTACCATAAGCCGTGAAGCCCCCTCTCACCAATAACCCAACTGCTGCTAGGATAGTTTCAGCAACCACAGGGTAATGTAGTGTGTGGAAGGAGAGACCAACACAAGGAGCTCTCTGCAACCTCCAAGAATGTTGGAGGCAGGTACAAATGCAAAATCTACAAGCTTCCCTTTTTTCTTCTCACTTCTGCTGTTTTATGGGCTTCCAAACACTGCTTTCTGGCTTCAAAGTGCTACAGACAAGGTCTGGCAACTTCCCTGACTCATCCATCCGCAGCTATGACTCACTGGGGCCCTACACTGCCTACTTCAGAGAGCCTTAGCTTTGGAGGGGTCACCCTCAGTGCCCAGGGCAACTACTGCAGTAACTACAACACTACCTGAAAGAGACATTTCCCTGTACACACAGGATGCTTTGGCTCCATAAAGGAAGAGACAAGCACAACAGAACCACTCACCTCTACCAGACGGCTGCCGTGGTCCTTGCCTGTCCTGCCTGCAGCTGTGCCCCCACAGCCATCCCCATAAGCTGAAATGCATCTAGGCAACAATACTAGTGCTTCAAGAACTGATAAAGGGAAAAGAACATAAAATGCTGTTTCACAAAGCCAACACTATTCAAGTGCTGTATCTGCACTTATCCTCCACTGTAAAATTCCCTCAGTAAGGGCGGCGTTTCCTCGCAGCAGTCATATGAAACCAAGCCCTAATAGCTCCAAATTGTTTGGAAGGGAAAATAGAAATGCAGAGCAACCTTCATGAGAAAAAAACGTTTCTGCTTCTTCAGCAACAAACACAATCATTCCCACCACCACAGTCACCTACCAGCATCACCTCGATCCCCTTACATCGTGAGAAAAGCATACCTACAGTGACGACACATTCCTATGCCCCCAAGTAATCCATATGCCTGATCTTTTGACAGACCCAAACTATTCCTGAAACGTCCCTGCTTGCAAACATTCATGCCACTACAGCAGTGAGTGATTAGGCTCACATCAGCTTATGGAGGTACTGCTCATTATCTGTAACTCGGGTGCACCTACAGCAATGTACAGTAATGCAATTTATCTTATATCACTCTTGGTGAAGTTGCACCACAGCACATTTGCTTTGCTCCTCCTAACAGTATGCACACAGTTCCTGCAGCCCAGCTAATGCTTGGCAATTTGTTAAACTCTATGAACATCACCATGAGTGTGAGCTCTTAATTGTCTAGACCAATGCTAGACAATGCTAGAAAACTGAAAAGTTAAGCCCCTGCTAATGTCCTATGAGCTAACCTCCAACCTGTCATCCCAACCTTGCTACTGGGAAGACCACCACAGGCAGCAAAGGAGCGTGGAATCTGCTGTGCATGTCACTGAGCCTTGTGAGCAGGCTGCATTTGAGCCCAGACAAGGGCTGGGCACACAGACCCTTCACGTGCTGGTAGCTACATGGGACCCCTCAGCCAGCATGTGCCCACATACATGCGCAGCCTGATGGCACACCACTGACCACTGCTGGGATTATTTATTCTCTTTGCTTTGCAAGGGCCTTCCAAGTTACCGGAGAACACTCTCGTTGAAAGCATAACTGGAAGTCTCAAAAAGCAATTACATTAAAAACACTCTGCAGTGAATCAACTAACTACCCTTTTGCCTGCAAGCCTCTTGCACCAGCCACAGCACCAGCCCGTGGGGATGTACTTCCATGACCTGCACACGCTGCTGAGCACAGAGGGAGACTTCATGTATGGGTACAAAACAAGAGCTTCCCTCTGGAAGGAAGACGGGTTTGTTAGCCATCATAAATGCTCCCCCTTCCTCAAGTCCTTCAACACCATCCCACTGAGAAGGCAAACAAGCAGCAGAGAGCAAGACTGCTGAGCCAGGGAAAAAGGATGTTTACAATTCAATTCAAATTTGAGATGTCCCAATCAATGAAGACCAAATGAAGACCAAACAATACATTCTGGTTCTAGAAACTCCTAAATCTGATGTGATCCATGCTTCGTGAGGCACCAACGAAAAAAGGGTAACTTCCCTTTTTTCCCCTGCTTCTGGACTGTTTGC
Source organism: Picus viridis (assembly GCA_033816785.1). Lineage (NCBI taxonomy): Eukaryota > Metazoa > Chordata > Aves > Piciformes > Picidae > Picus > Picus viridis. The sequence goes on from CM066570.1 coordinate 12,096,533, forward strand.
AGCACAGCTGGGCTAATCCCATTTCCACTGCTCTGTATGATGACCTCCTTAAACAGCTCCATGCTAGGATGTTAAAACACTCTAATCTATAAATAATGTATTCCTCTCATCCAGCAATGGAATACTGGGCCATAAAACTCACTCAAAACCACCACACAATCACCAATTTTACAAAATAGCACTGAGAAAGACATATCAGTAGAGTTGTTCTCTTTTTGGCTGAGTTCTTTTAAAGATTTGACACCACCATCTTACTTTTGCATTGGACTTTTTTAAAAAGCTAAGAGCTGATATACTCTTCTAGTGACCTCCCTTCTCCCTCATCAAAGACTTTTTCTTTTTTTGTGTGTGCTACCAATCCTCACAGCATGGCAAAAGACCAACACTAGACAACTAAATCAGAGCCAAAGTAAAGGGGGAGTGAGAGAGGGCTTGCTGTTGCTATACACCACGGGGCTTTGACACAGAGAGTGAAGTCTCATGATTAAGACTAGAGCTAGTATGCTGCTCCAAGCAGGGAGCTCCCTCTCATTTCTGCCCCTCCATCCTCTTGCTCCCAACTTCTGGCAGCAGGATGCCTGGGCATTCAGTGGACCTTGGGCCAACACAGGTCACTGATCCTGCAGGAAACTCTCTGTATTTTCCTCAGGATTCCTTTCCAAACAGCCATTACCTACAACTGAAGTTATAATGTATAACTTCATTTTAAGATAAATGAGTCTGCTCCAAAGACTGATACCTAGTAGGCTTGCTTCCACTGCTGCAACGGTGCAAAAACCAGTGGCTCTCCACGCTGCCGAAGCCAGCAGGAATCCTATCACTGATTTCCCAGAGCAAAAGCATACAGCTCACACACACACTCAAATGACACAAATTTGCGGCTTGGTAGATTATTTTCCAACAGGCATTCTGGAAAAATGAAGTGTTTCTGCATCAAAACAAGTTGGAATCCTCCTAAAACCAGATGTGCACCCTTTAAAGAGCAAGTTCCCCTAGGAAGCATAACCAGGCACGCCACACTTGGGCCCTTGGCTCCTTAGCTCCGTTTGCTGTGATTAACGCAGCAATTTTCCACACATTTTTCGTAAGGCACAGATCACTTTTAACTCCAAAAGGATTGAGGAAAAACAAGCGACCCACCAACACCCACAGAACCTGCTTGCTTGCTTCGTTCCACCGCACTGATCACATGTGAACACTTAAATCACTCCCGCAATACGAAAACACCGTCAAAGGCATTAATAGCTGCCTTGACAATGGGCTCCTGGTGTATCACATGAAATCATTAAAGCACTCACATTTCCAACAGCAACGACGTGACTTAATTCCCCCAAAAAGGTACACGTTATGCTTTGCCTCTGCATAGGAGGATTACTCATGGCTGATGGGTTGCAGCACAGCTCTGAATCAGGTCTGAACCCTGCCCGTTGGAAAGCAAGCCTGTGCTCCTCAGGAAGCAGAAGCCGCCTCTGACATTTCTACGTGAGCCCTGAAGACAGCGGGTCAGGACAGAAAGTCAGAAAAGGATGGCAAGTCAGGCCCTCAACATCAGCTAGCTGCTGGGGAAATAGCAGGGCCAGGAGACAATGCTGCCCACTTGGTTATTAGCCCTAATGCCTAGTCACAGTAATTGCAGGGCCAGGGCTCTGTACTCACATTTCCTGTCACCAACCAAAGAATTAGGCAATTTAGATTTAAAGATAGTAACCAGTATATGAAATAACTTTGTAAGTGATCACAAGTAACTAGGAGAAAAATGAGCAACCTGATACGGAAAAGCTTTCCCCAGCCCCTGGTTCTGCAACATTATCAGATCTTCAGCAAGGGAGACCCCACCAAACCCAGCTTTCCCATGCTTATTGAAAAGCAAGACAACATTGCCCTTTACAGTGTTTCAGCTTCCCGCACCTCACAGAAACACCTAACAGAGCTCAATTCAAGTTGAAACCTTTCACAGGCTCATTTTCACCAATTAAAGAGCATGGCAACCTGTAATTACTGAAAATAAAGCCAGACAGCTGGAGAAAGGAAGCATCTTTAATAAGTAACATGATACTACATTTTCTTTCTTAAGGAATTTAGCTATTAAGTCCCCAACTCCCATGCTATCACTCTGAGCTCTCAGAGTCTGCAAGAAACCCAGTGTGCTTCTCCTACCTGTGAGCAGTGTAAAACTCCAGAAAAACAAACAGCACTTGACCACTTGAAAGCAACACATCCATCCACGCTGGGGAAAGAGAGAAGCTAGGAGAGGAAAACCTTACAGGGCTTTCTGGGCACACTGTGTCTTAGACAACGTGACAATGCTACACCCCACGAACACACTTTCCCCAAGCATCAGATGGTCTCATTCCCCCAGCCCAGCACACACGGCACAAGCAGAAGTTAACGTTGTGAAGTATCTTACCACTCATCATCAACAGCACAAACATCTTTGCCTGTTGTATTTCCCAAGACCCAGCTGCCTGTAAAAGAAAGGAGGAAGCGCCAGCATTTCATTCCCCTTCTGCTTCAGAGTGGGTGTAACTCGTCAAGTTTCATACTAACATGAGATGGGTCAATTGGGTGTGTTTGAAGGTTTGGGTTTTTGCCATCCTTCCCTCCCTCCCTTCCTCCCTCCCTCTCCTGATTAATTCCTCCCATCACAGGCTTCAGACGAGCTGCCACTCAGCCCCGCTGGCTCCTGAAATCTGAATTCCTAAGGACACTCCTCTGGGGTGACTTTAACTCTCCAGCCTGGTGTGCTGTGAGAGGAGCCAAGAACTAAAATACTCTGTCAACCCACAGAGGCAACTTACACATCAGCTATACATGAACCAGTCATGTGGTCCCCTTCCTCACACTGCTCCTCAACTCCAGCATTCCCAGCATTCCAGTGCATTTTCAGGGAGCAATTCACCAGCACCACTCCATGCCTTTTGCCCCTGTCCTAGACTCCCTTACACCCTGTGGATTTCTCCCTGGGTACATATCTGGATGGTGCTTCTGTACAGGACATACATTCAAAAATGCAAAGGCAGTTGCCTCTCTCTAAACTGTCCACAGGTGCAAAAGTGTTTGCAGAAGCGAAACCATAGGAAATTAAGAATTACTCATGGATCTGCTTGTACTTAATTCACTACTTCCATGTAGCTGTCTCTGGATTATGATTTGAGCAGCATCCTCCTTAAGATCAGGGTTGGTTAATTGTTGATATAAATAAGAAATGCCAGTACAAAACCTAAACCATCTGTGTTTATCCTCCAACCTCCCCCACCTTGACTCCGCACCATAAGAAAAACATATCAAACTATTCTCAGCATGAAGCAGACAACACAGTAAACAGAAATCAAATTAAGTTTTAACATTTAAAACTCTGTGTGATACTTCAGAAATGCAGACTATTAAGCAATAATCATATTCCTGCCGTTCTGCCCTCTGCAACCCAGCAATGACCACAAACTGGGAGAAGGACAAAACACTCAGAAAACAATAAAATAAAATAAAATAAAATAAAATAAAATAAAATAAAATAAAATAAAATAAAATAAAATGGCAAGAGGTATGTACAGGAGCCCAGTTCTCTCACAGGACTACACTGCGACTGCAGTGATTAAAATAGCTGCAGAGAGACTGTGGGGCTCCACACACCCAGGTGCTATGGATGCTAGAGGAATGGATGGGAGGAGACGACTCTATTTTGGGTCAGCCAGAGATGAGGTAGTTGCACAAGTGATTTGATGCACCCTTGCACATTATCAGAAACAGGCATGCAGACTGAGCTTCCTGGTAAAGCAGTTAGTTTTAGCCCACTTCAAACAGCAGGTTTGACATCTGACTACTTGCAGCATCAAATGTTTCTGATACATCTGCCCACGCTTAGAAAGCACCAGGTCCCCCCCATGACCGCAGGCGCTCCTGATAAGTACTGGAGTCCTTCACCTTGACAGCATAAAAGGGCTGATGGATGGGTCAGATCAGATGGACCACTTGGACTAGAAAGCACTGAAATGATCAATCCTTAGCCTCACGGTTAATTTAAACACAGAATGAGGAAAGCAAACAGCTCCTGTTTGTGAGCCAGGCAGGACAGACAAACAGGAGAAAGCCCAGGGGGCATACCATCCCCTCCAGAAGTTTTCAGCCCCAGTAACCAGCAAACTCCAAGCAGGCAAGCAGGTTTGGCAAGCAGTGAGTGACTCAGAAGGCAATGGGGGCTGCTGCTACCTGCCTTCAAGTTCACTCGGGCACGGCCAGCACTCACCATCTTCAGCCCATTGGAACAGCCTGGCAGGCAAAGCCACGTTCAGAGCTCCAACACCACCCACCCCTAATCACTCCCATCAGAATGGCTTCACCATTACACAGAAGCCAGTGTGTACGTACACACAGGTTTGCATGCACACCATCTCCCATAGATACAAAGCAATTATGCTCTAGTCCTAAAAGAGGAACATATATGCTTACTACAACAGACTGCAAGCTTTTGTCTGAAGCGTTTTTCAGGACCGAAGGAGGCAACACCCTTCTGCCGCCGCCATCGGCTTGATTTGCAGTCTGGGACATCTTTCCCTGCTGACTCGCTGCTACCTGTAGCAAATCCTCAGCATGGCCAGGACTCCCAGGAAAACATGAACTATGTGTGCCACCCTCCCTGTAAGAGCTGCTTTCAGAAAGTTTTAGACAACCAAGTCCTAAGTCCCAAGTCAGTCTGACCACCAGTGGATTTTTTAATCAGTGCAGAGAGATAAAAGCAAAGCAGTGAATTCCCCTTCCAGTTGTGACCAACAGCACCAGAATAAGAAACAGCAAGTAATAAATAGCAAGATTGATGTATGGAGAGAAATGCACAGAAGAATTGCAGGAGCCATCACGCAGCCAAGATCTGGATTTTCTGTACATACAGCACTTGACCTGGTTGTGGCTGCAGTCCTCAAGAGGGGCTGGAGGGAGAGGTAAGGAAGCCTGTTCTCCAGACATGTAACCAACTAACCCACCCTATTCCAAAGCTTTGCTGAGAAACAAGATGACAGGCCTTCAGGCAAGCCTGGCTGGGGCAAGTGAGCCTTCAGGGTCAGGGCTGCAGAGAGCAGGTGGCCCCGGCTGCTCAAGGAAGTCATGGAGTGGCCAGCTGACAACAGCCTCCCCAAAAGTCCTCCCGGGCAGCACCACAGCTTGTCAGTTCACGCCTGCTCGCTGTGGGAGAACAGGCATTTCCAGGCCCCAGCCCGTCACCCTGGCTCAGCTGATGCATTTGGATACACACCTTTTGATGCAGGCTTCCTCTGAAGGTGCCTGAGCCAACTTACATAAATCTTAGTGCTCTCCTGTGCTAAGCAATTACCAAAGACCTATCAAAACCTGTTTTCAGACAACCTAGCACAATTCTGCCCAAATCAGGCCAGCCACGGAGCTGGAAGATTGGAGGGTCATCACCTCCAGGAACTCGAAGAAGAGGCTATCAGCTAACCCCTACAGTTGAACAAGGGCACACATTACCCTCCCTTTAGCTAAGTAAAGACATTACCACTGGGAAAAGCCTCCCAGCATCAGCATGAAGAATCCCAGCAACCCCTCCAAGGAGTCCACAAGTTCTCTTAACTGTCCAGCTGAGATATGGACACCCCACCAGAGAGCCCAGAGGAGAAAGGTACTCCCAATGTAGCATAGCCTACTGCAGGATAGCACCTTCTCAGTGACAAAAAGTAAGGATAGGGACTCCCATCAGACACAAGCCAAGTCTGTATCCTGCATAAAGGTGTATTTATCAAACCTAATTAACATCCCAGGCTTCTCACACCCTGGCACACCTGCTAATTAGCACACATCAGTTAATATCATTTTAACAATGGATTATCACTTTGGGTAGAAAAGTGTGAGTCACTTCAGAACAGTGACTCACCCTGAGCACAGCAGCAAGGTAAGATAGGAAGATCATCGGTTCTGCTTGCACAGGGCTGCACAGACCTTATCTCTTTAACTACAGCTTACTTTACAAAGCCAAGGTGCTTCAAAAATTCATGATTGCATCTGTCTTATTTTCCACCTGCACAAACAGATGGCTTTGGAGAAGCATCCTGTCTCTGTCCCCCAGACAACTGGAGCCACACAAGTCCTTCTTCAAGTTGTTAAAGCCATGGTGGAGTTTCTAATGGGTTCAGTTACCATGATTATTGACTGCTTTGGTCAAGCATATTTCAGGACATGATCCAGTGCCCACCAAGCCCTTATCACCTGCTCTGGAATGATGCCAAGGGAACACCAATGTGCTAAAGCCTAATGACAGCTTTGGTATTACTCCAAACATCCCACAACCACAGACTAACCTGGTGGCACAGGCAAGCATCCTGGCGCATGCTACCACAACATTACGTCCCTTTTTCACATAACGCTGGAAACTGCGGTCCTACAATCATGGCCTGGGCTTCAAAGTTCAAGTCAGTTCTTTCACAACATTGTGGATGATGTGGGCAAGTCATGCACTGGCTTTTACCCTGTTAACCCCTTCCCCTGGGAGCATCACCCACACTTGTGCCTGTAGATGGGGACACAGTTTGGTTCAAGCTACTTTATATTCAGTGATAAATTTAGGAAGAAAGTTAACTTTGCATGCTTTTTCTTTTTTTTAAAGCCTTGGGTTTCAACCTGGGTCTCTGCCCTCACAAGACGGTACTGCTGGAAAACCACCACATTGCCATCAGAATCAATTCTACCCCTTCAAAGTGATATTTAAAGCTGACTGCCTTCACTTTGCCCAACAAAGATCTGCAAACCAATCCTAAACAATTAAAGAACATTAACACCATGAAAAAATATACTAGATTGAATGTATCCATGCTCACTGTTATCAGAAAGATTTTCTCAGCTTCATGTTTCTATTTGGAACTTGGAAGGGAGCTGTGAAAGGCGAGTATTGTTCAGGCACAAATAGTTTTCTTTCAGCCTGCACAAAAGTAAAGTAATGAACTACACGGTCCTTTTTTTCCCTTTGGAGAGGTCAGCAGATACATCAACTCATGGGAAAACTGATCCTCCTTGTTGCATTGCAAGGGTAGTTGAAAAAAGGTTTCTAATGAGCTACAGGGAGTGGATGCTGGCAGTGAGCCAGCACCCTTGCCTGTGAAACCAAGACAAGCGGCAAGAGACACGAAGCACCTCTGGAACAAGTACAAGTTGAAATTCAAGGTTTGCATTTTGTTGTGCTGCTTTGTGGCTGGCAATTCTCACACCGACTTTGCAGTTCACATGTGGGCACCTTGCTCGCAGACACTCAGCACAGGCAACTTCACAGGCAAAGGCAGAGCTCCTTCTCTTTTTACTGGGACTGTCCAGGTGTGTGCTGGTAAAACACACACTTCTGTGTATGCAGGATTAATTGCTACAGAACAGGCTTACTTCTACTCATCCAGCCTCAAGGAAATACCTGCAATGGTGAAGCTCTTCTGGACATGCACAAGCACACACAGAGACAAAGTCACCACAAGCTTCTGCACCTCCCCAGCGCTGGGATGAATTTATAAAGTGCTTGATGCTGTTTGGCTGCACACGGTGGCTCCAACCCAGCTCCCCCAACCACGGAATTGGGTACCACTCTGACACCCTGCACTGAACAAGCTTCACAGCTGGAGAGCTGAAACTAGTAGAGCTCCCCAGGGATCAGGGCAGGGTCTGGTGCTGTTTGACATCTTCATCAATGACATTGATGAGGGAACAGAGTGTCTGCTCAGCAAGTCTGCTGATGACACCAAACTGGGAGGCTTGGCTGATACAGCTGAAGGCTGTGTGCCCATCCAGTGAGACTTGGACAGACTGGAGAGCTAGGCAAAGAGGAACCAAATGAGGTTCAACAAGGACAAATGCAGAGTCCTGCATCTGGGGAGGAAAAATAAACTGCACCAGTACAGGCTGGGAGGTGATCTGCTGGAGAGCAGCCCGATGGAGAGGGACCTGGGAGTCCTGGTAGATAAAAAGTTATCCATGGGACAGCAATGTGCCCTGGTGGCCAAGAAGGCCATTGGGGTCCTGGGGTGTATTAAGAAGAGTGTGTCCAGCAGATCAAGGGAGGTTCTCCTCCCCTCTACTCTGCCCTGGTGAGACCTCATCTTGAGTACTGTGTTCAGTTTTGGGCTCCCCAGTTTAAGACAGACAGGGATCTGCTGAAGAGGGTACAGTGGAGGGCTACGAGGATGATTAGGGGACTGGAGCACTGCCTTATGAGGAGAGGCTGAGGGACCTGAGGCTTTTTAGTCTGGAAAAGAGAAGACTTAGAGGAGATTTAATAAATGTTTATAAATATCTGAGGGCTGGGTGTCAGGAGGACAGGCTCTTCTCACTTGCTCCCTGTGATAGGACAAGGAGCAATGGATGTAAACTACAGCACAGGAGATTCCACCTCAACAACTTCTTTACTGTAAGGGTCACAGAGCAGAGCACGGTGGACCAGGCTCCCCAGAGAGGTTGTGGAGTCTCCTTCTCTGGAGACTTTCAAGGTCTGTCTGGATGTGTTCCTCTGTGACCTGAGCTCTGGCAGGGGGTTGGACTTGATGATCTCATTGGGTGCCTTCCAGCCCCTGACATCCTGTGATCCACAAGCCTGTTTGGTCCTTACCACAACTGCTGTGTGATGCAATGATAAACAGAGAACAGAACAGGGACTGTTTCCTCTTTCTAAGCAAAAGCTCAAGGAGGAACATCTTATTCAAGACTTCTAATCTAAATACCTCTTCTCATTTCTCTGAAAGGTGGTAGATCATAGTATCAGTCAGGGTTGGAAGGGACCACAAGGATCATCTAGTTCCAACCCCCTGCCATGGGCAGGGACACCCCACACTAGGTCAGGCTGGCCACAGCCTCATCCAGCCTGGGCTTAAACACCTCCAGGGACGGGGCCTCAACCACCTCCCTGGACAACCCATTCCAGGGCTTCACCACTCTCACGGTGAAGAACTTCCTCTTCATGTCCAGCCTGAATCTCCCCACCTCCACCTTCATTCCATTCCCCCTAGTCCTATCACTGCCTGATAGCCTGAGAAGTCCCTCCCCAGCCTTCCTGTAGGCCCCCTTCAGATACTGGAAGGCCACAATGAGGTCACCTCGGAGCCTTCTCTTCTCCAGACTGAACAGCCCCAACTCCTTCAGTCTGTCCTCATAGGAGAGGTGCTCCAGCCCTCTGATCATCCTCGTGGCCCTTCTCCAGACATGTTCCAGCACGTCCACATCCCTCTTGTAATAGGGGCTCCAGAACTGGATGCAGTACTCCAGGTGGGGTCTCACCAGAGCTGAGAAGAGGGGGAGAATCACCTCCCTTGACCTGCAGGCCACACTTCTGATGCAGCCCAGGATCTGATTGGCTTTCTGAGCTGCAAGTGCACATTGAGAGCTCATGTTGAGCTTCTCGTCCACCAGCACCCCCAAGTCTCACTCCTTAGGGCTGCTCTCCAGCCAGTCACTGCCCAGCCTGGATTTGTGCCTGGGGTTGCCTTGACCCAGATGCAGGACCCTGCACTTGGTCTTGTTGAACCTCATGAGGTTGGTTTGTACCCACCTCTCCAGCCTGTCAAGGTCCCTCTGGATGGATCCCTTCCCTCCAGCGTGTCTGCTGCACCACACAGCTTGGTGTCATCAGCAAACTTGCTGAGGGTGCACTCGATGCCACTGTCCATGGCACCCACAAAGATGTTGAACAAGACAGGTCCCAGGAGTGATCCCTGAGGGACTCCGCTTGTCACTGGCCTCCACTGGGACATGGACCCATTGACAGCCACTCTTTGGGTGCGGCCATCAAGCCAGTTCTGTATCCATCTAGTGGTCCACCCATCAAACCCATGTATCACCAGTTTAGAGACCAGGATGTGGTGCAGGACAGTGCTGAAGGCTTTGCTGAGGTCCAGGTAAACAACATCAGCTGCTCGCCCCTCATCTATCACAGATGCTATCACTTTCATGCTGTGCTCTGACACGCTTCCACCACATCCCTGCCACTAGTTTTAATTTCATTGGAAAAATCAGCTCAAAAGGAGAGTGACAAGCTGCACACTGGGGAGGATGCTGTCAAACGATGAATAACGTGAGTTTACGTTAGCTGTCAACATTTTTCAGCACTAAAAATAGGTTATCACAAGCTTTTGGATTCACCACATTGAAGTATTAAACACACAGGACATTTACACCTTCAGAAGAGCCCAAAGCCAGGTGAAACCAGCAATGCATGATGCTCAGCAAAAGGTCTCTGAGCATTATTTATTTTGAGAAGGAAAATTAACATGCTCCCATAGGAAATCTTCTAACAACACTGGCCAAAGCAAAGACAAGACATTGCTTGAAATGCAATAGAACAGCCCAGTATGGCATGCAAACACATCCAAAGGAAGGCAAAAAATAAAGAGAGAAGAGACAAAATCCTGCATCCTACTATCCCAGCTCTTGGCCCAGATCACACTGTAAGGGACAAGATCTTCCCGTAGTAGGTCCTCCTCTCCCTCCTGCTGTCCCTTGCCTGTCTCAGCCCAACAAGGAAGGGCCCAGAGCTAAGAGGCTGGAGGGAAATGCAATAGCCCAGAAAAAACAAGTAGGTTTCTGGAGGGCTGACATTTCCATTCAAAGGATGACTTCTCCCCAAGCAGCAACTCACCAAGAGACACCAGCCAGGAAGCAGGTTGCCAAAGGGAACATTGTTTTTATGAGTAAGATGGCATGGGGGAGATGGGGAGAAGGGTGGGGAAAAAGACCATTTACAAACCAAATTCACCTTGTTTATTCCCTCTGAGTCACGGAGATGACTAGCGGAGGCAGAGCTGTCCCTGCGTTAAGCCAGTGTTTATAGCAGAAAGAAAATGAAGCATCACAAGGAATAACTAATTAGATGTTATCCTAACACCATGTAGAACTGAAGCAGCACTCCAGTGTGCTTTATAAATAGTTAGCAAATTGACTTTCACAATACCCCTGCGAGGCAAGCATTATGCCCATCTTCTTGCACAGCCAAGCACACAGTGAGTGCTCACGGCCACAGTCCTTGAGCAGAGGGAGGTCAACAGACACCCTGGTCCCCTGACTTCTAAATATGCTCATATTAAGTTAGCCAGAGAACCTGACCTGCCACCTATGTTTTTATGACAATAATGAGAGGACAGAAGATACCTGTCTCAGCATAAAGCCCAGTGGTGGCACAGCTGGCTTAAACCTGCCAAAGTCCATGCCACTGCCTTAAGGAGAGACTTCACCCTACAGCCACATACCCTCTCCCACAGATTCACAGATTGCATTGGGTTGGAAGGGAGCCAAAAAGTTTTGTCCAATGCCCTTGCAGTGAACAGGAACACATCCAACTAGATCAGGCTGCCCAGGGCCTCACAGAGTTTGATCTTGAATGACTCCAGGGATGGGGCCTCAACCACAACCCTGGGCAGCCTATTCCAGCTTTCTCCCACTCTCACTGTAAAGAACATCTTCCTTCCTGCTCTAGTACTGCTGCCTGTGGCAGACCCGTGCCTTGCTGGTTCAGGGAACAACTTGAGGTGAAAACTGATGCTGATGGATTAAATAAAAAAAAAAAAGGCCAAGTTTGGGCAAATGGTTCCCTGCCTTGACCTGCTCAAGCACTGGAATAGGGCATCAAAGAGGAGGAGGGAACTGGGAGCCTGCTCATTACGTCTACCATCCCATCAGACCATGAGTAACAGTGTTCCTTTCCCTTAGACCTCTGCTTGGGCCACTAAGCAGGTGTTCCTTGGTTATCATTCCAGCTCCAAGCACAACAGAAAGCACACTTCTAGTAATTCTGTTCTGGCAGCAGTTCTTTGTGCATCCAAATCTCACCTTTCACGGAAGGCGACCACAAGAATCCTTGCTCCCTTCCTCTCACACTTTATATCGAAAGAGAAGGTTATAGCAACATCAATGCCATTCACACACCACCTCATGTCACTGCACTGCCACTCCATCCTCAAGGTGCAAGGTGATTGACACATCTTAAGCCATGTTACTTTCTCAACGGCTCCCCATCAAGTGGTGGGAACAGGCAAGTCAGGGAAGGGAGCAATCTAACCAACAGAACAGGCAGTAGAATTGAGTCATGGAGGCAAAATGCATGTACTCTGCTTCTCCAAACTGCACAACTATGCAGCAACATCAAGGATGCTCTCGCACAAGTGTCTGTACAGCCCAAATTGGGCTTTGGGAATGAGACTGTCCCAGAAAGCTCCTGCTGCAAGCCCTCACACTACCTTTCCACCGGTACGCACACTGCAGACCATATGACTGGGCAGATCCAGGCTAAAAGTATGGTTTGCCATCAGCTGGTCCTCCCTGTGAAGTACCCTGAGACCCTCACTGAAAGAAATAGTAAAGAAACATAAACTGCTACTACTGCTTTACGCTGGATCCATGTTAAGACAGTAGGCAGGCCTGTGTCTATTTTAGATGTGCTGCATAAAAATAAAAGATGCTGGTTGGCTGTGTCTTTTTCCTTTTAGAAAACAAGCTCAAATTTCTTGCCAGCTGGCAAACAAATTCCCCTCAGTGTCAGCTTAATGAAAAGGAGCCACAACCTGGTTTCAGCCTAACCAGACCAGAGCACATCATGGGAATCACAATGCTCAAATAATATCTCCGAGGGTTCCATGACCTGACATGCTTCACTCACAGTCTGATCTGAAGCCATAGAATCATTAAGGTTGCAAAAGACCTCAAAGATCGTCAAGTCCAACCTCTCACCCAAGACCTCATGACTACTAGACCATGGCACCAAGTCCAATGTCCAATCCCCTCTTGAACACCTCCAGGCACGGTGACTCCACCACCTCCCGGGCAGCACATTCCAATGGCTAACGACTCTCTCTCTGAAGAACTTTCTCCTCACCTCGAGTCTAAACTTGTCCTGGCACAGCTTGAGACTGTGTCCTCTTGTTCTGGTGCTGGTTGCCTGGGAGAAGAGACCAACCCCCTCCTGGCTACAACCTCCTTTCAGGTAGTTGTAGACAGCAATAAGGTCTCCCCTGAGCCTCCTCTTCTCCAGGCTAAACAACCCCAGCTCCCTCAGCCTCTCCTCATGGGGCTTGTGCTCTAGGCCTCTTCCCAGTCTCATTGCCCTTCTCTGGACACGTTCAAGAGTCTCAATGTCCTTCAAGCCCTCCAATGTGAGCAGAGATCTTGACTTCACGTTCTACCCAGAGGGCTACCACCACTGACTTTCACAGGATGACTCAAGCTTATAACGCTACATCTAGCAGCCACAGCCAGCACAACTGGACTTGCCAACCATCAGAGGTCTCAAAGGTTTATGGGGATACAGGTCTCTGGTTTATGTCTTAATGCCTTCCACTTTTCTCCTTTTCCATTAACTTGTTCTAGCTACTTCAGGTCTTCTTCCCTTCAAAAAATCCACACTGAGTGACTTAACTGCAAGATAAACACCATTTTATCAGCAAGTATATGTTGTTTTTCTACATTTTCTCTTTATACTACCCTTGTTCACTGCTGTGACACATCTCATGTAACTTCATTTCTGCCTGCTTGTTTGCCAATGCTGCACTCCACACAAACATCAAACCTTTAATTTCAAGGCATACTTTGTATCCATCTACAGCCTCTGAAATACTGTCGGAACCCACGCCAAGTCTAGGTACACTGTGTAACATTGGACACAAAGTGAATCACTGGCAGTTCTGTTGGGATAGAGAGAGATCTTCACCACAGAGATACTCAAGGTGAAAAACAAAGTAGGGTTATGTTTTTCAGAGAGGTTGTACAGGCTCCATTCTTGGAGGTTTTCAAGACTGGCCTGGAGAAAAGCCCTGAGGAGTCAGACCTCATCCCAGAGCTGGCCTTGCTTTGGGCAGGGGTTGGACTGAAGACTGCTCCAGCAAGTCCCTTCCCAGCTGAGTGACTATGATGCACTGACCTCAGGCTGTGGGGCACCCTGAAGGTGTTAATCAAACACTTGTTAATCAAATGCTCAGACTATGCCTGGCAGAGAGGGCAAAACTCCACATTAAGCGGAGATAAGCCTTTCATCAGTGTTTGGGTCTACTCTGTTACACTGCTTTGAAGCCTCCTCACACTTTGTGGAAGGGTTTGATACAGTCAAACCTTACCTGTGACCATGAAGCCTGGATCCTGCCACCTTCCACACTGGCTGCCAAACATGCCTACCAACATAGCTCTAGGGAGAGCCACAGCACCTGCAACCCATGGATGAGGTCACACTGAAACAAACAGGTCTCTGATAAACTGGACAACAGCAAGTATCAAATTGCCAGGGGCATTCACAAACGTGGTTCCACCAGCAAACCTGAAAGCCACTGTTTCCAACAGAGATTTATAGTACTACCCAGTGGCAGAAAAATGGTAACCTCTTCTGAGTCCGTGACGTTCTGCAGAGCACACTTTCATCTGGACACTCATTCATAACCCACAACTGAAAAAAATCTGGGGGACATTGTATCCAGTTCTGGGCCCCTCCATTCAAGAAGAACAGGGAACAGCTTGAAAGAGTCCAGCACAGAGCCACAAAGGATTAAGGGAGTGGAACACAGAATCATAGAATCAATAAGGTTGGAAAAGACCTCAAAAATCATCAAGTCTAACCAGTCACCCAACACCTCATGAATAACTAAACCATGGCTTCAAGCGCCATGTCCAATCCCTTTTGAACACCTCCAGGGACAGTGACTCCACCATCTCCCTGGGCAGCACATTCCAATGGCAAATTACTCTCTCCATGAAGAACTTCCTCCTCACCTCAAGCCTAAACTTCCCCTGGCTCAGATTGAGACTTTGTCCTCTTGTTCTGGTGCTGGTTGCCTGGGAGAAGAGACCAACCCCCACCTGACCACAACCTCCAGGGAGACTGAGGAAGCTGGGTCTCTTTAGCTTGGAGAAGAGAAGACTGAGGGGTGACCTCATTCGTGTTTCCAAATACATGAAGCAGGAGTGTCAGGAGGACAGAGCCAGGCTCCTCTTTGGAAACATTAAAAAAAACCCTGGATGTATTCCTTTGTGATCTACTCTAGGCGATCCTGCTCTGGCAGTGGGGCTGGACTAGATGGTCTTCTGAGGTCCCTTCCAACCCCTAGCATTCTGTGATTCTGGGATTTCTGTGTATTACTTGGAGGCCAACAGCAAAGAGTGGCAGAGGTATGCCAAGGTAGAATACTACTGAGAAATGCCACTGGTGCAATTTGCTTTGAAAAGCATCAAAATTTCAGTTGGCTTTTTCATGGCTAGCAGGCAAGGAAAGAAGGTACAGAACAGGAGCAGAAGAAAAGCATGGAGCAACAAGAAATGTCTTCTCTGAATTGCAGTCTCAAGTCTTTGGTTTCTGTGATACCAATACATTCAAAAGAAAATAGTCTCCAAATCTTGTCTCAAACTACTATTTGGAAGAAGGCCACAGCTTCTTACAGATGAAGAATACATGGTTTGTCATGCTCAAAACAATGGCTCTGCTCCTGTGAGCCTACTCCTGAGTATTTGCAAACTGGTGTCAACACCAACAGACAACACAGACATCAGTACACATTTGTGGTGTACACATTCACCTTTGGAAAACCTGCCTTAAGGTCTGACATGATTCTGCAGCTTTCTAATGCCACCAGCACTGAATTTTGTCTTTATACTTGCACAAATGTGGTTTTGAATGCACAGAGATGCATCATTTCTCTGAATGATCCCCAAGACTAAGAGTTCATGTGCAGATTAACTGCTTAAGCAAGCTCAAGGGCAAAGACCTGGTCTCTTTTACTAACAAAAGTCCCATACTCAAAGTTGTAACTGTCCTAGCACTGCTGATTAATTTTCCTCACTTGTAGGGTTTTTTACCCTTTTAAAGTCCTGCCTGTTCCCTTTATTTCTTGGGAGGATTTTCTGTATTTGTCTGCTACTGGAACATTAAAGCCTGATTTGTGATTAAACACAACATTTGGGAGGCAGACTCCAATGCTGCCTGCTGTCACTATTCCAACTGTAAGAAGCTCTGGGAAGTATCAGTGTATCAGGGTAGATCCTTCTCTGCATAATCTGTGTGACCAAAGTTATTTCTCCCCTATTCTATTCTCCCATCCCCTAAAAAAAAACCAAAAAAAAAAAAACCATGATTAACATGCAGTGGGATGGCTGCATGGTATGAATAGCAGTGGGTATGTACTAAGGGGGCAACAAATGGGGCAACTGCAAGGAGAACACAGAAAAACATCTGCAGAGCAATGTTTCATCAGATGCATTAATTGCACAAAAGCAGTAATCAGAGATTGTGTGCTTAACTATGTCAAGAATGTTGCACTCAGAAACTTGAAGAAATTACTTTTATAACTTTGCCCACTTCCTCCACTGTAGCTGCACTCAGCAGATAAGGGAACGCTTCAAACTTAAATGACCACGTTCCACAGCTCAGCTAGTTTTCACAAAACCCTGAAATATCTGGAAGCCAGCCAAGGTCAGGATAGCTGAAGCTGGGCCAGCACCGAGAGTGTGAGCACTGATCTTCTCACCTATCTCATTGACTCAGTCAGCCACAGGAAAGGGATCCTCCTACATCATGGATGAAAGTTCTGGATAGACTCCTGCAAAAGCAGAATAAAAAGCACAAAAAGCCTCAGGACTCCTGCACACTTCCCATTAGGTGATCCTGAACATGAGTGATCCAGAGCTTCTCCAGGAAGGTGCATCCTCTTTTTCATTCTTCACCTCTCTTAGCATGGATCTCTGGATGGTCCTTAAAGCAGGTATCTCTTGGGGCATCGTCTTGCAGGCACAAGTGAAGAAGCTCTAAAATCCACAGCAAAAAAAGCAGAACCCCATAGGTGGCAAGGAAGGGTTAATCAAGGATGTCCATCTATCACTGGGCTTTGGAGTGAATGATCCAATGACTGATTCATGCTGAGGCCATGAGAGCTAGACAGGTTCCAACACACCCTTTTCCCCCTCAAATCTCCTCAAAAATGACAAAGCCAGATGATGCAGAAGGGCAAAGAGCAGAAAGCCCCAGCTGTACATGCCCTAGAACAAAGGAAAGGAGGGGCAGGTCTCCAAGTGGTTACATATTTATGCAGTAACAACACTTGAGAAATTATTCATTGCAGGCAACAGACAGAAGCACAGCTCAAAAGCAGGATGCACTAAAGCACTCAGAGATACACCCGTGGCAGAAGCAGGGTGCTCTGAGAAGAGGATGCAAGTGCTGCAAAATGAGTAGTGGCTCCTTGCAAGCAGAAGCCTTCTCCACAGCAGCTCTGCACCCAAGACCTCCAGGCCATACAGAAGCAGCAGCTAGGGTTGGTTCAAAGTACACTGAGGTCCAAGTTTTGCATAATGTTTCATTGAACTGCTTCCCTCACTGCCTTCAGGGAGTCCAATAGCACTGGGAAGTGGCTGGGTTCTCAGCACTGGGATAAGCCATTCCAATGCACTGGCAAAGAGAGATTGCAGACAGTGGTAGGAAACACCAGGCTGCAAGAGAAGTTTCCTCCTCTGTGTCAAAGCTTCCAAGGGACATTGCTAGTGAACTAAGGAAATAGTGGGTCTTTAATCCTATTGAAGTTGTGCTCCATAGGCTGCCCATGACCTCCACTTCTCCTTTTTACTCTTGTTAAGCAAGGCACAGCAAAACCTTCCAGGCAACCTTGGGAACTGCCCATCACTCCTCAGGAAAAGACCTAGCCATGGGACACGTTAAAAAAATACCTTTGATTTTAATCAGAGTTCTGGTACCTGCTCAGAGCTGATCATCATGCTTATAGGTTTGCTGTCTAGGAATAACTGGTAAAGACACATTTTTGCTTGCACAGCCACCAAGAGATGGAAGGGATGTGCACTGCTGGCCAACAACACTCCCAGGCAGCCACCTGCACCCCCATCCCTGCCCCACTTTGCCCCAGTAAACTACTACACATCAGGGCTGCCAAGTTCTGCTCCGTCTCCACCTCTAGCCAAACACCAGCCCTCTTATAATAATAATATACAATACACCAGGTTGAAAGAGACCTTCAAGATCATCGCGTCCAACCCATCAACCAATCCAACCCACCTAAACAACTAAACCATGGCACCAAGCACCCCATCAAGTCTCCTCCTGAACACCTCCAGTGACGGTGACCCCACCACCTCCCCAGGCAGCCCATTCCAATGGCCAATCACTCTCTCTGTATAGAACTTCTTCCTAACATCCAGCCTAAACCTGCCCTGGCGCAGCCTGAGACTGTGTCCTCTTGTTCTGGTGCTGGCTGCCTGGGAGAAGAGGCCAACCTCTGCCTGGCTACAACCTCCCTTCAGGTAGTTGTAGAGAGCAATAAGGTCACCCCTCAGTCTCCTCCAGGCTAAGCAACCCCAGCTCCCTCAGCCTTTCCTCATAGGGCTTGTGTTCCAAACCCCTCACCAGCTTTGTTGCCCTTCTCTGGACACGCTCCAGCAAGACAACATCCTTCCTAAACTGAGGGGCCCAGAACTGGACACAGTACTCGAGGTGCAGCCTAACCAGTGCAGTGTACAGGGGCAGAATGACCTCCCTGCTCCTGCTGGCCACACTGTTCCTGATGCAGGCCAGGATGCCATTGGCCCTCTTGGCTGCCTGGGCACACTGCAGGCTCATGTGCAGACTACAATCAACCAGCACCCCCAGGTCCCTCTCTGCCTGGCTGCTCTCCAGCCACTCTGACCCCAGCCTGTAGCACTGCATGGGGTTGCTGTGGCCAATGTGCAGAACCCGGCACTTAGATGTGTTCAATCTCATGCTCTTGGACTCTGCCCATCTGTCCAGCCTGTCGAGGTCCCTCTGCAAAGCCTCTCTGCCCTCCAGCAGATCAACTCCTGCCCCCAGCTTGGTGTCGTCCGCAAATTTACTGATGATGGACTCAATGCCCTCATCCAGATCATCAGTAAAGATGTTGAAGAGCATTGGGCCCAGCACTGATCCTTGGGGCACACCACTAGTGTCTTCTAGCACCCTGGCTTACAAAATGCAGTTGGTCAAAAGAGAAGAGTTTTATTTTCTGGCCATTTTGGCTCCAAGAACTTGCTTGTTGTGCAACAAGGAAAGAACTGTTGCCACTGCAAGGGAGAGCAGGAACACACAGCCTTGATTAAAAGCACAGCTCAATCTCAGAGCCATATCTCCACCACTCAGCATTGAAGCAGGGTGAAGGGAAATGGGGCCAGTTTACAGACAACTGGGCAAACAACGCTTGGTCTATATACTGGATCAGAACCTTGGTCTGATTTACCACCACTGAAACAATGCACAAGGCAGGATAGCCCACACTGGAAGTACTTAAGATTTGCTCTTACAAAACCCAAGCTCTACACAAGCAGGAAAACTTCACACATGAATTTCCCTTCACACACAGGAAAAACAAGGAGTTAACATTTCCATTTGCCCGGAAAGGAGAAGCAGCCTTCAGAGCAGCAGGCCCTTTGACATTAGTCAATATTTGATATGATGGACTGGGAGAGAAGGGAAGAGAGAATGAAAAGGAGACCTATGAAAAGGAGACCTTTCACATTTTTCTGTTTTTTTTTTTTTTAGATGCACTGTCAGTCTGCATCCTCAACAAATGTCTGTGCATCTCTATAACATAAATGTCAGCCTTGCAGTGGATTACTGCACTGGCAGAATTAACATATTAGACATAAAACCCATAACATTACATTACCCATTGTAAACTGCATGTGCTTTCACTCTAGGGAAACTGGTAATGTCACCCAATTTCACTATCATTTCCTATTAACTGACTGTTCCGCCACATATTCACGTGCTGGCACGTTCGGTTTGATGATGGATCAGGTTCTTCTAGGTTCATTCCTCTGTCTCTGCAATGCTGACATTTTTTTTAAATCCAATTTTTGTTCTGCTTTAGTCTCTGTGAAGGTACCACACTATGAAACTACTCAGTTGAAAAGAAAAAAAAATTACCCTGGAACAAACCAAAGAGATGATATTTGTCAAGCTGAAAACATACCAGAAGGACCCTATCCTGACATCTGAAATAAGGGTGGAAGGCAACACAGAGGTAAGAAAACCTCAGACACAATAGGTAAGGCTTTGTCTCATTTGGGGGCTGTTCAGTCTGGAGAAGAGAAGGCTCTGAGGTGACCTCATTGTGGCCTTCCAGTATCTGAAGGGGGCCTACAGGAAGGCTGGGGAGGGACTTCTCAGGATCTCAGGCAGTGATAGGACTAGGGGGAATGGAATGAACCTGGAGGTGGGGAGATTCAGGCTGGACATGAAAAGGAAGTTCTTCACCATGAGAGTGGTGAAGCCATGGAATGGGTTATCCAGGGAGGTGGTTGAGGCCCCGCCCCTGGAGGTGTTTAAGCCCAGGCTGGATGAGGCTGTGGCCAGCCTGATCTAGTGTGGGGTGTCCCTGTCCATGGCAGTGGGGTTGGAACTAGGTGATCCTCGTGGTCCCTTCCAACCCTGACTGATACTACTATGAAACTATGATTTATAGACACACTAGTTCCAGGGTCATAGAATCATAGAATCAGTCAGGGTTGGAAGGGACCACGAGGATCATCTAGTTCCAACCCCCTGCCATGGGCAGGGACACCCTACACTAGATCAGGCTGGCCAGAGCCTCATCCAGCCTGGGCTTAAACACCTCCAGGGACGGGGCCTCAACCACCTCCCTGGACAACCCATTCCAGGGCTTCACCACTCTCATGGTAAAGAACCTCTTCCTCACATCTAGCCTGAATCTCCCCATTTCCAGCTTCATTCCGTTCCCCCTAGTCCTATCACTACCTGAGATCCTGAGAAGTCCCTCCCCAGCCTTCCTGTAGGCCCCCTTCAGATACTGGAAGACCACAATGAGGTCACCTCGGAGCCTTCTCTTCTCCAGACTGAATAGCCCCAACTCCTTCAGTCTGTCCTCACAGGAGAGGTGCTCCAGCCCTCTGATCATTCTCGTCAACAGTGAGGCACTAAAGAACAGAATCTGTTCCCTTCTATGGTTTAAACTCCCTGTATTTTTCCTTCCCACTAGTAGGCTAGCTGCAAATTCAACAATTTGCATAAGCCACAGATTTTGTCTGTCTCTTTGAAAGGTCAAAAATTAGAAGCAGCACAAACACACATGACAAATATGCCAGCTGGCAGCAATTTGGAGTGACCACATGGAGGAAGTGTGGAGAAGAACAAGGGCAGGAAAGGAGCCCTCTAAAAGCCTGGGTCATACATATATTGTATGTTACAGGGTGCCTCAGGGGAATATTTTTATTTAATCAGTTTTCTATCTTTGCAAAGATTAGTGACCAACTATCCATATTTAGTGCTGTCATGTTTCTATAAACATTTCTGAATATACTGTCTTTGATAAAACATGCAGCTGCTGACATGATTTTTCACATAAACATTTCACTCTGTATTATATTACTTATCTCAAAGAAGCCTTAACATTTTTATTTCTAAGAGACTGCTCATTCTCCTCTGCAAGCTGTGAAGCATTGCCCTGGAACAGAGAAACAAAGGGACAAATAAGCAAAGCAGGAGAGTGGGCAGGGGCTGCACATAAGACACTAAAAGTCTTTACCAAAGCCACTGTGGTGCTTACTCACACGAAGGTGTTACTGAAGTAAGCAGGAAGGTAAGGAAACATTTGTTGTCCTGTGTAGCTTCTGGAATGGAAGAGAAAGATTAACAGGTCAGCTTCAAACATGAAGCCAGATGCATACAGCTGGTGTTAATCTGCACGACTCTCATTGCCTGCAACAGACCTCTGCCAAACTATGAAAGCCAAAGTGCTGCCCAGATTTGTATTACTAACATCACCTCAGCCTATTAGTGCAGGGGGAAGTAATTCAAATCCAAACTGCTTCTCACTACTTGTTGTTGTTTATATTTTACCAGAGCCACGAAACACAGTAAGTTGGTTTCCATTTTGCTCGCAGGCAGTCCGCTCCAGACGCTCAGGGCTGTGGTATCTGGGGCTTCCAGTCCTGGAGGGAACAATTATTTGCTTAAAAGCAACTCTTTCCACCGGACTTGGGTCCAGCTAATTGTACCATTTCTACTGATCTTGAGTTTTATGAAAAGCCTGGCTCCTGACTGCATGCTGTCAGCAAAATTATGCTTGGGGGCCAAATTTGGTTTAGCCCAGTTCTCACAAAGCAATAAACAGGAAGACCTGATATAGGTTTAAGGTAGTGAAACAGAGTGCTTTTTACAAGTGCATCTCTAGAATACCTGTCCAAGTGGTAAAAGGTCGCTTCTGCCCAGCAAATATCATCACCACATGCTGTACAAAGACTGGAAACAGAGCTTGACTGACAATTCTCTGACTATTATCCCACTGAGATTTTCTGTGGCACTTTTTCCTGGACTATTGTCTTCATATCACCTTAAAACACGTGTTTGAGGGAGGGAGAGCTTGCTGATGGCTCATTATTTAACATGGTTATTTTCCTACAATAAGAAAAGGGGAAGAGAAGAGCTTACCATTCCCATTCAACCCACTACAATGTGCTGAGCCCTTTCAAAACCCTTGCAGGCTCCAAGTGCTGCAGATGATGTAACACCATCAGACACCTGCCAAATAAATAAGCAAGCTCCAACATGCCTCCCTCCAAACCTGCACGGCAATTTCCATCCAGCATGGGAACTTGCACCAGGGTTTAACAATCTTTTCCATGTATCCCCTTCTACAAAGAAAATCTGTGCCCGCTGCTACAGGAACATGCTTAATCCACGCAAGCAGATGTCAGCCTCCAAAGCTGAGAACATTACTTTGTTCTTCAGGATCAGAGAATTTAAAATGCAAGAAGTTGAAATACCCTGATGAATTTGGTAACTTAAACCCTGAGAGGAAGCACCTGCTTTCTGAATAGCCACCAATGAAAAGCCCACCACTGTTTCATGCATCCATAAATTCAACGTGAAAGTTTTTCTGCTAGTTGACAATGTATCAGCTGCGGTCAAAGAGCAACACAGCTGAAAAAGAGAGAAGGGAGCTGCCAAGGGCAAATGGCCCAAATACTGCAGCACTGGCCCACGCAGCAGCTCTCAGATGAAAACTTCTGAGTTGGGGTTGTTCTGCAAGGATCCACCAAACTCCACACAAACTCCATCAACAACCCCGGAGGGACACCACTTCAGCCCAGACTTATCTTTGGAATGGAGCCTGGATCTAAGTCTCAGATGCCCAGCTACACCTCCCCTCTCTCTGCAAGCCTCTCATGGAAACAAAAGCATCTCCTTTCACTATACAGCAGGTAAAGGGATACCCCAGTATGCTGCAGATAAAATAAGGCATCTTCCCATTTATTCACACCAGCACTGGCAGGGATGGGGAAGGAAAAGCCAAAACAACAACAACAAAAAGAGGGGGCGTGTGTGTGAGATTTGCATCAAAAGTAAACAAAAATAAAAGCCAAGAACACACCAGAATGATCAGCTTGCTGAATAATCAGCAACTGCAACAACAAAAAGCAAAAAAACCCCATAGCAATCCCCTTAGCTGAACTAGAAATAAAGCAGGCAGGCTTCTTATCACAGATTGCTTGTCACCATGCCACCCAGGGTGAAAGGGAGAGGGGCTGGAGCAGAGGCTAGAGGTGGACCCTCATCCTGCATGAGGCAGCAGCTTCAAATATTAACCCAGGTCCTGATCCATCTTCACATTGGCTGAGTCACTCCCACTGGCTGCTGGGCCAAGACAAAGTCATTCAGCCATTTACTAAGAAGTCTCGTTTACCCTGTTTCACCACACACACCCAGCAGAGCAAGGAGGACTCGGCGGAAAAGGAACTCTGTCTATAAGGAGTTCAGGCAGGACCACTAGTAGAGCAGGAACCCTTCTGAGAAATTTTATCTGTGTTACTCCACATGCACAGAGGATATCAGTTTGGAAGTCTTAAAACATGCTGGTATCAATGCTAATGACAGGCAGAACAGTCACTCTGTTACAATTAAAGTCTGCATTGATGCCCAGGTCAGGCCCCCATTTCCTACCATCTCCAGAGGGGTACAGAAAGCCCTGGGGAGAGGCTGCACTGGTCTTGGTCCAACACTCTAGTCAGTGTTGGATTTGGAGAGTTTCAACTGCCACATGCTCAGTGCAGTCCAGCTCCTTGGCCACACACACACCAAACAGTGGCAGCCTTCACGGTGCATGCATGCAAGCATCCTTACCCCATCTGAGATAAGCCAGCCCCTGCCTTACCACAGACATCTGCCCCACAAGAACCTCCCTCTTATATGAGGCATTTCCATCCCTCAACTGGCAAGGGGCTGAAGTGCACAAGTGACAGACTGACCAGGCCAGACTGTGCCCAGACCAGATCTTCATCCATCCAGGCCAACAAGTCTCTGGGAGAAGAAGAACCTGGGTTTCCCAAACTAGAGAGCAACAGCAACAAAAACCCTGCTCTTCTCAGCCATTCTCCTGTCCCTCTTGCAACAAAACCAGGGGCTGGAGGCAGCCCTCACTTTGTGCTTGCAGCCACCAGTCTTTCCACAAAGCAAACGTGCTGCCTGCAAGGCATCAGGTGTCCTGCAGTTAAATACTGCATTGAAACACCCACATGTAAAAGGGTAAGTTAACATTAGGCAGAAAATCTCCATTCTGGGGTCTCCTGAGTTTAACTTGCCTAAAACTGCCGTTTCAATACTAGGTATTTAACATAAAGGTTAGGATGTGCAGTTCTTAATGTGTGTTTTGAAAGGTCCACAGAAAAACAAACGACAATATTTTTTTTAAGTGTTAAATTTTTCCATGTACATTAACTGAAGCTTGGCTAGAAGTTCTCCAGACGGTGTCTTTACCTTGGTATTCTGGGTATGGACAATCTGTGACACCTGATGACACTGAGGTCAGAGTGCTCCAGTTTTCTCCCCCAAAGGAGTCCCCTCAAACAGAGCTCCAGCCTGCGAAGGCCTCTTCTTCTCTTTCACTATTCTAGAAGCTCTTAGTGAAACCCAAGCATCCCCAGCAACTACTGTAAATGCCCAGTCCTTTTTTCTCCTGGTTTCAGAATGGCTGCAACAGGATGGTATCATCATACAGTACTTATCCTTGGAAACATGTAACTCCAATTCAACAATCCTATTACATATGCTTCTAGCATTTGTACAGAAGAGATTTAGCTCTTAGCTCTCCATTGCTTTATCTCTTTTCATGTTTGTCAGTGCATAAATTATCTCAGGCTACAGGCAGGTCATGTCCAAATGCTTCTGCTGTCTTTTTGTAAATCTGGGGGGAAAAGCGACCGTCACGTAGCTTGCACTGCTCTGTCAAGCTTCATATTGTACCTTTCAACAGCCACCCCTCTAAAGTGCAGTGGGAAGAGCCAGTTATGCTCTCTCCCTTCAGCCCCATCTCTAAGTGATGCTATCAGAAAGACAACTTGCCTAATCAAGGAGTCTGCTCGATCCCCTCCCAAGGAGTGCAGGGCAGAGGGAAGTTGTGCCACGCTCACAAGGCCTGAGGTTGCCTCAGGAGTGATGGCAGTATGAACCTGCCTAACAAGCTAAAGGGAAAAGAGCCTGTATAGGACAGAGTAGTCATAAGGGGACCTCCCAAGAGCAGAGATGGCAAAGCAATAAAATTAAGGGAAAACAAGAAACACAAACCCATGCACGGATAGAAATAAATCATCTTCCATATTCCAGTGATTTTCCCTAAAACTTTGGGCTGGGGTGGTGGGATAAAACCACACCAACATACTATGATACTGGCAGGAGGAAATCATCCCATCCTGCTCCCTTCTGCCTCTAATCCCTCCAAACTGCATGCACATTCTTAGATCATGGGCACTGCCAGCTGCCTGTGGCCCTTCCCATGCCCAACACTATTCATGCCAACTCACTGCTTTTGTCAGCAAACTGAGCCACCACTGAGCTGCCTCCACGTCTCAACAACACACCCACCACTTTAGAGCTAAAAGACTTCTGCTTCATTCATTCCAAGTGCACTCTCCCTACAGCCCTATCCCCCACGATGCATGTATACATTTCTTGAATCATCATTTCCTACTTCTATTACTGAAACTCAGCTTTAATGCTGTTTTGTCATTCACCTGCCAGGGATATCCTCTGTCTTTCACTGCAATACCTGTTTCTGTCCTCTTGCCCAAGATCTGTCTCTTACCTCACCTCATTTTTTCCTCATATCATGCTTCCAACACATTCTTGACAACTCATAGTTTAGTCACCATTAGCAAGTCTAAACCTCATATATGAAACAGTTGCCAGGAAGACAGCTCTATCTCCGTGAGAACATCAGCCTGGCTTTCTAAAGATGCAGCTCTCAGCACATCTGACACTGCAGCCCAGGAACAGCCCATGGAGCTGGCAGAACTCTCAAGAGACTTGCCCTCTATGTACAAGTATTAAAGTAACAGGGGTACTTAGAAATGCTTTTGATTCATATTGCAGCAGCTCCACTCAAGGAATGCTAACTGCAACATACACTGAGGAAAGGGAGGATCAAGAAAAATGGGATCTGTAAGGTGGCTTTGTCTGCACTGATCATCACCCCATCCACTTAATATTTACAGCAACACTGAAACTGAAGGGCAGAACATGTCACTCAGAGCACATCTTCACTATTAGCTCAGACCAAGACCATGACAGGGACAGCACAACCTGAAGCTGCACATTCCCACTGGCATCTGAGCACAGCTGCAGTTGTGTGTCAGTCAAATCAAGCTGCCTGAAAGTGCATCTAATAAAACTAGTGTGGTGAATTGAAAATATCCCCCTAACATTACATTTGCCAGACCAGCTCAGCTGGAAGCAAATGAAAGCTGTATTTACAAGCAAAACTATAATCTACAATGAAATGCAATTAATATGCACAAATATACAGTATTTACTATATTTAAAGATATTTACAATTAATAAGCAGCATAAGAACCCCCCGGCCAAGGACCAGGGGAGCTGCTAATAGCTTCTCCCTTCCCTGCCCCACCTTATGCCCCTGTACACACAAAAAAAAGGAATAAGAGAAAGGAGCAGAGACATTAGACTTAGCCAAAACAATGCAGCCAAGATCAAGCAGAAGCAAGTTAGCACTCCCAGCCCAAGGAAGCAAGAAGAGAGATTGCTTTGGTACAACTAGTTTAAGTCCATTATCTCTTCCAATGGGACTGTTTAGAACTATGATTATTTTCCTTTTTACACCCAATAGTGATTTATTTACATTTTACCACTTTTTGTTCAAGATCTGTGAAAAATTTTAAAGGCATAGCCTAAAACTACCACAACTAGGTAATTTTTCAACCACATGGCTTGTACTGACACAGGCAAGGCAGCAGGAACAGGGCCCAGCAAAGGAAGAGGTGGGATAACACCATCCCCTTCAACAACAACTCAATCCAAAAGCATGGGGGGAAGGAACCAAACAAAACCCTAACACCTAGATGCTCAAGAAAATACTTTATTATTCCTGGAAAGAAAGCCAAAAGAAACGGGGAGCAGGCTGCAGTTGGCCTCAGCCACGCTCCCTTAACACAACCGATGCTGCTCAGAACAGTTTCTTCTCTGTTCTTCTCAACCAGCCTCTAAGGCAGATTGCTGGTTTGGCTTCAGCACCCATGGCAAACGTCCCATCCTGTCCTGTGAGCACAGTATCCCACCCCACAATGAGCCATTTCCATTAATCAAACCAGAGTTTCGCTAATAACATTGCCTGTAATCCCAGCCTGTTTCCCCCTTGCAGCAGCAGCGACTCCTTTAACTGCGCAGTTTCACTTTGCCCCTGCAGCTGGACCCCAAGGTACGCCTTTTGCAGCACCTCACCCCTGACCCACCACTTCCAACATCCTTTTCTCATCCTCTTCCTCTCCCTGTCCCTCTGCCTTTGATCTAGTACATTCCCAGAAGCCTACAAATTCAGCCACTGTCTTCTCCTCTGAGCAGCACTGATCCCTGTGCCCCCTCCTCACTCCTGCTCCCCTTAGTCACCCAGGTCTATTAACTGCACTGTGGTTAATTCTAACATTGCAATGTTTAGGAACATATAAAAGTCTCAGGAGGGAAAAAACACAACAAAACACACAGTAAAATAGCTGTTGAATGTGTGTCAAGCAGTTTTACTTAAAACACAGCTTACACCTGAATCCAGACACCAACAACTGCAGACACAGTTCTTCTCCTCTCATCCGGCTGTTGGCCACACTCTATTATGTCTGCTTTACTCATGCCCTCCTCTACACCCCACCAAGGTGCCAGCTGTTCATCATTTGCTTGCCCTATCACCTGGCTCACCCCACACTGCCTGCCTTCCTCATAGTTCCCACCAGCCATCACTGACTTCACTCCTCAAGCAGCTGCCACATGCCTGCATGGCCCCAGCTCTGAGAGGGTCACAGCACAGGCACGGGGGAACAAGACAGCGACTGCAGCAGCCATAAACCCTTTGAACAGATTCCTGCCTTTTACCATATTGAAAAGGCAGCTCCCCTGGCCAGCTCTGGCATTATCACAGCCACTCCATGCATGCCAAACTGAGCAAGAGTTCCCAGCACAGAAGCAGCAACATGATGCCAGAGGGGCTCACCCAGGAGCATGGCTGATAGGTGTCAAACAAGGCCATGGCAAAATATCTGAACATTTGAAGAGATATGCCACAACTTGAACTGAAGCACTGCTGGCCTCAGGGAGAGAGTACCTGATGTACCACGATGTGCCAAGAGTGTTTATGGGTAAGAGTCAGAGCTCAGGCCAACGAGGTGGATATCCCAATGGGAGTCTGTTATAGACCACCCCAAACCACAATAAAGAGGCATCTGGTGTAAGTCCTGTGATCGCTGGCCCTTGTTCTTACTGGAGTCTTCCACTTCTCTGATGTCTGCTGGAAATGCAAAACAGCAGAGAGGGAGCAGTCCCAGAGATTCCTAGAGTGTTTAGAGGATAATTTCCTGACACAGCTGGTGATGGAGCCCACTAGGGAAGGTGCCCTACTGAGGGCCATCTTGGGTACAATAATCGTGAAATGACAGAGTTCTCAGTGGTTGGAGAAGTGAAGAGGAGGTGTCAGCATAACTGGCACCTAGGACTTCCTGCGGACAGACTTTGGCCTGTTTTGGAGACTGGTGGGCAGAGTCCCCTGGGAGGCAATCCTGAGAAGCAAAGGAGGCAAGGAAGGCTGCACAGCCCTCAAGAGGGAACTCTTAAAGGCCACCCCTGAGTGTCGAAAGACGAGTAGGCGAGGAAGGAGACTGGCCTGGCTAAACAGAGAGGTTTGGTTGCTGCTTATGGAGAAAAGGAGTTAATGGCCATTGGAAGAAGGGCCAGGCCACTCAGGAGGACCACAAGATTTTCATGAGACTGTGGAGGGAGGAAATTAGAAGGGCCAAAGCCCAACAGGAAATCAATTAGGCTTCAGCTGTTAAAAGAGAACAGGAAATACTTCTACAAATATATTAGCAACAAAAGGAGGACTAAGGAGAATCTCTGCCTTTTGTTGGATTCAGGGCGGGAACATAGTGGTCAAGGATGAGGAAACGGCTGAGCTACTCAATACCTTCTTTGACTCAGTCTTTATTAGTAAGACCAGTTGTTCACTGGATACCCAGCCCTCTGAGCTGGAAAATAGGGATGGGGAGCAAAATGAAGCCCCCATAGTCCATGAGGAGATGGTTAGTGCTCTGCTGCACCACTTACACATACACAAGTCTATGGGGCTGGATGGCATACACCCAAAGTTACTGAGGGAACTGGTGGAAGTGCTCACCAAGCTACTTTCCATCATTTACCAGCAGTCCTCGCGAAGTGGAGAGGTCACAGCTGACTGGAGATTGGCAAATGTGATGCCCATCTACAAGCAGGGCTGGAAGGAGTACAGACCTGGCAGTCTGAGCTTGGTGCTGGGGAAGGTCATGGAGCAGATTATCTGGAGTGCCATTATGCAGCATGTGCAGGACAACCTGGTGATCAGGAACAGTCAGCATGGGTTCATGAAGGGCAGGTCCTGCCTGACAAACCTGATCTTCTACAACAAGGTGACCTGCTTAGTGGATGAGGGAAAGGCTGTGGATTTTGTTCATCTGCACTTTAGTAAGGCCTTTGAGACCATCTCCCACAGCATCCTCTTGGAGAAACTGTCTGCTTATGGCTTGGATAGGTGGACAATTCACTGGGTTAAGAACTGGAAAGATGGCCAGGCCCAAAGAGTGGTGGTGAATGGAATTAAATCCAGTTGGCAGCCAGTCACTAGTAGTGTTCTCCAGGGCTCAGCACTGGGGCCAGTTCTGTTTAATATCTTTATCAATGACCTGGATGAGGGAATTGAGTGCACCCGCAGTAAGTCTGCAGATGACACTAAACTGGAAGGGGGTGTTGATCTGCTGGAGGGTAGGAAGGCCTTGCAAAGAGATCTGGACAGTCTAAATTGATAGACAGAGGTCAGTTGTAGGAGGTTTAACAAAGGCAAATGCCAGATCCTGCACTTCAGTCACAACATTACAGGACTGGGACAGAGTGGCTGAAACGCTGTCCAGCAGAAAAGGACCTCGGGGTGCTGGTTGACAGCTGTCTGAACATGAGCCAGCAGTGTGCTCAGGTGGCCAAGAAGTCCAAGAGTATCCTGGCCTGTATCAGGAGTAGTGTGGCCAGCAGGACCAGAGAAGTGATCATGCCCCTGTATTGGCACTGGTGAGGCTGCTCCTCAAAATCTGTGCTCAGGTTTGGGCCTCTCACTGCTTGAAAGACACTGAGTTGCTGGAGCACGTCCAGAGAAGGGCAAAGCTGGTGAAGGGTCTAGAGAACAAGTCTTACGAGGAACTGCTGAGGGAACTGGGATAGTTTAGTCTGGAGAAGAGGAGGCTGAAGGGAGACCTCACTGCTCTCTACATCTATCTGAAAGGAGGTTGTAGTGACATGGGGGTTGATCCTAGTACCAGCTGACAGAAGAAGAGAAAATGGCCTGAAATTGTGCCAGGGGAGATTTAGATTGGGTATAGGAAAAATTTCTTTACGGAAAGAGTGATGAGGCATTGGAATAGGTTGCCCAGGGAGGAGATGGAGTCACTGTCCCTGGAGATGTTCAAGAAACGTGTGAACAGGGCAGTCTGGGACATGGTTTAATAGCCGTGATGGTGTTGGGTTGACAGCTGGACTCAACAACCTTGGAGGTCTTTCCCAGATGAAACAATTTGATGACTCTATGATTGACGTCACGCAGAAGACCAGATTGGGATCAGGGTCTTCAACCTTTGGCTTCTATTCTGCAAGCAATTCTCCAGAGCAAGAGTAGACCTTGCAAAAATGCCTCCTGGCTGAGGAACTCATCTATGCTTATAGCTTGCTTTCACAAGTACCTCTGGAAGATCCCCACTTCAAACAAGATTCATGGGCAAAAAGCCACAGGTGCAGATGACCACTGCCACTGTTCTGGTCTCAAATTTCTATGAATCTATGCATCTAATAGATCAGAGGACAACATACCCTCTCCTTGCCTTTCCAGGGTTTGCTTCACATCAGCCTCCCTGATGTTACTGCTTCTCTTTCATTATTGCTCTTTTTGTCTCCTGGTCCTGTCCACAGCGCTGGCCTTCTATTACACTGCTTGCGAAACTGCCAGTATTATCTTCTCTGTGCCCACCCAGCCTTCCTCTTCCTTCAAACTCACTCTTTGTGTCAGTTTCTCCAAAGACACCTTCTTCCAGTTCATGTTCCTGCTTTCTTTATGACAGGGCTGCGAGATGTGAGTTTTCACAAGACTGAGTACATTCCTTGCGGACCAATGTAGCAAATAAATCCTCTCAGAACACGTGGAACAGCATCGAACACGTTGGCAGTATGCATGATGTTCACTATTTATGCACATAGGCACACATTAAAATACTTGTAAATGTTTTCTTGAGAAGGAGGTGGGATGAGAGAGCTCATCTAACCTACACAATTCTACAATCCTGTCATCTTCTTGCAAGCAAAATAATAAAGACGAAATGGAAACAGCACTGCTCACTTGACAGCATACAGCAGAGGTCTTCTGCTTACAGCTCTGCGGCACCTCCACAGTGTGACCTTTGCTGTGGCATTTCACTTCTCAAGAAATCAGAGTTCATTCCCATTAATGCACACCTGACATCAAAGATCTCCTTTCGCAATGCACCTAGTAATTTACCAATTAAAACCGTGATGTAAATAAGCAGATAATTGCAACGATGCAGGGGAACATCATTACTGTATAACATGACATTACTGTATCACCTGAAAAAACACTATACCCAACAGTTAAACTCCTAACTGCTCAAAAACATGTCAGACTTTTCCCTTTCTCCAGGTCTCCTTGATGGGGTAAGGAGAGCTGACTTACATAAATGTGCTATTTAAATGAGGTGGTTTTGACAACCATTTTGACAGTCTCCTGAAGAGTGGAGCTGGCCATGACATGTGTACAAACTGGAGAAGAGCTTGTGGGCTGAAGGCTGAGCCCCTTGGTCCCACCCCACCAGTCACAAGAGCAGGATGGACTGAGGCTACCAGGTCTACCATCATCACTGCAGCACCAAGCATCACAGCTGCCTCTTTGGTGCCAGGAAGACAAAGGTGCTGTTACCAACCAGACTGAGCAACCTACGTTCAGAAACCTCTCTTGGCCCCAGCTGGGGTGTTGTTAATGGCAAGGAGCTCTGAAGTTTGCTTCCCTGTAGAAAGCAAAATTTAACCATGGCAGGATTTTTCAGGCTCTGTCCTGTTTCAGGCCTGAAGGTGCCCATGCCTTCCACCAGCATTCTCTGAAGGGACAATTTTGCCCCAGAGCATAGGGAGTTCTTCAGTTAGCACCAGTAAGAGAGAGTCTAGTTTGATAATGTAACTGTCAGTGGGATTTTGAAATGTCACTCCCACACCTAGCAGATGCAGTTGGCTCATCCCTCATTTTAGAAAAATGTACTCAAGTCTCCTTTGTAATTGATGCAAAATGTTTCACAAGACTGGAGATTATTTTGGGGGGGCTGGAAAAAACCACACCCCCACAAGCTCTCATTCCCATTATATTGAACACATTTAAACCGTTCTATCCTTTTTAAAGATGCTTTTTGCAGGGACAAACTACTTCCTTAAGTATAACACATATGGCAGAGAGCTGAACTAAAAATTCCCAAAACCAACACACAAAAAAACACAAAAGAGGGAGCAACATTTCAGGAACATGGATTCTCCACCTGTCATCACTCTTGGCCCTGACTTTGCCAAAACATACACACATCGATAATGATAGAAGGATGACCAAGACAAATGTTTGTATAATGAATGGGAGCTTGAAAATGTAACTTGTTTTTAAACAAGCATGTAAGACAAACCACAACTGGAATGACAGGGTGAAAAAAACAAATTAGAGAAGACACCAAAAATCTGTAGGAGAAGGAGGATATGAGTTCCAATTAGTTTGGGTACCTTATCTTACAAGTGAGCTCACCTCATAATTTGAGTATCAAAGCTAACCTATTACATGAGCTGCTGTTCTTTCTTAGTATCAATTTTCAATCCATATAAAAACTGCCCCTTAAACACCACAAACCCACCTGCACTTATTGCATCTTTTTCACCTCTTCAAATTTCTTCCTCCTCTTTGGACAAATGCACCTAAAAGAAGATGTGGATATGGAAAGAAAATGTATTCCCAAGTTAACGTTTCACTTGGAAACAAACCTTTGATTTTTACCCTGTGTTAATTAAATCTCCTCTTACTGCAAGCCCTGACACTGAATTTCATGGAAATTGGACCAGGCTGCTAGGAAAACTGTCATGACATTTTCTATATACCCATATGCTGGTCTTTAACTTCATCAGCTAAACATATTGGACTTGATTCTTAAGGTTGGAACAACATTATTTACCCTCTGCTCCACCATGCAAAGTTTAAAAGTGAGCTCAATAGGTTTTGCTATTTGTTCTAAAACTGAACCAATGCTCACTATTATCAGCATTAGATTCAGCTTGTTCTTAAAACTCATCACAGCTCTCCAACCAGTTCTTCTGTTTTCACAGGCAGGAGCTGGTTGAATCTTCCCCTTTGAGAAAACTCACTCTGTACAAATGTATCAGCCCACGAAACGGTTGCCAACATTTGGTAGAGAAAGGAAGACGAGCCTACCCTGTACCAAATCCTGTGCTGTTGTAACCCTCCATCACACAAACACTTGGCAGGCTTCCACTAGAAAATTCACGCACTAAAATTAGCTCTCACAATTGCATCAATTGCAACAATCAAGCGTAAGTAATTCAGAAGGAAAAAAAAAGGTGAGCATGAAAAACAATGTTACAGCCTGCAGTGGTGCCTCTAGTTATTTACAATTATGTCCAATACAGTCTTTCTATTCATCACTCATAAGGCTGCAAGCACACAACCTGTAAACTACATAATTCCTTAACAAGAAGCTTCCTTTTTGATAGAATAGACTAGCATAGACTAGAATAGAATAGACTAGACTAGAATTAGCCAGGTTGGAAGAGACCTTTGAGATCATCGGGTCCAACCTATCATCCAACACTATCTAATCAACTAAACCATGGCGTCAAGCACCCCATCAAGTTTCCTCTTAAACACCTCCAGTGAAGGCGACTCCACCACCTCCCTGGGCAGCACATTCCAATGGCCAAAAACTCTTTCTATGAAGAACTTCTTCCTAACCTCCAGCCTAAACCTCCCCTGGTACAGCTTGAGACTGTGTTCTCTTGTTCTGGTGCTGGTTGCCTGGGAAAAGAAACCAACCTCTGCCTGGCTACAACCTCCCTTCAGGTAGTCGTAGAGAGCAATAAGGTCTCCCTGGGCCTCCTCTTCTCCAGGCTAAGCAACCCCAGCTCCCTCAGCCTGTCCTCATAGGGCTTGTGCTCCAAACCCCTCCCCAGTTTTGTTGCCCTTCTCTGGACACGTTCCAGCAAGTCAACATCCTTCCTAAACTGAGGGGCCCAGAATTGGACACAGGGCTCCAGGTGTGGCCTAACCAATACTAGGTACAGGGGCAGAATAACTTCCCTGCTCCTGCTGGCCACACTATTCCTGATACAGGACAGGATCCCATTGGCCTTCTTGGCCACCTGGGCACACTGCTGGCTCGTGTTCAGCCTATTATCAACCAGTATCCCCAGATCCCTTTCTGCCTGGCCACTCTCCAGCCACTCTGACTCCAGCCTGCAGCACTGCATGGGGTTGTTGCACCCAGTGTGTAGAACTCAGCACTTGGATGTGTTAAATCTCATGCCGATGGACTCTGCCCATCGGTCCAGCCTGTCAAGGTCCCTCTGCAGAGCTCTCCTACCCTCTAACAGATCAACACTCACCCCCAGCTTGGTGTCATCTGTATTGATGCTCCAGAACATCTTGTCATTTCATTTTTGGTCCTCTCTCCTTAGGGTAGGGAAGGAGACTGGAAAAGGGACCCTATAAAAGCTGCAGTACACAAGATTCTCGCCCCCATCTCCTCACACCCCAACTTCTCCCAGCAACTCTTGAGATGCTTCACATACACATGCCCCTTGTCCCTGTTTCTGCACACAAATGACCTGGGCAGTGCTACCATCTCCACCATTCCTCACATGGGACCCCTCGGCACAGTGCTAAGGAAGGGGATGATGCAGCTCTGCAGGACCCTTTAGGGGACAACCCAGCCCTGAATCCCGTCTCTGGCACTGGCTATTGAGTAGCAGAGCACAGGGACCTTCCAGAGGGGGCAGGGAGGGACAAATCCCTAAAGTGGGACCTGAGCTGCCTGTCACCCGTTCAACTTCCAAAGCAGGGATGTGCGCATCACCACTTTGAAAACATAAGCTTTATTTTCTCTCTACAGTGCATGGAGGGGTTAAGGGTTAAAAGCTACCTTACCACCCAACAGCAAAGCATCAGGAACACTCCTCAGAAAGATTTACATGGCCCTGAATGACTTTAAGACAACCACACAGTGACTTGGTTGATCTGCATGTCTCTAATCATCCTCTTCGCCACAGATGGTGTAACTGTGTATGGTACGGTGCCAGAGCAGAACTCCATACAGATTTTCCCCCTTTGAAATAACAACTCACAAAACTAGTAATAAATGTTATATTGTTTGGAACAAAAAGCAGATAATGTATATAAACTCCTGGAAACTAAACACACATGGCAAGAATATGCTAGAGAATATAGAAAACTCTAGAGAATGCACAGAATGAATGTGTTCTCTGTGTAATTCAGTGTAAACATTACATCTCATTGTCTTTTCTCTCCTGCATGCATACAAGTACATCAACGTTTGGCATCCCACTTTAATCTGAGCAGTCCTCCATCTTCTATGGTTAAGGGAGTGGAACATTTCCCTTATGAGGAAAGGCTGAGGGAGCTGGGTCTCTCTAGCTTGGAGAAGACAAGACTGAGGGGTGACATCATCAATGCTTATAAATATGACTGACAGGAGGACAGAGCCAGGCTCCTCTCAGTGATGTCCAATGATAGGACAAAGGGCAATGGGTGCAAGCTGGAGCACAGGCTGTTTCACATGAACATAACGAAAAACTTCTCACTGTGAGGGTGACAAAGCACTAGAATTGGCTACCCAGAGAGGTTGTGGAGTCTCCTTCTCTGGAGACATTCAAAAGTCCCCTGGATGCATTCCTGTGTGACCAACTCTAGGTGATCCTGCTCTGGACTAGACGATCTTTCAAGGTTCCTTCCAACCCCTCATATTCTGTGCTTCTCTACTAACAATCTACAGAACTTCTAGCCCCTGAGAACCTACACTGTGCATGTCATCACACATTTAAACTGAATTACCTGCCACCGTTTTCAAATCACTTCTGGGTTGTTTTGTTATTGTTTTTTGTTGTGGTTTTTTTCATTCATTTTGTTTGTGTGGGGGGTGTTTTGGTTTGGTTTTGTTACAGATCACAGCTGTATAATAAAGGATGACAGATAATTAAATATGCAGATGGTATTAAAGGAACATTTTCATTTTCCAAAGAGAGGAGTAAGAAAAGCTCGCGTGGTACAGCTTGATCAAATCAGAAGCAAAGCCCTCAGGTACTATGCATTTGTTTCTCTTTCCTGGTTCCTAACAGCAGATGATCTTCTGACCCACACTTACCACACTGAAGAAAAAAAAAAAAAATCAAGCACAAACTCATTATTCTTTGTATTGTCTAAAAGCTAGTTACAGTAGTCAATGTGAAACAAATTAAGCCATTTGGGACAAAATACAGAGCCCACCAACACAAGTTTAAGAATTTTCCATGGGCATCGTGTAGCTTTGGCCCAGGTTCACAATGTGATTTTTCACTGACATCCTGAGATTCAAGTTCACAACTTATCAGATAAAGTGCAAGAGGTATCTCAGCAAAATGTCCAGAAAACCATTTTGAGTCTTCAGCAAAGTCTACCATTAAAAAAAACCAAAACATATGGGCGTAATCAAAAATGGTAGTGTAATACTGGTTCATAGGATACTAAATAAAAGCAGGTACCTAGCACATCTTGTCTTTATTTTCTCATTGAATGCACCACTTCTCATTCAAGCTGTTTAAACAGTCAAGTTACTTGGCAAGCTATTTCCCTTAGCATATAAGCAAGCCCAGACACGAGAAACCATCCCTTCAAAACATGGCTTCTACCTGGAAACTGCAGGGCAAAATGTGTAGAGTAAATATGCTTTGTGATTGCATAAAGGGCCTCCCACTTGGCATTTCAGCACCGTATATTCCATGATTGCCTTCCTCCTCCACCCGCTCTGAAATGCATGTCACAATGGATTCTACCATCAAACCCTCATCAATTTGGCTTTTTTGCTTACAGACTAAATTGCACCTCAAGGTTGAAGTTCCTGCACCCCTCCACCCCTCCAGGCAAACTAGCTGGCATCAGAAGAGAGAGACTCTCAAAAACAATCCCAGAAAACAAGAGCTACATTTTTTATTTTCACTTTTTCAATATGAAAAGTCTTTCAGTTGAGGGATGAAAGTTTCTTCTTAAAGAAGATAAATCTCAAAAGATCCATCCATCCTGTGCCCATTCACTTGGGATCAGACATGCCTTGGGAACTAGAGCAGGAACCTAGACCCAAGGCTACCACTTTCAGCCAAGACAATGCTCATCATTCAAGTCCAGAGCAGCTTCTTTACTCCCTCTGTGGTTCAAATCCAGTTTTAAATCCAAGCACAGTGAGAACATTTCTGATTTCTTCAAGTTTTATAGGAGACCATTTACATTGTCAATGCAACTGCACTTAGAAGTTATGCATAAAACACAGGGATAATGTCAAGTTATTTAAAATTCCTCATTTTGAGTTTGCATTAAAAGGGGAAAACATCTAGGGAAAGATGTTTTCTAAAATGTATGAGCTGTAAGGGATAGTTTTAAATATAGCGAGAAAGGAGATGGCTAGAGGAAAGGATTTGGATGAGAAGTGAAGCTGATAATCAGGAAAGGGGAATGTAACAACATGCCAGACTGCAGAATGTCCTCCAAAAGCAATGAAAAGATAATCACTGCAAAAGCATTGCCACAGCTGAAGATTATCAGCAGTTAAACACATCTCCATAAATTCTCACGCTCCTGCAGTGCTATGGAAATGCAATGATATCCCAGATAATGGAGTTTCCTTAGACTGGAGAGGCAAAGAAAATGGCCACACTGTGAAATACTTCCTGTGTTAACCAGCAGAAAAAAGGCAAATAGAAGTAGAGACCTCTATACCCATGTTCTCATAAAGGGAGGTACTCATTAATTTGCCATTCCCCTCCTCAGTCTAAGAAGTGCCCTGCATGGCTGCTCCACAAGCATAAGTTCCAAGAGCAGGCACTTAAGCAGGTAACTTCAAACCTGGCATGGCAACAGAGGCACCACATATCTTTCAAGATCAGGTGCTCACTGAGCATATGACTGTTCAGATAACAAGCTGTAAACAAAATCACACACATGGATACACAGAAGAAATACTTTGGCTTCAAAGGCATTTTTCTTCAACACATAAACACTGCAGGAATTTCTCTCCTGTCTCAAATAGCATTTCTCTGTGCCCAAAGTCAAGTCCACTCATGGCATGGTTCATTTTTGTTTGACCATTACAAACAAAACAACAGCCTCTAACCACTGAGAGACTGCACTACAACATCCTAAGGTTCAGAGAGGCTCTGCAAGGATGGAATGAGCTATTTTTGGAAATCTGTCTGGTTGCTAGGGCAAATTCTTCTAACAATACAACACACCATCCACCAAGCAGAATCTGGTTAGCAAGTCGGGAGAGGAAGAAAAATTAAGATGAGAGATGGCTAACCATGGTAACAAGAGAAACCAGAAGAAATGCCATGCTATACAGAAACGTGGTTACAGCTTCCATCAAGACTGAGCTCAACTCCTACGTGAAACACGCCTGGTTGTTTTGAGCCAAGAAAACCTAGAGCCTGGATCACAGGCTTGAAAGACATTTCAAAAGGTTGTACAAGGCACCCTGCTGCCCCCAAGGCAGGATTAACTATATCTAAACAGTACCTTACGCAGGGCATACCACTACTGAATCACAAGCATTTGTTCATACAGCTCTCTTGTATCAATATTATTTGTCTTTGACACAAAGGAGCAAATGAGGCAGACAGAAGTGAAGCAGTTAGGCCTCAGTTGCACACTAAGTCTCCTGCAAAATTAGTTCATCACTCGGGATGCTCAAAAAGCCACAAGTAACGGATGGATCCCTTCTGTAGGAGCCATCTGCACGGATATCTTCTCATTTCCAAAATCACTGGGGCCTCAGTTCACATCAACCTGTTACACATCTGGATAGTCTTATGGATTTTGTAAAAGACCATGGCAGTTTTTCTATCTAAATTCCAAACTTTCAGCCCAAGAAATGTCTTTTGAATGTTAGCAGGGCAAAGATGGTAAAAAAATTACAAATGGAGGAGGGAGGGGATTATAAACTATTTTCCATGTTCTCCATGAACAGTGATGAGTGGAAATTTACATGCTAATGCTCAAGAACACCAGCTCTGGACCATGCAAAGTCAAAAAAGTTGTATAGTTTATACCTTACTGGCCAATCCTCTGGGATGCTTTGCACTGAAATTAACTGAGGTGATAAGAAAGAGTGTCAGATCAGCTTTAGGAAACACCACACACTCTTCTTGGTAGCTGAGCACTTTCTGTGTCAGAAGAAAGGCTCTGTAATTAAAATAGTATCTCCCTTACAATTGAGAGCAGAATATTTAATTAGGCTATAAGCTGCTGAGGAGAGACTTGTATAATAATGTCACTTAGACCTCACAGTCAAATGAACAGTGTCTACCAAGAGTGAATCAAATTTAAGCATACCTCACTGGTAACAGTACTCCCAACACAATGTAGCATTAGAACTGAATTATTGTGCTCTTTCCCTCCATCTTAACTTCTGAAACAAAAAAAAAAATTCAAACTGATGAGACATTTAAACACTGCAGAGACCACGAACTAAATGAAATTCATAGAGCCACCAGACTTAAAGATTACTGCTGTAATCTGGAGGAATGGTGCTAAGAGCAGAATGACCACCAAGTCTGAAGCAGAAACCTCAGCCACAGGCAATAGAGACAGACATCCAGCAGGACAAACACCTCTGCAGCAGTCCTGGGTGCATTTCACGTGCCTCAGGTCAACAGGGTTTGCAACCCTCTTCACAGGAATAACCATGAACCCAGCAACGTATGAGACACCAACTCATTCTCCTGTCCCAACACAGCATACCTGCAGCTGCCTGCTTTTATGAAAGAGCAGTTTTTAGATGAAGGTCCGTCTGACTCATTTACCTTTGGGCTGCACATTCCTTGCACATGTGTGTGACAGAGACCACCTGCAAGGCTCATCCCTGCCCAGAGTGGCACAGCCCTGCCAGAAGGTACAGATACAGGTCTCCAAGGGACAGACCAGCACACCAAACCAGGCAGCAAGTCTTTCCTGAATATGCAGAGCTTCAATGCTACTCAGAGCTGGAGCAGCAGCCCTCCTTTTGCCCCTCTGCTCAGAAAACAAATCAACTCTTACTATTCAGAGTTCAAACTGCAGCTGCCTTCAAACCCTTACCAAGTGTAATACCATCACAAGGTTTTGTGCTCTTCCAGCTGTCTCCCAAAAACCTCTTCAAATGGGACTGCTTTATATGTGGAATTTCCCTAGCCAGTCACAAAACCCTGGCAATTCTCCATACCCATACTGCATTCCGCCGTGTGAGCTCCAGTCACCTGCACTACTTGAAGGCAAAGCACAAGCAAGGGTAAGGTGCTCCTGAGTTTCTGTAGATATGTAAAGATGCTACTCAGGCCCTGTAAGGACCATACTGTGCACATGGGCACACACATGTAGCAGTTTAAAAAGTGGTCTTTTGCACCTTAGGTACTATTAAAGAGGCTAAATGCTTCTAAGTAACTATTCTTTTTAAACAGGACTTAAATACTATTGAAACCTAAGATCATAAAGAGAAAAAACACATGTGCACATGCTCCTAAGAAACCAAAAAGCTGTTCAAAACAGGATTTCTCTGGCATGCTCCTAAAGAAAGCTTTTTTTATTCAAACCATCATCAACCGAAGAGCAGAAGACTTCAAGACATTTGTCAGTAAAAACTCCTGGTTTACTGTTGAAACATTGGCTCAGAAATAACAATAGGATGAGAAAAGAGGATTAAAAGATGAAAAAAATGCCATTATAGATTACATTATATATGCCCAAGTGATATTTCCATGGGAACATATACGTGCAGCACAATGCATAGCTTTTCTTAAACAACTTCAGCAGAGAGTTTGGTCACAGGATGATCTACCTGCACAGAAAAGACTGAAGGGGAAGATCTATCACAAACAGGAGACCTATCCTATTGACAAAGATCAGACAGGAAAGGAGGAGTTTCACTTTTTATTTCCTGCAGCACTGAACCTTGCAGAGCGGGGTTATCAGTTGGACTTGGTGACCCCAAGGGTCTTTTCCAACCCAAACGTTTCTGTGATTCTGTGATTGCTTCCTTCTGGGCAACCCCTCTACATTCCCCCAAGCCTCTGCCAGTCCTCCAGTCATCCTTACAGGCGGGCTGGCAGCTTATTTATGGAAAGGGCTCATCTTTGCCACAGGTATGAGCATTTACCTGCACTAAGGTTAATAATAATAATAATAAACCAGGTTGGAAGAGACCTTCAAGATCATCGCGTCCAACCCATCAAACAACTAGATCATGTCACCAAGCACCCCATCAAGTCTCCTCCTGAACACCTCCAATGACGGTGACCCCACCACCTCCCCAGGCAGCCCATTCCACTGGGGAATCACTCTCTTTGTATAGAACTTCCTCCTAATGGCCAGTCTAAACCTGCCCTGGCGCAGCTTGAGACTGTGTCCTCTTGTTCTGGTGCTGGCTGCCTGGGAGAAGAGACCAACCTCTGCCTGGCTACAACCTCCCTTCAGGTAGTTGTAGAGAGCAATAAGGTCACCCCTCAAGTCTCCTCTTCTCCCTCCAAAGGGCCCCACAGACAGATAAGCTGGCTTCTTCCCACTGAAGGGAATATGGCTTAATAAATATTGAGAGGGAATCTGCCTGTAGTTTTAATGGATTGCATAACTGATTAAAATTTTCCTAGAGCAGCAGGAAGCTTGTGAGGAGGACACAAAATGCACAGCTGCACAAATGTAAGATTAGGGAAGGAGGATGGAAGGTACCAGAAGGTCTGAGGTATTTTCAGTGAGATACATACACAGGCTTACCCAGTGTCTTGACAAGTACTCTGATTTTCAATGGTGCTTTAATGCACCTTAAATCTACGTAACCAAAGTGCACAGAAACAGTTGTATATAGCAGCCCAGGAAAGAGGAATACTAGTATCATCTTTCACCTTGTAACTTTATGTTGGAGAGGAGGGAGCGGGAAAGAGGGAAGTAAAGTAACCACACTCAGCATCACATCTTGACATGAAGAGGCCTGATGGTTTTGGGTCACCAGGATCATTAAATCCTTTATCACAACTTTGGATCCACATCAGACAGCATGTGTAAGTGCCAGCCAACTTCTCCAAGTTGTACAAAAGAGCTGCTATGTACTGCAAAACAGCTTCAGCAGTGCTGTACCATTCAGACTGACAGCCAGCCTCAGCCACACTAGCCACACAGCCTTGCATATGGAGGTTCAATACCATGTGGGGAGCAAGGAGGTACCCCAGTGTCCAAGTTATAGCCTGCCCTGTGCTGCCCAGGGGACCCTGCAGTTCATCCACAGCTTGGATGCCGCATGAGTTTTCAGAAGAGCAGTGGAGGTGATGGAAAGGTCAGTCTGTCTCTCTACACTTCGGGTTCCACCCCTTCTCCCTCCGCTGCAGAGCTTCTAAATTAATCTGGGTCTTCAGGCTTGTCAGCTTTTATTGCCATTTCTTAAAGAAAAGCCCAGCTTTCACACTACAAACTACAGGGCTGAAATCCCCAGACAAGTTTAGTAAGTGCTTTCTGCAATTTGCCTCTGCCCTTATTCACCCAAGTGTACTCCCTTAAGCGTCTCCTTAAAATCTCAGATAGGAAATGCGCTTAGATGCTTCATTTTCCCTTCCCTGCAACGTTTTAATCAAAACAAACCAGCCAGCTACATCCAGCAGACAGAGGGGCAGAGGGGAACAGCACCACTTGGTACAGATTGCACTGGACAAGTCACATCAGCGGGGTGCAGCCTCTACCAACAGCCCCCTTCCCCAAATCCTGACCTCTGCTACTCAGAGGTCTCTGACTTGAGGATGCCAGAGGGCAAGAAATCCTGCTTCTGTGCAACAAGACATTGTTAAAGGGAAAACTCCCCAGTTTTTTTTCTTTCCTCTAAATCCTTGACAAGGAGGTCTGTGTGTGTATGGTCCACAGCAGAAATAATCCTACACCTACCAAAATCAAACAGGAATTTACTGACCAGCTCTCATGGACTGCAGGGACCCAGTTAAAGCCTAGAAACTTACAGTGGCTGTCCTGTGACAATATAATGCCTTTTCTCTTTTAGTTTCACTTAAGCACAGGAGGGAAAAAATAAATAAATCAGTAAAAATGCATATAACCAATAACTGGAAACTTTCTGTTAAACTAATCAGAGCACTATACCTGGGTAGGGGCTTCCTAGGACACCGTAACCAAGCAAACATAACCCACCATGGGCTCCTGGAAGGATCAGCTGCTCGGCTGCAACAGCATGTATCTGTTAGTGCTGGCAATTTACAACTGGAAAGTATTAGGGAGGGCTGATTAATCGCTACAATATGAAATTTCCATGCCTTCATTTTAAATTAGCAGCTTTGCAGTTAGCAAAAACCCGAGGGAAAAAAAGAGACGGACGGGGGCAAGGAGGGGTCAGCAGCCCCTCACAGATATGTCCGAGGCCAGGAAGCGTTCTCAGAGAATGCTTCCTTTTCAGCAGGGCTTCAGCTTTCCACACTTTCAGGCTGTGCAGAACATGTCAGGGGTGGGAGCTGACAGAGGGAAGTCCCCAGAGCAAGGCTGGTGTCCTGGAGGCATGCAGCACTCCTTCCTCGCTTCCCTCCTCTTAATGCCCTCCAAGAAAGGAGAAGTGAGGGCTACACAGAAACTTCCAAGCTGCAGAACTCCTGCTTTGAATCCCACTCCTCACCCAGCCCCTGGTGCCACAGGTAGGGACTAGCAACCTTAAAAAGTGTCAAGACCCATCTTCACCTTACTTGAGTGCCAGTGAGAGCCATGGGAAAATCCCAAATCCTGTGTCAGAGGGCAAGTCCACCACTGGCCCAAAGCACTGGGATTCACTGCACAGAGATGCTACCGATGTCGCCCAGCCCATCAGCACAGGAGCAATCTGCACCCACTGCTGCAGTGGAAACCAGGAAACCCTACCACATCTTGCTCCCTGGACGGAGCGAAGCAAGACAACGCCTTTGTTGCCACCTTCCCTGCATCCCTTCTCTCTCTCCTGCACACGCAGGCAGGAGGCTTATTTCCCACACGCTTTGTGACACAAACTCAGATGAACAAAAGAACAAAACCTCTCACCTCTCAGAGCTCAGTCTGCCACTCTGCTGCTGTTGGTGTGGCTGTGGCGGGTGCCACGCAGGCCGCCGAGCACCGGGTAATTTCACACGCC
The DNA here is from genome assembly GCA_033816785.1 of Picus viridis. Taxonomy (NCBI): domain Eukaryota; kingdom Metazoa; phylum Chordata; class Aves; order Piciformes; family Picidae; genus Picus; species Picus viridis. Next base: position 12,141,506 of record CM066570.1, read on the forward strand.
ATATGCGCAACAATCGGCAAGCGCCAAGAGCACAGGGCTAGAGGAGCAGCCACTGCCTGCAGATCAGTGGTGCTACGGGGAAGGAGAAGCAGCAGAACAACCTCCACAAGAAACCTGTCACACACAGTCTTTCCAAGGTAACAGAACAGCCCTAGCCATGGTCCCAGCCCAGTATGAAAGGCACATAGACAAAGGGCACATATTAGCATCACCCACTTGCACCTGTAGCACTACTGGCAGTAATAAAGCCAGAACACAACATCCACCACCACGCAGCCCACAGGGTCCAGCATCCCACACGGTGACAGGCAAGGTCTGGCCAGCAGACCCAAGGGCACTGTACACATTGATGATTGTATCCCATGCCCAGCTGAGCACAGTGGCTCTGTCCCCCCAGCCTACAGGGATAGCACCAGGATCTCTGCGAAATGCACTGGCACATTTCCAGGATTGCTGCTGACAGGGACCTGCTCCAGGCATGAGAGCAGGGTGCCAGCAGAAGAGCCCTCAGCAGCGGTCAACAATGCACACAGGAGGTGCATTGAGCATCCTCTTGGCTAGGACAAGAAACCTCTCCCTTTTGAAGGCAACCAGCTGGTGGGCCTACATCAGCTACAGGGTGTTTGTAACCCTTGGAGCCTTCAGTTTTGGACAGACCACTGCCAATGCCATCTTTGTGGACCTCACAGCTTGACTCCTCCTCCAGACTGGACTGATGGTGATGCCAGGTGGGGGAGGTGCACGTTTTTTTCTAGGACCAAAGGGAAGTGGGGAGAAGCCCATGTGGGTGTGTTGGGAAGATCCAAGAGGAGTCAGCTGGGCTGGAAGAGCTCTACGGTGTCTTGATGCACCAGGTGGTCAGACTTCTTCCCTCAGCCCTGACTCCCTGGTGGAGCCAGAGCATCACTACAAGACCTGCATACCAAGTCAAGCCCTCCAGGGTAGACATTACTACCTGAAAAATCATTAAGGGGTCATGGTTGAGGTTTGTGAAGGCTGCTGTCACCCATGTGCCAGTGGAGCTCCTCTCCACAGCTTCAATTCCTCCAACTCCCAGCACTGGAAGGAAGGAGCCTGCCTTGCATAAAGGGAACTCCTAACCATGTTCATCAGACAGGGTGACACCCCCATGGTCCTTTTCTCGGTCAGTGCTTGGTTTGAGCTCTGCTTTACCATGGCTCATCTCACCACTCTCCTGCCCTTGCTTCTACATCTCCCTCTGCCTGGGCTGCACTTTCTGTACCAAAGTGGGACCATGGTAACTTTTGGCAGGGACCTACCTGTGAAATGTTTCCCCTGCCAGGGCTTGTTTACTCAATCAGAGAAGGTGCTGTGGCCACATCAACCTGCTGGAGACACTACACTAGAGCAAAGCTTCTCTCCTAGTTTCCAGTCCTGTTTTTCCAGGTGGGGTCCTAGGAATGGGACTGGAGCAGGTTTTAAAGGAATGCTTTGGGGCTAAAGCAGTCAGTATTGGTCTGGTTTATATCATCCCCTTGATCATTTGCACTCTGTAGCTGGTGTCGCTCTGGGCTGTCCCTCTGTTGCCTCTGGGGATGATAATTTCACTTCAGCTTTCACTAGGCTGAGCAGTTCCCACAGCTGCAGGTTTGGTTGGGGGTGGTTAATTTGCCACAGCAAACCGCTCCTGTTCAGTCTTTGGGTTCCTTTCTTCCTTATTTGACTTCTAAAACCCTGGGAGAGGAGGGAGTTTTTCTGTCTGTCTCCGTAGCTGTGATGAGCTTTCTGAAGCACCTGGCTTTACCTGTCCTGCTCCTCCCTGATGGAGCAGCTCCAGAGAAGGGCAACGAATCTGGGGAAGGGTCAGGAGAACAGAGCTGGGGAAGAGAAGCTGAGGAAGCTGGGGATGTTCAGCTTGGAGAAGAGGAGGCTGAGGAGAGACCTTTTGGATCTCTACAACACCCTGAAAGGGGAATCAGGTGAGGTTGGTCTCTACTCCTAAGGACAAGAGGAAACAGCATCCAGTTGCACCAGGGGAGTTGGAAACAAGGAACAATTTCTTCCCCAAAGGGTTGTCAAGGCCTGGCCCAGGCTGCCCAAGGCAGTGGTGGAGTCTCCATCCCTGGAAGGATTTCAAAGCTATGGAGAGGAGATGCTGAGGGCCAGGGTTTGGTGGTGCCCTAGCAGTGCTGGGTTAAGGGCTGAACTTGAAGATCTTAAATGTCTCTTCCAACCAAAGTGATTCTATGAGATTCACCAGTGGGAATGTAGCACTGCCAAGCCTCAGGTATCAAAACCTTGAGGTCTACTTTTCCTAAGGTTTTCCAAGGGTTTGGGGGGGGGATGTTTGTTGTGGGGTTTTTTAACAGCTGCTGGGTCTTGTGGCAAATCTGAAGTATGCAAAACTACAATCCTCATAATTAAAGTGGCAAGGAAATACAGGGAACACACCATGACATGTCAGGCACCCACACACTTAAACTGTAAAAACCTGAGAGGTAGAATAGCATACAAGTTCATCTCCTAGAAGCAGCAAAGCTTTATTTTCCCTTTCTTGAAAACACCTCAGTCGCTTAAAAAAAAAAAAAAACAAAACCACAAAAAACCAAACCAGTTTTAAAAACATTGTCTGACACATTTTCACTCACCTTGACAAGACTCTCTTATTTTTCAAAGGTCTGACAGCTTCTAGATGAATGTAGCAGCTCCAGGAAGGGAGAGTTTGATAGTGCTATCTGCAGAGAGATATCTTGAAAGAAGAGGGTCTGAGCTTTTCCTCTGTGTAGTCCCATTAACAGATTTTGGCCTTCACAGGTCCTCCAGTTTGCTGCTTCTTAGCAGAAGGATCTGGAGACAAGTTGTGGGGCAGCTGTGAGATAAACACAAGAGACCTCTCAGTGGAGCTGGGCTCTGGCAATCAGGGGTGCAGGACAGATGCACCAAATGGCTGCACTCCGAGTCAAGCCTAGCCTTCAGGTACCAGCACACTCCCCTGCACAAACAGCAAACACATTGCTGAGACAAGTGCAGCTTTCAGCTATGGTGAGACATTTTGCTCGTGTTTTATGTAACCATTTTTGACTGTTATTCAATTATGAAGGAGAGCTTTCCATGGAAACTGCTAGGAGGTATTTTGTTTAAGATACACTACATGCTTTTTAAGTAAGAGCTGTTCATCTCTAATGGGCAAACATTTGAACTGCATTCAAGGTTTTACATTTAGATATGTTTCCCAGAAGACAGCCAGCCCCACTTGGAGGTTATGCACTGTGTGGCACACTTTAAAACAAAGAACTTTCAAGTTTGGCCTCCTTAACGATAAACAGCCAGGTGAAACAGAATCGATCAGCTCCTCTGTGGGGCCGCGGTAGGGTTCAGCAGGAAATGCCATTTCCCACTGAGGCCCCACAGGATTCTAGCAGGCTCAGCAGGCTGCCAGCCCACATCAGTCCCCCAAACTGCTAAGCCACAGGGACTGGGACCGATCCTGTAGAGCCCACAGTCAGTTGGTAAGCGACCTAGTAATCCAATTAGGCAGCAACACAGGCTGTCTAAAGAAATAAAACAAAAGGAAACAGGAAAGGGAAAAGTAACAAGAAAGAAATTATGCCTAAAGCAAAGCATATGCTCATTACTCCTCTAATCTGCAGCTGCAAGGAGGAGCTTAGCTGGGTACCCAGTGCCTGGGAGAGGGAGACAACGTGCTCCAGAAAGCCCAGCCTGACCTCCAGCCTGGAAACCCCCAGTCACCAAGCACAACTGCTGCTCATTGTGTGTATGGAAGAGCAGGCAGTGAAGTTAGTGCTTTCCAGCCAGCCTGGTCAGTAAGCTTGTCACGATTTCTCCATCCTAGCTGTTCAAAGTGCTTCCCTGGCTTTTATTGTATCATGTTGAGCCACTGTCAGGTGTGTTACCCAGAAAATCATGTGGTTGCAAAGGGATAGAGGAGTGACACCAAGACCACTTCTTCTAAACATAGCAGGGTGGCAGAGGCTGGTCCCATGAGCATTTCCTCAGGGTGCCCAACCCAACTGCCCAACCTCAGAAAGCATCCCAGTGCTTTTTGGAGGATGCCCCATATCTAGCAAAAATGTGAATGAGTGCATGTGAAACCACCCATTCAGTTTCAAAGGTCAGGACCCCTGGGAAAAAGGAAACACGATATTTTAAGGCACTGGGAAAACACTACAACTACAAAAAGAGGGTTTCTGGTTAAAACTAGTGTTTAAATTGCCAGCAGTTTTCACACACCTAAGAAATGAACACAGCCAAAGCTTTTTAAAACACGTTTTAAGCATCTTCCTCTCTGAGCTTCGACTTCCTCTGGGCCCTAAAGTAATTACAAACTGAAACACAGAGCAAGAGATCTCAGCTGCCAATGAATTTGTTTGTGGGTGTGAAAGCTCAAAAGCACAAAAAGCTATTGGCTCAGCTTCCCTGCTGGAGGCCCAAACAGCAGCATTATCTGAGGGTTTGGGGGGAGGGAACGAAATGAAAGGGGAAAAACAGCCTTATAAATGCCATTGCTTTGGAAAATTAGCATTTTTAATAGGAAAGTAAACATAAGGCTTGTTTTATGTGCTGATAACTATCAGCATGTCAGGGTTGGGTTTTTTTATGGTTTCTCCATTATCATAACAAAAGCGTGCTGAGCATCTCGGCTGAACAGCAGGAGTTAAACATGCATAACAGCCAGACTTCTTGGAGATAATTTTGCAAACAAAGAGTAACAAGAATGCCCTTCTACCACTGATTTCTTAAATTAATAACTTTGACTAGCACTTCAAGTCGGGACTGCAATCCAAAATCAAAGTTTGAAAGCAAGCTACGTTAAGGAGCTGGGCATCCATCCCTGGCTTAGAAAAACCCTTCTCCTGAGTATTATCATGAAGGATTCACTTTTGCTTTATATTCTGTGTGACATGGCACTGCATGCCGTCATCTATCAATGAAGCCACCTCTTAGTAGCTGTTTGCCATGCTATCAAAGAACTTCAGCGGAGTGTGGCCAAGCCCTGTTTTGAGACAGATTAGCTCCTGCAACTTGTCCAGCTCCCATGCCACAGACTACTCTGGACCAGAGAAGATCCATGGCATAGCCAAATTACCTTCATTGGCCAAGATCAGACATAAGGCAGCTGAAGCCCATGCCTGCCCAGCCACAGACAGGTTTTTCCACCCCAAAGATGCCTCAATATTGGGCGCAGCAACTCCTCTCTGCCCTCATGTTGCCCAGCAGGAGGAGAGGCAGCAATGGCCTCCCATACCATAGGGAACACAGGCTCTGGCACATGGGGAAGTGCGCCCCAAAAAGTGCTCCCACGTGTTCCCCGCTGTAGCCGGCGGCAGGCAGGGAGGGACAGGTTGCTTAGAATAGGAGCAAGCAAATATTGAATGCTGCAGGCTCACCCGAGCCTCGAGGCAGCGTCCAGGCTGTCAGCTACACCGGTCTAGGAAAAGCCCAGGTTCACAGGGAACAAAATATTTTTCCACCTTCTCCATAGATGATCAGCAACCCAAGCCTGAAACGTCAAAACTTGACTCTTAATTACTGAAGTCAGCACTTAATGACTCCAATTATATTTCCACTGATTTCTGAAAATTGGATTCTTCACTACACTTGCTGTGTTTAAATTAGTTTCTTACCTCATTCACGGTAATTATACTTTGACAAACCAAATTCAAATACAGTTGAGATTTCTAAGATCCTACTTAAAAGCAGTGGGGATTTAAGAACAAGAAATTCCTTAAGCCTACCGTCATCCACATTTTTAATCACTCTCCCTTCAGGGCATAGGAATGCAGAGGGTTAAAAGATGAGAGAAGTACAAAGGGCAGTATTTTGATGAATTGCAGCAGAAACAGTGTTTTAGTAGTAGAAAGCAGGGATTTAGTTCTGTGATAGAAACTCACCGTCTGATCCCCTGTATCACAGAAATTACCTTCTGCTTTTATCCTAAAAAACAACAAAAGGTAACTCTTCTCAGGCTCACCATTACCAGTACCATAGAGGACTCCAGCAATGAAGAGATTCAGATGTGCATTTATTGGGGGGGAATACATTCCTCACAATGGCTTTCTAATCTAACCTTCATGCTGAGACCCCAGGGATATCTAGACCTACCATCAAAACATGCCCATGGGATAAGCATGGTTTCCAGAGGATGCAATTGCATTCATCTAGGGATGCACTACCCTTTATCCAGGGAGGGAATTATTTCCAAGTTCCTGTTCATAATTAGTGTTAGAAATGGAAAAGGACAGGAGAATAGGTTTCAAGAAACTAGAGAGTAGGTTTCAAGAGCAGCTTTCAAGAAACTAAGCAACAAATATGAAGAACACATAAACCACAATATTTTAGCTTCTCGGAAAGCCCCTCCACATGTATTTACAGATTACTTGGTCTTGATATGACATAGAGAGAGCAGTGATTTCTCCAAGAGTGCCCCTCTGTATGTTTCTCTCCTGAAAGAGGAAGGAAGAACCACTAACAACCCTTAGTCCTTTGGCCAATCTCAAAACAAAAGCATCTGAAGCATGTACCCTTATATTGGAGCAGCCTGGTGATAGCCATGGGAGTCATCAAGTATCCACAGTAACTACGGCAAAGCCAAGGTGTCCATGCCAGCACTGTGGGCAGCATCAAGTCACAGGAGTGTGTCTCGGCACCTGGACAAATTCATCCTAATCCCTGAAGGTCCAGAGCTGCTTCAGGAGCCAGCTACCTAGTACCGTATCTCTAAGGACAAGCAGACATTAAACTGGATGGGAAGTTAGCTCACTGAGTAACCAAGCCCAGCCCCAAGGTTAGCTGATGGTAGGTTTAAAAAAGGTTTCAGGTTCCTGAGGGGTCAGAACTGCCCCAAAGGAGCAATGACAACAAGTCTGGAGCAGTCTGGACCAACATGGCATGCCATCCATCACAAAACCCCCACCAGCTCACTACAGCTGGAAAAGAATACAAAGCAAATCACCTTCATGTGTTTGGTGTGTTAATTCAAGAGGCAAGTGGATCCAGATTTACACAGTCATATTTTCACTTCAGTATTGGGATATAATAATGCTGCTGTCACAGCTAGTTCTTGCAATAACACCTTTCCATTATGTTTTTCTGCTTTATTTTTGTTCTCATTTTTGCAGATACTCATTACTCAGCAGTGGTTGTTGGATTTTATGCTCACATATGGTCTAAAGACATGGCTGTTTAATGTTCCCTATATGTAAATAACTACATGCTGTTTCAATCCCTGCTGTGCAGCTGAAGGAATGATTAGATTATAAATCTCAAACACAGAAATATCTCAAGTTGGATTCCCTCAACAAATCCATTACAGCTTACTTTGGGTTACATTTTCTATCTTCTCTTTCACCTATGAATTCCCACTGCTTTCAATGAGCACATAAAGCAACCAGCAACAGGCAGAAAAGGCCCAAAGAGCAGGACTCCAGGGGAGCAGACAGTAGCCCAGGTGTAACCCCGTCATAGGCATCTCTCTGTCTGGTGACAGAGCTTTTGCCACCACCAGTATGTTATGGGTGAAGTTAAATCTGCTTATGTATACTCAACACCATGCTGCCAACATGCCAGCCTCAAAATGAAAGTGCTGGCTAGAGCAAAGCACCATGGGGCTTGCAGTGCAGACTGTAACAGGAAAGGCTTCCTGTTCTGCTTGCTGCTTCCAGTTTCCAGTTTGGGGTGTTGGTCTTTTCCACTGGGCTGGCTTCTGTGTGCTTGGGTGGGGGGAACTGTTTTATCACTGGCTAAGGTAATTATATAGTGTGTGATCTCATTAAATTCCATATCTCAAGCCAGAGGGCTTTTTTGTGTTAATTCCCCTCCTGTCTGTGTGGGGGGAGGGGTTCTTGCTTTTTAGAGCAGGCAGTGTTAACCCAGGACAGTCCATCTGGCACCCAATATGGGGCTTGAAAAGCAGGCTGTCTTAACCAAGACAGTCTATTTTGGCAGGAAACAAGAGAGTTGAGATAATAAGAAGATTCACCTCAACCCATGACAGTGCAAAGCCAGATCCAACACGACAACACCAAGGAGCTCACACACTGAGGATGCCTGCAGAAACCCTCACGGCACAGAAGAGAGGAGGAAGCCTGGGGAAAGGCCACAAGGGATAATATGACAATCCCTGATGCCAGCCATGCCCAGTGCCCCACATGACAAGGAGACATCACCCAGGGTGGTGGCTTTACCACCAGCAAAAAGCAACCATGGGACAACACACTGCAGCACAGCATGGTAAGAGCCAGGAGAGGCAAACACCTGCATTTTAAACAATTCTTCTTTCATTCTACATGTGCTGCTTCTACAAACGAACACAAGGTCCCATCCAGAGGAACCTTGACAGGCTGGAGAGGTGGGCCCAGGACAACCTCATGAAGTTCAAGGTGACCAAGTGCAAAGTCCTGCATCTGGGTTGGGGCAATCCCAAGCACCAGTATAGGCTGGGCAGGGACTGGCTTGAGAGCAGCCCTGAAGAAAAGGACCTGGGGGTGCTGGTGGATGAGAAGTCAACATGAGCCACCAGTGTGCACTTGCAGCCCAGAAAGCCAATGACATCCTGGGCTGCATCAAGAGAAGTGTGGCCAGCAGGTCGAGGGAGGTGATTTTCCCCCTCTACTCCACTCTGGTGAGACCCCACCTGGAGTACAGTGACCAGTTCCGGAGTCCCTATTACAAGAAATGTATGGACATGCTGGAGTGTGTCCAGAGAAGGACCATGAGGATATCAGAGGGCTGGAACACCTCTCCTATGAGGACAGTCTGGAGAAGAGAAGGCTCTGAGAAGAGCTTATTGTGGCCTTCCGGTATCTTAAGGGGCCTACAAGAAAGCTGGGGAGGGACTTTTTAGGGTGTCAGGTAGTGATAGGACTAGGGGGAATGGGAAAAAAATAAAAATGGGGAGATTCAGATTGGATGTTAGGAAGAAGTTCTTCACCATGAGGGTGGTGAGGCACTGGAAGAGGTTGCCCAGGGAGGTGGTGGAAGCCTCATCCCTGGAGGTTTTGAAGGCCAGGCTGGATGTGGCTCTGAGCAGCCTTATCTAGTGTGAGGTGTCCCTGCCCATGGCAGAGGGGTTGGAACTAGATGATCCTTGAGGTCACTTCCAACCCTAACAATTCTATGATTTTCAATGTAATTTGTCTTCTTTTTAATAATGGCTGACAGAATTCATTTCAAAGCCAAGCTCCCATGTCAAGCACCGAGAAGCAGCATTAACATAACCACTAACATTTCCAGCTTGTTCAGTATCAGAAACCAGCACACAGAAAACATTTTTGTTCTTTGCAAGGTAGAGAAGTGCTCATAAAGTAAATAAAGAGGAGATAAATCACTCATTGTTCAGCCACTCTCCCCTCCTTGCTGACCCATGACAGACTGCAGGAAATGCTTCTGCTCCCTCCCACCCCGGCCCCAATAATCCCAGTCCTTTCAGAGCAAGGGAAGAAAGACTTAAAGCTCACATCAACTACTGAGCAAGCCACAGGTTAACAGGCAGCAGACACTTCATCATGAGCACCCTCTCCACACTACACTTACGAGCCACAAAGTGCTTGCCCAACAGAAAACTAGGCCTGTACTGTAGGAGATGGAAAGCCTCAATAAACTATGATGCACTACTGAAAGCAAGCTGGAAACACAGCAGGCAGCAGCATCATCGATTTCTTTTCAATAAAGAAAGAGTTTTTTGGTTAAAACTTCTGTTTCATCCCAGGAAGGTGAGCAAACAACTGGCTGGCAGGCATAGGGAAGTGAGCAGCGGTCGCTGCCAACTTGATCTGACAGTAAAATTACACAAAAATCTCAGTACCACCACAAACATGTGCAAGCCCTCCCCATGCAACCATCTGCCTCGGGTAGGTGGGTGTAGAAATCAATCTCTGGTGGCAAACAAGCAAGCAAACCCAGGAAAAGCCTCAGAAGACTGAAATTAAGACATTAATCAAGAAGCCAGGAAGGAAGAAAGTCTTTGGCCTGTGGAAGCAGGCAGTAGACAGCCTGGAACTGGATATTAATTCAATTTATACAAATGTAGTCCAAGCCATCAAGTTTAGGCATAGTCTTTCTGTAGTCAGGAGACACTGGAGTGACTGCAAGAGCTATGAGATTGAAAATATGCTTAGGATCAGCATTGCTGTACAAAGGATAGAAAGAACCCCAAAGCTCCTCAGGTTTGCCTTCTTCCATCCCCATCTCTCTCAGTATACTAATGAGGAATCCTTGCCCAAATCTAGTCCAAGTAACTGATTTCTGCTGACCTCAAGTCCTCCTGCAGTTCTAACAATAGACAATGGATCTCATTTCCTACCCCAGCAGCCTCTGTTGTGTGGCATTGCTTTGCATATTAATTATCCTTAATGACACCTAAAAGCATCTGCAAAGTTTCAAGTATGGATTTTACCACTTAGTCCAAAGCCACAAAGAGCCAATAATGGTAAAGTATGTTTAATGATCAAAATGAATAAAGGAAAGCATTCGTTAAGACATCCTCTCGCTCCTGGGGAAAGGGGCATTGCTGTGATTTTTCTCCTGTGCCAGTGATGGCAAGCAAGTAAAGTATTAATAATATTACCCTGAAAGGAACCTTTTAAAAATAACTGTCTTTTTTAAGTTGGCAGGGAACAAGCCTATTCAGTGGGAGAAGAAGAAAAAGGGAAAAACAGAAGGAAAGGGAAAAAAAGAAAGATCAAGGGAGTGAAAGGAAAGAGCTGCCCACTTGCTCGTGACATTGTCAGCTTCAGACACTGATGGAAGATTAGTTCTTAGGAATATAAATCACCTCCAGTCAGGACTTCTGGAATTCAGCACTTCCCATGACTGCTTAAGAGGCACTGTCAGCTGATCCTTATTTCTCAACTTTGAGATGACGACTGGCAGGGGATAAGGCTGAAAAGAAGGGTTAATTAAACAAAGAAGAAACGGGCAAGAGCCTTTAGAAATTGATTAGACAATTAAAGTAAAGGACTTGGCAAAACACTCTTGATTTCACTGCCAGAGTTATAAAAACATCTAAGAGATGGAGTGTCATTTTAATGATTGATAATCTCACTGTATGTTCCTATAGAAAGGTTAAGTACTGGGACATTTATTGGGGTAAATGAAATTGCAGCCAAGCCAACCTCTTTTTCTCTCTGTGAAAGGAGAAAAAAAAATGCAAAGGATCTCTTCATCCAAAAGCAAAAGCACCAACAAAGGACTTAAGAAAATTATCAGGTTGCCAAAATAAGGCTCATCAAAACGTATTCATCAAGCCTACGTGGCATTTATTGTCTCCTTGCTTGGAGGAACAGTGCATCAACCTTCAGGTGGGTGACCAAAACCAGAAACCCACCTTCCCTCCACATTTCTGCTCTATAGACTCTGCATTTTTCACTCTCTCATGCAGACCTATTTCTGCTTATCTGAGAAGTCACACAGCATGGGGAAAGCCCAGAGCCTTGGGGGAAAAAAAGAATATGTATGTAAACCATAGACCATGCCTGTTACTCACACAATGGTTATTTAACACTTCTCTTTTGTAATACGCTGGTGAAGAAAAGACTTCAGTCCAATTTCATGACACCGAAGTCTTGAATCATCATGTTCATGAGGTCAGAACTACAACTGGTATAAATTTACTTACCACCACCATAAATCCCAGCATTGTAATGCTGAAAACTTCCAGCCATCAGAGCAGCAATACTGCAGACCGTCCTGCATTTTTAACCTCGACTGTACATAATTGTTAATCACTGACCCATTCTCCAGCAGCCCTTGGCCAGAGCAGGTTGCTAAGCAACCTGGTTTTGCTCCAGATACTTTTTAAAGTCAGTTTTTAAGTCAAGAAAGTGAATACTGAGACTATTGCAAACAGATCTGAGGTGGAGGTGCAAGCATAGGAAGCATGTGAGACCAATCCACACCTTTATGAGAAGAGTAATAATATTCAGTGCCACTTCGCTACATATGAACACAGTTTAAAGAAGTCTTGCTGCAGCCTCAACACAGCTCACATCTCCTGAACTGCAATATTAATTGCCTCCTGCTTCTAAACTAACTCCTGTGGAACTGCCAACACAAGAAGATAAGAGATGAGGAACCAGACCTCGGTGGTCGCCCTCCCAGGGAGTCACACCCCTGTCTAGAAGGTTGAAGGAGGCAGATATCCCTCTGTGCTCACATGGGTGATGAGCCCAAACATCTTCAGCTGAAACAGAGCCCATAGGTGACAGGAGATGTCCTCCAGACCAATGCTTGTAAGCACACAAAGGACCACACCAAACAAGAAGAGCCTTCAGAAACACACACAGGGTTTTATTAAGGAAAACCACACTGTTCCTTGAAAGCTAATGGGAATATAATTACTCTTCCAGCCAGGAGTGCAGGCACTTTTTACAGACCAATGATTGGAAATCATCAGGTGAAGTCAATCAAGTAGAGGGTAGAAGTCATCTGGCCTGTGCTTCTGCCTCCATGTCAGCCCACGGCCCTCCCTTCCCAGCAACCCTGTCGGCAGCTACGCTGGCAAGCACGGCCTGCCAGCACCCAACTCGGGGCCAAACAAGTGGCTCATTACGCAGCCAAACTATTTTTGCTGCTCCCTTCAACAGCCTGGAGCCTGAATACTCATGAGTTTGCTGTGCTCCTCAGGGCCTGCAGGGAGTGACCTCAAAACTCTGGGATTTTCAGTCTTCTAAGAAACTACATTATGTGCACAAGAGACAGCCAGAGAGGGCCGTGAATGCTACCTCCATTTTTTCTTCTTTTTGTCTGTTTTGAAAAAATACCCGGAAAAAAGAGGAGCCATACTTACTGTGCTGTATCATCTCAGAGAAGCATGTCCTGCTCTGTCCAGTCTGGTGAGACCTCACCTGGAGTACTGTATCCAGTTCTGGAGCCCCTACTACAAGAAGGATACGGATGTGCTGGAATGTGTCTAGAGAAGGGCCATGAGGATAATCAGAGGGCTGGAGCATCTCTCCTGGGGAGACAGACTGAGAGAGTTGGGGCTATTCAGTCTGGAGAGAAGGCTCTGAGAAGACCTTATTATGGCCTTCCAGTATCTTAAGGGGCCTACAAGAAAGCTGGGGAGGGACTTTGTGGGTTGTCAGGTAATGATAGGACTAGGGGGAATGAAAAAAAAAATAGAAATGGGGAGATTCAGATTGGATGTTAGGAAGAAGTTCTTCCCCATGAGGGTGGTGAGGCACTGGAAGAGGTTGCCCAGGGAGGGAGTAGAAGCCCCATCCCTGGAAGTTTTGAAGGGCAGGCTGAATGTGGCTCTGAGCAACCTGATCTAGTGTGAGGTGACCCTGCCCATGGCAGGGGGTGTGGAACTAGGTGATGCTTGAGGTCCCTTTGAACCCTGACAATTCTATGATTCTGTGATTCTCATCTTGGTATTTCACTCATGTATCACTGTCTCATTAACCACTATGGCATGTTACTGTTAGTCACAGAAACTTGGGGTTTGTCCTATAGAAACCAGTGGTTAGAATGTTACAGATTTAAACAGAAACAAGACTGAGCAACCACCCTAATTGTCAAGAAGTAACTGGAAAAGCTGCAGGATTTGAGAGGAACAGGAAAGCTTCAAAGCTCAGCTTTTTCTGACTTCGTTGTTGTTGCTAGTATAACCTGCTAGTGTAGGTTATAGCAGTAGTTACAGTTAATAGTGTAACTAGTGTAAATTAGACCTTTACCATCAGGTTCACAAAGCAGCTGAATAATTCAGTAAGAGAGGCCATGGCTGTATGCCAGAGTGGATACTCCAGTAGCTGCACACGTCTTGTTTTCTTCTTTTCAGAACAGGCTGCTTATCACTTCAATACTCTTAAGCAAGCATGTCCTGGGGTTTTGGTTGGTTGGTTTTTTGTTGGTTTTTTTTCCCTTTAAACCTTCGAGAAAACTTTAAGAACAGCCTAGCCCAACAAGAACTGGGGTAAATACACACAAACCCAGTAAAGCCTTCCACTTTGAGCCTCACCTTCATTGTCAGGAATCTTCTTTCACCAAAAGTAGCCTGGGTGACAATACCAATGGTCTGGGTGTGAGATGTGTTAAAGCGCAATGCAAGCTGATTTTGTAAAGAGGGTGACAAAGAACTGAAGCATGAGGATCAAGAGGTCAAAAGAGTAAAACACTTCATGGAGCTGGTGGCCATCACCTGGTGGGGCTCTAGCCAGACACAACAGGACAAGGTGCTCCCCATTGCTGAGACTTCTCCCTGACTAGTGTTCCCTGATGGGTAAGCCAGGGCAACGAGAAAACTGATGGAGAACTCTAAGAGTTGGCCCCAACTTCACCATAGGCGAATTTTCAGTCCCCTGAGCACCAGCTGAAGCCTTCAGGCACAGATGTGTAGTACCTACGCCCCTGCATCCATCTAAAATCTCGGCAAACACTTGGCATTTGTTTCACTTAGCCTCTGTTTCAAAATCTTGTGAAAGAAATTATTACCTTGGAAAATAAATGAAGTAGTATGAAGATGCAATATAGAACCAGAGGGCCCCATGAGTAACTTGAATGCTTCTCTTCAGACTATTTTTTTGATGGTCTATAACAAAAAGCTCAAAATCTTAACCCAGCTTGTCGACACTGGGTCCACATGAGCCGTTTGTCACACTTGGTGATGCTAAAACAAGTTGTGCAGCATAAGGCTTTGTCACTGCCTTGTCAGTCACTCCAAGCAACACAATACCATCACCTCCGGCTGACCCCTGGAAATTAAGTATTGTTTCATGAAAAAATACTGTAGCTTGTGGATGGCAATCTGCCCTCCAGACAAGACAGACCTTGCGCAACACCCAACCCACAGCCAAAGCCAAGGCATCACCCAGCAGGATAGCTAACTGGAGATAAACACTCACAGCACATGGGAAGGTGATGAGCCAGGAACACAAAACAGTGACTTCGGGAAGGCTGCTGAGATTAAACAATAACATTTCCACTGATTCTGCAGAGGAAGCGCTGAAGACAACCCAGAGAAGGAAACTTTGCCAAGTAAAACTGCTAGGAACTGGATTGCTCACTGATCACTTTTGCAAGCAAAGCTTCTAGGAAAAGAAAACAAACCGGTTTTGGTCCTGGAAGTGCCTGGACTACAAAACCTGGACTCAGCTCTGTAGCCTGCCTGTCCCTGAGAACAAAAGGACCAGGAAGAGGAGGACAGTGCAATATGTGTGTGCACAGAGGCATCAAACAGGCACTGCTGCTCAGAAGCCAGCAGACAGACGGCCGAAGTAATTTTAGGCCCACTGGCTTCTACAGAACGGTAACAAAAGAAAAAGGGAACTGTAAAGATCTCCACAATACAAAACACTTCCTGAAGGAAGAGAGCACATGATAAACACTGCAGCTGTGAAATGATTAATGCCTGCAGGCATCAAGCAAGCAACCAGCCTTGCATCAAAATCAGAGGTGACTGCTGAGATCACTGGAAGTTTTGCCTGTACTGAGACCTCAGGACCAAGCCTAGAAGTTTCAATGAACTCCATGATTCCTAAAGAAAGAAGAAAGAAAAGAAAGAAAAAAAGGAAAGGCACAGAAAGAGACAACTAGAGCTGATCTACACAGTGCTGAGAAGTGCAGGAAGCAAATCCAGCCATGCATAAAATACAACGCTATGCATTTGGAACCAAATTCCTACTTCATCACACCTATTAAAACCAACCATCAAGGGAAGCCTCAACCTACTGAAAACAAGCAAGCACTGGGCCATGGAGTCTATCAGACTGCATGGTCCATCAGAATAGACAGGCAGGGGCACCCACAGGAGAAAGTAGAAAATGATGAGTGCACAAGACCACTTCCATAGCACAGCAGAGACAGATGCTTGCTACTCCAGGTGTCTTGGGCTGCTCAAAGCCCACACTCCTGCCAGAGATGACAAGTCCTCCCATCTGCACCTCATGTGCTGGACTCTGCCTTCTGCAGTCCTGGATGCAACACCCACATAGCTCAGGGTGTGCAGGTGGAAATGAGCCCTTGATGAAAATCAACTCTACCAAGTATGGTTTCAAGGGACTGGCTCCCTGAACACCTCACCCTATGGTTGCTAACACTTTTCTTGTCTTCCCCTTGCACCAACCTCTCCAGGATGTCAGGGGATAGAAATCCTCCACCTTCTCCCCCCACTCCATGTCCCATTGGGCAGAACAGAGCAAAGCTGGTGCAGCTATTCCTGTGCTGAATCCCTTCTGGTAAAGTGCCTTCATGTTTCCAGGAAGCAGTTCATCTATCACCTTTCAGCTCTAAAATTCATACCAATTATTTTGTTCACAATTAATTAAGGTGTCTAAATGTGGAAATTAAATTATCATTTACAGTGTAAAAGGAGATAGAGACGAAAACCCTAAAAAGCAGCAACAACTCTCTCATCTGCATGAATTAGTAGGACATGTGGGGGTGGGGGCTATCTGGCAGTAGCTTTAGGTCATCATATAGATCTCAGCATCTTTGAAAACCTGCTCAGGCCCAGCCATGAGAGACATTTGTTTCTGAGGTGCCAAATTAGTACCAAAATTCAGGTGCCCCAAAGGTCTACTCCCAGTAGTCCCCTGGGCTCTTGCATTAGGATTGCATTTGCAGGACAGCTGAAAACACAGCATTTTTTTCATTGCTTGCCTCCTCTGCTGGAAAACAAGCTGTCTGAAGCACAACAGAGCTGCTCCTCGTCATGTGCATTTACACTCACCTTTCGATTCAAATCAGGCTACAGCAAAAGGGAGAACATACAGGGAAACAGATGGCCCTGCACTGAACACAAGGCATATTTCACTTGAGGGCCTGAGCGTCAGGGAGGGAGAAGGGATGAGCGAGCAGCAGATCAGCACTACCATTGAATTCAGACTCGCATCAACGGCACAGCTCTGCTGTAAAAAAACAAACACTGGGATACATACTACAACTATGAACATTTTCTCAGCTCAGAAGGGAAAGATTCTGGAAAGTGGGTTTTTTGCTTCCTGTTTCAATGGCAAAAAGCATCTGAAATCAGTGATTGGGATGATGATGACAGTTTCAAAAGCAACGTCCTCCCATCCCCGACAGCCCTCTGATGCAGTGAGCACTGGAATAAAATAAGAGAACAAAAGTCTCTTTTACCCTTATATTCAGCTACCAGTTTGTCCAGCTGCAAACAGCTATTTAGGCTGAGATGATAGTAGGAAGATGGTCTGTATATGGTTACTCAAAGAGACCGGGAAACAGAGGTGTCCCAAGACATACAGCATACTCAGCCAGGCAGCCAGCGTGCCAAAAGTATAACAGCCATCTTGAAATTAGGCAAAGAAGAAAAGGTTAATATACCTTTCTGATTCTGCACAGCCAAAAATAACAATGCACAAATCACAGGGAAGTTTTAGGGCTAGATTTCAGCCCCTCTCCCTGCCCCACCCTCAACACCCTCATGTCTCACTGATGACAGCAGAGTTTGAGTTTATGCCTGTGCTAACACTATGCAGAACTTTTCCTTACAGAAGGAACAGGGGAACACTCCTCACAGTACCCTACAGGAGCCTTTCAGGATCAGTTCTTCACTTGACAAGACATAAACCACCCAGCCAAGTAACAGCACAGGCATGTTTGTTGCTGAAAATGCAGGCTCTGAAAAGATGGAGAATGTGGATAGCAGGAACAAGAAGAACTGCTCCGTCTGGTCTCTCTTCCTCCTGTGCCCATCTCCATGAACTCGCTGTCTTTGTGAATCCAGCCAACTGCTAAGTCCCCTTCTGCTGCTGGAGCACAAAGGATGCAAAACTTCAGTTAAGGATCCATATCTCACAGGCTGTCGTAATTCATGCCTTCAGCTCTGTAGGACCCCAGGTCACTTCCTGATGGGGTGCTGCTCCATAAACACAGTTCAAAGGCTAGCACTGCCATAATGCCTGCAGACACACATGCAGAGGTATATAACTGCACCAACAGAAATGCAACTACTGTGGAATAGTCAGATTTTAAGACCTGCAGTTTGTTTCTTGATGCATATCCATTAGATGTAATGCAAGCATAGCTGCTTTTTCCATTTCAATTCAGGCTGATCCCTACTGCATTTGATGGTTTAAGTCCTGTAGAGGCCAAGATGTGTTTGGCTTTACATGGTTATGCCTGGTCTGTGTGTTTACATACCATAAGCTTAAGAGTTAAGCAGATGCCTAAATCTTAGCAGGACAGCAGTTGGTATTTTAATACCACATCCAAAGGAGCTTATCTCTTTATCTCAAACACAGTATGGTTCTAGTGAGTTTGGTTACCACAGTGGAGGTGAATGAAGCTCTCTGTTTTCACTTGGAATGAATTACAAAATTTCATACAAGAGGTGGCTCAAATGGATACCAGCATCCAGACACTATAAAATAAGGAGATGTGTATGAAAAGGGAACAGCTGAGGTGTACCTCAAAAGGTATACCACACATAAACATCAACGTAACACTGAGAAAAGTGAAAAGCCTCTTCAAAGGCAGCTCTATTGTTATTTTCAGACATACCTTCTCTTGAAGACCCCAAGAGTTGCAGCCATATCCCAGGTGTACACATGTACAAACACAGATGCCAACCCCTGTCTTCAGAGAGCCACCGTAAGTACTGTCCCTGTCCCCTGGCTATGCAGGCAGATTCCCACAGCAATGGGGCTGGTGCATGCCTCCCAAGCACTCCTTTTGCAAGGCCTGCTTTAGCTCCTTAGGCTGGAGTCAGAGTGGCTAGGCTGGGGTCAGAGTGGCTGGAGAGTGGCCAGGCAGAAAGGAACCTGGGGGTGCTAGTAGATAGTAGGCTGAACACGAGCCAGCAGTGTGCCCAGGTGGCCAAGAAGGCCAATGGCATCCTGGCCTGTATCGGGAATAGTGTGGCCAGCAGGAGCAGGGAGGTCATTGTGCCCCTGTACCCAGCACTGGTTAGGCCACACCTTGAGTACTGTGTCCAGTTCTGGGCCCCTCAGTTTAGGAAAGATGTTGACTTGCTGGAGCATGTCCAGAGGAGGGCAACAAAGCTGGTGAGGGGTTTGGAACACAAGCTCTGCTCTATTCTATTCTATTCTATTCTATTCTATTCTATTCTATTCTATTCTATTCTATTCTATTCTATTCCTTCCACAGTTGCTTCCTCAGCCAGCGACACCAAACCAGTCTGCTTGCTGGTGTATCTGCATCCTCCTAAGAGGCAACAGGAAAGAAAGATGTTTCCACACTCCCCTGCCAACATAGCCTTTTCTGCAAAACATTGTTTTGTGAAGCCTGGTTTAAAATAGGTCCTGCTCCTGCAAAATACATCCTCAACTCCCATTCCTGGTGCACAAACATAACAACCTAATGACGCTACTTACAAGCCACACATGGACACGCCATACAGACCTCAGACCTGCCATGGCACAGTGTAAGCCTTTGAGATGTGCAAGAATACCAGACACTCAGATGTCATTTGCACGTTTGTCATTTCATTTAATACCTGATAATCCCAACCACGTGGACTTCCATTTGCTCAGAGGCCCACTGAGCTCCCTGCTCAGCCTGAACACAGCAATAGCACTGCCATCCTGGTCAGGTCCTCCAGAAGCAAGGGACTGCAGCAGAACTGCTTGCCTGCCAAGTCAGAAAGCCCAGACCCAGGACAGTCTGCCATTTCTAAGCAGCACAGCAGAGAGGGAAAAAAACAACTTCCTCATCAGTACTGCTTTTGTTAGTGATGGGACCCAAAGCAGCAAAAATACCTTCTGCAAACTACCCTCACCAAATTAAGAGCACATAACACATCATAAATACCACTCTTCAGCTGGGGACCAAGTGTTTTTCTTCTTAATAAGCCTTTTCAAAGCAGGACAGACAATGGCCACAAAACAATTGCAAAGAATAGTATTGAAAATGGCTAATTAGGTACAATATATTAAAAAACAAAACTTCAAAGAAGAAAAATAACTTCAACAGAGATTACTTATTTTACCCAGCTATGCACAGTACTTATTTAAAGGAAAATGTGTTTGGTTTAATTGTATAACTCTGACTTCACACACAAACAAATCCAAGCTATGGAAAACACCATTTCAAGGCTTTTAAAATGGCAAGAGTTGAGCCAGAGACAAATGTTACAGAAATTGTGATGAATATACTAGTGATTTGTGTTAAAGGTATAAAATTCAGAGTGCACTAAACTTTTACCTGGAGCCATCTGTAACAGAAATTAACATTTCTTTGCCATCTACCAGGTAGTTATGCATGAGAAATAGAGCTAAGTGGTCTACCAGGCAGTTATGCATGAGAAATAGATGTTGCAAAGTGATATAAAACACTTGTTTCAGTGTAAAATCTGTCTCAGCCATGTCCTTCTTACTCCCTGGGAAAAGATTGTAAAATCTATGTGCACATGAACAGTGGGTAACCTCACAGAGGCAGAGATGATGACCCTTCTCCCTTTCCCAGGCCAAGTACCACCTCCTGCCAGAAGCACACACAAAGGGCCACACTGCCTTTTGCTCCCTATGGGAGCCTGCCATCCTTCATGCCAGGGCACCCAGGGGTGTGGCTGGAGGCAGAAGCAATGCTGTAGCCAGTCTGGCACATGCCATCTGTCACAGAGGTACCTGGGGCCGCCTTGGATGGCTTTCGGACATCCCCACAGGAACAACAACAAAGCCAACACAGCTGCTTATGGTGTGACAGGGGGCAACCAAAGGGCAGCCAATACACCAGGAAAAGAAATAAAGACTGGAAATCACTATTACATCCAGTGCAGAAAACCATCTTCAAGTATAAAAACTTTTTATTTCAGCTCCATTTCTATACAGTTGAAGCATCCCAAACTGCCTGGGGTTATCAATACAAACATCAAACGTACAGAACCATATTAAACACAGCAGCAGCTGGCCCAGTCAGATCTCTAGAAGCAATGCCAGTGCAGGCAGACTAAGTTGCTAACCACACTACAAGCACAAGAATCAAAGGAAGCTGGATGCAAAGGAAAAATTAGATATATGGATAGTTAAGACGAAACCTCACTGAGCAATTAGAAAGAGAAGAATATAAAACTTCTTCACATCAGAAGAGAAATCATCATCCAGGCTATTACAGTCCATTAATTTTTCAGCAGTTCTACCCACTCAAGTCAAGTAAGAGAGAGAATTTGTATTTTTAGTCTTTTGAAGCAAACCTTCTTCCATAAAACAAGAGAACTGACTTGCTAGCAATTAATTCACAATGGAAAAATAAAGGTATTCCCTCTCACATGCAGCAAACTCGGAGGCAAAGCTGTATAAATATTGCAAACTGGTTTCAGCATTACATCTGAATTGAAAGGAGCTCAGAAGCCAGGTTTTAAAACAAGCCATTAAAGTAAAATAATTCTGCAGTGAAGTGTTAAGAGGTAGTGTTTTGAGGCTTTTCTTTTTTCTTTTGTTTTAATTCTCTCCAGTTGGTGACAGTGTTTTATCAAAAGCTTGATCTAAATCCTGAAGGGAAAAATACCAACAGAGGTCCTGTTTAAGCTGCAGAAGGAGATTTTTGACCACTCCATCATGCAGCAGTCCCAGCCACAGAGCCAGGCTCTTTCCCCAGGGAAGAAGCTAAAAACTTCTTTCAGCGAGATGTCCTCCTTGCTTTAAGACCTAGGAGTTAGTACTGATCTCCTTGTAGGAATTTAACAGATAGACAGCCAGCCTTCTCTCTAGGCCAGCAAAGATCTGACATGAAGTACAGCCCAAACTCTCACATCATCTAAATCATTTCTAAATGGAACTCTCAAAGCTGAGTAAGGAGAGCAACAGCAATTCTGTAAGGCACAAAGGAGAGCCAAAACAGAGCAACCACAATTCAGCAAAGATGGAATAAGAACAAGGAATAAGAACAAGGAATAAGAACAAGGAATAAGAACAAGGAATAAGAACAAGGAATAAGAACAGACCAGACCAGGTTGGAAGAGACCTTTGAGATTGAGTCCAACCTATCATCCAACGCTGTCTAATCAACTAAACCATGGCACCAAGCACCCCATCAAGTCTCCTCCTAAACACCTCCAGTGATGGTGACTCCACCACCTCCCTGGGCAGCCCATTCCAATGGCCAATCACTCTTTCTATGAAGAGCTTCTTCCTAACATCCAGCCTAAACCTCCCCTGATACAGCTTGAGACTGTGTCCTCTTGTTCTGGGGCTGGTTGCCTGGGAGAAGAAACCAACCCCCACCTGGCTACAACTTCCCTTCAGGATACATCCTGCTATTTCTGGCCAAACTACTCTTAGAAATAAAAGGGGAGGGGAACAAAAAACCCCCAAACAAACACCACAAAACGCTACTACTTAAAATACTCTGTGGAGGTTATATAAGGAATGCTTTTTAATTAAAAAAAAAAAACCCCAATAATTCTTTGCTAAAAGGAAACATCCTGAATGAAAGTCCTAGGAAGAAGAAATAAATAATTTCATTACACAATTGCATACCACCTGTCTAAGACCACTGTGATGAATACACACAAGCAGTCCTCAGGCAGGGTTTCCTCTGAACTTCTGAGTGTTCAACCCTTCTGCTCTTAACACAGAATAAAATAAATAAATAAAACTGAATACTGTATGCACGAGTAACTCCCATAAATATTTTAAGTCAGAAGACTATTATCATTACCCCTGACAACGGTCATCTGCAGTGCAAAGACATTCAGATCCACAGCTCAACTAGCAAGACCGAATGTCAGAAGTTATTTTTTGCTACCTGGATCACTCAGAACTGCTGGTAGGTCTCAAAACTACCAGACATCCAAGAAGGGTTCAAACTGTCAAGGTAGGATGGTGTGACTGCAGGTTTCAGAGAGAAGTCTGCTGCCTAATGTTACCCTGTATTAAAACATCCACGCAAGTTAGATCATCACAATTAAAACGAGCCAGATCAATCCTATTACAGCTATGCTGGCTAGTCTCTTACACAGACAAGCTTAAATTCATACTTAATTAGCTATTTTAAGAAAGTTCAGTAGTCTCTTTCTCAGACAAGCTTCCCAGAACTGAAGGAACCACCAGCTGCATTTTCAAAAGACAGTGAGGAAGTGGGGAAAACAAATCTCATTTCCTTTTGTAGATGAGGCCCTATCAACACTGCGGGGCACACAGACTCTCATCTACACCAAACTCCCATGACAGCCATGGGGTCATGTAAACCCACACCAGCTGCAGGCATGGCAAGTGTCTCCTGTACCCTTGCTGGGGCTGGCTGCAACACCTGGAGCAGCAGCCACATTCCAGGCACTATGAGAAGTTTCACTCATTGTGCCAGATAACAAAAGTACCCAGCATGAGCAGCTGACTCCCTTATTCTCCTTGTACAGCACTGTGACCTTGCAACCCCTGTCAGGGTTGTTACCTAGTACACAAGCAGTGAAACTGAACCATGGGGCAGCAGCATGTTGTGATCCTCACAACCTCAGGGCTAGGTTTTGATTTATTTTATTTGTTCGTGTTTTCTTTAGCTGCTTCACATGAAATGTTTAAGCACACTGGCCTTCAGGTCGCCAGCCTGACACTGCTTTAGCACAAATAAATACTGAGAGTATGTCAGGTTATATTCACCTCCAAAACAACATCTAAAGAGACTACTTGAGCAAAAGGAGCAGGTTTACTTTAGGCATCTGAAGTGGGAGCAGGTATTACAACCCAAGTACAGAGTCCTAAGTGGCAACAGGACCCTTGATAATGAGACAGGGAGATTAAAACAGACTCATCTATTACTACAAACCTTTGAAGAATCTGAAGGGGAAAACACAAGGTCTGACAATCACTTTGACATCAGTGTAGCTGTGGATGGATGGATAGATATCAGTGGTTAAATTCTCTTGAGGATTTCAAATTTTGTTCTGTAAAAAGAAGTTTCACAAAGTGACTTGACTTTGCTTTTGGATGTTTACTCTGCAACAAAGGCTACAGGCATTTCGGTCTCCTCTGGCAGTGCCGCACACTTTCAGCCTCTGAAATCTAGAGTGGTTTTACATTCAAGGAGAATGGGAAATTCAACATTTTAACCTCAGCTAGGAGAAACAGCGTTCCAAATACAGAAAACGCTGGCATGGGTTAACAAAAGATAAATTGATTCAATCTCTTCAAAAGCTTAGAAGAGCAGAAATTATCTTCTTCCACCAAGCACTACGGAAGCAATTTTAAAAGGAAAGCAGCCACTGACAAGTGACACTGCTATGCCTAAATTCAAAGACTAGATTTAAGGCTACAGTAAGTTTTGTTGCCAAGCTGGAGGAACTCCATCGATATCAACTGTCTACTCACTTACACAAAGCCAGGGCTGGTTTTATGGCACCGCACAAAGTAACCTCAGTTTTGAGCTTGCATTAGGTAGGAACAGTGTGTCCCACTGAAGCACTGAAGTCTATGGACTCAGCCAAATCTTCCATCTCAATATGCCACCAAGTCAAACCAGCAACAATTATCATCCTAGCCTTGAAATATGCAATTGCACATGAACAAAATGTGATCAACTTGATCTGAAAGACAAGTCAGAACCTGGCATTTAATTCCTTCAGAAAGGCAGACACCTTTAATGCCTCAGAAAAAGAGGCCGCTCCAGCTGCATCCAACCGCCAGCTCTTGGTAAGAGAGAAGAAAAAAGGTATTTTCTTCAACAGGTATCTAAACATTGGGAGGGAAGGGAACACGCACCAAGAATCCCTGGAAAGAAAACACTTAGCAAACAGGGTACAGTGCAGAGGAAATAGAGTGCTTCCTCCAAATACAAGACTAGAAATGGCATAGATGTGAAAGGGGGATGTTTCTGCTGAAATTCTCGACAAAATCTGCCCTGTCTCCGTGCTTTCTTCTTAGAGCGTCAGCCAGCGCAACAGGCAAGCAGTAGGTCAGGGTGCTCCACAACCTTTGCCAAAGCTGAGTGCATAGTGCTTCACCCATGCTCCAGGGACACCCTAAGGTAACCCCCACCCTTAACCCACCAGATAGCAGGGTAAGAAGCAAGTGATGTTTCTCAACACCTGTTATCTTCAAATTTCTGGCTGGTTAAAATCCATCAGGCAAGCATTTAGTGGCCAGATATAGCTACAGATCAGAGATTAATTTACCTGCCACAGTCAGCTGCAGGGAAGAAGAAAACAACCACCCCCAACACACAATTGCCTCTCCTTTCCTGCATTTATGGCATTGCCCTATCTTGTGTGGCCTGTGACACCACCAAGCAAAGGGAAAGCCCAAACCATCCTGCAGGCAAAAGAAGAAAAGCTGGTCTTTCACAAGGATAAAAGGAGGAGGTATAGTACCTGCCCCTGAAGTACAAACAGGTTCAGACACCATCTCTTAGAAAGATACAGAGCATTTCACATACAGCTCCTCCCACCATCTCAAG
This sequence comes from Picus viridis, assembly GCA_033816785.1. Taxonomy (NCBI): domain Eukaryota; kingdom Metazoa; phylum Chordata; class Aves; order Piciformes; family Picidae; genus Picus; species Picus viridis. The sequence goes on from CM066570.1 coordinate 12,166,793, forward strand.
GAGGCTTTAAAGTATTAAGGGGAAGGAAGGATGTGCCAAGAGAAGACTGTATATTTGCACAAACACTTTGATTATATCAACACTTCTATATATCCACATTTATTAAAGAGATGACTATGGCTACCATGCATGAGTGAAAACAGACAACAGGCCTCACTAAACACAGCATGCAATATGTACAGTGGAGAACAACTCAGGATGCTGGAGCTCCTGGGTAAGGCAAGGTCTTTTACAGCACCACATATGTAGCAACGATGGTAGGTGTTGACCATGGCAAATGCAGGGGCAGGAAGAGAAAGGCAAAAGGGAAGCTGGCATACAGAAACATAGTGAAACACCCCTCTCTGATATTAGAATCATAGAATCATAGAATCATAGAATCAGTCAGGGTTGGAAGGGACCACAAGGATCATCTACTTCCAACCCCCTGCCATGGGCAGGGACACCCTACACTAGATCACGCTGGCCAGAGCCTCGTCCAGCCTGGGCTTAAACACCTCCAGGGACTGGGCCTCAACCACCTCCCTGGACAACCCATTCCAGGGCTTCACCACTCTCATGGTGAAGAACCTCCTCCTCATGTCCAGCCTGAATCTCCCCATTTCCAGCTTCATTCCATTCCCCCTAGTCCTATCACTACCTGAGATCCTGAGAAGTCCCTCCCCAGCCTTCCTGTAGGCCCCCTTCAGATACTGGAAAGCCACAATGAGGTCACCTCGGAGCCTTCTCTTCTCCAGACTGAACAGCCCCAACTCCTTCAGTCTGTCCTCATAGGAGAGGTGCTCCAGCCCTCTGATCATCCTCGTGGCCCTTCTCTGGACACGCTCCAGCACGTCCACATCTCTCCTGTAATAGGGGCTCCAGAACTGGACGCAGTACTCCAGGTGGGGTCTCACCAGAGCTGAGTAGAGGGGGAGAAGCACCTCCCTTGACCTGCTGGTCACACTTCTCCTGATGCAGCCCAGGATCTGATTGGCTTTCTGGGCTGCAAGCGCACATTGAGAGCTCATGTCGAGCTTCTCGTCCACCAGCACCCCCAAGTCTCTCTCCTCAGGGCTGCTCTCCAGCCAGTCACTGCCCAGCCTGTATTTGTGCCTGGGATTGCCTCGACCCAGATGCAGGACCCTGCCCTTGGTCTTGTTGAAGCTCATGAGGTTGGCTTGTGCCCACCTCTCCAGCCTGTCAAGGTCCCTCTGGATGGCATCCCTTCCCTCCAGGGTGTCCACTGCACCACACAGCTTGGTGTCATCAGCAAACTTGCTGAGGGTGCACTCGATGCCACTGTCCATGTCACCCACAAAGATGTTGAACAAGACAGGTCCCAGGACTGATCCCTGAGGGACTCCGCTTGTCACTGGCCTCCACTGGGACATGGACCCGTTGACAGCCACTCTTTGGGTGCGGCCATCAAGCCAATTCTTTATCCATCTAGTGGTCCATCCATCAAACCCATGTGTCGCCAGCTTGGAGACCAGGAGGTGGTGCGGGACAGTGTCGAAGGCTTTGCTCAAGTCCAGGTAAACGACATCAGTTGCTCGCCCCTCATCTATTAATGCTGTCACCTGATCATAGAAGGCCACCAGGTTTGTCAGGCAGGATTTGCCCTTGGCAAAGCCATGCTGACTATTCCCAATCACCTCTTCACTGTTCTTCTGAGTCATTAGTGCCTCCAGGAGGATCTGCTCCATGATCTTTCTGGGCACAGAGGTGAGACTGACTGGCCTGTAGTTCCCCGGTTCCTCCTTCTTGCCCTTTTTGAAAATGGGAGTAATGTTTCCCCTTTTCCAGTCTGTGGGGACTTCCCCAGTCTGCCATGACTTCTGGAATATAATAGAGAGGGGCTTGGCAACCTCATCTGCCAGTTCTCTCAGCACCCGTGGGTGTATCCCGTCGGGTCCCATGGACTTGAAGAATGTCCATATCTTTCTTGTAATAGGGGCTCCAGAACTGGACACAGTACTCCAGGTGGGGTCTTACCAGAGTGGAATAGAGGGGGAGAATCACTTCCCTTAACCTGCTGGCCACACTTCTCTTGATGCAGCCCAGGATGTCATTGGCTTTCTGGGCTGCAAGTGCACACTGGTGGCTCATGTTGACTTCTCATCCACCAGCACCCCCAGGTCCTTTTCTTCAGGGCTGCTCTCAAGCCAGTCCCTGCCCAGCCTATACTGGTGCTTGGGATTGCCCCAACCCAGATGCAGGACTTTGCACTTGGTCACCTTGAACTTCATGAGGTTGTCTTGGGCCCACCTCTCCAGTCTGTCAAGGTCCCTCTGGATGGCATCCCTTCCCTCCAGCATGTCTGCTGCACCACACAGCTTGGTGTCATCAGCAAACCTGCTGACGGTGCACTCAATGACACTGTCCATGGCACCCACAAAGATGTTGAACAAGCCTGGTCCCAGGACTGATCCTTGAAGGCCTCCACATTTGTCCACATTGCAACCTGCTGGCATCTTTCATGCAGTTTGGGGTTACCAATCTTATTCTTGTCCTGTTGTTTGTCACCTGCTGTAACTGCACAGTTAAGGCATTGGTGTTCTTTCACTAACTTCTACGGACTATGGCTGGTCCTCTCTTACAGCAGATTCAGCTCCAAGCAATTCTGGGCATATCTCTAAAGGAAGCAGTTTTACCACTGAGATATAACTGACAGCCAAGACCAAAAAACTAATTAAGTGACATAGAGAGATGCCTAGCTTAGCAGATCAGCTAACGAGCACATTGGTGCTGGAAAAGTCATATGTAGATTTTAGGCAGGGCAACACTCTCGGGTAATTTTCAACATGCTTGACAACTCTTGTTGCTTCCTTGGAAACCCTTCAGAAGTATAAAAATAAAAGCAATTTCTAGCTTCAGCTTGAGAGAAAGTATGCATCCTTTTAAGGATAGTCACCAGCCTTTAAGAGAGACTTCTGTCCATCACAGACACGTTGAATCCTCATCTGTCCCATCATTTTTCCCCCCATTCCAACAGACGGTGTGCTCTCAGCAGCTTCAGTACACAGCATCCTTGCAGCCAAAAAACATATCTGTGTACAAATAGGATCACATAGTACAGGTATCTTCAGAAGATCCTTGGTCAGCAACAACCCTGCAAGACTCTCCATGTTTGCAGCTGTATGCTGTTGGAGAGCAGTGAAGAGGAAAAGTACCTGGGGGACCTAGTAGATGGAAAGGTAATCATGAGCCAGCAATGTGCTCTTGTGACCAAGACGACCAACGTCACTCTGGGGTAGATTAGAAGGTTGAGAGTGGTTCTCCTCCCCTCCACTCTGCCCTGGTAAGGCTGCATCTCTAATATTGTGTCCAGTTCTGGACCCTTCAGTTCAAGAAGGACAGGGAACTGCTTGAAAGAGTCTAGCACAGAGTCAAAAAGATGATTAAGGGAGTGGAACATCTTCCTTATGAGGAGAGACTGAGGGACCTGGAGCTCTTTAGCTTAGAGAAGAGGAGACTGAGGGGTGACCTCAGCAATGTTTATAAATATGTAAAGGATGAGTGCCAAGAGGATGGAGCCAGGCTCTGATCAGTGATGCCCAATGACAGGACAAGGGGCAATGGGTGGAAGCTGAGGCATAGGAAGTTCTGTGTAAACGTGAGGAAAAAATTTTCACTGTGAGGATGATGGAACACTGGGACAGGCTGCCCAGGGGGGTTGTGGAGTCTCCTGTTCTGGAGATATTCAAAACCTGCCTGGATGCGTTCCTGTGTAATCTACTCTGGGTGATCCTGCTCTGGCAGCGGGCTTGGACTAGATTATCTTTAGAGGCCTCTTCCAATCCCTAACATTCTGTGATACCTCTTCAAATGAGCCTTTCCTGTTCAAGACAGCAGCAGGAGGCTTCCCATCCCCAAAACCTAAAGGTTATTGGTGGCCCAGAGGAAAGGTGGATAAACAGGTCCTCATCCTTGTGTGCAGACAGGGTGTACTGGAACAGAAGCAGCATGAGGCAAGAATCCAGCACATTCCTTCTGTCAACAAGGACTGGGGAGATCCAAGAGAAACATTTACTACTATCGGTCATGAGCGACAGCCTCTGAAGATGTGTTGGACTGTGCTGACATAAACAAGCCTGCTCCTGGCCTACGGGCTGCAAAGCTCAGAGACCAGGCATCCCTCTGATCTTCCACCCCTCACCCAGCTCTGTCTGTACCAGCAGCGTCAGTTTGTTGTCAGTCCTTTTTACCTGTCCAGTTGACAAGCTCAGGACATCTCATCCTAGAGCAGGTCTGTACACTTCCTGAAGCAGCCTCCTTCCCTCTCACTCACACCCAATAATCCACCTGGACCAGCGCTGTTCCCTCACCTGGGATTACGTGGGCATGCCTGCTGTGCATTGCTGGCCACAGCTCCCAGCGTCAATCTGAGCCTTGGGAGCTCCCCTCAGGGCTGCTGCTTTTGCTGGCTGTCACAGAGCACAGCCCTTGGGCTGTGCAAGTTGCTGAGCAGGATCGACAGCACAAGACACTGCTGCTCACTCCCTCTTGAGCTTGCCAACAGGGACCATGCATAAGCTCTTCCCCCTCCTGTCCATCAAAAGAAGGAATAAATTACCTCTCAGTGGATTGAGACTCAGTTGTTCGCTGATTCCAGAGACCTCAGGCATCTGCAGCTGGCAAATCTCCCAAGGCATTTCATGTGCTGCCATTCCCAATTCTGCCACATGATGATTCCCAACAGGGTGCCTCCACCTCCTCCACAAACCTCAACTAGTATTTAAGCTGGCATAGATCCTGAGAGCCTGCTTCCACCACTGCTACTGATCCTTACAGCATGCCAACAGGGCACGGCTCAAATCACTCTAGAAAAACAGTCATCTTTTCATTTCTGACATAGAACTCTCTTAATACCTTTGGGGTTTTTTGAATCCTCAACCCAGGATGGCACAAACAGGTCAGGCAAGATCCAGGCCTAAGGGCATGTTGGATCTGTTGGAGAGGGTCCAGAGGAGGGCCACAAAGATGATCATAGGGCTGGAGCATGTCTCCTATAAGGACAGGCTGAGCAAGTTAAGTCTATTCAGCTTGGAGAAGAAAAGGCTCCAGGGAGACCTACTAGCAGCCTTCCAGTACTTGAAGGGGGCCTACAGGAAAGGCTGGAGAGGGACTTTTTATAAGGGCATGTGGTGATAAGACAAGGGGCAATAGTTTTAAATTAGAGGAGGGTAGATTCAGATTAGACATTTGGAGGAAGTTCTTCAGGGGTGGTGAGACACTGGAATGGGTTGCCCAGGGAAGTTGTGGACACCTCATCCCTGGAAGTGTTTAAGACTAGGCTCAATGAGGCTTTGAGCAACCCGGTCTAGTGGGAGGTGTGCCATCCCACGGCAGGGGGCTGGAACTAGATGATCTTTAAAGTCCCTTCCAACTCAAGCCACTCTATGATGATTCTACAATGCCCTCCCACACTTTCAACCCAAGGAGCAACCTGAAGCACAATTTCTCTTCCTCTCCTCTCTTATTTCAAGATGATTTAATTACACTGCAGAAAAAGTATGGATTTGCTTCTACAGCCACACCAAGCTGAAAGATTGTTTTTAACCATAAGGTTCAGTCATCTTTGATGATGCTGCTCCCACTGCAGGACAAAAGGAACAACAGGCCAAGTGCTGGGGGGAAAAAAAAGTCATTAAATTTGTAAGACTCTTCCATTTGAATGGAACAATCCTAGGCAAAGAGAGTAGATACTCCCCTGGCAAGCTTGTATTTCATGTCTGAGCTCCACAGAAACAGAAGGCCAGATCAAGAAAACAAACTAGAAGGGCCAGAGCCAGAAACAGCCACCAAAGGTCAGCCACAAGTAATCCAGAGCACAAGCTCACCTATCTGGTGTTTCAGATGTCCAGCAAGAAGAAAAACACTTGTAAAGGACTTGCTTTTCATTCCAGTAGCAGTCTGTATTTGTCACATACCTGCCCAACACAGATCTACACAAAAGCAGAGAACACAGGAGAAGCCTTCAAGCATTTTGGGACCCCAATGGCGGCTGCCACAGTCACATCCATCTGTGTGAGAAGGCTTTGTGGGACTTGGCCAACAGCTTAGTTCTCCTTAAAAATGACAGTAAAACTAGAGAGCACTAGGACTCAGATGGGGAACAGATAAAGGCCTACATGAGGTAGGGGCTCAAGGAAGGCGATCTCTCCCTACCACAAAAATGCAGACAGCTTATTTATCATACCTGGGAGAGTTACCTTCTGAAGGCTGTTTTTCTCTTGTTTCCCAGGAAGGGAAAAGAAGTTGGAATGTCTTTTTGCCACTCTTAGTCAAAACAAATAAATCAATAGATAGATAAACCGCCGAGACCTACTCACTGTTGGCCAAACCCAGAAGTGCTTTGTTCCGCTCACCCTTGATTCATCACTTTCTCTAGATGCCTCCTCACTGTCCCCCAGGCTCTTTCATCTTCCAGTAAAGGACTTAGGTGGAGGACATCAGGGGTGATTACACCCTGCAATGGGAAGAAAAGGTGAGGGAAAGGGGCGGCGCAGGAGATCCCTCAGTTAAGTCAAGCACTTGGCTTCACAACTGTATCCAAACACCACCCAACAGGTAACTTTTTCTTTCTGTATTAATTCCAGGGTGCCCATACTCACCACTTTTAACAAGATCTGCTTTGTTAAAAAGTGCACTTTCTAATCTTACACTGACAGAATACCTTATTTATATAATATACATCCACAACTTCCAATTCACCTACCAGACACACACACACCCCAACTGCCACTAATTGCACTTGTTTGGGGCTTTTTTCACCTGTCCCCTGTGGGGGGACTGTCCTTCAGCCCCTCCACTTTTTCACAGCTGGCCCCATCCAGGCACACTTGCATAGGAGACAGAGGAATTGTTTGTGGGCAGACAAATAAATACAGGAAACACACCGAGTTTCCTCGGTAAACCACCAGCCTTTGTTTCAAGTATTAGTATTTCAGAAGCATTTTGCAGATTTCTTTCATACTTTGTTTCTTCCTAGAAGGTTGGAGTATCTTCTGTTCAGACTTGTCCCACACCTCCCTGTCAAAGGATGTCGATTTGTGGAGAGCAGGAGACAGTTGAAACCCAGCTCTTCTTCTGAGCACTGCCATGGGAGAACTGCATAAGCAGCATCTATGCCATTTAACACTGCGCTATAGAGCCAGCAGTGCATCAACCACAGATGGCCCAAGCAAGCTGAAGTGAGTAATGTAATCGGTGAACCACTAAGTATCTCCACAGTCACATGCTTCAGTGACTGTCTTCAGAAAGCCATGAATGGCCCACCACAGCCATCCTTGAGCTTTTAACATTGAAATTAATTCATCCTTGACCTGAGGCACAACAAATACCCCACCCACACCATGGATTCGGTCATCAAATAAACTGATGACTGATGGCCAGTGCCACCTGGGCCCTTCCTTGGCCCATTATACGACTTGCACATAACCTTTACCTGATATGGATTGCACACATGATGACAGCACTGCCAAAGGGATGTGAAAAACTGGAATGGGCTGCCTAGAGAAGTGACTCAGTCACAGTTCCTGGTGGTGCTTAAAAGACACGTAGAGATGGTTTAGGGATGGACTTGGCAGTACTAGGTTAACAAGTGGAGTTTGGGATCTTAAAGGTCTCCTCCAACCAAAATGACTCTGATTCTAAGCTGATATGCAGATGTTTAACCCAAGCATCACTGCTCACACAGCTAGTTGAAACATAAAACCCCAAGGTGGTTGACAAGTAAACTTTCATTCATGTCTAAAGCATCATTTTTTACCCATTCTCGCACTATGGCTGGACTTGAGATGGATCAACCTGACTGATGGTCCACCTAGGTGAGCTCCATAGTCATGCCAGTCAGGGCCACCTTAGGCACTCATGCCACTCAAAGGTGTCATGGCCACTACCACTCATAGGAAGGGCAAAACATCACATTGCTTGGCTCACTTGGGAAAAAAGCTCAAAGGTTGCTGCTGGCCTGTGAAATCCTCAAATTGCACAGTGCTGGGAAAGCACTTCAGAGAAGTGTCAGTTGTACCTGCCCTGGTCTTATGCCTATGACAGAAGAGTCTGGTACTATTTAGTAGCCTTCCACAGACATATTTCACAGAAGAGAAAGGGGCGGGGGGGGGTGTGGGGGTGTGGGGGTGTGGAGAGAAAAAAAAGTCAAACATGATGTTAGAGTTTGAGGAATGAGCATTGAGTCCTTCATGTCATGACCAAGAAGGTAGCTCTGGAAACTCACAAGTGACTAAAGAAAAACTGTTTTATCCTCAGAAGCTTCTTAAGCCTTCCCACAATGCAAAAAGAGCATTTTCCTGAAGTCACATTTTGCCTTGCCAACAAACCATTTCTACATGCATAAGAAAGTAAAAACTACAGACCAATTCAAAGGTGAAAGCTAAACAATTTTAATTTGGGAAACAAGGATGAAAACGGACATTGTCAATAAAGAATTCCCCAAAGTAACACAACCCCCTCTCACATCCCCACGTGAGCAAGCTCCAGACACAGCCCCTTCAGAGAGGACACATGCCTTGTGTCTACGCACATTAGGAGGGTTCTGGCAGAATAATTACAATTAATCCGTTACTTAATCTCCTAATCACTTCTGAGCAAACAGCATCCCTGGACATTTGTTAAGGACACATTCATTTTCGTGCCATCCTACTTGTGAAAATTTAGCTAAAACAATAAACTGAAAAATGCCCAGGTAGCACCACTTATCTCATTCAAAGCTACAAGCAGGAAAGATTCACAGCCAAGGCCTTGTCTACAGTAGCAACTCACTGTGGCTGGTGCAGGCACCAAGAGCTCCCCCCTCCAGGGTTCTCGTGGTCAAGCCACCCTTGACCACTGCAGTGGATACCCTCCTCTTCAGCTGCTCTGGCTGGCTTTTAAGTGGCTTGTGGTCCGTAAGCTGCATTAGGAACTGGATATGTGAAATCCCACAGCAGTTCCTCTCTTGCTCAATATATTCCACCTAACATACGTATTGCAGATTTAATCACAGAGTGAACAAGTTTAACCAACCCATGAGATGCAATAACTAGATGTTAGCAGAAAAGTCTGAAAGAGCAGACAAGAGTAAGAATGGCAACTTAGGCAGTCTTTGCAACACTTCAGTTCTGTGTCTCACCTAGTAGGTTTAGAAAACACCACTAACACCAACACTTTTTTTTGTTTTGTTTATTACCAGAGGAAAGAGAATACTCCAGTATGGGAATATTGAAGTCAGAATTAAAAACCTGTGATTTGGGTTCAGTAGAAATTGGTATAATTCAGATCCCAACCACAATGAGATGTCTTCGACCTTATCAACTGTCAACAATTATTACTGCCTAGGCTCAAAAAACAGCTTTGCTCTGAACTGGAAGCCACAATTGCAAGCAGCAGTAATTGCTACCCCAGGCAAAACATACCAAAAAAAAACAAACCAGCCTTTCCATCCAAAATACTCCCCAAAGAGGAATGTAGGAATGGACACAAAGTCTTACTATCTCCACTTAGATCTTTAAAAGGCAAAGAAAAGAAAAATATATCGAAAGAATAGAATAGAATAGAATAGAATAGAATAGAATAGAATAGAATAGAAGAATAGAATAGAATAGAATAGAAAGACCAGACCAGACCAAGTTGGAAGAGACCTTCGAGATCATTGCATCCAAACCATCATCCAGCACCACCTAATCAACTAAACCATGCAACCAAGCACCCTATCAAGTCTCCTCCTGAACTCCTCAAGTGATGGTGACTCCACCACCTCCCCGGGCAGCCCATTCCAATGGGCAATCACTCTCTCTGTGTAGAACTTCTTCCTAATATCCAGCCTAAACCTCCCCTGGCACAGCTTGAGACTGTGTCCTCTTGTTCTGGTGCTGGTTGCCTGGGAGAAGAGACCAACCCCACCTGGCTACAACCTCCCTTCAGGTAGTTGTAGAGAGCAATAAGGTCACCCCTGAGTCTCCTCTTCTCCAGGCTAAGCAACCCCAGCTCCCTCAGCCTCTCCTCATAGGGCTTGCGTTCCAAACCCCTCACCAACTTTGTTGCCGTTCTCTGGACACATTCCAGCAAACAAGGGGCCTAGAAAGGAAAAGGGATCCCAAAAAGCCACTTGGTAACTGTTCTGAGCTGAGCACATTTAATGAAACATTCTGTTCATTAGTTATTGAACTTCCATCAGCAGTTTAAGGGAAAGCTACACATGGAAGAGATGAAACGCAATCAATTTCTCCTGAAATTGCCTACATTTGCACACTAATCGGCACCAAGTTCATTCCAACCAATATTAAAAACCAAATCAATTAATACTAATTGCTCACCTTATTTTCACAGAGGGGTCTTTGCACTACAGCAAGCTTCAACAGGAAAAAGAAGGAAAAAAAAAAAGAAAGAAGGAATGAAGGGAAAAAAGGCTATTTGTACAAAAGCAATTTACTTGTCTGGTCTTTTTATAGCCATTTAACTATGCACTTAATTATTTTGGCAGGTAATTCTGTCAGCTCAAGTTTCCTTCTTCACAACTATCCTTTTGCAAGCTGACAGCACGAAGCAATCACGTTTTTATAACCCCACAGCCTATAGCAACAGAATAAACAGCTTTCAGTGTCATGGGGTGAAATCCCAAACCCACCGGCTCCATTAAGCAGATCTGCCGTCAAGCTCATACAACTGGTGTGGCTTTCCCAGGAGACAATGAGGACCGAGTGAGGAAATCTATTTTACTAGCAGCAAACAAACGTAGCACAATTTATGTTCAGTTTTTGTTAAACACAAGATAGCCATACAGATAGCCTAGAGAAAATGGAAGGTACATTTGTCCTCCTCTGCTGTAGGAGTGTCACAAGTTTTCTCACCACCACATGCTGAGTCTTCAGAAGAGTTTTTCTCTTCCTGCACTCCCTATCACCACACTGCAGCTCATCAACCACCACCCCATTAACAAGGCTTGCTTTTTTTTTTTTTTTTACACAAGTCCATTGATGTCTACAAGCAAAACATGACAAATATGTGGTGGGGGGAGGGGGGAAAGCCCAAAAGTCACTTCATGATGACAGTCTTTCTCCCTACTTAGCTTTAGGACAAAAATCCTGACAAAACAGCTCTCAAAAATGATAAGCAACTTGGACCTGCATGGCCCAAATCAATCAGTCCTTTGAGCATCCTGCACCCCTCACCCCACGTACAAGCAGGCATCAGTACCAGTAGCTCCTTCCCAGGAGCTAAACAAGCACAATATCTGCCAAGCTCCAGAACCAGCACCAGCACCAGAACAAGGGGACACAGTCTCAAGCTGCACCAGGGGAAGTTTAGGCTCGAGGTGAGGAGAAAGTTCTTCACCGAGAGAGTCATTCGTCATTGGAATGGGCTGCCCGGGAGGTGGTTGAGTCGCCGTCCCTGGAGGCGTTCAAGAGGGGACTGGATGTGGCACTTGGTGCCATGGTCTAGTTGTGAGGTTTGTGGTTACAGGTTGGACTCGATGATCTTCAAGGTCTCTTCCAACCTTGGTAATTCAATTCTATTCTATTCTATTCTATTCTATTCTATTCTATTCTATTCTATTCTATTCTATTCTATTCTATTCTATTCTATTCTCCTCTGGTTTCTTCCTGCCTCTGAAATCACAGCAGCTAACACAGACACAGGAGATACACAATGCAGGACAGTGCCAGGCTGAAAACCTTCATTTCATCTGAAAAAGATAGCTCAGGTATGAGAGGCAGCAATGGTGGCAGAGATCCTTTTGAGTCTCTTGTGCTTCAGCTGTAACTGAGCAGCCAAGAAGTGACTTACACAAAACTACTAATGAAGTAGGGACACCAACAACCTCAGCTCAGTGTTTTTCACATCTAATTTCCGCACTTTCTGCATTGTTTTGCATTTTTCCTCCCTCACTTGGTCTTGGCTAATGCTGCAGGGAAGCCAAGTCTCTTTAGGGAAGATGTTTAACTTTTTCCCACTCCCAAGCTGGAACAAGTATTGCTAACTGTCACGCTACTGTGTCACCATAACAGCTCTCGGTCTCCCAGCACAGCAGAGAAGGGCAACAAAGTTGGTGAAGGGTTTGGAGCACAAGCCCTATGAGGAGAGGCTGAGGGAGCTGGGGTTGCTTAGCCTGGAGAAGAGGAGACTCAGGGGAGACCTTATTGCTCTCTACAACTACCTGAAGGGAGGTTGTAGCCAGGTGGGGGTTGGTCTCTTCTCCCAGGCAACCAGTACCAGAACAAGAGGACACAGTCTCAAGCTGCACCAGGAGAGGTTTAGGCTGGATGTTAGGAAGAAATTCTTCATAGAGAGAGTGACTGCACATTGGAATGTGCTGAAAAGGAAGGTGGTAGAGTCGCCATCACTGGAGGTGTTTAGAAGGAGACTTTATGGTGTGCTTGGTGCCATGGTTTAGTTGATTAGGTGGTGTTGGAGTAGACGCAATAATCTTGAAGGTCTCTTCCAACCTGGTTTATTCTATTCTATATCAAACCCTCTGGATCAAAACTCACTGTTGTCTCAAAAAAGCATGATGACAAAAGAATGTGATAGGAAGCAGAAAAATTTAATCTAACCAGCCCTCTCTGCATTTATTTTTTTTACTGTGGCTCTTCAGATCACCTGTCACACAGCCAGTGGAGAGCAGTTTTTAAAGTGCCTCTGCAATCATGTGTGACACCCAAACTCTAGGGAAGGTCCATGATGAAGGAACAAGCTCCAAGAGGAGGCCTCCTGCAAGTTACGCAGCTGTGGACAGAAATGCAGATGGGGCATGAATCACAGCGTTCATAAAAGTTTCAAACAGCACCAAGTCTCTGCAGGAACCAGTAAGGTAGTTAGGAAGCAGCACTCTTAAAGTTTTAAGACATGCATTTAATAAGCAAACTGAGCTGAGGAGCTCATGCAACTGAACAGAGCCCTGCTGAGGCTGAGACACAGAGGGAGATGCCCTTTGCTGGCACATGGAGGAAGATGCTTTTTGCCCAAGGCTTCACTGGTGACCGAGGGCAGCAAGTCCTAGAGAAAGCAGAGAAGAGAGTGGTGGGATAGAGCGCAGAGAGTGCCATTCTCAGGGCCATTCATTGTGAAGGAATGGCTGGCAGCAGGTCAGTAAGCTGTCAAAGCTCAGGGGGTTTTCATGGCCTGGAAGATCAAAACAGTGCTGGAGCAGGAGGAGGGGCATACAGTCAAGAGAGGGGATTGTTTAGAGATGTGGATGGCAAGAGCTGAAGTCAGATGGGAAACAGTCAAAAAGCCTGCTTGGGGTTAATGAGGAGACCCACATCTCTCCCCAAACCGTGCAAGCACAGAATCTGCTTCAGAAGAAGCAAAGGGAACTTACCTGTGATGGACTAGGGTAAGAGATCATTTGAAACAACAAAAAATGCCTGCTGCTATGATAATGGATAGGATACAAGCAGTAACTGGATCCAAGCAGGAATTGCCCTGGCTTGATGAAAACCTGGTGGCTGACTGAACAGTGCTTCTCAGAGAGGGTAGAAAGTCAGATGGACAGAGAGTTAATGTGATGACAAATCAGTTGGATTACTGAAAAATCTAAATGAAAAAGGGGAGGAGTCGGGGGAAGAATCAAAATGCAAAGTGAAATTTTCACAACACCACTAGTTTTGTCCATGCCTTTCTCTGCAAATAAGGCAGACAAGATGCAGGCAACCAAGGTATTCATGTTCTTGCAGAGGAGCACTAGTATAAGCAGAAAACTGTGGGCAAAGTATTAGAGCACAGCTTTCTGGCAGGAGGTTTTAAATCCCTAGATGTAAGATGTTTTGAGTGAGAGATGAGAAATGTTTTCCAGCTGTGGTTTAACTTTAGCCTATAGATACGCAGTTGCTCTACAGAGGTAGTTCCTAAGAGTATTTCTTACAACAAAGGGAGAGGAAACTCCAGTCATCTGATAGTGCTACTGTCAGCCAGTCTGAGATGAAACAGCAGAGCACTGACTGATAACGATGCAGGATGAGATGGCTCCCTCACATCAGGAAAAAACTATGTCTTCCCTTAGGTACTTGGTTTGGGTTGCAGTCCTCCACAGGAGGCTGTGGAGCACAGATGGCTTTACATGGGGAAAACAGGAGAGCTGCTCCTCTTTGAAAAGACATTTTGGAAAGAAAGTTAGCAGGACATTCTTTCCAGATAGGGAGGCACAGTTGCAGCCCCTCCACCCTCCTCGGCAAGATGCACATCTGCCCCCACCAGCACAAGGGTTCTGTACAAGCCCTCAGATGAGCCCACACCAGTGGGAACAGCAACAATAGAGGGGGAATTTGACAGGACCTGGCTCCTAAACCTGCCCAACAGCTCTCTTCCTACCTTCACCCACTGTTGCCACCCCTGAGCAGTGGCTCCTAGCACCACCAAGCCAATGCCAGACCTTGTGAAGCAGCTGCCCACCCACCATGAGCTCTGCCACTTCATCAGAGCATCACGGCCCAAAGGACACTGATATCTTCTCAGACCGTGCCAGGTAAGAGGTGCAACGCATGGCCAAAACCAACGTTGGAGGTTGCTTCAAAACATCTGCAGTCAATTTTGTCCTCAGGAAACGGCCTCCAACAGAGCAATCAAGTTACTGTGCAAGACAGACCCACTTTGCAGTGACGCCTTTGCCAGCACTCTGCCAAAGGAAGGACAGTCCTGCCCTCCAGTAAGTCATACAATTAGGCAAAGTAAACGACTTGTCAATAAACCCTTGATTGTTCAATGAGACATTACTAATGGGAAGGCAAATGTACACTGCCAGAATCCATGACATGATAGCAATAATTTTCAAGTTATGCTTGATGTTTCTGTGATGCAGCTATTTTCAGCTGCTTTGAATCCCCTTCAGAAAAGCCAGCCATTAAAAAACAAATCAAAAAAAGTCATGGTTGTTCTGAGCTCAGAAGCATCAGACCAGGTGTTTGAATTATTTATCCATGAAGAGGAGAGCTGCACTAGGAATATGGCACATGAAGGAAAATAACAATCAAGACATAAAGACATGCTAAATAACGTGTGAAGCAGTAGAGAACTCTCTCATGAACAAGATGACTGTGACCAAGGGTTCCAAGCATTTAATGTTACTGCAATTCAGGCTGCAAAACTCAAAACACAGCGATTTGCTGTTTCCCAACCACAAGGCAAAATTATTGTTTTCAACCAGGACAAAGCCCCAGTCAAAGGCTGTCACTTTCTCTAGCCTGAAAGAGCAGACCTTTTAACATATTTTTTTTCAAAACCAAAAGCAGTAACTAGGAAAAAACAGAATAATTCATAAACTGCTCTTCTGTAAGTGTGGCTCCCAGTGGACAGGACCAGACAGTGTCTCCTGAAGGGCAAAGGAGTCCAGAAAGGCTGGATATTCTTCAAAAAAAGAAATCTTAAAGGCAGAAGAGCAGGCTATTCCCACCTGGCAAAAAGACAAGCAGGAGGGGAGGAAGACCAGCCTGCCGGAACGAGGAGCTTTGATGGGAACATAGCGGCTAAAAAAGGGTTTATTACCTTTGCAAGAAGGGATCAGGCAACTCTGGAGGACTGCAAGGACATCATGAGGTTATACAAGGAGAAAATTAGAAGGTGCACAGCCCAATTAGAATTTAAGCTGGCTACCGTCATAAAAGACAACAACAAATGTTTCGGTGAATACATTAGCAACAAAAAGAGGACTAAGGAGAAACTCCATCCTTTATTGAATGCAAGGGGGAAACACAGTGAGGAAAAGACTGAGGTACTAAATGCTTTCTTTGCAGATTTTCTTTGAGTGCCCAGCCCCCTGAGCTGGAAAACATAGAGAGGGAGCAGAATGAAGCTCTCATAATCCAAGAGGTGATGGTTAGTGACCTGATGCATGACTTAGACACGCACAGGTCTATGGGCCAGATTGGAATCCACCCAAGGATACTAAAGGAGCTGGTGGAAGTGTTTGCCAAGACACTTTCCATCATGTATCAGCAGTTTTGACTAACTGGGGCCATCCCAGTTGATCAGAGGTTGACAAACAAGATGTGCATCTACAAGACAGGCCAGAAGGAGCATACAAGGAACTACAGACCTGTCAGTCTGACCTGGGTGCCAGGAAAGATGATGGAGCAGATAATCTTGAGTGACATCGCACGGCATGTATAGGAAAACCAGAGGATCAGGCCTAGTCAGCATAGGTTCATGAAAGGCAGGTCTTGCTTGACTAACCTGATCTCCTCCTATAACAAGGTGACCCCCTCCGTGAGCAAGGGAAAGGTTGTGGATGTTGTCCATCTGGACTTTAGTAAAGCTATTTTGACAGCTTCCCACAGCATCCTCCTGGAGAAACTGGCTGCTTGTGGCTTGGATGGAAGAGCACTTCACTGGATAAAAAACTGGCTGGATGCCTGGGCCCAAAGAGTAGTGGTGAATAATTAAATTCAGTTGGCAGCTGGTCACAAGTTGTGCTCCCCAGGGCTCAGTATTGGGGCCTGTTCTCTTCAACATCTTTATCAAAGATATTAAATGATCTGTACAAGGAGATCAAGTGCATCTTCAGCAACATTGCAGGCAACACCAAGCTGGGTTGGAGTGTTGATCTACTGGAGGGTAGGCAGGCTCTGCAGAGAGATCATTGGAATGGGCTGCCCGGGAGGTGGTTGAGTCGCCGTCCCTGGAGGCGTTCAAGAGGGGACTGGATGTGGCACTTGGTGCCATGGTCTAGTTGTGAGGTTTGTGGTTACAGGTTGGACTCGATGATCTTCGAGGTCTCTTCCAACCTTGGTAATACTGTAATACTGTAATCAGGACAAGCTGGATCAATGGGACAAGACCAGTGGTGTGAGGTTCAACAAGGCCAAGTGTAGGGTTCTGCACTTGTGTCATAGCAACCCTGTGCATCACTACAGGCCTGGGGAAAAGTGTCTGGAAAGCTGTCCAGTGGAAAAGGACCTGGGGGTGTTGGTCAACAGCCAACACTGTGCCCAGGTGGACAAGAAGGCCAGCAGCACGCTGGCCTGTATCAGAAACTGTGACCAGCAAGACTAGGGAAGAGACTGCCCCACTCCACTCAGCACCGGTGAGGCTGCAGCTGGAATACTGTGTACAGTTTTGGGCCCCTCACAAGAAGGACATGGAGATGCTGCAGCGTGTCCAAAGAAGGGCAGTAGAACTGCTGAAGGCTCTAGGGCACGTCCTATGTGGAGCAGCTGAGTGAACTGGAGATGTTTAGTGTGAATAAAAGGAGAGGGAGACCTGATCTCACTCTACAACTTCTTGAAAGGAGGTTGAAACTAGGTGGGTGCCACTATCTTCTCGAAGGTAAAAAGCAATAGGATAAGAAGAAACAGCACCAAGTTGCATCACAAGAGGTTTTGATTGGATAGTAGGAAAACTTTCTTCACCAAAAGGGTTGTGGGGCATTGGAACAGACTACCTAGATAAATGGTTGAGTTGCCATCCCTGGATGTATCTAAAAGACATGTACATGTGGTGCTTCAGGACATGATTTAGTGGTGGACTTGGCAGTGCTAAATCAGCAGTTGGACTCAATAATATTAAAGGTATTTTCCAACCTGAATGACTCTATGATTATTCATCACTTACACAAAGAAAATAACCTCCTGCCTTTCTTCTTTACCTTACCCTTCTCCTCTTCTATCTTACTTTTCAAACCCAAGGATGTACCCAAGTTGCAGAGGAAACCTCCCAATTGGAAGATATACAGCTTGGGAACAACACTCCAGCCCACTGCAGCCTTGTTAGAGCAATTCCCCAGGCACTGCAGCGGTAGGTCCTCCACTGGACTGAACAGCTGCGGTGACACATTAGGACACTTGGCTAAGAGTACAAGACCTTCCCACCACCCCTACTACCTGCTCTTCCAAGGGAAGAAATTCTTTTAAGTCTGCTTTAATGTTAATGGATTGGGTATTTTGTTCCAGCTCTCAAATGACTTGGCTTTATCTGCTGAAATTAATGCAGAAGGTCAAGAAAGTGGTGTATTTATACCACGCACTGAAGAAAAGCAAAACTAGGCATCCTGCTGCCAAGATAGATGCATTTACATGATGCTGAAGGTAGCATCACTACCTTCACTTAGAAAGACTTAGCTAATTAAGCTGATAGCACAGAAGACACCGGCACTTTCTGATCATGCAGGAAAACCAACAGGCAGTCCTTATTCCAGTAAACAATCTGGCCCTTCTCCCAGCTTGTTACCAGCTTTCTTTGCCTTGGTATTATCACCAAGCATTCAGCATTGCCTACCACAGTGGTGGGCTATGACTACTGAGCAACAGCCTGCTCCTGTGTGAACACGCTAAAATCATTTTTTTGGACTGTGCCATATCATCAAGTTTGGGCTGACTACAGAGAAAACAAACTACCTTTGCTCAGAGACCCAGAGAGAAGCTCAAGGTATTTCAATTCATTTCAAGCCACTGGCAGCTGCTGTTTCAATCATTTTGTTTCTATAACCTGGGCAGCACACCAAAGACCACAAGGCTTGGGTTTAAGTTTCATTTAGAAACCATCTCACAGGAGTGGAATCATTCCTCCATTTTATTAAGGAAAAACCATAGGCTGCTGATAATGCTACTGTAGACAGCAACATCAGTGAAATACTATATAAAATATCATAAAGAAAAACATTGAGCTGGAAGGTTACTAAGAAAAATAGAAAGGCAGACCCCTGAGACATTGTCCTTGCAATTTCTTTTTACATAAGCCCACACTTACAGCCAATGCTATCAACTGGCTGAGATTCCCCAGGTAACCTACAAACCATTTTACAAGATCAGTGTGCACACCAATCTGAGTATCCAGAAGGGCAGCTTATAAGCAAATGACATGCCTATTATTGACAGAATTCTTGACACAGCAAGGAGAAAACCTACAATGCAGATACATCAACTTTTTGAAAGTAACATTGGCTCAAATATAATCATAATGGGAAAGCGACCAAAGGGCCTTGTCATTAGTGCTCAGAGAAAAAGTGTCTGGGAGACACTGCAAAGGTACCAAATTTCACAAGGACCAGCAGCCAAGGGGGAAGAGAAAGAAAGAAACAAAAAGAAAACATTTAATATCAGATTGGTCTCTGTCACCCTGGCCTGCCCAACTGCTTCCAAGTACAGGGATCCTGAGTCCCTTTCCATGTTAGGATCAGTTCCCCAGACATGAGAACGCTTCATCTGATACTTGCTTTCTACCAACATCAGTCCTTTTACTCAATTTTGTCAGACTACACTTTCATCATTAGTTCTGGTTAGAGATACAGATAAGACAACACTTCCATTTCATTCTTGGTTATTTTTGTTGGTTAGTTTGGGGTTTGTTTTTTCTACAGCGCTTTTTGTTGTCATTCTAAGGATAATTACGTTGAGGACTGAAATTTCCTGCTCTTGTTCTTATTACACAGGTACATACCTGAAGAAGATCTATGTGGTCATTTAAGTTTTTTAAGCATGTTCTCAGATAAGCACAGCTGCACTTTTAAGAGTAGCTAAAATTACAGAATTTAAGAAAGGAAAATTGGATGTGGTGCTTCATGCTTTAGCTAACAGTCTTCCAAGATACAAAGCTCCAGTTGCTCTGGAAACTGTAACTTGGACACAACCATGGAGATTCATCAACCCCCTGGCTATATATCAAAACACTTTAGCAGCACTGCACTATCGTGTGACAAATATTTTTTTAAACAAGCATTGCATCCTGATCTTCATGTAGGAAGGGCACATCCTGCAGCCCTCCACACGGGGCACTGCTCTCTGTTTGCATTTCCTTCGATCCGCAGAGAAATGACTGAGCAAGCGCCAGGCAAGCATGCGGACCCACCATCAAGACACCAACCTTCCAGACAAGGGAAAGATAGGAAACATAGGTGGGTATTTGAGGGATATGCCATGGATCCAAAGCAGGGCTGTTTCTTCCCACAGTTGTGGTACCTATCACACCACAGGCAGAGCTAGAAGCAAATGCTGGTACCAAAAGGAAGATTTAGAAGACAAATGAAGACAGTGGACAGGCTGGGATCTGGTACACAGAGCCCTCAGCCACTGGCCCAGAAGAAGGCAGCAGGAAGCCTGGAGCTGGGAATGGAGCAAGATTACAGCCATAGGAACAAGGAAAGAAGAGGGGGATGCTCAAAACCAGAGTAGGAGGAATAAGCAGAAGATGTTTGCTGAGGAGGACTGGACACAGCACCACACCAAAAGCTAGATACAATTTTTAAAAAAAGGGGGAAGTAGTACATACATAAACCACAGCCTGAGTGCTGGTTGCTGTGGAAACCATAACTTTGAATTCAGTGGCTAAACCCTAGCATTGCTATTTATACCGTGCTCCTCGCTACCGTACTAGAACTTCATCTGAGAAACAGAGCTCTAGTACCAGCCAAACGTAGTTTTGTTCCCCTGTGACATGCAGTGATCCTTTCAAATGATGACTCACAGGGTTTGTTTTTCCTATGTCCCCAGCCACTGAATGACTACACAGCATAATCACTTCTGATACAAAAAAACCCCAAAACAACCACATCTTTCCTCTTCCAAGCAACACCAGGTAAATCACTAGACAAACACTGGATAGGATTCACTGAGTTCTACTTCTGTCAAGAGCAACCAGAGAAGCCAAAAAAGGGTATTTAATACAGCCATATAACTTGTTTCCCTTCAGGCAAATTAGTTCAGCATTGCTTGAGGTTATGGAGAGTCAGATCCCAAAGTCAGTTATCATTAAAGATTGTGCCTTTAATATACCAGAAAGCACAACTGGATCATTAATACAAGAACAACAATAACCAAAAGGCTATAGATTTAACTCCTGTTAGGAGAATCCCTTTTAAAAAAATTTCATTTTCAAGATGTTCTGCTCTTCAAGAAAGAAAAAACTTTTTCCTCCATGGGAAACATGATTCTGGAATGGTAAATGTTCCTGCAGCCTAAGCAGGAGTAGGATAAATCTGCCTGTAACCAAAGCAAAGGTGAGCCAAGTCCCCACGGGTATGTCACATTCCTCTTCCACCTCCACCATTCCAGAGCCCAGAAGGGAAGAAACAGTCCCATTCCCCACCCGCTCCTAAATCATGTTTTACCTCCGGAAGCATGGAAGTACTACAATAACACGTTCATTGCCACTACCAAGGATGATGATCAGATTTTAAGACACTTCTCAGGACCTGTGCACACATCAATCCCCAAATCAAAGTGCTTGTAGCACACAAGGGCAATTAAAGCAAAAGCTAAGACAGAAAACCAAAGCACTTTCCAAGGTCAGTCACACATTCAAAATCCCACAGGACTGCCCCATCCCTGTGGACTCATCAGGAAGCAGCAAGAACAACCTTTACATGCAATCCAATATGCAATACAAGGCAGCTTTTGCCAGGTGAAGGGCAGCCCAGGTTTGCAGGACAGGAGCAAGGACTCAGACGAGTGGATCCCACAGCTGCCAAACCAGGAGAGATGGAAGGATGTTTCTCTTTGTGGAATGATGCCCTCACAGCTAAGGTAAAGGAGGTCTTGTTTGCCCTTGTTCAACAATTTATATCACAACATAGAAGCGTCATTGAAATTGAAACAAGGATTTTAATAATACAAGAAGGGGGAAAGATGCTCTAATCACGAATTAGGCACCCAAGTAATCACTCCATACATCTCAGCCTTCCCTAATTTATTCCAAAGCCGGTTTTAATCAGAATTTCATGCATAGAATAATGATTAACAAGTCACAAATGCTACCTATTTCCTAGCTCTAGCCAACTTTCACCACCCCAGACTCCCCTTCTGGCTGCCACGAAGAGGGGAAAGTGGGAATGAAGGACCAACGAGGAACGGAAACCCAATTTCTCCCAGCGCTTCCCAATCCAACGTGGTAGTAGTGAGCTGCGCGCTGGAGTTACACACTCGCTCCCGCAACTCTAAGACTACATTTGTGGCAGCGCTGCCCATCGAGCCTAGGACAGCGAAGATCAGCCCCCAAGTGTCCCCAGCTCCAGCCAGGGTAGCAAGGGCAGGCTGTGCCTTGCCCTCAGTGACCCGCCGTCCTAAACACACCAGCTGTACCTGCTACACGCTCATTAAGCGGTGTGCGCTCCCCAAGTGACACTCCGGCTGCGGCCCCGCACCGTGGCCGGCGCGGCTCCCCTACATCAGCAGCATCACCCGGCGAAGAACGGACCCGGCGGACGCCCTCTGCACGGGGCCCGCAACGGGCAGCGCCGGCTGCTGGGAGTCTCCGAGGGGGCCCGACAGCCCACGCACACACCCCGCGCAGCCTCTCGCGGGGGCCACGGTGACATTTTAGGCGCGCTCTCGGAGGCCGTCTGCCGCAGGGCCAGCTCCGGAGACGGGCACTTATGGGGCCAGACCGCGGCAAAGACCCTGGCATCCCGGCGAGCCCCCTCCCGCGCCGCTGCACCGGCGGGGGTAGCGGGGCCGGCTGCCGACATCCCACACCGCGAACAATAAAGAGGGCCCCGGCCCCGGTGTGTCGGGAGCCCACCCACCCTCAGCGGAGCAGAGCGGCCGCACCTCCACACACATCCTGCCCGGCCCCACCGGTGCGGGCGGCGGCAGAGGGGCTGCAAGCCGGGCCGCGGCTCCGCACAACGCCCGCGGCGTGGGGCGCTCCGCCAGAGCGCATCGGCATGAGAGGGGATACCGTGCGCGGGGAACGGAGACGCGATCCACTGGCCACTGACCTGCCGCGGCTGGGCTCGGCACCGGGGTCGCCACCACTGTCGCCCGCCCAGGGAGCTGCTCCCCGTCGCCGCTGCCGGGCGCCCGCGGCCACCGCCGCTCAGAGCGCACCGCCACCAATAGGCGCCGCTGCCATATTGTTACTGCCGGCGCTGCGAGGGGCGGCGCCGGCGGCCGCCTTGGAAACCGGCGGCCGTTGGCTGCTCGATTAGTCAATCCGGGCCGGACAAGCCAATGGGCAGCAGCGGCGGCGAACAGCGGGGCGTTCGGAGTTGGAATGTTGTGTGACAATGGCCCACGCGGCGCCCAGGCGGGAGGGGAGGGGCAGCTCCCCGGGGCAGCGGGGGTGGGCGGTGCCACGTGCGAGCCGCTCCGTGCGCCCCTCCGCATCGCGGAGCCCGCAATGAAAGCGGGCAGCAGGGCGCGCGGACCGCCCGCAGCGTCGGCTAGCGCGGCCAATTCGGGGCGGGGGGGAAAAGGCTGAGGGAAGCGGAGGGCGAGGGGCGAAGTTGGCGCGCGCACTGCGACGGCGAACATGATTGGCTGCGTGCGGGGAGAGCTTGGCTTCGAAGCCAGGCCGGCTCCTGAGCCCTTCGGCAGTTGCGTTTTCGCCGCTCCATCCTCGGCTGCGCCGCCCCTGTTGGGGTAGAAGGTTCCTACCGTTGCGAGGGTTTGGGAGCCATGAGAGGTGTTGAGGGGGTCAGGAGCCGCGAAAGGAGGGGCCCTGACCACCTCAGAGGTGGGCTTTACTTCCAGGGGCTCAGGAACTGTGAAAGCGAGGGTTATGGCTCCAAACCACCTCAAAGTCCGCTGGAGCAGTGCTGAGCTATTCCCTGTCTCTCTCTCCGTCACGTTCACCAGCAGGCACAAGAAGCCGTTGCCCAGCACACGGTGACCCCAGATCTTTCGCCCAAGCCTTGTCCCACACTTGCTTCACTCACTGCAGGCACA
The DNA here is from genome assembly GCA_033816785.1 of Picus viridis. NCBI lineage: Eukaryota > Metazoa > Chordata > Aves > Piciformes > Picidae > Picus > Picus viridis. Next base: position 12,190,369 of record CM066570.1, read on the forward strand.
TTACCCTTTTTCTCCCAAAGCACCACCAGCTGTCTACATGGCTCAGAGAGGCAAACAAGCTGCAAAAGCTTTTCCCCGTGCCGGTGGCTCTTGAGCTATTTCTGCATCTGAAGATTTTGAGGGGATTTAAGCCAGTGATTTAGCTGTGCATCATAAGCACAGGCTCAGTTCAACAGGATGTAGGGAAGCCAGGGAGAGCATCTTGTCACAAGCATTGCTCAGGCTGCCAAAGTGTTGGTTGGTGGTTTTTTGAGGTAATGACTCAGCTCAAATCCGGAAAAGTACATTCTAAAAAGCATTAATAAATAAACATGAATTATGTCTTAACTGAAAGTATTTTACACAACCTGCCAAACTACACAAGTTGATTTTTAAAGACGAAAGGGTGGACGCACTTCCCCATCAACTTTTGAAGGCCAAGATGGAGAAATTCAAATCAGTTATCTTTTTTAATCTTAATGCTTGGCTGTGTATCAAAAAAAGAATATTTATTTTCAAATACTGCATATTGGTTCTACCTTTAAAAATCAAGTACAAAATCTCAACTATCTACTTAATCACCATGTTACTTGCAAGTCAAATCCAGATATAAAACATCTGTTTATCTCATCAGGCCATTGATCATTAATGGCAGGTTTTAAGTGGCATTATCACACCAAGCATTTTCATCAAAGCATTTAACAATAAGCAAGATAAAATGCAGGTCCTTTCTTGATATTGATTATTAGGTAAAATTCCCCACTGCTTCAGCCAAAAGGTCTTAGTAAGTTTGATAGTGTGCTACGGCACTGGCTTAGGAAAGATCAGCTGGTCAAGTAGCCACTCACAGTAATTATAAAAACCTAAACAAATGACAACTACCCCAGATGTGCAGTTTGTTTCATAGATGCAATCAGTAGCATAACTTAAAAACAGATCTTCAAGGTGTCCTTCAGCTTATAAACAAATGTATCTCATCAGGCTATGGGCTGCATGTCAAAGTCTCCATGTACCCAAGTGCCACCCTAGCCCTGTGTAGGGCTGGTGCACCTCCTGCAATGCCTCAGACCAAGAGGACAGCCCTGGCCTTCAGCCACCTTAGCCCTTCAATCACAATGAAAAGTCACTCTTGACTGACCTGATAACCTTCCACAGTCATACAACCATAGAATCATAGAATTGTTAGGGGTGGAAGTGACCTCAAGGGTCATCTAGTTCCAACCCCCTGACATAGGCAGGGACACCTCACACTAGATCAGGTTGCTCAGAGCCACATCCAGCCTGGCCTTAAAAACCTCCAGGGATGGGGCTTCCACCACCTCCCCAAGCAACCTGTTCCAGCATCTCACCACCCTCATGGTGAAGAACTTCTTCCTAAAATCCAGTCTGAATCTACCCATTTCTATTTTCCATTCCCCCTAGTCCTATCACTACCTGACACCCTAAAAAGTCCCTCACTAGCTTTCTTGTGGGGCCCCTTCAGATAAAGTGTCCTTGGAGCCTTCCCTTCTCCAAAACTTAATACTGGGTTCATTCCTGTTCAACACCTTCATTACTGATCTGGATGATGGGGAAGGGTGTAGCCTGCAACAGTGAAGGTGACACAAAACTGCAGAGTGACATAAAATGGAGAGCTGTGGTACCATCCAGGGAGACTTAGACAGACTGGAGAAATGATCTGACAAGAACTTAAGTTCAGCAAGGGGAAGTGCAAACTCCCCACCTAGGGAAGAACAATCCTATGCACCAGTAAATGCAGGGGGCCACCCAACTGGGAAGTGGCTTGGCAGTAAAGGACCTTGTGCCCTTGCAGCAAAAGCAGCATATGGTACCCTGGGCTGAATTAGGCAAAGCATTGCCAGCAGGTGAAGGCTGAAAATCCTTCCCCTTTATTCAGTGCTGGAGAGGCCACTCCTGGAGCACTGTATCCAGTTCTGGACTCCTCAGTAAAAGAGAGATGTGGGCACACTACAAAGAGTCAAGTGAAGGGCCGTGAAGGTGATGAAGTGAGTGAGGCATCCCTCCTATGAGGAAAGGCTAAGAGAACTGAGACTGTTCGGCCTGGAGAATAGAAGGATCAGGGGGATCTTACCAATGGACATAAATACTTGAAGGGGCTGTGCAAGGAAGATGGAGCCAGGCTCTGCTCAGTGATGCCCAGTGACAAGATTAGCGGCAATGAGCACAAAGTGAAACAAAGGAGCTTCCCTCTGAACATCAGGAAACACTTCTTGTCTGTGAGGGAGACTGACCACAGGCACAGGTTGCCCAGAGAGCTATGGAGTGCCCCATATTGGACATGTTCAGAATCTGTCTGAGAAACTGGCTCCAGGTGGCCCTGCTTGAGCAGGGGGTTGGACCAGATGCCCTCCAGAGCTCCCTTCCTCCCATTCTGTGATGCTGGTGCAAATCCTATGTACCCTGGCCTCCCTCCCCTCCTGCACTTCATCCACTTTGGGCTCTTTTTATGTGATATATGCCTCATTAGCATCACCAGCACTTTTAGTCACAAGTGCAACCTGGCCACTGAGCAGACGCAAGTCACTGGCTTGGCCAAGTGGAGCCAGGCAATGTTACTTTGTCATCATGTGTCAGCTAAGCCTGGTTCCACCAGGCAGGTGTGCCTGGCACCACACTGATCTATGTCTGTATATCCTACAGCCCAGAATCAACTTTTTCCATGTTGCAGGCACCTCCATAAGCCAGTGAAAATCTGTGCCCTTTGTAGCAGGCTACACTTGGCTGCTCAGCCAACATCAGGGCACACTTGATAAACACATTCCTTTATAGCAACGACTTGTGAGTCTTTAATGTCTCACAGCCTGGCTATTAGTTGTATGGTTAATGAGCTTATAACTCTGATTTGATTTGCCATTTTTAGTGAAAATGAAGGGAAAAGGCATGAAAAAAAGTACATCATTGCAACTCTCAAGCAAGATGAAGCTACCAAAATCAGCAGAAGATCCTCCATATAGTACAGCTACTTTGCCCAAGCAGTTGCTGAGAAATGCTGTATCACTTCCTAAGTTTGCCCAGTACTATCCAGCAGTGGACTGCTTTGATGATGAGCTGTCCTCAAAGAGCAAAATCAGGACAAGGAGCCCCATGCTCCCACTTCATGTGGTTCCAGATTAAACTGAGCACACTCCATTGTCCATGCATTATAGATGTGACTACCAAGCTGCTACCACCCCACATGGTAAGTAAAGCAGTTCAGAGAGTTTCACTGAAATGAGTCATGGGGAAGGGAGAAAAGCAGAGAGGAGAGCTGAGGTATTTTAAGGAGCACTGAGGAAGGCAATATGGTGCAGAAGTTCTACATGGAGCACCAATGGGACTAAACCACAGGAAAATTAAGCCAGAAGGGATGTCTGGGAGACTCTAGACAAATCTCTCACTGAAAGCAAGGCTAATTTCAGTCAGGGAGGCTGTGCACTGACTTGCCTCATCAGGGCTTGAATATCTCAAGGCTGGAGGTTTCACAGCTTCTGGGCAGTCTATACTCCTTGCATACCATGAGTTCCAGCCCCTTACTCAGTGTCCTTCCACTGGATACTACTCCAGTCTGCCAGTCTGTGGTGTGGGGGATTTCAAACCTGTCCAAAGGAGAAATCCCACAGCTGTCAGCATGGTTTGAGACAAACACAAGGCAATAAATCAGGCAATCATCTGGCAGGTCCTGTTACAACCTGTCTCCTCCATTTCTCAGTCTACGTCTCCTACAGAGCATTGTACAACACAGTACCATATAGTCCTTCAGGCTCCTCTCACACCCAGAACTTACCCTGTCCTACAGATCCTCTGTGGTATGTGGAGAAGAGTGGTGAGGAAGACAGAACAGTGAAGAAGGCCAGGACATTTTCTAGCAGCTCATAAAGCTAAATGGTAGCAAGACACATCCTGTGATGTACAAGAGTCTGATGCTAGAGAGGTGCTGCTGCCTCCTGCTAACACAGTGCTCAACACTGGCATGGTCCTGCTTAAACACTGGTGCAGTTTTCAGCAGCTGCCCCAGAACAGGGGTGAACCATCAGACAGAATCAGGGAACATTTCTGTTTCCATAGAAAGCTCCAGGTGTCTGAGGAAGCAAGGAACTGACCCCTGCCCTGACCAGCCCCTGCATCCTGTTCACCTCTCCACTCTACAGATGCTCAGCACCAGTGGGGCAGAAAGGGTCCAGAGGATGGAACCCCTGCAGGTACTGCTTTTCTTTGCCACAGTGCAGGCTTGGGCACACATCAAACAATAACACAGAAGAACCCTCCAGCTCCCTCTATGCTGCTGTACCCCTTCCCTGCTGTGGCCCCGCACACACAGGACGTGGCTCCTATGGTCATGCGCTGTGGGCAGGCAACTGCGTCCAGACAGACCTGACTGTGCAGCTGAGGCTTATTCCAGCTAATGTAGGCATATTTTTAAGTAATCCCACTTTATTAGCTACTTTTCCAGAGCCCCAGCATATAATGAGTGAAATCCATTAGTCATCTGACAGTTCTAGTTATTCTGCATGTCAAGTCCTATCTCTTCATTTATATATCCAGACTGTTACGGCATGCTGGTGCGCTCGTTGTGCCCCTCCACCTACTCAGTGCTAATTTAAGGGTTGTTATTTTTGGCTTGCACTGATTGTGTGCATTAAAAGTTCAGTTTCCTCCAAAAGATTTTAAAAGGAAGCAGAACATGGAACTGAGCAGAAAATTCCCCTTGGCCAGCACCAGCAAACCTTGCTTTCAGGTAATATCGCAGAAGTAAAGCAGCTTCCTACAAAGATTCTGTCTGATTTTATGAATGATTGAGTTGCAAAAAAGCTGTCTTTTTTGACAAGGGCACAAAGGATTAGCTACTTGGCAATGCAGAATGAACAGAGTATAACTTCTTGCAAGGGCAGTAATTCCGTGACTGAAAACACAAAATAGCATTTCCTTATTTAAAATAAAAAAAAAAAGGATAAGAAAAGCTCCAAAGCAAAGCTGTGTCTCTGCTCCAGACATTCCTTGTCCATTTGTACAATTCATTATCTGCAAATAAAGCTTTTTTCTTTTCCTCTCTGTCATGCATGTTTTGTTATTGCTCCGCTACACAGAAGAACGTTTGTATTCCCGAGCAGTGCGCTCGCGGACCTGAGCAACAGGAATGGCAGAGGACCTTTCAAGTTGAAAAATTGGAAAAGGGGGTTAGAAAAAAAGAAAAAAAAAAAAAAAAAAAAAATCAGTGAAATTGTTCTTTGAAAAACAGTTGTTGACTTTTATCAGTAAATCCTTTCAAGGACGTGCTGCTGCATGTGCGTAAGCTGACATTTTATGTCCTGCACACAGTTAATAGAAGGATTGCTTACTGCCAAAGTCCTAACCAGGCCATCAAAACTGGGCTGAATTAGGACTCTGCTGAACATCATGCCTTCCACTTATTTTCCTGTCAGTTTTGCCTGTAGCTTAGAAAAAAATGTTCACCACAACCCAGAAGTTGTTGTCTTCTTTTTATCTTTGGAACCGTGAACAGCGATGCAATAATGGAAGTTTCTTTCTGACTTTCAACTAAAAGTAACTCAGTATGCTTCCAAGACCTTGAACTCCATACACAGAATGTTATTACCTCTGCTTACTGTCCTCTTTAGCAAGAATGGTCTGCTTCCGTGAGTGCAAAAATCTCAAATACCCCATACAGTACCTTGGAGAAGTTCTCCCAGGCCTTTGCATGCTTCAAAAATTATAACAACGACATTTCTGTTCCTTTCAAGATGGTATTGGAATGATTTTTAGGCTGCAGCAAGGCTTACAGTAGGATCACATCCTCACACTTCTGGGATTATGTAAAGGAGAAGATGCATTTGATGAATTATTGTCCACCCTAGCCTCTCTTTTGAAAAGCACTGTTATCTGTGGTCACTGCTGATTGCAAGTGAAGTAATATTTAAAACCAAAGTACTTTGGATGAAGACTAAAACTGAGCTTTCCCTAGGTAATGACTTCTCTGGACAACCTGTTCCAGTGTCTCACCACCCACCATATTTGTCAGGCATGACTTGCCCTTAGTGGAACCACACTGACTGCCACCAATCACCTCCTTATTTTCTGTGTGCATTGACACAGTTTCCATGATCTTGCCAAGCACACAGATGAGATTGACTGGTCTGCAGTACCTCACCCTTCCTTTCTTCCCCTTTTAAAAATGGGAGTTATGTTTCCCCTTGTCCAGTCAGTGAGACCTTCACTAGACTGTTGCAGCTTCTCAAATATGATGGATAATGTCTTAGCCACTTCATTCTATAGTTCCCTCAAGATCTGTGGATGCATCTCATCAGGTCCCATGGGCTTAGGCACCTCCAGGTTCCTTAGATGGTCTCAAAGCTGATCTTCTCCTACAGCAGGCAAGTTCATTCTCCCAGTCTCTCCTTTTGCCTTCTGTGACTTGGTTGGTGTGGCTGGAGCCCTCTTCACCACTTTGGCAAGCCTGTGACCAAAGATGCTCTCCCTCTTCTCTGACAGATGGACCCTATCAGCCCTCAGTAGACCAGGATTCTGCTGATCAGTGATGTCAATTTACACATAATGAATGCATTACTGAAAAGGAAAATATTTGTCTCTTGTTGGATTAGATCAACCCAAACATATAAACTTAAGCAAAATCTATTACTGTATTAACCTTTTACTACTGTAAACCTGGCCTCAGCCCTAAAGTAAGTCACAGACAGAAAATAATTTACTGTCCTTAACTAAATCCCAAAGGGGACATTTGCCCTTGCAACCACCTCACTATGAACCCAGCAGGCTTTGGTCTGGCTTTTGCCTTTGTGAAAGGAACTATAGGGAACTCAAAAAGGTTGACAGAGGAGAGGACAAGGATGGCACACTTTGTGGCAGCAATTTCCTCTTCTACCCTTCCATCTGCAAATACACTAACACAGAGGTGTGGGTCACATGGGGAAAAGCCAGCAAGAGACTAGTGTGTTGAGTACATGAGTGACAATTTCATAAGGAGCACCAGTGCTGTCTGAAATGCCCAGGGTGAGCATTTAGAGGATAGAAATAACAAACATTTTGAAAGGTAGATGCAAGGGGAGTGCCTGCATGAAAAATACCCCTTATAAATAGCAGAACAAGAAAGAGCCTACCAGATACAGCGGGCTCTGCCACCAGGACATACAGGCTGAAAACACAGTGGTTAACCAGTCTCACTTCTCTTGGAATGCAGCTTGATATTCAATCCAAGCCACCCTTGACAGCAAATGACAATGCAAAGGGACAGTTCAGTTCCACTCAGCTGCACAATTTGACCCTGCTATGAGCAAACTCAGTCACCCTAAAAAATAACTTTCCAAAACCAAGGCATCAACTTCGTCTTGGTCTATCTCCCTGAGTAGGCTGAAAGGACAGACAGGTGGGTGCTGGTAGAAGCAAAAATGAAAGGAGAACCTTTCTACATTATCTCTTCAAGGGCAGCAGTGCAAGGAGTGGTGTGGACATCCTGGTGTGTGCATGTGCCTGCTGGATCCCTGCCTTTCTTGATGGCAAGCTTTGCATCTGGTGCTGTGCAGTGATACCTGTTACAGGGAGGGCTAGGAAAGAGCTCAGCTGAGTAATCCAGAAGAGGCACTGATGCTCTGCAGAGATGATGTCTAAGAAGTACCTGTATGAGTAATAGGCATGCATGTTTTAAAGTAATTTTATCTTGAAAATGGTGTTACTCAGTTTGTAAGCCTGTGGGCTCCCACAGGTGGAACCTTCAATGCATCTGATGGCTTGCTTTGCAGCATCATCTGGTGGTAGCAGCAGGGAAAAATAACTTCTCCAGCATCTCTCATTGCTGTATCCTCCATTAATGTAGTGTCTCATGACCTCCCTGCCTCTTTTTCTTATCCCTACCACTCCTTCTTCTCCTCTAAATAAGTTATTCCTCCTAGAGTAGTTGGTTCAGGCAACTCTGAAAGACTGCCGGTCCCACAGCTGACATTGTGTGAAACTTGTGCCTTGGCAGAGGCTTAGGAGGGGCCAAACTATCACTGAACTGCTCTGGGGAGTTGTGTGGATTTATGCAGATCACAAATTTCACAGTCCTCAGTGAAAGCAGTACTCACACTCTTACTGTGTGAACAGCAGACACAGCTGAATGTTGGAGAACAGAGAAATTAATGTTGGGTTGTGCTACAGAACTGTATTTTCCCTTACAGCCTGAGAAGTAGATGGATATAGAATGTAGAATAAACCAGGTTGGAAGAGACCTTCAAGATCATGGTGTCCAACCTATCATCCAACACCACCTAATCAACTAAACCTTGCAACCAAGCACCCTATCAAGTCTCCTCCTAAACACCTCCAATGATGGTGACTACACCACCTCCCCAGGCATCACATTCCAATGGGCAACCACTCTCTCTCCATCTCACCTTTGCCTCCCAACACGAGGAGAAGGGCAGTTCCTGCAGACCTGCTGCTCCTGTGCCAGCTGAGCATGGTGAAGGGCAAGCAGCAACCAACCGTGCAGAGACAGAGCAGCACCTTAGTCAAGCAAGAATCCCTGAGGGAGAAAGAGCACAGCTTTAAGCTCCTCCAAAGCATGGGGGGATAGGGACAGAGATGCAACCTGTTGAGTGTGTTGCCATCAGTTGGCTTTCTTGCAGTAGGTGAGTACCACCATGTTTGTGTTCATCTGGTGAACCTGAGACACTAATAACCACAGGGATGCTGTGGGCCTGGTTTTGGCATGCCCTGTTATATGCTCAGGTGGCTTGCTGTCCTGAGGTCTAGACTGCTGTGCACCAGGCCTTGTTATCTTCCCTGAGTAGACTTGGGAAAAGCTGAGCATGCCTCAGTCTTGGCTGTGCAGAGAGAAATTTTAACCTGTGTGCTCCCTAGCCCATGTGTCACAGCAGCAGGACACACCTGCAGGGAGCGTTCAGCGAAGCTCTCTGTAACTTGTTTTCCTGATTACTAAAGCTCACTCTGAGCAGCAAGGAGATCTGCAGGAACACACTCCCCGAGCTAGTCTTATGTGTGGAGCTTTGTAGTCCATTGGACTTGCCTGCTGGCCTGTCTCCTAGAAAGGCTACCTAAGGAAACATGCTTGTAGCCTGTAGAATGTGAGAGGAAAGGTGTAAGTGACCCTGCTGCTCAAAGGTAAGCAGGCTGCAGCAAGCCTCACCCACACCTTCAAGCCTTCTGTCCCCAGTGATGTCAAATCAGTTTGCCTCTTTTAGGCAAACTTAGAGCAGAAGCATATTTATGGAGAACTAATCATACTTCACTCTATATTGTGTCAGAATTGTGAGACAGAGAGAAGCACATAGCTGCTTATGAAAGGATGGGGAGAGACTGCTCCTGCCATCCCTGTCTAAATCATTAGCCTAGAGCTTTCCTTCTTCAAATATTAATGTTTTCCTGATTGCTTGGACCTTACAAAAAAAGATGACTCTGCCTACAGACTCTCTCTGAGTAATTCACTTAAAATACTAAAGAGAGATAAGTTAACTTTGATTTAACAGAGCATGGCCTGCCCATGCCATCCTTGCCCTGAGGGTGGAAAGCAATGGGAATCATTCCCAGCAGCCTAGTCCTTTGGAGGTGGCAGTGTGGAGAGCAAAAACAGTGGTCAGAGTTGCTGCAGATTATCTTCTTCCACACATGTAGCTGTGGAGTGGGGAAGGAGGGAATTGGAGGGGAGTGGAGGGTAAAAGAGAAGACCTCAATGAGCTTTCCTTCAATTTATCTAAATATTTAGGGCCACTCTTAGCATCATTGATTCTGTAGCTGGCCAATTATGGGATCACTGCCTTTCCTCAAAACAAATCAAGCAGACAGTGCAAGCCTGTCATTCCCACTCCTGCTATCCATGGTGCCACAAACAATCCAGGTGTAATCCTTCTTTCTTTTTTTTCATGGCACTTCCTAAGGTCAGCCATGAACTCAGATTCACTTACTGTAATTGAAGACATGGCTGAACAAATGGTTTGGTAGTCCAGTGACTGCAAGCTTTGAGCAGCTGCCCAGACACATGCACCTGCAGTCCTTTAGGAAGAACACGGTCTTGAAAGGATTTGACATATGGTTAAGATGTGCTGGAAGGTGAAGGATGAGATGTCAGAGGAGACAATTCCATCCAGATGTGTCCTACCTAAACTGGTGACTCTTGACCACTGCGGCCACTGTAGGAAAGCACCAGGTTTGTTCTCTGTTGCAAACTCAGCCTTGAAAAACTGCTGGCAGGAGAAGAGGTTGTGGTTTGTATGGGTGTAGAAGAGGATTGCTGCTCTTACTCTGGGGCAGAAGCTTTGACTTGTGCCGTATCTCAGTGGCAGGAGGGTCCATGGCAAGCACTGCATGGGTTGCTACAGCCCTAGAAGGAAGGAAGGTCTCAGAGTCTTCACTGTCACCTCTGGCTGTGCTTGCACTGCTGGATGGAAGAAGAGCAAGGACCAATTTCCATTTTAGCAGCTAAACAGCATATCTCCTGTGCACAGCTATGGGCAATCCCACTCTGTTGGCAGATGTACCTTGGAGGGGCTGACAAAACTGGTCACCAGTATTGGTGGCTCAGTGGTAGAATTCCTGCCTGCTACACAGGAGGCCCATGTGCGATTCCTGGCCAATGCAGCTGATCTTTAGATCAGGCTTGCCCTTTTCACAGAGGGTCAATCCACTGGTGGCTTCAGAGGCAGGAGAAGCCAGGAAGGATGGAAATCCTGTGAAATGTCTCAATGGAGTCACCATTTCAGAGTGGTCAAGGTGAAGAACTCGGAAAGCAGCAACGCTGAGGGCTGCTGGGAAAGGTCTAAAGCCAAGACCAAGACCAACAGAGGGCTTTGCTGGTGATGGTAGGCATGGGTTTGTGCACACAGCCCCAGGCAGTAGGCAGTGCAAGGAGTTGCTGTGGCAGTGGGGCCATGTCTACATGAAACAGGCGTGGCGCTCTACAGGTAAGGCAGGGTGAGGCCCAACCCACCCCTCAGGCAGAAGGGTTGAGTACTTGACGGCAAGCAAGCAGCAAGTTCTGGTAGGACCGATGCTTCCACCCAGATGGAAGTTTCCAGTATCTTAAGGGAGCCTACAAGAAAGCTGGAGAGGGACATTTTAGGGTGTCAGGTAAGGATAGGACTAGGAGGGAATGGAAAAAAATAGAAATGGGTAGATTCAGATTGATGTTAGAAAGAAGTTCTTCCCCATGAGGGTGGTGAGACTCTGGAACAGGTTGCCCAGGGAGGTGGTAGAAGTCTCATCCCTGGAGGTTTTTAAGGCCAGGCTGGATGTGGCTCTGAGCAACCTGATCTAGTGTGAGGTGTCCCTACCCATGGCAGGGGGTTGGAACTGGATGATCCTTGGGGTCCCTTCCAACCCTAACAATTCTATGATTCTACAGAGCTACCGAAGGTAGAAACTGTGCAGACCTTGAGCTGTGGGCAGTGCCTCAACCAAGATGGGGGCAAAGTTACCTGCAAAAGGTGTGTTCAGGTAGAGGACCTCCTGCATGGTGCATGGCTGGGCTGCAGGAAGACAGTCAAAAAGGTTCTGCAGTGTAAGGGAAGCAGAAACGAAGGTAGGCAACTGGACTCAAGTGTAATCAGTACTGAACCCACAGCCTGTGGCCAAACAGCCCCAAACTCCTCCACCAGCACAGCCAGAAACAGGGAAAGCCAAGGGTGAGGAACAGCAACTTGCAAGGACCTAGAACTGGAAGAAGGAAGAGACCTCCATCAAAGTTTGTGGTGACCCTGCAGTACCAGTTCAGTGCTCTGCAGGTGGAGGACAAGGAGCCTGCATCTGGTAGGTCTGCAGACCCAAGCAAGACAGCCAGACTGGCTCCCTGTTGTACGACTACTTCAGCCACAAAGAAAAAGCAATGGTGGACAGCAGTGGGTGACTGACGAGTGGCACAGAGGCACCCATTTGCTGTCCCTGAAAGCTAGAGAGGTGTGCTGTTTACCAGGGCTTGCATCAGGGATGTAATGGAGAGGTCACCTGGCCTTGTACGTCCCTGTGATTATTATCCTCTGCTGCTGTCTCACATGGGCAGAATCGACACAGCAGGGAGCAACCTAAAGGGCATCACGAGGGACTACAAGGCACTGGGAGTGGCAGTGAAGGATTCGGGAGCAAAGAGAGTCTCCTCATCAATCCTCCTGGTTAAGGGGAAGGAGATTGAAAGTGCTAACAGAATGGGAAAAATCAATAAATGGTTGAGAGAGTGGTGTCATGGACAGGGCTTTGGCTATCTAAGCCACAAAATTTACTTTCAGAAATCTGGTCTTCTGGGATCTGATGGCATCCATCTTTCAGAGAACAGGAAGAACATCTTTGGACAGAAGCTTTCCAATTTAGTGAGGAGGGCTTTAAACTAGAGTTGCTGTGGGAAGGGGCAATCAATCCATCTTGCATCAAAGCAAATCACCCTAATAACTACCCTGGGCCTGAAGCTGGATAGCAGGCTGTGATGAAAGCACCTGAAGAGCACGATAAGGGAACCCCCAGTCAGTAAACCAGCTTCAATGAAGCCCCAACTTAAATGCCTGTACACTAATGCACAGAGAGCATGGGGAACAAGCAAGAAAAGCTACAGACACGTGCATGCCTGCAGGACTATGATGTCATTGGCATTACTGAAACATGGTGGGATGGGTCCCATGACTGGAGTGTGAGATTAGATGGGTAAAAGCTCTTTAAGAAAGACAGGCAGGGGAGGAGAGAAGGGGTGTGGCCTTCCACATAAAAGACCAACTGTAGGCCTTGGAGCTTTACCTAGGGACACAAGAGATGACAGAGAGCTTATGGGTGAGGGTTAAAAGGAAAGCAGGGGAAGGTAACATCATAGTGGGGGTCAGCTACAGGCCACCTGACCAAGAAGACCGAGTAGATGAGACCTACAGGAAGGCTGGGGAAAGAGTGTTTAGAAGGGTCTGGGGCAATAGCATGAGGGGCAATGGTTTTAAACTGTATCAGGATAGATTTAAAATGAGATTGGTAAAATACTGGAACAGGTTGCCCAGGGATGTGACTGAGGCCCTGTCCCTGGAGACATTCAAATCAGACTCGATGTGGCCCTGAGTAGCCTGATCTGTTTGGAGGTGTCCCTGCTCACTGCAGGGGGTATTGAGCAAGATGACCCTTGAGGGTCCCTTCCAACCCAATACAACCTGTGAATCTTTGAAAGCATTGACCTAATAATTACTTAGTGAAGATAATTAAGAATCCAGCATTTGAATTTACTCCCTGGTCCTCCCATGATCAGCAAGTGTAGCCATACCTTCCACCTTCTTGAGGGGCTAGGGACAGAAGTGCTACCCTGCAAGCCAGAATATGTGCTGCAAGATTTGGGGGGAAAGGCAGAAAACAGGCAAAACCAGGCCCCATGTTAGCTTCTCTGGAGAGGTGTCCTCCAGGACATTTTAAACAACCACATACCTTTTGTGAATTCAGGCTTTTATGAATTTTTCTGTTTGGACTCTAAAGCTCTGAGAAGCTTTGCTGCAGGCAATTTGCCAACGCAGTCTTGGCTAGCCCAAGAGTTCAGAATTGGCTGGGCTGAGAGCATACCCATCCATCTTGCCCTCACCTGCTGTGATGGATGTTAGATCCTATAGCTTAGAGGGGACCAGAGGGTGTTAGGTGCTGTTGAATGCTTGTGCCTATTGATTTGTGTTTATTAGTTCCATTACATCTATTTACACAAACGCTTTTGCTGTCCTCCCATAACTCAACCCTGCCAGGCTGATGCAAGTCATAAGTCACTCTACCTTCCGATTCCAGCAAATGGCCTCTCCACGGTGGGCATTTGTTTGCTGCCTACAGTCAAACTACAGTCTGTGTCTGTGCTGGAAGCAGAAGGAATAAAATGGCTCTGTTCCAAGCACAGTATGTATGACCAGCCACAGGCACTGCTTTTGCAGGGTTTGACTGAACAAGGGGAGAGGAAAAATCCTTGGAGGCTTCTCGTGGAATGCAGCTGCTGCAATGTTAAGTGGGTGCAGGAGCAGTACTGGCCTCACTAAATCCTTTTATGGGATTAGCTCATCTGTGTCCTTGGCATTTTGCTTTCATTTTTGAGGCAGGGTGGATTGTTTAGTGGTCTGTATAATCAAGAAATGGTATATTGGAGGAGCCACGTGTTGCCTAAATTGGTATTGCCATCTCACGCACAGAAAGGGATTTCTGTTACATCAGGTTGTTACATTCCTCTCTTCTCTCTGTCCTGGCAAGGTCCTACATGTTGCCAAAGGCCAAGAGATCACATCCTGCCATTTCTGCTGAAGCTCTTGATGTTAAGTGATTACTGCAGTATTAGACAACACACACAATACTCTGTGCCATTCACCCTTTTTCCTCAGACAGATCAGGTGAACACAACAGAATGGTTCTGTGTTCTGCAGGGGCTGGGAGTCTTTGCACCTTGTTTTTATTCAGTCTGGTGTAAGATGCCATATAAAGATCACCTATGTGTCCACAGCAGAATTAGAGCAGTCATTTGTACAAATGTGGAGGCTTTCTGTTCTCTATTCAGACTAGATGTTTTCAACCCTCATGATACAGATTCTCACATCCAGAAACCTTCACCTATCATCTCCTCTGGGTTTCCTAAAGCATGATGAAGGGAGAAGGCAGGGACAGGCATGCACGTGTATAAGATAACCAACATGCCCTGCTTATCTTACTTCTTTTTCTAGCTACTACAAATTTTCCAGTATTTTAGCAAAAGAGTAGTAGTGTGGAAGATAGAGTCTGTCAAACAAAACCTGGACCACTAATGCCATCCAGTGGTTGGCACACAATAACACACTTGCCGCTGCTAATAAACCCTGAAGCGAGTGAAACAAACTCCAAACTCTTCCCCCTACACCGTTTACCCTCATTCACACAGGTTTTTGCATTTGGTCCCATCAGAGCCTAGGCTTACCCTGAAAAAAACGTAAGAAACCACACATGCTTGTTTTAACTAATTCTTCCTTTCACACTGCTGTTTTCTTTAGAAAGTATCATCCAGAGCTCAGTCTCTGTGAAGTAATCCCCATACATGCTGTACATGCTGCTGAGTTTGTATCTGATCTTTCCTGACGTACCTGATGCAATAAGCTGCCCTGCCCTTTTACAGTGAGCACCTTCAGCCAAGAGTCATGGGGGGAATGCATTAAAGTAAAATTGGGGTACAGAGCACAAGTGACTTTGTTTGTGTGATAGGATGTTACACAGTCACATACTGGTGCCCCTACATAGTCCACGAAGCCCCTGTAAAACAGCTAGGTGCAACAGGAACATTCAGTGTCAGCTGGCAGGAGCTGTAGTTACAATGGCTAGTACTAGAGAGATTAGCCCAGCACCTACTGATACATCCCCCCAAAAAAAAATTAGCCAACAACCACCACAGTCAAATCAGAGTCATCTGCATCCTGTTCTGGTCTGCTCTTCTCCCACATCTGCTGAGTAAGAGCAGGCAGAGCTGCAGGTTGACAAAACCTCAACAGAACAAGTTCCTGCTCAAGCATTTGTGTGTGGCACTTGCAGTGCACTCCTAGCAGAGCCCTAGAGGAGTCCTCTGCTTCCACAGAGAGGGAAGAAAGCAGAAAGGTAGTCCCCTGTGGGGAATTCTTCTGTTTTCAGACTGAAAACATTTCTTTCTTTTCTTTTTTTTTATGAGGAGTCCCAGCCTAGGCTGCCTGGACATGCAGGATGCTGCCTGCTCTCCTGGGCACAGAGGAGGAGTTTGATGTGCAGAGGTTGCTGAAGTGAAATCAATGAGAAAACTGTAAAGAAGCAAAGTAGTGGCTTAAAAGAAAGAGGAGCTGAAAGTCCCACAGTCAAACCAAACCAGGGATAGTATCTGGAGAAAAAGGGGGCATGACTCACTGACTGGCACAGAGGTAATCATTCTGTGACAGGAGCTCTTGTGGGCTAAGGCTAAGGTCTGCATATGGATCTGAACAGGTAGGCTAATGGCTCCTTTGCTATTTCCAGGCATACAGCGCATCTTGGACACCCAAATCTTCTGTGCTAGCAACAAACCAGCTCAGAGGTACCACCTAGGGGCCCTCAGAGGACTTGGAAACTGCTCAAGTGCTGCCTCCATCACAGAGATAAGTCATAACCAAGCCCACAACAGAGATGTTGATCAGCAATAAGACAGAATTGTGCACATAGATGATGTAGCTGACACGGCTGCACAGGAACTGCCTCTCCTACAAGTTCCCACAATGTAGCAGAGGAAACTTACCACAGTGGCAGTGATTGCTCCTCCCTCAGGTGGCAGGGTGGAGACAAGTGTCCCCACAGTGACCCACGAATAGCTGCTGCACTTGCTGTTTCTCCAGAATTCGGTCATGATGCTCATGATGTCACAAAAAACCCAGCAGCTCCAGGGGAATCTAGGCAGCAGATGGCTTTGCATGCCTCCCAACAGCAGTTGCTTCAAGCTGCTCTCCAGCTCTGAGCTGCAGTAACCCCAGTGAGTGGGTGTCAGGCAGTGTCAGAAAGCAGGGCTGCTGAGGGCAATGCCCACCCATTGCTGAAAGAGAGAGGGGCCCAGAGAGAATGAAAATTGAACATCCAGAGGTAGTGCCACAGAAGCAGCCCTCCATATCCTGATGAAAATGGATTGTTCTTGGTCATTACACTTCTCAGGATAGTCTGTTCCTGCAAGACACAAGAACTACTTTGTGGAAGCTGCCTGGACTGTTGTTGTTGTTGTTGTTCAGCAGTGGGGTGCCAGCTGAGGCTGCATTGAACATTCATGGTGAGGACTGGGTCTAGAGAATTGTCTGACACTATGCAGAAAGCACTATCCACCTGCGCTGAACAGCTCCTTCAGTCTGCTCTGAGCGAAGGTTGCCATTGTCCCTCAGATCTCCTGTCATAATTGCACATGAAACTGCTTCATAACCATGTTATGTCAGAGTGATCCCAGACAGAAAATCCTTGCTGTTAAGTGTGCAAATTAGCCTGAGTCATAGTGACAGGACCAGATTAAGGAGTAACTATGCATGAAGCAAGGATGTGGTGCTGCTCTCCAGTAGCTGGGTGCAGTAACCTGTCTTCCTCCACAGCCATGGACAGGAAGGTATAGCCAAACCGTTTGCAGGCATGTGATGTGGCTGCCTGCCAGAGGACGTTAGGAGGTTTAAATTACTCCTGTTCTGGAAGGGTATGAGGACTGTCCCGCCAGGTGCACATGTCCATTCACAGTCCCTGGTGCCAACACACACGCGAGTGTGCCAGCAGGGCTGGAGACCATTCAGTGCAGACACAAGTTCCAGTGGATGCTGCAGCCTGCTCCTGAACAGCAACAAAGCTTGGCCCTAGCAGAGAGGTACAGGAAGGCTTTTAAGAGTCTCTCAACACTCACAAGCAAACGTCAAAAGATATTTTTTTCTTCTGCCCACCAAAACAAACAGTCACAGTGCCCAAGTCCCCACTGAGAACTTCCACATCTGCTCTGGACGAACTTGATGAAGGCATTCAAGATCACACAAACCCTGAGAGGACAACGGTTGCTGGCATGCACACCGGGTGCAAAGTCTGCAGGCTTTCTCCTCTGGTGCCCTTTGCCCTTTTGGCAAGGCTGGAGATATCCACTGATCTATGGAGGAAAGATTCCTAACAGATGCCAAGTGGTCACAATAAATATTTATTACACAGTACTGTGCAAATTGCATTAAATGCCTGGCTAATGCATTGTGCAGCTGCATAGCCATTTATTAATGGCTTGTATTAAAACAGCACCCAGAAGCCTCATTTCAGTGACAGGTGCACAAAGCCAAGCTGAGGTCATGAAAGAACCCAGCCGCTCCCCAGCCACCCAGGGTCCCCAGAGAAGATACCATGTGTTTTAAAATGCACATAAAAAACACACCCTTGTTATTCTGGAGACCTGCCTAGATGCATTCTGCATGGCAGTCTTCGTTTCTCAGTGCAGAAAGGGGACATTTTACCCTCTTGTACCATTTAGGTATTTCCTAATTGCTTATTAATTAGCATTTTCACTGTAGTTTCGTATTGAATCAAATGATTGCATCTCCAGGATCACCCACCACAGCAGAGTTAAGTAAAAAAAACAACCCAATCACAATTCTGGCCTGCATTAGGAATGGTGTGGCCAGCAGGAGCAGGGAGGTCATTGTGCCCCTGTACTTTGCTTTGGTTAGGCCGCACCTTGGGTCCAGTTTTGGGCCCCTCAGTTTAAGAAGGACATTGAGACACTTGAACGTGTCCAGAGAAGGGCAACAAGGCTGGTGAGAGGCCTTGAGCACAAGCCCTCTGAGGAGAGGCTGAGGGAGCTGGGGCTGTTTAGCCTGGAGAAGAGGAGGCTCAGGGGCAATCTCATTGCTCTCTACAACTACCTGAAGGGTGGTTGCAGCCAGGAAGGGGTTGGCCTCTTCTCCCTGGCAAACAGCACAACAACAAGGGGACACAGTCTCAAGCTGCAACAGGGGAAGTTTAGGCTGGAGGTGAGGAGAAAGTTCTTCACCGAGAGAGTGATTGGCCATTGGAATGGGCTGCCCGGGGAGGTGGTGGAGTCGCCGTCCCTGGAGGCGTTCAAGAGGGGACTGGATGTGGCACTTGGTGCCATGGTCTAGTTGTGAGGTCTGTGGTTACAGGTTGGACTCGATGATCTTCGAGGTCTCTTCCAATCTTAGTCATACTGTGATACAAAAAGAAATGAACAAACAAAAAAAACCAACCCAACAAACAATCAAACAAAAAACCCCAAACAAACCCAAACTACCTCATCCTTTGGTGTCCTGACACCTGTGGTACTACTAAAGTGTAAATGGAGTGAATACTGAAGGGTGAGCAGAGAACAGTTTGTGTCAGGGAGTGCTGAAAAAATATGTCCAAAAGAAACTGCATGGGGAGCTTATGTGGGCTGGGATTTGCAAAGCTGCTTATATATCAAGTGACATTAAGAGTTTAGTTACACTTATAAGGATTTTACAGATAATATCCTAGGTAAAAATCCAAGAATAAGATGGGTTTGGGTTTTGTTGTTGTTGGCTTTTTTTTTCCTATGCTGTGAAAGGAATCTTTATTAGGTCACATTTCATAGTATCATAGTACCAGTCAGGGTTGGAAGGGACCACAAGGATCATCTACTTCCAACCCCCCTGCCATGGACAGAGACACTCCGCACTAGATCAGGCTGGCCAGAGCCTCATCCAGCCTGGGCTTAAACACCTCCAGGGACGGGGCCTCAACCACCTCCCTGGACAACCCATTCCAGGGCTCCACCACTCTCATGGTGAAGAACTTCCTCCTCACATCCAGCCTGAATCTCCCTACCTCCAGCTTCATTCCATTCCCCCTAGTCCTATCACTACCTGATAGCCTGAGAAGTCCCTCCCCAGCCTTCCTGTAGGCCCCCTTCAGATACTGGAAGGCCAGTATTATATATTATACTGGCCAGTATTATATATATTATACTGGCCTTCCAGTATTATACTGGAAGGCCAATTAGGTCACCTCAGAGCCTTCTCCAGACTTCAAGGCCAGGATAGATGGGGCTTTGGGCAACCTGACCTAGCATAGCATAGCATATGCATAGCATAGCATAGCATACGCATAGCATAGCAGGGGGTTGGAACTTGATAATCCTCAAGCTCCCTTCCAATCCAAACCACAGAGGTTTTTGGGGGACTCTACTTAGATTTTTTTTATCCAGTTTATGTTTTTAATGTATTTTCCTACTTTATACTTATACACACCCACACAACGTTGTGGTTGCATCCATTTAGGTGCCTCTCAGTGGACATTCCTAAATGCATCAACATTTTTCCAGTCTCCAAACAAACAAACAAAAATCTTTCACATGAGCTTTCTGGACAATGTTCTGTCTCTGACCACTTTCAGAGGCAGTACTCTCAGTTTCTCCTGACAACAACTTTAATCACCAGTAACATGAAGTGTGCCTTACTCTGTAGTCTTGGTTCTGCACCCTGACAGTAGTAGCTTTGCTAGACACCACAGAGCACCTTCAAACACATGGCTCCCATTTTCTTCCTGACAGTGCAAATGCTTGATTAGCGCTGGCCATGATGCCAGAGCTCAAGCACCTCTCTGCTGCTCTTAGGCTGGCATGGGGCTGGCCAAGAGCCTGGCATCATGCCAGGGAACTCATCTGGCACAGCCTCAAGAGATACCTGTTTGCCAGAAAAGGGGTGTAGCACTCAAAGGACTTTGGTCTGCCCTACACTGGTCATGCCAAGGGCTCCCTGTTTCTGTGATAGCATAAACCTTAACCCACTGGGCCTGATTTTTGTTCCAGCTGCAGCACAACCCTGGGGTTTGCCCACAGCTTGCTGCCCCAATCCCAGAAGCAGCAGGAGATTTGGGGCATAGGGAGGCTGCTGTGACCAGAGGAGAGGTGCCCATCACATCAGTGGAGCACACACTAAGGCAATAGTTTTCTGTGTCTGCTAGTTGTGGTTGTTCTTCTCTGCCTGCAGGCCAAGGTGTCAAACAAACTGCTCAAGGTGGGGAGTGTATGTACCGAGGCTGATGGCACAATGCCAGTTTAAAACAGGTACATGCAGGAGAATAAGGCCTCAGATGACAGGTTTCATCACTTTAACCAACACATTATTTTGATTTTTTTTTTAATATATTCAACCTCAGTAAAAAAAAACAAAACAAAAACCAATCAATAGTTTAAAAGCAATTCTAAGCTTCAGCAATGTTTCCTCACGATTCAGTCCAACTTTAGTCATCAATGTACTACAGCAACAGCTCCCAGAAAGACCTCAGCAAACTGTTTTTTTCTGCAAAC
Source organism: Picus viridis (assembly GCA_033816785.1). Lineage (NCBI taxonomy): Eukaryota > Metazoa > Chordata > Aves > Piciformes > Picidae > Picus > Picus viridis. Next base: position 12,211,082 of record CM066570.1, read on the forward strand.
ACTGGAGAATGCATGTGTGCATCCATCTTGTGTGTGGCAATGCTGCTGGTCACTGCCAGCTGCTTTGTGCTCCCAGCTTCAGCCTGTGGGACTATTTTGATGAGGAAACTCCTCTGAGGGGTACCTGTCAAGAATTCCTCGTTTTCTCACCGTTTTTTTTTTTTTAGCCAGAGGTCATGCAGCCTTTTGAGCAGAAACAAAGGGCTACAGTTTCTTTTACAAGTTAGTTCTGCTCTTTAAGGCAGAGGCAAATAATATTATATCAAACTAACACTGTTTTAAAATTGTCAGCATTTTAGCACAGTGCTAGCAGCTGCTAGGAACCTGGTCTGAAATCTCCTGGCACTGGGTACTACCAGGAGCACCCTCTCCTGTGTCTGCTCCTGCTCTGCTCAGGCCTGTACCACCCAGTTCCTCCAGAGCATGCCCTCATGAGGATGCAGGGATGAGAGGGGTTGTTGAGCATTGGTTTTGCACTGCTCTCACAGAGCATCTGCTGGCGACCACCGTATATCATTCAGAAGGGGATTGGTATGATCCATGGGATTCACTGGAAATACAGACTGGAAAAACACGCAGAGACTTTAGTGGTGCATGAAATATTTCAAGTCCAACCCTTGGTGAATATTAACAAGCCAAAAAAAAAAAAAAAAAAAAAAAAATTACAAATCAGTGGATAGATCTTGAATAGCACCAGTGCCCTAGGAGGGTTGTAGTAATCTGAGGCTGCAAGCCCCAAGCTGGGTACAAAGGTCTTCACCAACATTTACACAATCTCTCCTTTGAGTCTCATGTTTCAGGTTAACTCAGTTTGTCATGCCGTGGAAGATGAGGGCCCTGCAGCAGGCAGATTAGCACAGTTCAGCTGTTAAAAGTGAATGTTATTTTTAATGTTGTATGTTCCATGTAAAGGCTTTCCAGCTGACACTGCTTTAATTACATGAATAATGCTTTGGTTATTGGCACCACTGCCCCTTAATTGGAACAGCAGGCTTTCCACTAGGGAGCCACCATCACAAATTTTCTAGGTAAATAACACTTAAATAATTTCCACAGCACATTTCATCTTCAAAATGCTATACAAGCATACACTCAGTTAATTACCTCTCCCAGCATCCCTTAGCGGCAGGGAAGTGTCATTTCCCATGTGTAATCAAAGGGAAAGGCTTCAGTGACACATGATGTCTTGTCCAGGACAACACAAAGGCTTGGGGCTTGTTTATGTTTCTCAGCATCGGCATCTAGTGCTCTTTGTGACACTGTAGAGTGTCTTCAGGGCTGGCAGATAGAGAACAGCAGCTCCAGGACCCCTTTGGTAGCAGACAGAGGCCAGAGGAGAAAGCCTGGAGTATCTCAGATAGCGCTAGACAGCTGAGTCCAGAGACAAAGCTTTGGCTAGTAGGAGATACCAGCATCTAGACTGTGGGGTACTGAAGAGAAGAAACGAACAAACAAACAAAACCCAAACAAACCTCTTCTAGCCCATTCAGAATATAGAATAATGATCTACATGTGATGCAGCACTCTCCTTACTGAGCAAGCCTGTAAAAACACATGTTGTGTTCTCTGTGCATTAGGTGGCTCTCAAATGCAGCAAGTCTTCCATGGTGCCACAGCACAAGGCCACACTAACATTGGAAATGTAGCATCCACCTTTCCACAGAGAAAGTCTAGATGACAAGACCATGCACCTGTCCGTTACTGCACTGGGAAGCTACCACTCATCACCTTCACGTAAGAGGAGTTATTCACCTACTGAGCTAGAAAAATGAGTTAAGAATAGCCAAAGATCAGCTCCAGGAGCAGGAGAATCCAGCCTCACTGGGATACTCAGTTGCTAGAGCACAAGGTTGTGGAGAAGAGACAGTTGTCTGCTTTCCTGCCTGCTGGAATTAGAACACCTGTTCTTATCTCACCAGCAGTCTCCCCTCCAGAGACAGACACCCAAGGGTGGGTGGGCCTACAGGGAAGGATTATTGCTCAAAATGCACAGGGGGTTCTTTTTTTTTTCCTGTTTGCCTTTATTAGTGTGAGAATAAACATTAAAAATTACATAAATGCAGATTTGTGGACAGTGATTCTCATGAGTAAGCCCCTATGAACATAAGCTCAGGCAATCTGCAGTGGTGTTTAGCACTGCAATCATAGTTTCACTCGCAGTTATTCTAGAAGAGTAATCAGAAGTGGAAAACATGGCACCAGGGATGTGGTTCCCATAGAAACTGCAAGCCTCAAAATTCCCACTAATTTTTTTTAATCCCTATAAAATCTCAGTCAGAAATCATGTTACTGTGCCATATTTTTGCAGTACATAAGGATTTTGGATTTTTTTATAACTTTTGCAGATTTTGCTCACAAGTTCATTAGCTTCTATCTACACAGATTAGACTCCTGTTAACCTACATCACACAGTAATTATTTTATTTGCCCTTTAAATTGGCAAATTAGGAAACCAACAAAGACTGTCTCGAATCCTAGTTGTTCAGAGATCCATATGTGCCTGTCCTTACACAGTGACAGCAACAGTTTTGATCGTCACTAAAAACTGCTTTGCTCCCAGGCTACAGTGGATAAGTATTGCAGGGTGAATAGACAAAGCTGTCTGTCCTCCCAGCCCTACATATGTCCTTCCTGTATTCACTTCAACCCTCTGGGCTCCAGATCAGGTCACTTTATCACCAGTTTGCCTACAAAAGTGTGGCTACGCCCAAGACTTGGGCTTCTTCCAAGCTCAGAGGGCAGAACCAGGTTATGGGGCAAAAAGAGGGTGATGGCAAAGAAAGAGGTGCCAGAGTTGCAGGAGATGCCACTCTTTCTCATGCATGACAGATTCTCTGTCCTACCATCAAAGTTTGTAATCCCATCTTGCATTTTTTTCCTTCTTTCCTCTCTGCTTTGACACTGACACATCAAAGAGCAAAATAATGTATTGCTACCAAACACCCTGTTCAGCTTCTTCAGGGTGGAGTTTTTCACCTACTGATGAAATTTAAGAAAATTAATCAAAAGGAAGTACATGGGAGAAAACAAAACAAACCCTTTCCCTGGCCTCTTGTGTAAGAGCCATGTGAAAGGGTACACATGTAAATTAATACTTTTGTGCTTGTAAAAGAAAAGAATAATGGGAAACATTCTAAATGGTAAGGCCATAACCTACATAAAATTACTGATCTCTTTCTGCATGCACCATACAAACTCTTGCATGTTAAGTCCTTGAAATTTATGTCTACTTTGGCCTCCTACTGCTGGTCTCTTCAACACTGTGTCTCTTAGCAGATCAGCTTTGTTAGCTGCATTCTGCCTGATCTAGGCACTGGGTACCTTCACCTGAAATCATTACTTCAGATAATTTCATTTCACCTCTTAAGAAGCTGACTTGTCTGTCTCTTGTCCATCTGTTTATCCTACATTCATCTAGAGGAACGAAGAAGGGCAGATGTTGAAAACTTACTTCCAGGAAGGAAGGAATAAACCTGCCCAATGAAAACACAGACAGATATGAAGACAGGGATAAAAATAAGAGAAAGCACTGTAACACAGCACTCGAGATGCCCCTCTTTATGAAAGGGCACAGACAAGTCAAGACAGTGATATGGGAAGCCAAAGGTGACTGAAAGTAGAATGAGTCACTGCTATCCCTTGAAGTTTACAAACTATTTAAAATCAAGTAAGATTTGCCTCAAGGGCACTGGAATCTTTGCTCTTGATCTAATAAGCACTCAGGATGCTGTGTGTTGTGCCATGAGCACAAACCTGTTTGCTCACAAGTAACTCAAGAGAGTCTTTTCTCTCCAGGCACATCAGGAATGAAATTCTAGGGAGTCTAACTCATGGTGCCAAGATGCTTCCGAGATAGGAAGCTGTCCAGCTTTCATTCTCTCAGATTCTTTCCAGGATTAAACTACAAATTTTTATCTATTTCTCAGACAAACAGTCTCCATATCTTTAACGTGAGGGTTTTTTTTCCCCTGCTGCTTCTTTGTCAAACAGAAAAATATGCCATGCAAGAAGACATATTCCTGTTTGTTTCAGTCATATCACCTGAGCCATTACTCAGGTGTCATGGCTGAGTCTGATGTCTGAAACAAACCTTCTGTTTCCCACACATAAACCACCTGAGCTATAAGTCATTTATACCTCAGTCACATACACAGGCTACCTGAAAGCCCAGCAACTGTGAAATCATTTTGTGCCTCTGATTTAACACATCTATCAATAACACAGCAGAAAAACAAGCAACATGAGTTTGCCAAAGGAATTAATTAAATGTAATCTGTCATTCTCAAAATGCTTGAAGGTTGCAGATCATCAAAGAGAACTGCAGAGGCATATGCTCCTCAGTTCAGGTGCTAACTTTCCCTCGGAGACTAACATTTGTCACTGCTACCACCATAGAAGGAATCTATTTTGTCATCCCTTCCCTATTTTGTCACCCCTTCCCTATTTTGTCACCCCCACTTAAGATGCTTTCCACTTTAAAGAGAGCTCTAAGCTGCATACTACATACCCAGACATATCATGCATACATGTACGGGAAGGAAGGGAAGGGAAGGAAGGGAAGGGAAGGGAAGGGAAGGGAAGGGAAGGAAGGGAAGGGAAGGAAGGGAAGGGAAGGGAAGGGAAGGGAAGGGAAGGGAAGGGAAGGGAAGGGGGAAGGGGGAAGGGAAGGGAAGGGAAGGGAAGGGAAGGGAAGGGAAGGGAAGGGAAGGGAAGGGAAGGAAGGAAGGAAGGGGGAAGGAAGGAAGGGGAAGGGAAGAAGGAAGGGAAAGAAGGAAGGGAAGGGAAGAGAAGAGAAGAAGAGAAGAAGAGAAGAGAAGAAGAGAAGAGAAGAGAAGAGAAGAGAAGAGAAGAGAAGAGAAGAGAAGAGAAGAGAAGAGAAGAGAAGAGAAGAGAAGAGACGAGACCAGGTTGGAAGAGACCTTCAAGATCATCTTGTCCAACCTATCATCCAACACCACCCAACCAACTAAACAATGCTATGCAAAGGTGTAAAAAGGGTCAGCAGCTGAGCAATGCAGGCTTCAGGTGGTAACTTTGATGGTTTCTGTACAAAACCTCCTCTGCAAAGGGAAGGCAGCTTCAAAAGTGCACTCCCATTTTAGATGAAAATTCTTGATGGGATGTGACACACCTCAGTCACAGTAATACTGGGAAATAAGCCTCCAGGGGAGAGAGAAAGATGCAAAGATACTGAAAGAAAAGCATTTGCAGAGAACAACGTGGCAGCTGCTTCTCCCCATGTCTCTACTTAGGGGCATGCCAGAAAGAAAACACGTACGTCTGGGTGAAACTCATGACATTGGAAGCCTGGGCCTGGTTTAAAGCACACCATCTCCTTTGGCCCACGATGTGAAACACGGGCACAAATTTCCTCAAGCTCTCGAAAGGCAGCGCGGAGCAGACTAAAGTATGGAGGTCTAACTACTCCTGCCCTACTCCTCAGCTTGCCAACGACGGGCACCACCGGGCCACCAGGCGAGGCGCAGGCCCTGCTCCCCCTTTACCGTCACGCAGTGGGTCCCGCCCCGGCCATGTCGCCCGCGGCGATGGCACCGCCTGTGGCAGCTTGAGCCGCCGGCGTTACACAACGCGCGCCGCCGTCGAGAGAGCCCATTGGCTCGGAAGCGGGTGCCTCCGATTGGCGCACGTCCGCGCGCTGCCGCGACTCATTCCCCTCAATTGGCTGAACCCCGTGTAAAAATTACGCTGTGATCCGCAAGGGCTCAGCGATTGGCCGCGGCGCTGACAGCCCTCCTATATAAAGGCTGCGGGAGGGGCGAACCCTTAGTCTTCGGGAGCTGGTGTTTGGGGCTTTCGCTGAGTGCAGCTCTCTGGCCATTGCGGGAACATGGCGACGCTGAAGGCCGTATGCGTGATGAAGGGGATGGCCCCGTGCAGGGCGTCATCCACTTCCAGCAGCAGGCAAGGGCCGGCGGCGGGCGCAACGCTGTGGCTCTGCTCTTCCCCCGGGGGCCTGCCCAGCCGCGGTGCTGAGTCATTACGCGGGGTGGGCGGCGCGATTCACCTTTTCCCCTCCTGCCTGACGGCTGCGGAGGGCAGCGGGAGCAGCGCTGGGCGGGCTTTCCCTTGGCCGCGGCCCCGCGCTGCGCTGACGGGAGGGGGTGGGGATGCAGATCTAGGTGCTGCCGGGGCCCTGAGGCTGGGCCAGCCTGGTGCTGGGAGCGTCGGGGCGCCCAGGACACGGTGTGGCGGCCTGCGAGCCTTAACAGCGCGGAGCGGGGCTGGCAGCTTTTGCCTTGCCTGCGGGCGTCCCGCCGAACTCAGTGCTGGAGGCGGCCTTAGTCTTCCTACGGAGCTTGTTTGCAGTGGTAAACAAGCAGCACTTAGCTGAACTTTCATTGCGAAATGGCCAGAGCCCCTTTCATGCTCATTTTTGCTCCGTGAAGAAGGGGCTGTGTACAGGCAACGTTGTATCTGTGGAGGAGGAATGACTTCAGGGTTACTTGTGCTTCCAAATGGAGATACATGATCATCCCAAAAGCAAATCTTGTGATAAAAGGCATTCCATTTGTTTCTTGCTACATGACAGTGTATTTTAGGGGATGGCCAAATAAATGCAAGCATTCTGTGAAGTACTCTATTGGCATATAGAACTAAGTTAATGTAAGTTAACCGTTCATGTAGTGAAAAATCTGTGCTTCCTGTCGACTAGGGAGCTTGATTTCACACCACCATTTAATGCTGTGGTCATTCTGATGATAAATTATTTCTGTTAAAGGGTAATGGACCAGTAAAAATCACTGGAAAAATCAGTGGCTTGGCTGATGGACAGCATGGCTTCCATGTCCATGAGTTTGGTGACAATACAAATGGTAAGATGTCTATCCACGTTTTTAAGTTATAGCTGTAATATGATTGCTCAGTTTTAAAGATCTTTTAGTGTTGCAGCAGCAACTACTTTTAAGTGTACTTTAGGTCTCATGGCAACAAATCTTGTGTTAAGAAAACATTTTGTAAGGAATTTCTTCCCCTTTTATACTTGGAACACGTTTTGATTGGTGTTCAAGTTCTGATATATTAAGCACTAACCTAAATACTTGGAAAATGTGTTTAAAAAAATCAGAAAGCTTTCAACTGAACACAGTGTTCTAGGGTGAGTACTCCTTATTTTGTTGAACTTAGAGATTCCTTACCTCCAGAGGATTAGTAGAACACCTAACAGGAGAGTAGCTGCTTCATCATTAGTGACTTTACATGCTCTGGCTATAGGAGGATTACCTTGGCGTACTGTATAAGCAACAAATTTAAACTGGCTACTGAAAAAAAGGCCCCACAAGCCCCTAAACAACTCCAAACCCAAACTTCCTATGGCTGCGTTGTGTTTCAGGGTGTACCAGTGCAGGTCCTCACTTCAATCCTGAAGGCAAGCAGCATGGTGGACCAAGTGATGCAGAAAGGTGAGTTTAATGTGCCTGGCCTTTTACTGGCTAGCTACTTAAAGGAGCAGCCATCTTAGTGCTACTTTGTGCTTGGAAGGTCATGAGCAGTGCCAGGACAATACCAAAAGAAAACTGGTAATTCCTGCAGGACTTCAGGGATTGCTTAACAGCTTAGATGATTTGTTGGACATCTTGACTCCAGGGGTATGGGTGAAATGTAGGGTTTGGGTCATATTCTTGATTATCATAGCTTGGAGAGAAGACAAAATAAGGTTCCTACTGAGTGAAGGTTCTTCAGGATGCGTGTGGGATTCATGACTTAAAGCTTTATTTGGTCATTGGTTATCAGGTGCTGTTTCAGGACCTGTTTCTGACAACTGGGACCCTAGACTGTCAATTTTTGAGCTATATGCATACTTGTCACTCCACAAGTCAGAATCAAGTGGAAGGTGCTGAGGCTTCATGGGAGACTGTGTGCCTGGGCACAGTGGCTTTGTTGCATGTGCTTGGATGTTCTTAGCCTGTTTGCATAGGTACTGTGATAGCTAGTGTAGTGTGTACTCCTTGGGGACTGTGTGCTATGTCAGCACAGGGTCTGATGCTTATGCCGATTGTCTGTTTCTGTGGGAGCTGAGAGCTAGCTCTTCCCCTGGAAGCAGTTTTCATTGTCCAGTTACCTTCAAGGAACCCTTGCATCTTTGAGACCTGAGGTCTGAGCAACTGTTTTTATAAGGATTGTGACTTGGTTTGGAGAGTGGAGGGGGAGCTGTGCAAGCACTGAATGCTGCCAGTATGGTAGTGAGTGGAGCTAGGAGCAAGTGCAGAAGACAGGCTGGTCTCACATGGGTAGGGTCTGGACTAGCCTTGGAACCAACTTTGCATTGTGATTACCCTTCACATGATCACATTGATGTCCATAACTATACCTTCTGACACTGATAAATTCATACCTGAGGGATCAGTTGCATGCTGGACCAAGCAAGCTGGCTTTAGCCATCTGTCTGGATGACAGCAACATGAAATGGTGTGCTCACAGTCTTCACTGGCAGCAAACTGCTCCTGTGCTAAAGGTTGAGATTGCATGAGCTATCATGGCTTTTGTCTCTTGTGCTCTATCAAATCCTGCTCCTGATGAAACCTGCCTGCTCAGGCAGCTCTAGTCTGCTGTACCCTTAGGGAGGATATAAGAACTATCAGTGTGGGGTTGAAACAATTAGATGAAAACTTCTAAAGGGAAAACTGCCCTTGACCAGACCATGTGGAACTTTGTTAAAAACAGGAAATAGCTGTCTAAGAAGCTGGTAGTCAGCATTCAGATTCTGAGCATGCATAGAAGAGTCTTGCAGAACATCATTGACTTATTTGAGCAGTTTCTTTGGGTTGGATGTGTAGGGGCAGTATACTGTAATGATCCTAATAAAGATTAGTTCTGATGAAGCACTGTGGTAGGGTGGGGAAAAAGCCATGCAAGCTTGAATAGTCACCCCTGGTACAGAAGACAACTTAGCTAGCACTTGATGCAGCTGCTTTTGACCTGTCACTTGACAGACTGCTTTTACTAATCCTGTGTAAACCTAAAGCCTGCAGCTGCTTGCAGAATATCTGATTTGTGATAGACATTAAATGCTCTTAAGAACAGCAGTGGTGTTTACACCAAACCTTGTATGTGCAGGAAAGTTATTTTGTCTAATTTGAGATGCTCTTTGCTCAAGAGGGAGACCCCATCAGTGTGAGGGAATTTCTTGACTGAGAGTTGTAACACGGTTGGTTTGACTTGAGGTGGCCTGCCTTTCCCCGGAGCTGATCAGCCTTGTAGTTTCAAGTTCTACCTAGGACTGAATTCTAATCATCCCTTGAATTAAGGAGTTAAAATAGTGGAAGGGTTCAAGGTTAACTAGGGGTGGTAGAACATATGTGCTGTTTAAGGTGGTAGAGTACTTGACTATGGTGTTGTCCAGGCCATCACTTGGAGCTTTCAATTCAAACAAGCTTTCTATGGGTTTCTCTGCATCTGTGTAGGCATGTGGGAGACCTTGGCAATGTGACTGCTAAAGGAGGAGTGGCAGAAGTGGCAATAGAAGATTCGGTCATTTCTCTTAGCGGGCCGCACTGCATCATCGGACGTACCATGGTGGTAAGTGTCTTGGTGCCTGCTTGGATGCTTTAAAGAACTCTAGAGCAGCTTTGACTGTGCATGGAGACTTTTTGATCCTGGAGGCCAGTCCCTGGTGTGTTGTAGAACTTAGTGCAAGACTTCCAACATGGGGAGTTCTTTGGAACTGTCTGGAAGTACTAGTATGGCACTTCAGTGTCATGAGATCTTTAGTTTTCTGTCTGCCTTCAAAGATGTTTCTCTCCATTTAACTTTTCTTCCAGCTGTGTGACTAAAGCAGTCTGGCTCAAAAGTTGCCACTGAAAAGGCATAGTAATGGGCTTTTCAGGACACTGTTAGCTATTGCTGGTCTGGTAGCTGGTGGCATAACTTGTCATGGCTGCAGTGGGAAGGAGGGAAGCAAAGCTGGAGTGGACTCAGCCACATGTGACAGTTGTCAGTCTTGTTTTCCTCAGGACTCTGTGTGCTGAGGGCTCTGTGCCTGTGCATGAAACAGGGAGCAGGAAGATGTGTAGTGGAGCACTTTGGTGCAGCCCAGGCACTGTGCATGCCAAGGCACTATGCATGCAGTAAAGCAGTCAGCCTTGTGTTATGGGTGACCTTAAGTCCAGGCTTGCTTTTGGACTAGTAGGAACTTGAGATATGGGAGTGTAATGACTTCCAGTTCAAACAAGTTGCTTTCAGCTGAATTTCTTTAGACAAGCTTAGTTCTAAGTACTTCAGCCAGTGTCAGCTTGGCATTCAGCCAAACTGAGTACAGTTACAATAGGTGCTGTTGTGTAACACCCTGCTGATACCTAGCAGTGGCAAGCAGTACTGCTGCTACTAAGGTGAGTAGTGAACAATGTGAAGTAGCTATGCAATAACATGAATTAAGAAATCTTCAATTCTCTTCTAGGTCCATGAAAAATCCGATGACCTGGGTAGAGGGGGAGATAATGAGAGCAAAATAACTGGAAATGCTGGTCCTCGTTTAGCTTGTGGTGTAATTGGGATAGCGAAGAGCTAAGTATTGCACCTGAAATGCTTAAAATGACAGTGAAGAATGGGCTGTATTTCATTGCAGATGTTGCACTTGCCCTTCCTTGTGCAGACAAGATTTATCACTTAATCTCATTACTACTCTGCATTCTGGGTATCACTTAAACTGGTGAGACTGACTTAATTTTGTATGATGTATGTTGCAATTAAAGTGACCCTGATGGAATGTCTCTGTAGCCTTCTGCTAAAGCATCTGTTGTAACCATTAAGTATACATTCACTGACTGGACTCCTGTTCTGTGTAATGGAAGATGTGTAGTAGATCACAACCTGAGCAGCAGAACTTCTAGTACACCATGTGATTTGGAGGTTTAGCCTTACAAGCTTTGGCAAGACTACTCACCAAAGAGCAGTAGGCACTGTATGTATCAGGGCTTCCTCCTGGCAAAGTTGCAGCACTTGTAGGTTTCAAACTTGTGTAATAAACTTGCTGGGCAAATGTCTTGGTCTTGCTGTCTGTATCAAAATAAACCCACCTGCTGACTTCATTAAATGAAGTAGGCCTGTACTTGCTCATGTCAGTAGCTAACTTCCTGGCCACCAGTGGCACCCAAGTTGCTTCCAGACAGTCATCCTGGAATATTTAAGACCTGAGCTCAGTCAGGCTATTTGCCTAGTCATGTTTGCTTGTGATAGAATCCCATCTTCTGAGGCACCAACCTGACATCCTTTGCATGTTACAGCCAGTGGTTTCTCTACATAAGGGCACTTGGTGCTTTGCAGAAATGCTTTCTTGTTGTGAAAGGTAATGGGGGTGTGTGGCAAGTGATTGCAGCTGGGGAAGCCTCAAACACAAAATGGTCTGGCTAATGTGTGTCCTTGTGCCTCATCTGCACCTCTGGCTGTGCAGTGAAAGCCTGGATGTGTTGAAGAGAACTCCTTTCTTCAGCCTCTGCAAGGGGTGTCTCATGTGCAGTGGGTCTTTCCTTAAAAGGATTTACAGAGCCAGAAGTTCCATACTTAATTTCATAAAGCTTTCCAGCAGTGTAATCACTGTATGCTGGTGCCAGCTTTCATTAGTTTCTTGTGTGTACCTCTTAAACACAGATCTCCAAGTCTTTTAATAGGTATTACTACTTTTAATGAAGACTTGTATCAACATTCCTGTATCTTGTACAGAAAAGATATTCATGGAAGTAGCTGGTTGATCTAGACACTCAAGATTCCAGTGTAGCATGTTACAAATGGCTTTTGGTAGTATAGCAAGAGTACTGTAAAAAACCACTTCAAACTTACATTCATTGCAGGTGGCAAACAATGGGGTGTACACTCTCTACCCACCTGTACCTCTTCCCATGCATTAGTCTAGGCTCTGCTGCTTCTCCTGCAGCAAAATAAAGATAGTAGCTGCACCTTCCAGCTCCTTTCTTAAGTCTGGGCATGCCAAATACTGAACACCCACAGATACTACCTTCACCTCTTTGCATTTCAGAAGTTCAGAGGATGGTTACATGGTCTTCACCTTCCCCTGAAGGTGAAAACCAAGTAATGTGACAAGGGCAGGCTGACCTATAGTGGAAAAAGAGCTCTGGTTACTCTTGCTTACTTCTTTTCCCTTGCAAGTCTCAGTGCTGAACCCTGCTGCTCTGAAAGCCTGGTATATGTAGAGCTTTCCTCCCAAACCTGTTAGATGTTTGCTGGCGTGTTAGCCTAGATGTCAAGGCTGTATTCAAGGACACAGGAGTAATGCTTGGTTCATGTACAAATTAGTGTAACTGGCTGCCATAGGCCTAATAACCAAGGTGTTAAATTCCTAACAGTGGTTATCAGTGCTGGATGCTTGCACTGAGCTAATTAATCTTTACCTACGGATTTCCGGTTTGTCTTACTTTAGAGCCAGCAATGTGGCAGTTGTAGTAGGGGTAGGGCAGTTACACTGGTAATGCTGTAAAGATGATGTAGTGCTAGTAGGTTTATTACAAAGTCACTGCTTCAGAAGGCAGCAAGAAATTGTTCCACAAAGAAGATCCATAGTTTTAATGGGCTTTGTTTTCCCTTACTAGGAATTTGAAAGACTGAGGTTGCATTTGTGTGAACAGATAAAGCCTTCTGTCTCTCTCATTCTTTTCTTCAAATCTTTTAATAAAGTATTTGTTTTAAAAAAATCTACCTCCTTACAGAATTATGGCAACTTTTACTAAGAGGTCTTAAATGTAAGACAAGTGTCTGGCTTTGTGTGAGAAAAAGTTAGTTCCACTGGCCCAGCATGAAACAAACATTAAGGACACAAATTTTAACACATGGAAGTTGAGTTCACTACAAGTATGTAAACAGGTTTTTTTCTCTTTTATTCTGCTATTGCAAGAACATAAAAATATATGTCCTCTCCCCAGTCCATAACTCCACATTTGCTTTCCCACTCCCCTCCCCCCCCATCCCCCCGAAAAAATTCCTCGGCCACAGAGCAGCTGTCAAAAAGTACTGGTGTAAGAAAACAGCTGCCCTTCACTTAAGGGCTAAAAACCCAACTTTAAAAGTAGAACACACCTATAGCAAGGAGAAAAAAATTAAATATGCACAGGATTCGTACAATTTTTTCCTCTACACTTCTAGAGTTAAAACAAGCTTTGGGGGAAGGCCTGGTGCTGGCTGAGCAATGGGGCCACTATGTGTGAGGGCAGAACTGCCCGGGCTCTGACCGTGTCACAACTGAGCCTGAAGAGCCAGCCTGCCGAGATAGAGCATCTGCCCTCTTAAAATCTGACAGCATTACTTGACTGATATGGAGAGGAGATGGTAAAACTTAACACAAATGCAAGAGTATGCACCCTTTGTCCATCAGTCTGACTAGGTACAACACTCGGTGGGTAAAAATTTCAAACCTACCTCTTGCAGGATTACAGGAGGTAGACATCACATCGTTAACACACAGACAAGGGCAGCAACCCGGATTCACGTGAAGGATCGAGAGGCAGCATTTCAAAATCCTCGCACACCCTCCCGCCTCCCTGCCTTTTCCCAGCCCTGTTTAAAAAAAATAGGTTAGCATTTTATGGTTGTGTTTTGGTGTCTTTGATTCCTCTTTCCAAAAAGCATCGATACCAGGTATAAAAGACGCTGCACTGGTGTGCTTCCGAGCCCGCCGTACGCAGCAGTTGTGTAACATCACAAGCAGAGCAGACTTAGAAGTATGCCTGAAAGTGTCCACTTCTTTAAAAAGGCAAATTAGGGCAACATCTACCACAGACCCAGGTGGAAGGGAGGCAAAAAAAAAAAACAAAAAAAAACCAAAACAATAAAAAGGAGGAAAAAAAAATGAAGAAAAAAGGCAAACCAACCGATTGCATTGCAAACACGAAACAGTTAACTCTTCAATTAACAGTTTAAAACCACTAACTTTTACCTAGGGCGGTCAAGTAGATCATTTAAAACGCAGCAATCTAAATGAAAAAAAAATAATAATAATCAAGGTTACTATCACAAATAAAAATCTGCTTCTGTGAACAGCTACACACAAACACAGAAGATGTATTCCTTTCCACAGCTACTACGCACGGAGCAGTCTAATTTAGACTGCGGGTACAGCGTTCCGTGAACAGTTCGAACTCAGTGAAGACGCTGAGCGCTCCTTGGCCGCTTCAGTGCAGGGTAGGAAGAATAGCACACGTTAAAAGTTTGTTACGAAAATAGAGTTTATTAAAAACACATCCCTATTGTTTCGAGGAGCTTTCACCCTTAACCTTTTCTTAAATTAAAAAAAAAAAGAAAAATTAAAAGGGAAAAAAAAAAAAAAAAAGGAAAAAAAAACCTAGAAAGCACTTCTACCTCTGATTTTTTTTTTTTGTAAACTTTTTAAAGTCAAAACTTTAAAAAAGTTACAGCAAAAATGGGGAATAGTTTTAAATCATCTCTTCAATAGGTCATGTTATGTTGTGGCTATTTTAAATAGAAGGGAAAGCAATCAAATTGCTTAACAGTTCCCCACCAACTACCGAGGGGCTGTGATATAAGCAGAAGCAAATATAATACAGCAGACTGTACAACTCTAAAGCTCTACACTCCCCACAAATGTCACTGTCAGCTTTCAGCGAGTTCCAGTCGCTAACGAGGAGCCTCCGCCACAGAGCCCGTATCCTTGTCTGCTTGTTCCACAGATGAGGTAGCCTCGGGTGTTAACTCTTCAACAGGTTTTACACTTGCAGGTTCAGACTCTCCCGCAGCAAGTTCTGAAACAATGTCTGCGTCTTCTGTTTTGCTGCTATGAGACTCGTGGTTTTTGTCACCGTCTGCCCTGTCTGTCACCTCTGGTTTTTCCTTTCCTCGGTTTTCTTCCTTGTCTCTGCGAGACTCCCTGTCTCTCGAATCTCTCTCTCTGTCTCGATGGCCGCTGGACCGCCTGTTTCTGTCCTCCAAGTCTCTGTGTCTCTCCCGCTCAGGGCTCCTCCGTCCCCAGTCTCGCCTGTCACGATTACTGAGTCGCTCGTGATCTCTGTCATCATTGCGGTTACCGTAGCGGTCACGATCGTTTTCTACCCGATTCCCGTAAGATCTCCTTCCAAACCTTTCCTGGTCTCTGTTAGGCGTGAATGTCTGCCTGTCATTCCTAAACTGCCTCCCGTCTCTGTTCTCCTCGGGTCCGCCCGGCCCCCCACTTCCTGGCATTCCCCCAGGTCTCACAAAGTGACCCGGCGGTGGGAAGGGGGTTTTCATTCCATGGGGTGGAGGCATGCCAAAGCCCCCTGGCCCCGGCGGGGGCCCTCTGTGCATCATGTGGGGAGGCATGTGTCGAGGGGGCATCAAGGGAAACCGCTGCAGAGGAGGTGGTGGCATTCCTGGCGGACGCTGGAGAGGTATCAAACCAGGCCGGGCACCCAAGAGGCCAGTGGATGGAGTCTGCAAGCCAACAACAGGGGCTGGTGGGGGCGGCGCAACTCCTTGAGTGCCTGAAACAAACAACACACACAAAGTAAAATCAGAGGCTGGCAAGAGCATAAAGGAAAGAATTTGCATCATTACCAAAACATTCTGAAATTATTTGATGAAATGAGGGTGGGACAGGAGAGCAAACCTTCCTGTGACAGCTTACATACTGTAGAGCATAGTCTTGAAACAAAAGTGTGTCATGCTAGAAGCCATCGCTGTTTCGCAGGTCAGAGCTCTTCCTCATCTCCAGCAGCTCTGTGTCTTGCCTCCTCAACTGACTGCTAACAAAACACCTTCCTAACAGGTTATGCTTCCCAGGCTTCTAATTAGAGACAGATCTCCTCCTTCAGTTAGCTTTTAAACCTTTCTCTTCTCTTACAAGCCAGCAAAATCATCTCTAGTTAAAATACTTGAACTGGTAATCAACAAGATTTTCAACACACAGAAGAGGTGATAGGTACAGCAAGCTGCAAAGGGAGCTGAAAGGTCAGAACAAGGCTGTGGTAGGAGCCCTGAAATCACAGAGAGGATCAATTCACTGTTCCAGAGAAAAGGGATACAACAAAGTTTCATTTCAGTAGAATAAACCTTGCAGTGTAAACTAAAAGGAGGTGCACCAAAGTAATTTGTGGGTTTGTTAATTTGTTTTTATTTTTTAATATACCATTTCCCATCCTTTATAGCACCTACCCAACACCCAACTATTTGGCAGTTTTATTCCTGGACTTTGTTTTTACCATGGTTGTTACAAGACGGGGAAAAAACTGAACTCTCAAAACATACTGTTTGAGAAAACTCATCCCAAAGACAGTTGATATCAACACGAACAAGGACTACTGAGCTCCAGACAAAGACTTCATACTGATAAGCATGTGGCAGCTTATCTCCTGTGCCTCCTTTTGACTGGACTATTAAGTGTTGCCTCATGCTCTCTGTGGTCTCTCTGCTGCTCTTTCTGCTCACTAGCAGCTATTTACCTGCAAACAAGCTGCTTCTCTGTGAAAACACATGTTTTTTAAACTCCCCATTTGAAATTTAAAGGAAATTTGCCAGCAGGTCAAGCATTAATCTCTCCTAATCCATCCTGCATTCCTTTATCTCTGGTGAGACTATAATGTTTTATTTCCACAAAGAATGTAAGTTTTCCTGGGTAAACTGGAATGTGAAATAACTAGAATCATAGAGTAACCTTGGAAAAGATCATCAAGTCCAACCATAACCTATCTCTCTGTACGCAACTGTTAGATCATGTCCCCAAACACCTTGTCCAAATGTCTCTTAAAATGCCTCCAGGGATGGTGACTCTACCAGTTCCCTAGGCAGCAAGTTCCAGTGCCCAATGACCCTTTCAGTAAATGTATTTTCCCTAATATCCAGTCTAAACCTTCCCTGGTACAACTTGAGGCCACTTCTTCTCCTCCTGTCACTTGTTACTTGAGTGACCAGCCCCAACCATACTACAACCACCTTTCACATAGTTGTAGAGAGCAATAAGGTCTTCCCTCAGCCTCCACTTCCCCACCTCTTCTCCCCAGCTCCCTTACACACTCTTCACAGGATTTGTGTTCATGACCCCTCACTAGCTTTGTTGCCCTCCACTGGACAAGCTCCATCACCTCAATGTCCTTCCTACAGTGAGGGGCTCCAATTCCAGAAACAGTACTTGAGGTGCCACCTTCCCTTAACATCCTGTGATCCTGGGTGAGCTGTGATCCTGTGAGTACAGAACTAAATACTTGGCGCTGTCAACTGATGCAAATCGCACTTCACTTTGAGATTAATGAGTGCAGTGGAGCCAACACCTCAATAACCTTCCCCCAGCTATTGTAGCTTCACTCGTCCTCCACTGGATTTGTTTAGCATTTCCCTCCCAAATATGGCTGAGCCTTCTGAAGGACACACATTGCTCTTTCACCATGACACTTCTTATGCTTAAGAACATCTCTAACAGAAGCCTTTTTTGCTGGAGTGCTCATTATATTCATATTAGATGGGAATTATAGTGTGCTGATCAGGAGAACTTGATGATCTTAAAGGTCTTTTCCAAGCTGGTTAATTCTATTCTATTCTAACTTGGGCAACAACGACGTGAATATTCTTCCAGTCCATGGCATCACCTTACCTGCCCCTCCAAGTGGTCACTTCTAAGACATGGCTTGACAGGCCACACTCTGTGAAAGCAATGTTCCAGCATCAACAGTGCATTTTTGGTTGGATTTCGTTTGTTTTCCTTTTAATTTTGAAATGCAAAGCCCTCCCCTCTCCTTTTTTCCATATCAAGGGCTGTATATCACCTAAACTGCTCTCATGACTTTGCAATACAGATCTAACAAGACAGACAGATGGCTATCAACAGCTTTCAAGATTATTATTTTGCTCAATTCCAAAGTTTTGGATATTTTCATTGATGAGTAAATTCTTCCATGGAAGGTTCAAAATATGGCAGAAAAGAGTAACTGAAATTAATGAGCTGAAGAGAATAAGCATGTTCAGGCTTCTGCTCCATAGCAGCAGATGTACATTACAGGAACACCAGCAAGAGGGATGTATACATAAGTTTGGTTAAGTTTAACAAGCAGAAGCAATTTAATTTCTTAACCCGATTTCTACACAACATGCAGTGCAGAAGCAGTGTAAACAGTATCTGAAGCTCCTCTTTCAGCAGGGTAGTTGAATGCATTTTACTTTGTCAGGCCACTCAAACTGCGAGGCTGAAGTAGACTGGAGAAAGAACGATTCATTTCCTAGTGCTGACAAATCAGGCACCCAATCACAGTTTACTCTCAAAGAGCCATCCAAAACCACATCCCAGTTTACTGAAAACACTCAGTAAAATCTGTGGTACAAACTGCAACAGCTAAGAAAATTTAGAGCGCTCTGTTGTCTGATGATAGAGGAGGACAGCATATAAAACTTGGACAGCTTCTCAAACTTGAAGGGGATTTAATGACTCTCTCAGACCTGTGCAGACAAGTGAGGGAAATCGTATGCCCCAGCCTGTATCTCTCTCATTTTTTTCACAACTCTAAGCCTTTTTGTAGTAACTAATCTTGCCTTCTTGCTTATGGATGTGAAATACAACCATCCCTTGCACCAGCTGCTTATTCTGCATAACTTGGCTATGACATGGCTTTTAATGCTGGAGATACAACCCTCAGACCTTGCACACAATACATTGTTCTGTTCAAATGTGTAAACACAGACCACTTTCGCAACTTATTTTTATTTGCAGCTTTCACCAGTGATGAACAGTGAAAGGTCCTCAGAACTTGCAAAGAGTGTTTAGGATGAGGAACACAGATACTAGGCAAAACCACTGCCAAGCACAAGTGTGGTTTCAGAGGTGCAAGTACAACCACCCTATGCCAAAAGTTTCATCATTTCACTTTACGCGTAAGGCATAGCCCAAAAGGTTACAGCTGTCCCGAGGAAGTCTTCTATCCAGAGAGGTCACAGGAGCGTCATCCTTACTGTTTTGACAAGTAAGGTAAAAAGCCAGATTGCTGTGTCACTGTAATCCCATTTCTGATTACCTTCTCTCCTGGCTGGACAAAGCCCATGCTCCCTTGTGACAATTCTCAGTGTTACAAATGCTGACAACAACAGGGAAATGCAGCATCTGAGTTTTTAATTTATTTTTGTTTTAACTGAACTCTGCTCAGTGTCTCTTACCCTCTGTTAAATTATTTCCCAGCTGTGCTGTTACAGCAACCAGAGGAATGGTGTTTTCTGCACCTGACACAGCAAACCTCCTTTTCAAATCTGATGGAAATACCAGAACAAGAGCTTTACACTTCCAAGAGAATAGGCTAAAGGTTTACACTTGGAGTTTGCTGCTGATGCTCTGCACCAACGAGCACATCACATCAATTCTCCTGTTGCTCTCCACTGGGGAATATGACATCTTAAAACCAAACATTTTTAAATGCTATCGGAAATTCTCAATAGTGAAACAATGTTGTAAGTCTTGTGTGTTTTCCTGCAATTTGGCACAGAATCCTTTAGGCAAGGCCAAGATTGTTAAGAAAGCCACCTAAGCACAGTAACTTGCCATGAATACCACTATCTTTTTTCAGAGTAGTTAATGTCCATCACTGAAGCCAGTAGGAGCTTGCTCCTAATTAAGATAAGATGCTTACACAAGGACATGAAAGTCAAAACACATTATGTGTGCAGTGTTAGTTACCCATACCAAGAGTTCTAAAGATCCTGCTTTATAAAACAAATTCAGAACTGATCCTGGTCAAGGGAATCATCAAGCCAAAACTGAATTCCATGAATGGTGCTTCGGAGTTCATATTCCCTTACCTCTGAATTCTTATTCAGTAGCATTATGACAGCACCAGCCACTTATATGATTAGCAAACACACAGTTTTGTTATGCTTTTAAAGAGGGCTATCACAAGGAGATTTTTTTTTTTTTTATTCCAGCATGAATTAAAAAAAGCTCATCCTCCCTGTGAAGGAGGAAGTATCCACTCTATGACATAGTCATATTCTGGTAAGCTCAGAGAAAATTGTGTGTCTTTTTATAATTTAATGCAGTTAGAGAAAGACCATGTAGTTACTTCAAAACAAAGCAGTAAGGAAAGAATAATTCAGCGTGCAGTAACAGGAAATGAACAGCAAGTTCAATGAGAACGACAATATAATTCATCTTTGAGAATATGTAATGATCATTTTAAGATTTTTGCTAAAAAGAGCACTAGACCAGGACCTACAAACTGCAATAGTGTATTTAATCAAGATAACAGATCACAGAATCTGAATAGTCAAGACACAACACTCACAACGGCAGTTTATTACTGGTCCAAATCACAGCATTTGCTCAACACTAAGAACAAGTAGGCAAATAAAAAATTCTTTAAAAGCCTCTCACTTTCTGCAGTATGCACATGTAAAAGGAGTCTAAAAATATCTGCTTTGCAGATCACTTAAAAATGACACATGAGCACACACTCACGAAACCTGTTACAGTCTGGATAATCTTGTTCGAATTAAGAACAAGCTGTAACAGCAATGAGTATGATCAAGAATACAGCTAAATCAAATCAACCCAAGGGTGGTTTTCAGAAAGAAGCACAAGAAAATTCAGACACAATGTCCACAAGGGATCACTCCTCTGAAGCACAAACATGTCTCTGTTGGTAGTGATGAAAGAATTACATTGGAGGAACAAATGAAATAAGTGGTGATGGAACAGAAGGTAAGTTACATTACCAAGAATGCATATGAAATCTTACAATAATCCATTTTGAATTACTTTGTAATGTATCTTCCACATAAAAACTGGACAGATAGAGAAGCTTCATTTTGAAGTTACAAAAATTAGAAGAGAGTTCCTGTGTTTATACAGGTTACATAAGGTTCAAGCAAGGTTAAGTTTATATTTCTATGACAGTCTCTTCAGAGCAATCTTCATTCCTTGACTTCAGCCTGCTGAAGTTCTTCTATCCTGCCCAAATATCCAAATAACATTTCTTCCTTCTTCATGTTACACTGCTCAAGCCCCTTCATCCCTATTTCCCAAAGCAGAGTCCTCACGATGCTGTTAAACAAATCTTTCTTCCACCTTCTTATCTCAGCTTGGAGCGCCACTTCATGGGAATGTTTAACAAGCAGTTTGAAGACTTTGTGAGAAATGAGTCACACAATCAGTCATCTATTCAAATTGCTAAATCATATACTCATGAACATGAGGTCCTTTAGTCTGAAGCCTTTGATGTCCCTTGTCTGCACTTCCCCATGGCTAACTAAGGGTAATGCTGTGCCTACTCATTTGCTTAGTCCAGTTGATTTGTCTCTGACCTGTTCAAGACTGTAAATCAGACACTAAGGCTACATTTGCATTGTCCAACCAGCAAGTGCTTTGGGGCTCCAGGTCTGGGATGCACAAGCAGTTCGCATCTCATGTCCGTACAGGTGATGAAACTGACACACTCCATTTCCCATGCTTTGATTTCCCTAGCAGTGAAACCTGACACACAATGAAAGGACTGAATGATGATGCAACCCTGGCCAGCTCTTGAACTCACAAGATGGGAAGGGCAAGACTTCAAGGGACACTTCCCGCTATCTAGATCAGCGTATCACTTCTCTGCTATCTAGATCCGAACGGTGGAACACATCACCACTTTCATGGTTTTCTTCAGCAAAAAGAGAGACCAGATCTCAACTCTCACATGCAGGGCTAAGCTCACTTGATAAGTGAATCCAAGTGGTTTTAAGAAGACAGTTTCATTTGTGTCAACTTACCACAAGTTTTAAAAGCAAAGCCAATAGAGACTAGCCTTTTATCTTTAATCATGTAAAATACTACAACCTTCTTCTAGTTTTCTTGTACCTGGTAAGAGAGTTTGTGAACAGGCCCCCTTTAACTCCAAAAGTCAGGATGGAAGGGTTTTACCTAACTCCTTGATTATAAATTACTCCTTGAAATAAGATGCTCAAACTAAAATTTTATTACTTAGGTAAACACACAGATCTCTAAGGACTACTGTGTAAGCTCATACATGCAATTTCATGGCAAAGAAAAATCTCTCCTATGCCCTTGTGGATGAGACTGCAGGTTGAGAGAAGCCACTCTGACCACACATCTGCCTCAACTACTTTATAAACAAGTTAAGAAAACAAAGGCAAGTTCCTGATCTTCAAATTTATCAAAGTTGGCTTCTTTGAATTTGTAAGAATTGAAAAAAGCTACTGTGCAAGTAACTAATATGGACAGAGAATTGACTTCAATCTTAATTTTGTACAACTTTTTTTCTAATGTGATAGTGATATAGCCAACTGCAGAGTAACACAGTGCAGTCCAAAGTCTTGGAATGCCTCACAAGATGTAGTATCATGAAACTTCAAGAAAAATCTGGTAACACTGTGTTACAGTTATAAAAAAATGTAACTTATTAAGATGTGAATGTCTTAAATGTATAGTCCAGTAATTCTTATCACTACAGAAGTCTCTCAATCCATGGTGTCACTGTGGATCTATTTTTTTAAGCTCGTCTCTCTTTGCCAGGTGCCCATGATTCTCTAACAATTAGTTACTGGTTTTGCATACCCTCTTTGATAGATTTTATAAGAGCAGCCTGACTTTCACAGACAAGTAGCTCTTCACATTTTGAAACATGCCTTACCACCAGGCTGGTGAGAGGCCTGGAGCACAAGCCCTGGGAGGAGAGGCTGAGGGAGCTGGGGTTGTTTAGCCTGCAGAAGAGGAGGCTCAGGGGAGACCTTATTGCTCTCTACAACTACCTGAAAGGAAGTTGTTGACAGGTGGGGGTTGGTCTCTTCTCCCAGGCAACCAGCACCAGAACAAGAGGACACAGTCTCAAACTGTGAGGTGAGGAGAAAGTTCTCCACAGAGAGATTTGTTAGCTGTTGTGCTGCCCAGGGAGGTGGTGGAGTCACCGTCCCTGGAGGCGTTCACAAATGGACTGGACACGGCACTTGAAGCCATGGTTTAGTAGTCATGAGGTGTTGGGTGACAGGTTGGACTTGATGATCTTTGAGGTCTTTTCCAACCTTATTGATTCTATGATAAGTTTCCAACATGAAGGATCCAAAAACCACTCATCACGGCTGAAAATTTTAGCCGTCAAATCCCACAAAGCACCGAGCTCTCACAGAGACAAATTGTTGGGGTTTATTTAGTGTGTGCTCTGAAGTTCTGGGCAGAGTCACACTAAAGCAAAATTATCTTTTTCATTCACTTATTAGACCCTCATTCAGAGGTCTGAAATCCCACAAACGCAATAATATCATTAAAATTAGTATAATTTTTGTAGAATGTGTATAAAACAGTTCTCTTGAGTATATTCATGACACTGACCTCTAAAAGGCCATTCTAAATATGTATTTAGCTGACCTCTGCAACATTAAACAGCATACACTCTCTTTACAAGTCCAACCAAGTTCACATCATATTGTGAAAGACAATTTATGTAAGAGAGCTGAAGTTTGCCTGGTTTTGCTAATCAAAATACCAATTTGTAATATTTAAATAAACACATTGTGAAAAAGGATTGAAACCCTGTAATACTGACTGAATAAAAGCAATTGTTTTCATTTTATTAAAATAATTTATGTCATACATAATCATAGAAATGTCAGGGTTGAAAGGGATCACAAGGATCATCTAGTTCAAACCCCACTGCCATGGACAGAGACACCTCACACTAAATCAGGTTGTTCAGAGCCACATCCAGCCTGGCCTTCAAAACTTCCAGGTATGGGGCTTCTACCACCTCCCTGGGCAACCTGTTCCAGTGTCTTGCCACCCTCATGGTAAAGAGCTTCTTCCTAACATCCAATCTGAATCTACCCATTTCTTTTTTTGCTCCATTCCCCCTAGTCCTATCACCACCCAACACACTAAAAAGTCCCTCACCAGCTTTCTTGTAGGCCCCCTTAAGTTACCGGAAGGCCACAATTAGGTCTCCTCAGAGCCTTCTCCTCTCCAGAGTGAATAGAACCAATTTTCTCAGACGGTCTCCACAGGAGAGGTGCTCCAGCCCTTTGATCATCCTTATGACCCTTCTCTGGACACCTTTCTGCACATCCATATCTTTCTTGCATTAAGGGCTCCAGAACTGGATGCAGTACTCCAAGTGGGGTTTCACCAGAGTGGAGTAGAAGGGAGAATCACTTCCCTCGACCTGCTGGCCGCACTTTTCTTGATGCAGCCCAGGATGGGATTGGCTTTCTGGACTGCAAGAGCACACTGGTGGCTCATGTTGAGCTTCTCATCCACCAGCACCCCCAAGTCCTTTTCTTCAGGGCTGCTCTCAATCCAGTCACTGCCCAGCCCATATCGGTGCCTGGGATTGCCCCAGCGCAGATGCAGGGACCTTGCACTTGGTCATGTTAAACTTCATGAGGTTGTCTTGGGCCCACCTCTCCAGCCTGTCAAGGTCCCTCTGGATGGCATCCCTTCTGTCCAGCACGTCAGCCACACCACACAGCTGGGTGTCAGCAAAATTGCTTAAAATGCATTCATTACACTCAGTGTAAGAAGTATACTGTATTTTCACTGATTTAAAAATTACACCCAAAAAATAGGGGATTTCTGTAAGTTAATTTTACACATGTGACAGTCGAGTCTAAAACATAGTGTGTGTGTCATAGAGGTGTTTTGTGGCAAGTTAATTTTCTATAGGACATAAACTACAATTTTTACAAGACAGCATTTTGTTCCGTCTTAATTTTGCGACTTAAGTGTTATGTTTTTTTTTTGTGCCTGAGAGAACAAATCTTCAATAACTGGGAAAAAAAAACACTACTGCTGCTTCCGTGCAGAAAGCAAACCTCTTAAAAACTATTTAAAACCCCCTGAAAGAGCAGAAATTTCACCATGTTTAGAAAAATCTGCTTTACTTTCCCACAAACTCGAAGTCAGTAGCACACTCAAATTTGTATTTTTAATTCAGGGAACAACAAACTGAAGAATATATACAAACATGAACTTACCAAGAAGTGGGATAGCTTGGGTGACAGGAGCAGGTACGTTGGTAGGCGCTACAGGAGGTGGAACAGTCCCATAGATTTTGGAACTATCGGTAGTTTCACCAGTCCCTCTGGCTCCAGAAACCACTGTTGGGATGGGATTGCCTACAGATGAATCTTTTGTAGTGTCTTCATTCACACCAGTTGCTGTAGCTAAGAAACAATGCATTGACATATTAAAAAGAACAAAAAAAAAAAAAAAAAAAAAGTCAGTGTTTTTGCTGGCATGAGACTCTCCTCCTACTGCTGCCTGCCCGAGATCTAAACACTTACAATTTGGGATGTTTACTGCTGGAGTGTGAGGAACAGATACTGGAGGAGTTATAGGTGGCGGTGGTCCAGGAGGAAGAAAGCCTATAAAGGAGTACATATTAACAGTCATTATCACTTTACCACAATGCATTTGTACAGCTTATATGGCAGATGCTTTTATTTGCTACACAGTTAGAAAAAGGAATTAATATTCCTAAAATATATATAAATATACCTGGTGGTAAATGCATTGGGTTGAAACCAGGGCGTAAAAATGGAGGTGGTGGTGGTGGCGGCACTCCGGGAGCAAATCCAGGAGGTGGGATTCCTAAAGGTGCTGTGAAAGCAGGTGGTTGGAGTGCACCAACCACAGGAGGACCTGATGGATGTGGTGGAACCTAAGAGAAAAGGAAGGGGAAAGAACCGTTACCTTAAGACTGAAAGGAGTATTTGTTGTTCGGTAGTGGACTGCTGTCTTCTGTGCTTTGTCCACCAAAACAAGAAGCTCCCTTAAATTACTCTGCAACAAAATGGCTTACATAACTCATCTAATTAACAGTCAAAAAACTCCTACAAGTTAAAATCTATCAACATTGATCATGTTCACCGCTGCTCTTAAAGGAAAAAAGAAAAAATCTTCTCAGTGGTAAATCGATATTAATTTATGCTGGTAACTCATCTAAATACACCCTTTACACAGTAGCTGGAATTCATTTTACCATCCAGCATGATGCACTGTAATACACACAAGTTTAGAGCAATTAAGAACTGTTCCTTTTTTACTACCTGAGTTTGTAGATTATATTATAGTGACTACTGTTTCCTTGCCTTTTTTGTCTGCTTGTGTGCTGCTGTTCTTTTTTTAATTCTTATTTCTATTAGGCTTTGAATGAAAACTTATTTACATTAAGCTGGTCCTTAGCCTCATATTTATGAGCTTACTACAAAAACTAATGTGTGGGAGTCAAGAGGAAATGTTTAATCAGAGTATGTTCTACATTTAAAATTGGTTTATTAAAGCAAAGAAGAGCTGCCTACTCAAGTGATCACGACTAACTCGCATTCATGACTGTTACATTTCAGAACTACTATACTATTTCGTAACTAAATTTTTGTTTCTAGAGCAAAGGATAAACCTTTACTATTTTATTCTCAAAACTGAAAGAACTGGCATTAAACCAAAGTCAGAAAAATAGTCTCCTTAAAGCTGGAGAAGACATTAAAGCTGCCAAGCGCCTAACACCCCTTCAAAGTTCTTCACTAATGGCTAGGGAGATGAGGCACATGAAAACTCACACTATTGGAATTTTAAAATCAATTAATTACAACAGACTTGAATTCATTAGACTTTAGTGTAGACCAACACTTTTCATTGTGAGTTTTAAATTGGTTGGTTGTTTTTTTGGTTTCCAATAATCTGCTGATTAGGCCCTGGTTAAACTTAAGCTAACTGAGCAGGATGTGAGAAACTAATGGATGTGGCACAAGAAGCTGCCAGATAGGACAGGTATCAATGTGAGGTGAAAAAGTTACAGAAAGCACCATGGGGAATAGCTGGATTCTGCAGGTGGTTAGGGAGGTGTTAGATGAACAACAGCCAAACTTCAGACAGGAGTAGAAAGGCGCACTGTCGACCCTGTGGGGATCAGGGCCCTTGCAAAGCCAGCAATGCACCAGTAAGCGTATCTAGGAGTACCATTTAAGGCCAAGACTACCTGGATGAACGTTAACTTTCAGTAGCCCCAGTGGTGTTTCTGTTAAGTGTAGTTAAAGCTTTAGAAAAAGTGCTCCAAAACCACAGTAACCTAATGGTCTTGGTAGGGCTTTTTTTTGTTTTACAGGTCACTCATTCAAAAAACAGCAGCTAGACATACTGACAGATCTGCGATCACAGTAATGTGCTGTGAAGCAAGCACTGAGGTACCCAGTATGCATGTAGCAGGAGGAATTGAGGAGGGCTATGGAGAAGGTAAAAGGGTTTTTTAATAAAAAGGAAGAGTGAAAACTTCCTAAGTGCTGTCAGTCCTTAGGTAGGTAGAAGCTGAAAAAACTGCATGAAGCATGTGTATGCAAGGTCTTGAGAAGTTACAATGAACAGTGAAGTATCATGACGGAACCAGCATACAAGTAACCTCAAGGGAAGCTAGTTTAGAACGATATTGGAGGATTGCCTAATTATCCAAGTTTAACTGCTGCACTTTTTTTTTCTCTGAGAACCTGCTGGTTTTTTTTCTAAAAAGTGAACCCTCTAATATGTAATTATAACATGTTAAATCCTTTCCTTTAAGTAGAAAGAAAAAAGGAAAGCCATAAAAATCTGTGTATAAAGATACTGTGTCACAGTATCTAATTTAAAATACAATTTGAAGTGTGAAGTTTCTCTGTTAAAGAGATGGAACCAATGGCTAATAAACATTGACAGATAACAAACACAGAGGACTCGTGAACAGTTTCTGAAAAACAGCTAATGAACTGGGTAAAACAAAGTAACAAAAATGCTACAGGAGATACCCTTTATTAATATGGAGACAAATATTGGGAAAACCTGGTTATTTTACTAGTAATATTGGAAATTGGAATAACTAACCTCTCAATAACTGTAATGCAAACTGCCAGGTGCATCTCAATGAACATGTCTTGAGGTCTGGCCTCTGTCCAGGTACAACTATTTCTTACTGCACACCTCAGACTGAGACTTGAAGGAGAATCACTGGCCCTGTGAACTAAAGGAGCACAGTTTACCTATGGTGCTCCAAGACAAGTAAATACGTATTTAAGTGCACCTGGAGTCTCCAGCAGGAAGACTCGAAAGCAGGAGTCTGCCAGTTTCCATAAGAAGGGGACGGGATGGGTATCAAACCAGTGCACCACTCCCACATCTATTTATAGGGAGAAGGAGCACACAGGATTGAAAAATACATCAGGAAATTTGAGAGGCATACACTCAACTGGAACCTTGGTTTTCTGGCTGAAAACTCATTAAATGAAGAAAAGGAACATTGGGTTGGATGGGGAAACTTACGGAAAGGGTGGCCACAGCAAACCCCTTGGACTTCAATGTATAACCCTGGCAAAGCCTGAGCCATGGTTCACTGTAAAAGAATGGCAGTTTTGGTAGAATAACACCAATTGCCCAAAACTTTGTCAATGAACGCACAACACAAGTGGTATCACAAGTGCTACTAACTGAAACTGACTCTCAACAACCAAGTAATAGACTGAAGTTGATCTTTGACACTGCAATATAACTTAAACACAGACCTACCCTCAGAGAGGACCACAGAGATGGATTACTCAGACCTGCAGGAGTAGGACCAGATTCAGCAACAGCTCAGAGATCTGAATCTATAGGCAAGAAAAGGGCTCACTCCAGCAGCACGACACAACAGAGGTACTTCACCTGTCTTACCAACAACCCCGAACCCTGTGACTGAGGAGATGCTGTGTGCACCATTGAGGCCAAAGAATCAGACTTACCTACACAGTCTACCACTCTTACAAGGATGTTAGTAAGTGCTTTACTACACAGAGGTTGCATTCATGGGCCAAGGTGATACTGGCAGTAACAGGAGCTCAGTCCGCAGTTACAGGTAACTAACTCACAGGTAATGACCAGCAGAGCAGGGCTCCACCCCTATGTGTCCAGCCCATACTCCAGGGTAGCACAGAAGGCCCATTAAGGCTCTCTCGCAGAAAGCAGTGATGCAGCTCCTTCCCATCATACCTTTAAATGTGGAATTTTAGGACTGTAGGCAGATCACAAAGTGTCTGGATAGGTCCTGGCCTGAAGTTAAGCTTCATGATAAAGGACATTAAGGGCATGAAAAGCTACTAGGCACAACATGAGAAACTGCCAGTCAAGAGAGAACAATGTGAGAAGCTGACAAGTTAGTGGCATAAGGGATGGCTGGATTTTGCAGGTAGTTAACAGTATGCTTCACGATCAACAGCCAAACTTCACAGATAACCAGAAAGGCAGGCTGGGGATCTTATGGGCAAAAGGATCATCCTTGTGAGTTCAACAGTGTGTATGCACCATATTCCAGGAATACCATATAAGTACTAATTAGGTAATACTGTAATAAACAGTAAATCTTGGTAGAGGTTTGGTAGGGACCAGCATGGAAAAAAAATAATTAAGGGAGAGTTGTTAACTTGTGAGGAGATTGGCGTGGAAAAGAGGAGAAAGCACAACAAAACCAAAGGTCAAAAAGTCAGAAAACAGAGACTAATGGGAATCATGCAGTCAAATCTGTCTAAGGTCATCTGTCAGGCAGCCTTATGCCTGTTCACTGCAGCATGAATCAGGACAAAGCCTGTTCTGACATACCACATACATCCCATCTGCTTCTCCAGTCAGAGGGACCAGAGTGGGAAGGTCAAGAGAAAAGACTGACAAATCTGGTATTACTGTACTGATGCACATTCCAGCTGCTGATGCTGTCCAGCCTATACTGTGCTAACAACCTCTCCAGCTCTTACAGTCACAAACACTGAAGCCAAATACAAACGAAAGCAGTTCTGCTAGTACCAGAGGACAAAAAACACATCAGCTAATTAAAATGCAACAGTACCTCACAAAGTGAAACAAAAGAAAGCGGAATGTAATGAGCTTTTTCCTTCTGGTATTAGGTCATATTTGCAAATTACAGAACACTTTCACTACTTTCACTACTACCACGACTGCATCATCAGAGCTCAAGTTTTAAGAAGTATTGACAAATTAAACAATTTTAAGTTTATGGCCAAAGATAACTGAATTGTAAGTAAGTAACTGTAAGTAACTGAAGTAAGATAACATTCAAAAGTTTGTAGCAAAACCAAGGATGAAGACTAAATACAATTCTCCGATCCTAGCCTGAATCTGTCACAACATAAGCTTCTCTGACATAGTAAAAAACTGAAGCTGCTGAGGCTGAGACAAGCAATCAGCACGCTCAATATATCCTGTAACTGCTTGGGTTTTTTTCCTTTATACTTCCTTTTCAGTATGGGTTTACAGAAAATAAACAAAAGCACTACTATTTAACACTGATAATCACTACTAAAAATCTGAATTTAGAAATCTGACTTATGTGTTCATTTACTAACAATAACTTACAGCATTTAAGGAATTCTGTGCCAAAACAACACAAAATTCAATATACTATGTTCTCAGATCAAATAAATTGACTTCCTGACCTTTTCTGAGTGTCTACCATGTAGTCTATAAATCATATTTTCACAAGGTGTAAAGTGGTTTTATTCACGCTTTCTCGCATTTGGGAGAAAGTATGCTACTACTTTAACAGTGACAAGTTGAGCTAAAAGAAATGGATAATAAAACACTGGAGGGAGTAATCATTATTACATGATACTTAAACTAACGGTAAATGTTCAAAGTGGGCTTTTAATGAATGAACAGACACTGTCGGTTTTGACTGAAGAACCATTATAACAGAGTATGAAAATGTTCACATTCAATTCCCATGGGCTGTTGAAAGACAGCATACACAGTACCAACAAACACGAAAGCAATGTGCATACTTTAAAAAGCCTACAGCTTAAGCTAACAGTGAAGAAAATTAACTGGGAAAACAGGAAATAAATATGCAATCATAAAAACAACACAATGTAAGTCAGCCCATTAATAAAAAGAGATCTGAGAGAACAGATACTAGAAGCACAGTCCTAACACAGATTTGGCAGGCACACATACACTCTGTCTACATCAGCAGCAGAGCAGCAACAAGGTTTTGGAGCAAATCCTCCATTACTCTCAGTAACCACATAGTGACTCAGTTCCCAGGGCTGTTCTGGTACATACAAACTTTACCACTTTTCTGTGAAATCAAACCAGATGCTCTGCTCTGGCCGGGCACAAAACCTGATCTGAACCCTAACAGGTTCGGGGCTTTTTTCTCCACATCTTTCACTGCCACTGTGACTTAAAAGGAAAGGAATATTACCCTATGAGGCTGTATTGCTGTTTTAGATGAATAATGGATTTTAGGATTTATGGCACAGAAAAGGTATCTTCATCAATTGAAAGCACAGCAGTCTGCTAACAAGAGCATTTTTTACCAGGGACAACATTAACAAACACGCACACAAAATGAACTAGTTACTGTTCATTGTATTTCTTCCCTATCTTTAACTTAACTACTGTCATATTGAACTATTATTTCAAATAAGTTTTTTAGATATCCAGAGCACATGGGAAGCAACTCTCACCTGTGGAGGAGGTACTGTTATTGGTGCAGGCATGGGAACGGGAATTGGAACAGGCAAAGCTTTAGGTATAGGTGACACTGGCTCATTATGCGCAGCTTCTGCTCCGTTTTGAGCTACTTCATTTTCAGATTTCTTGGGAATCCCCTTCCACTCTACATCAAAAAAAAGACAAAACCAAAAAACCCCAAACAAAACAGCTTAGTAAGAAGTTGACAGGCAGTTAAGTACTGGCATGTAAAACTACCACACTTGTGAGGTTTACAAAAATGACATAATTGAAAATATTCAGGTAGTAAGAAGCACAGAGCTGAGATGCATTTAAATATATTTCTGACAATAAGAATTCCAAATTACTTTAAACACACCACAGCAAATCACTGGAAGACAGCAAGTAATTTTATTCTTTCCTTTAGTCATTTAACAATTCTTTGCACTGACAGCATTTATACATGCCCAGGACTCTGAAACACATTATCTGTAACAAAACCAGCAAGGCTATTTTGGGACAAGCTTTCAACAGATTCATTCTGTTGCTCTCAAGCAAGCAGGCAGCAGCTTTTTCATTAGTTTGAGAAGTCCTTTCTGAAAAAAACCCAGCATTTTCCAGTTCTGAATAAGGAAAAGGAGAATACAACAGTAAAGAGTTGTAGCAAAATGGAGACATTACGTACAGCTTCAACTCTTTTTGCAGAAAAAATGTGGCTTCTGTTGTTTGTCAGAACATTCTGGGAAAAACAGCTAAGCAGAAAAATGGGATCAATGAAGAAGCATCATGGGAAAGAGAACAGTACTGAGAAGACTGGAATGTACTGAGTTACATTTACTATTTGTCAAACTTTTATTTAAAACACATACTGCATTTATTTTCATGTTTTTATTGTGAAGAGATCATTTAGAATAACCACCATCTAATCAGGGAAAACTGGAAAGAATGGCAAAATCCTGAAATAATGTTTCAGTAACTAGACAGCCCACTACACAATGACTAAAACCAACACAGTCGTCTAGAGTACCAACTCAAAGAACTTAATGCAGTTTCAGTTTTTAAGTACTGCATCCACTTAATACTCCTTATTCAGTTGCACCAGACAGCACACTAGTGACTCTATACTGGTTTGGAGTCTGCAATTGCTTTGAAGCTGCTGCTGATCAAGGTGTTGTTTTCTCAGTACAACCATAGATGCCTGATATTTTCACTGCTTACATACAGCATAACAAGCAATCTATTAGGTTCCTATTAATATAAGGCTTGCTAAGGGAACTGAAAGTCAAGTGTGAAAACTATAGGCACTTTAGAAATCACAAAGTTGCTGTCACCTCAGGAGCCTCAAAGGCAAGCTCCTTTGCCAAAGGGTGTCTCACAGAAACTGTGTGGGAGGACACCAAGCTGGCTCCAAGACTAAATACAGCACTCTTGAATGGTGCACTACAGTGAAGGGCAAACACCAGCACAGCTGACAGGTCATCTGGTATCCACGTGCATTCTTAGCTCTCTTAACACAGCTGCACAACTCCCGATGAGCAACTGTCAGGCTGTCATTAACTGCTTTACAAACTCTCCAGTGTAGGGGTTGTGTGTGCTGCACTTCTTAGCCATTTTAAGGCTTTCATACGCACCTCACACCAACTTCAGTACATCAGCACAAAGGACATTTTACAAACGGCATTTGAATGTAGAATTACTTTACCTGGACTAAGAGTTTCATTGTCCAACATTCCTCCTTCACAGAAGCTTTCGAGATCTTCCGGTTTCACTTTGTCCCACGGTATGTAAGTAACACCTAATTCTACATCCCAATACTGTTTGTAATCTGGCTTTATTCCTTTATTCAAAGCCCATGCAATCTTGGGGAGGCAAAAAAAAAAATACATGTAGTCAGTAAGATGTTTCCATTTTAATGGATTTAATATGTAGTTTTCAGAGAATAGCATTACCATTTGCGGCTAAAAAGCAAAAATACTACTCTGACTGATACGGCAGGGAAAACAGGTGAGTTACAAAATTCTGAAATAAGAGGGTTTTTTAAAGCAGACTTAGTTCTTATTCCTTGGCTGGACTCTTGAACACCATCTGTAAAAATGTATAAAGGCAGTTTCTTCAAATGTTCCCCAGTCACAAAGGTTTTCCATTCAAAAGGCAGTATCACTTTCTAATACAAAGCGCTACAAAAGGAACTATTTATTAGTACTCTCTGTAGGATTATCATATATAATCACACTCAGTTATAAGACAAACAACCAGCAATAAGAAAAATGTAGTTACACTCCACAGTCGTGACTAAAAGAATGTAGTTTTTGTTGGTTTACATGGACAGTTACTGGCAGTCTTTCAAGGTCCACCAGTCACAGAACAAAATTACTGAAGAAAGTGGTCCATTCACAGAAATTTACAGAATGCCGTATCAGGACACATAAAAGGCTAAAATACCCCAAAGTCTGTAACAGATGAAAAAGGATTGCAATAATTACAGTAACTTTAGAGCAGTTTAATATTTTCCAAGAAGTACCTTTATAGATTTCTGATTGACTTTGAAGTTTCCTCGGCTCAGCTTTTGCAGGGCACGGTAAGCATCTTGTCTGTGAACCATCACAATATAGGCACATCCTCTAGGCGGTATCATCTGTTCGTGTTTTAAGGGAAAAAAATGGGTCTGTTAGCACATTAAAGTAAACTGGAACATCAGCAGGTGTTTAAAAAAGGATTATGGATTTAAGAGAGAAAATGTTAGCTTAGGAGGCAGATAACCGGCCTAGTATTCTGGAAATATAAATTTCTAGCAAATTACAAGCAACATCTGTGGAAAGTGCTCAGCTCTACTCCATTTGAGAATATGGATGCCTGTTGCATATTTAATCCTTTAAAATTGTTAAACAGGAGCATTCATATAAATGCTGTGGTGTGGCAATTAGTTACTTTGTTAGAAGAAACAAGACACTCAAATACCCCACTTCATTCTGTCTACCACAAGCTGCCAGCTGCACCTCCACATTCATTTGTATCTCCAGTTTTGTAATTATTTTTATTATTTTTACTGTATTAAAAAAAAAACAACAAACAAACAAAACAAAGCAAACCCACCACTTTCATGCTATTTCACAAAACTTAAGAATAGAAAATTACAGTGATTTCTTTTTCTTTGTTTAAAAGACATTTTACAGCTACCAGAACAACTACCATTTAAATATAAAAATATCCTTAAATACAGTGAGGCCCTGGGCAACCAAGTCTCGTTGAGAGATGTCCCCGCCCGTGGTAGGGGGTTGGAGGTCACTTCCAACCTAAGCCATTCTATGATTCTCTGTGTTTATGAGTTAAAATGACAGAAGAGAAAAAAGTAAAAAACAAGAAAACCAGCCGGCTGTCCAGAGTTCTATGATCAAACAAAATGGAGCAGACAGGTACCCATCTCTTCAACAGCCCTTTTCCAATGACTTCTCCCCAGAAAAAGTATGCTTTTTATGAAAATGGGATCATCTCCTCCACAACCTGAAGAGTAATTTAAAATTGCAAGAATCCAAAGCAACTGGCCTCTCAGTTTTCTACAAAGCAGCCCAACTTTTACTTTACATGGTAAAAACCACAACCGTAGGAAATGAGAGCTCTTGACTTTTTTAAATGCATCCAAAGTCAAGCTGACTCTAAAAAGTCTGAAAAGCCTTTCTGTAACCAAAGCATACAAAAATAGTTTAGACTGCACCATTTATACTTACATTTATTGATTCAATTGGGCCAAACTCCTCCAAAAGACTTCCAACATCCTGCTGAGTTGTCCTTTTGTCAAGCTGTCCTACCCAAAGCGTAGTACTACACACTATGAAGAGTTATAGACAGATTGTATGAGCAGGTGAAAATACCCGTTTCACAAGACAGAACACTAAAAACAGTAATTTAAAAATAATCAGTTATTCAAAACTGAAAACAAAACCAATTATTATTAAAATATATATTCTAATCTGGCAAGACAGCAACTACAATGTTTATGGCGATACACCCACTACTAGCAAGACTTTCCACCAGAACGAGGTGATACTTCAATTACAAAGAGCAACCAAACTTTTAACCTCTTCAGTGACCTATTCAATGCCATTTCTTTCTACAGTCAAGTGCAAAATTATTGATACAAGTTTTTTCTTTCAGGAAAGAGCAAACAACATGCTCATCTCCCTTCATGCTTTAATAAAACATTAGATGAGATCAAAGTATCACATTTGCTTGAAGACTACTATGGCAACATTTACACCTCATCTTTGTTTTTCCCACTAAGGGATACAAAACTTCAAACCTAAAAAGCATTATGTGACAGAATCTGGGAGAGATGTTGGCAAAAGTACATCTTAAAACTACTGCTAGTGAGCTACTAAGTCTTTGCATCCTTTTAAATGAATGGTATCGTCATTTAAAAGGTTTTGCCTAATTGAAGCTTTAATTTTTGCCCGTCTCATATAAAAAAAGAATGCTCTAATTTTATTTCATGACTCCAGAGAACATTCTACACTCCCCAGGAACATTCAGAAAACAACTACTAAATTTTGTCTGTAAAATTTTGTCTAAAAAAGCCAGGATTGTTTCGGAAATGTGAACATTAGCTTGTGCGTTTTCCAGGGCAAAGCTTCCCTACAAATTGGACAAACATCCAACACTGAATCATTAGAAAAAAATCATAATGATGCATTCAACTTCCTGTTGTTCACTTTGGTTTACCTCATATTATTATTATATAATATTGTACCTTATATTAGAAAAGGAAGGAAAAGAAAAACATGGTGTCAAGTGTTTTTTTGACTCATTTTGCAATCAGAAATATACTGGAGACATTCCAAAAGTATCAAACTGTCTACTATGAGTAAAGGCAGTGCAGGGAATGGGTGGTGAATTTAATTCCTACCAGATCTACAACAATTTAAAAAAGTAAAATTTAAAAAAAAAAAATCAATCAGTACAGTTTCCTTTTTGCTCTTTTTGTACCAGCCTTGGAACCCACATGTAAATAACATTTAACCCAAGAAAAAGGAACAAAAACGATTTTTACAGTATCACATTTCAGTTTAAGTTGTCTTCTGTGATATTCTGAGCAGTTGTCACATACTGATGGTAAGTGGACTTGTCAACATTGAAGTTTTCTTGTAAAAAAGTCCAATGGATACAAGAAGTGTATTTGTTTGGTGTTTTGAGTGTTTCTAAAAGTACCTGTCAGTCTTCTTAGTATTCCAGCATACACAAGCCTAGTATCTACTGTAATACCTTAAATTTCACAGAATTTGCAAATGAAATTAAACACCAGGCCCAGACAAAAAGAAAACCTGTGTCAAACCAGGAAGATGTTGTGCGTCCGAAAAGAGGTATTACAAGAATTTGCAGAGTTACATCAACAAGAAAGAGAAAGAGCAAACTTACCGCTAACAGTTTCTGACTTGATCTGAGGAAGGCCTTTTGATCTGCGCTCTCTCTCCCTCTCACGTTCACGTCTTTCTTGCGACCGAGACTTAGGAGAGTGTCGGCGTCTATCCCTGGACCGAGATCGAGATCGGCGATGACGTGACCTTCGAGATCGGGAGCCTGATCTTGAACGTCTCCTTTTAGGTGACCTAGTTTAAACCAACAGACATTTATGATCGATCCTTCTGATCCGGACTATGAAAGGCGGACAACTATTCCAGATACCTATTTAAATGATCATCAAGAGTTCAGTCAGTAGCACGCAAAAATAAAATCCACATTCATTACCATGCATTTAGAATAAATTATTACAGAAGGTTATTAATTCACTCCAGATGAAGATGATTATTTTTCAATTTATCTTCCATTAATTTTATATTGAATTTGACTTTCAAACTATGTCCACGTTAACACAGAAAAGAATTATATCTCATTCAGTGAGGAAAGTGTTTATTGCTTTTACAAAAGAATAGCTAAAAACCCCCCAAAAAAACCCCAAAAAACCAACACCTAAAAATCCTGCCAGTGAGATTGCACTTTACATCATGTTCAAGTTTTAAACCATTCAAGGTCTGGAAGACAAAGAAAACCTTCAAAGTCGTCAGATAACACTTGGCAAAGACAGTATCCCAAGTAACCAGACAGCTTTGCTTTAATGCTGGAGCCAGATTTGTGACAGGCAAAGTCCTACAGTACACCAGACCACAGATTTTTTTCATAAGAACACAGACAAAATATTCTGCTTCCCTAAAATTTACTCCGTTTTGGTAGACATAGAAGTTAGTTGGTACCAGTAAAACAGAACTGTACAGATACCCAATTCTCCTTAGAAGGTAGATGACTTTCAAGAGGTTTGCCTGTCTTAGGAGTCAGTAATCTTTCTCATTACCACTGCACTGAAGCACAACCAACATTTATCTATATTTATACACAACTGCCCTCAGAGGTAAGAAATCATGTGTGTCCCTTTTAATCTCTCTTCCATAAAGGGAATCAAATAAAAACCTTGACAGTTTTGACTATACCAAGAAATTTCACTAGTGTTGTTGATAGGAAGAAGGTAAGCAAACAGTTCAGTTAAATTGAAATGGACTTTTTTTTTACTAAATGTGTCTTCTGGCATTTAGTCATAGAATCCAAATTACACAGCATAAATGAGCACTTACGAGAAACAACCTCAAAGGATTGCTGGGCAGGGCACAAAATACAGGTGACATATCTATGTTCTAAGATGGCAACAATGAGCATCACCAATAGTTCAAGAACTTGGCTCACCTCTCAGTTAGAAGTTACCAGCCCCACAGTAGGTAAGCCACACACACCAGGTTCTCTGAGCTCCAGATAATCAGCATAACTCTCCTCAGTACCCATGCAGAATTAGTAAAGTGTTTTCAGGTCTTTAATTCCTT
Source organism: Picus viridis (assembly GCA_033816785.1). NCBI lineage: Eukaryota > Metazoa > Chordata > Aves > Piciformes > Picidae > Picus > Picus viridis. The sequence continues at coordinate 12,249,314 of CM066570.1, forward strand.
AAGTAACACTAAATTTCCTTACATTAAAACTCAATACTTGATATAATACTTACCCCCTCACTATAAGAACTTTCATTAATTTACCTTGATGCAGACCTGGATCGTGACTTTCTGCTGTCAGAAGCATGCCGTTTTCCCTCTTGAATAGGTGGCTGTTCCACTTCCATATCCTAAAATATTAAGTTGACTGATGTTACAAGTGAGTAGCACAGGCATTTTATTTCATTGTATGCTTTGACTAAATTACATAACACTAAAATGGTATCAGACATTCACATATGTAAAACAGAAATGTAAGAAAACTCTCCTCAGAAGCTTCACAATTACTTTGTAGTCACTAATAAGGAGATAGTTCAGTACTGCATGAACTTAAAACAACCACTGCAAAAATATCACAAATATAATTTACACAAAATTCTCTTTTGCAATTTGCAAATGACTGGTTTTCCCTATCTTAGTCAATCTCAGGACCATTTAAATCCCCACAGAGTAACTATATTCCTCCAAGTCAGTGGATCTTGCTCTGCCATGAAAGTCACAGGCAAACGTAGGAAGGTCTCCTATAAAACTTTTCTCTAAGATGTTATAAAAAACTACTTTAAGCCAATTAATGCAATAAATTGGAAGCACAAGCCAGTAAGTCATCAAAACGACACAAACTGCAAGAATCTGCTTTAAAAAACCACAACCAAGTAAGTTCAACACAGCTCTACCTTCCCACTACAAATCATAGAATCAACCATAGAATGTACTGGATTGGAAGGGACCTTTACAGGTCTTCTATGGCTTCCCACTCTAGATAAATATGGCCTCATAAACAGACTTGCTGAACCAACAATATCCTCCAAAATCTTAGGAACAAGGTTATTTTTTGTAACTTTTACAGACTTCTGAGTTCATTTCCACTGTAACAGCTATTTACGACTTCCCCAGATAGATTCTCTCCGGAGTGCAACTGTATTGTTAAGAATTCCGTGCAAAATATTCTTGAAGTATGATGGGGACAGGTAAGGGAGGATGAGTTAAAGCGAGAAGGGTAAAATGCAATCCAGTGTCTTTCAAACAAGGAGGCACAAAGCATATATATGCTGGTTTTGCTAGACTGCTGAAATACCAGACTCTTCATGTAGTATTGTAGCTATCCAACTTTCTCTCGCATGAGCTACCCTCCCAATCATCTCTGTCCACGGTTATCATGAAATTTCCTCTCCTGACCAAACTATGCACATTTGAAAAAGACATGTATTAAACCATTTAAGCTAGTCTGTTTACTGCAACAGGTCCTCACCTGCTGATGTGGTTTCTGCATGTGTGATTCACTCTGTACTGGAAAAGGAGACTGAAAAGTTTGCTGCACGGGTGCTGCTGGTGGAATCACAGGCTGAGCCATAGGGGGAAACTGTGGGGTAGGCAGGAGACCAAAACCTGGCATTTGCCCATTAGGAGGAAGTGGAACCTTTGGGGAAGAAAACAATAAAAAAACTTTCAGTTAAGAGAAAAAAAAATGACATTAGCTTTGCCAAAGTAAAAAGTACTTCCGCTCCAAAGTCACAAAGATCAGAAGCCCAAAAAACATCAAGTAGGTCAAGTATTTCAAGTATAGAAAAATAAAAATCTTGTTCTTCAAAGCTTTACTAGAACAGAGCACAAAAATGTGTTTCCTGAGAAAGCTGGAGGGCTAAGCCATATTCACTCTTCACTAATAGGAACACCACTTAATTCTGCACCAAAGACAACAACGAAACATAGAAAACGCAAGTAACACAACAGGGGACAAGGGAAAACCCTGAAGTTACCTGGTGGCGCATTGGATCCTGTTGTATTCCCATCATGCGCTGCTGAAAGGGATCCATATTTGGGATTTGAGGAAATACTGGCTGTTGTACACCTTCTCCTGGAAATCCACTAAAACCAGTAATATTTTGGTAAGTCAGTATATACATAAATTGTCTGCCTTTATTTTACAAACTTCTATGTATATTTACACATTCTTGCTTCAAATTTAGACAGAAAGTTATCTTTATTATGGTCCTGTTTCTTCCCTAAAAAGTTAAAACAAAACCAGAAAAGATACCTTCCTTATCTTTTCTCCACTCTAAGAGAGTACCTTTTAAAGAAATGCTACATAAAGGTTTAATCCTCTCTTCCCCCTGTATTTACATGATCTTGCTAAAGATCTCACTCTGTGGAATTTTTTCATGAAGGTTGTCTGGCTTAGGACAATTTTCTTCCTTTCCAGCTTGCTTCTTTTGCTCCCCAAAGAAGGAGCCTTTTCCTCAAGAAAAATAAACTGGACGTATTTTCTGGCAAAAAATGCTTTAGTTTGGGAGGAACACAGGCCAGAAGAGAAAGGGATGTATCACACAAGGATTATAGTAATGCCATTCACTTCCTGATTCAACACACAGAATGGACAGTGCTCAGGCAATTAATGAGGTCTGTGAAGCTAATACAACCTGTACGCAAAATGCAGTTTGTGCAAGAACCTGAACAGGGACTTTAGGAGGGTAAAATAATTTCATGGAGAGGGGTAATGGAATTTTGTAGTATTTTAAAACACAGGTTCCATGCAATTCTTACATGATTCTGTACAGATCAGTTTCTCATATCGAGTATTACTGATTCTGTGTGCTCAAAATGAGACTACTGGAATCTAATCTTCAGAGGCATCTTACACAACTATATGGTAATAAGGACAGAGGCTTTGAAGTGCTGCAAACAGAACATAAACATGCTGAAAAGCTTATTCCAATGATCTCTAGTTGGGCATAAACAAGCAGTGCTTATGTTTGACCTACCTCACCTTTCTGTACTCTACAGTTCCATCTGTATTACAGGGAAAATACTACCAATTTACTTAAAAGGCATTCTAATTAACTAATATTTGTGGAACACTGAAGTCCTCAAGGCAACAAACACAGTAAGAAAGCTAATGACAGAGTTAGTGAATTTGCTTCTGAGAGCAGGGGTCAGATGGCATATACAGCAAGAAAGACATGGGGCCACATACTGAAGCAGGGAAAAAAGAAATATTGACTAACCCAGGTATTGAGCACCATCCAGCCTGTGCACTGAATGAGAGAGGGGTCCTGTGGAAAAAACTAGTATGTGATCATGTAATTTAAGACTTTATCATAATGCATATCAAAAGGGAAACAGGAGTCTGTGTTAGTTTGCATGGGTATTTAATGTTTGAGAATGTACAGCTGCAAAGCCAATTTTAGTTTTTTTAGTAGCTAAAACTACCAAGTTAAATGTGTGGAACAGCACCCTTTCCCCAGCAAGCAAAACAATCCAGCTGACTACTAACAATGCCCTGACATACTTGGTTGGGCAGTAAGTAACACAGAATTCACCTTGAAACCAAAATTGAGTTTTCTTCTACAGAACACATTCCTCAATCAATGCAACATGCCTACATGGGATGACTGAAGACTAAAAAACCAACCCACCACAAGTTGTTAACACCATTCTAACTTTGGACTATAACAGTTAAGCATGGAATTAACTTGGAATTTTAATTACCATTCTAAAGTGAAGATTACTTTTTTTAAGAACAAAGATTTGTCAACTTAATTATGACACAAAACTTACAAAGCTGGCTGAGAAACTGAGGGAGAAGGAGCTGAATCTTCTTTCTTTGAATCTTCTACTGCTTCTGGTTCATCATCATAGTCAAACCGATCTAGCAGCTTCTGTAAGAAATTAGATTGAGCCAACTATTTTTCTGTATCTTACTCATAACTGGCAGCCAAAATAGCTTTATTAATGAAGCTTTTCTCTACACCAAACAGACCAGGAATTGAAGACAAGGACTAAATCAGAAAAACAAGTAATAAACTCCATATTCTAATATAGAATCAGAAACTGTCCATAACTAGTTTACTCAGCTTTAGAAAATGCAAAGGCTACAAAACCAGCAAAGCTGACCTCCAAACTGAAAGAGAAGAAACAAAATTTGAAGCATTATTCTCCTAACAAATGAAGGACACTACAGCATCCCTCAGTCTTGTGCTGAGCTTAAAAAGTTAAACACAAAGAGCAAATGAAGACTTACTTTGTCAAATGATGTTTTTTGCTCAGGTGGTGGGAAAGTAGCTTTTTGTTCTGGTGGTTGTGCTGCTGTAGTTTTCAATTGAGCAGTAATAGCTTGAACCTGAGCCATCACAGTGTTATCTATGACTGGTGACTGGGGTTTTTGAGGCTGTTGAAAAGTCTGAAGAATTTGCTGAAGCTTCAAAAACATACATAGTATTAGGTACATCCTTATTTAAACACATAGTATTGAAACGGTTGTAGGATACAACATCAAACCGGACTATGGCACAGGATGAACACCATCGAAAACCCGACTGAACTATCAAAGAACTTGCAGCAAAACCAAAAGTCACTTTTTAAGTATTTCAGTGGCAAAATTCAGCATATCCCAGTATTTCAGTATTCAGGCCTGTCACCACTGCAAATAGGTCAGTGGACTGAACAACAGAACTCAACATTTTGCTTGTTATATTCTGCCTGTGCTTCAAACTTTGCAACGGCGTTCAGAACAAATTACTTAGGAATATGTAACTCATTTTTTCTCAAACACCATTAATTGATGGATAGAAGGGTCACAGACCATTCAAATACTGCCTTTAACCCTTAGAGGTTTTCCACTGAAAATGTTAAGGAGACTTTTTTTTTGCTCTTCACCCTCAATTAACATAAAAACCTGAAGTTAGAAAGGAACCAAATAAAAAGAGGGTACCTGTTGTCCTTGCGTTGTTTGAAACAACTGAGCTACAGCTGCAAAGGCATCAGAACTGGGCAACTGTGGCACAGTAGGTACTGAGTTAGCAGTTACTTGAGGGGGCTCCGAAGGAACTTTTGCTGGAGGGGGTGGCGAACCTGATAGTTTCAGAGGAATTGAGAAACAGCTACGTTACTCCAAAACATTCATCTTGCTCTTCAGTGCACGTCTACCTCCTCAAAACAACTGTCAACCTACTAAACTCTGATTAACCCAAAATGTCTTATTTAAACTACCCCAATCGCGTATTCTATTAATTTTCCCCTTTTTTGCTCCATTTACTGCTCACACCTGCACATTATACACATTAAGAAAGAACACAATCATAAATGGCCTATCTAAAACCAGCCCAGCATGGTACTTTGGATAACAAGTCTACATTTATAATTGTACAATTTTACAAAGGAGAAAAACAAGCATTGATTTACTTAAGGTATTAGTTCGGGTTACAAAGTTCTGGGCTCATTCTTTCAGATACATATTTCAGATCATCTAATGTTTAAGAGCAACTGAGTTTCTCTTAATCACAGAAACATTCAGGTTGGAAAAGACCCTCAGGATCACAAGTCCAACCAATGGCCCTACTCTACAAAGCTCACCCTTAAGCCATAGTCCCAAGCACCACATCTAAATGACCTTTAAGCACATCCTCACCACTCTTTCTGTGAAAAATGTTTTCCTCAGGTCCAGTCTGAACACTTTCTGCTAGATTTTTTTCTGAAATATCTGGTAATACAGGATTTTCTTAATATTTTGTAATCAGCTCTCATAAACAATTCTTTTTCTTGATTAACAACATCTTACCACCTTAACATCATCGTTCACATGCCAATTTCCATAGTCACATGCCAAACCTGCATCTGATAGATAAATCTTCCTACCACAAAAATAATGTCTGCTGTTCTTTCAGGGAAAGACTCCCATTTCCATTGAGCTTTAGTAAAACGATGATCACGCTTGAAGACGTGCTATTAGCTTTGTCTACACGTACATATTGTAATGGACTACCAGAAAACTGAAAGCTAAAAAATAAACCCATTAATAGAAGCATTTTTTGAGTTTGAGACACTAAAATGTTTGCCTCACAATGCCAATTGCTTTAAAGGTATTCATCTGTCTGCAGTGTCAATAACTGCACCGTTGACAGAGCAAGCAAAACCAAACATTATTTTCCCAAAAGTCAGATGCTATGTAAAAATCCTGCAAAAACACACGACTGTTTTTAAATATAAATTAATTCCCAGATTATTTCCTGTATACTTTCACAAGGATATTTGCTTACTCAAGGGGAAAAATTAGCATTTCTCTCTCCTTTCTTTTTTTTTTTTTGGCTAAGCAGACTCTGTAGCATTACGAGCTAAACAGAGTCTACTTCACATAATGCATTAATATATTTATTATTATTCATTAGCATATTTATTTCAGAGATAAATTATCCCCTCTGGTGCATCCAAATAATTTCCCTGAAATCACTATTTCTGTACATGAAAATCTAGGCAGAAGGTATCCAACCTTTTAGCTACTAGTGATGAGACAAAGATGGAAAAAATAGTGCTGCTCATCTGTCATATCAGAATGAAATAGTATAGCCACCAGTCTGCTCGAACGCTAAGACATTCTCTCCCTCTGCCCTGCCATGTTTATAAAGGATGCCAATAGAATATGCTTTCCCTCTGGAAATTATTTCACTTATGCTACTGTGCATCATTATTTTGTTGTCTGCCACCACACTGCACCCACTCCATTTAATTTTTTACCAATCCTACTCCAACATATTTGAGTGCTACATGTAAGGAGGGTACCAAAGCTAAGTCTGAAGTACAGAGTACGAACTCAAAAAGGCGGCCCTCTCAAGAAAAGAGGTGGTATGCATATTCTCATCCACAATTTGGTAACCTCATTACCAGCTTTTTTATGTGGCATAAAATGGGTCAGTGAAAACAGTGTGGGCAGGATGTCATTATTTTAGTCTTTAGGTCAGCAGTTTTCAACCAGTAGCCCATGTAAAAGCCTACTGCCAGGCATATATTTGCTGTTCAAGAATTTGCATTTTGAACACCAGTTAAAATGTTTCAGAGCTGCATGCTGAAAGAGACTGACAGCTGCTGCTTTCAGATAAAAGCTGATTCAAAGAAAAGATGTAGCTCTTAATATGCAAGATCACACTCACCCAGAATTTGACATTTAAAAATTTCGAATTATAAAATTGATAATAAAAAAATATTTCACACCAAAAATTGAATGTACATATGCATACATCATGTAATTTCAGATGTTTTCCATACAAGTGTTCACATCCTGGTAACTGAAGTACAGTACCAGTATTTATTTAGAATTCGGAGTTCAGCCACGGTACACAATTGTGACGATGAAGTTCAGTTTCATAGAACCATACAATCATTAAAGTTGGAATAAACCTCTAAGACCTAGTGCAACCATCGACCCAGCACTGCCAAGTACACTGCCAAAAACACATGGTGCTTTTTGAACACATCCAGGGAATGGTGACTCCACCTGGTGATTCCAGTGGTGATTCCAATGCCTGACCACTTTTTCAGTAAAGAAATTTCCCCTTGATACCCAAACTAAACTTCCCCTACTGAAACTTGAGGCCACTTATTCTTGTTCTATCCCTAGTTCCTCAGGAGAAGAGACCAACCCCCACCTCACTATAACGTCCGTTCAGGTATTTGTCTCCCCTCAGCCTACTCTTCTCCAGACTAAACAATGTGAGTTCATGCAGCGACTCCTTGTAAGACTTGTTCTCTAGGCCCTTCACCAGCCTCACTGCTCTTCTCTGGACATATCCCAGTAATTCAGTCTTTATTGTAGTGAAGGGCCCAAAACCAAACACAGTATTCAATCTGCAATATGCTTTTAGCAGATTTATCAATGCTGAAACTAGTAGTAGGCACTTTAAAGTTCAAGCAAACAAGCTATGATAGCTCACCCTTTTAAAAGAAGCTATAATGTAAGTCATACCTTCATTATTAGTAGCATTTTCTGTCACAGGTGCAGTGGCAGTAGTTCCTGCTGCCATATCCAAAAGAGGCTGAATTATTTCTATTTTAAACACTCCATTTTTCTGCCAAAGGTTCAGGACACGGACTATTTTACTCTGTTAAAACAAGGCAAACATTAACACTAAATATAGCTTTCCAAGTTCACAAACTCCATATTTATCTTCCATATGTTGAGAAGAAAGGTTTGAAGAGTGCAGGACTCCAACATAATTTGGCATACCTATTTAACAACACCCTATGCTGTCACATAGGTCAGAAAGACCTTTTACATGGCAAAGATAGAAACTGATGACTTATTTTACTATCCTCTCTTGTAAAAAGCAACTTGTGCCACTTTTCTAAAACTTTTCTGGCTAGTCAGAAAATGCAGATTTGACAGACAATAGAGGAAGTCACATCAACCCCATCATTTATTCACAGATGGTCATAAAGGTGTGAAACGTACAACAAATGTGACAAACAAGATAGAGAAAATGAAAGGGAGCTGGAAAACTCATCTCAATGATGAATCAAAAGATCAGCAAAACAAGTGGAAAACATTCCAACCGATCACTATAGAAAGATTAAATCAAAACCTCCAATTGTCAGCTGTTATTTTAAGCTCACTTCTTTTTTTAACATTAAGAACAATGAAGCTTTCAGGAACAAGCTGGAAATCAGTCTTTCCTTCTTTAGCCTAGTATTGAACAATAATATCCAATCAGATGTGCTCTTTCAGTGGGAAAATGATGTAAGGAAGTAAAAGTCAGAGTACACGGTAATACAGACATACCTCTCCTTTCTGCATACTTAATTCACCTGACTTGCATACTGATACATTTTAAGTACTTCTACTGTAGCTGGCTAAGAATGAACTGCTTCTGTTCTTTCTTGCTTTAACAATAAAATGCCTTACTGTGACTCAGTTATATATACCCATGCAAATCCACCTAGACTTCCATACACTCAGTAATTAAAAATTTCCAAAAGTACTATCTACAATAAGATAAGTTAGAGAGAAACCCAAAATGTCTATTTTTAAACAAGATTTTAGTCTGAAAAACAACTTAAAAACAGCAGCATTTTTTGGCATTGGGTACACTGTTTCTCCAGAAAACTTGAAAATAATATGGAAGTCAGAAAAATGAACAAATGTAATACTCTTCTTTTCAGTCACATTATTAATCTTACAGAAAGGCTATTAGAAAAAAATGGTATCGTTCCCTTTGGGTATCAACTACCATAGCTGCTAGGTACTGCAGATCAGGCATGTTTACACACTGAAAATTCATAAAGCAAGCGGATTACAAACAGTGTTACCCTCCCTAGCAGAAATCTTAACTATTTTAGCAGCAAGGTTATCAGGTACTTCCATGAATGAGATGGATAGTCTAATTAATTTAGATAAACAAAATGTTAACTACAAATTCAGAAGGAAGGGGTTGCATTATTTCACCAGTGTATTAACCCAGAAGCTCCAGAGTATCAGATACAGAGCCTAAAGATCTAAATGTTCCACATTAGAAAACCAAAGAGCATTAAAGCTTTTCAAAAAGCTCTGTCAGAAGATTAGGTAAAAAGTCAGTTAGAAAAACAGTATTTTACTCTCACAGAGTACAATTAAGAAAAAGAGCAACTAGGTGATATTATGGAAACCAACTGGCAACTTCTTGAACAGACTTATCTGAGAAGTCTTTTGAACTTGTTCTCATAGAGGACACGCAAGGTATCTTCTGTTGATGGCAACCTGGGCCATCATGAATTCAGAGTACTTTCAGAACCTCTGTTCTATCAGGAAGTACACCAAAACTAAGAAAAATGAGGCCTTAAACCAGTGTGGAATTTTTAAAGACTGAAAAAATCAGTATGGTAATTTTTAATATTTTATTTTTTTTTAACTGTGTTAGAGAAGAACCTTCACTGCCTACAATACCACAGCTTCTTCTGTAACACTTTACTTTTGTGGGAGACAAACACCTTCCATTGTAAGTTGTCCTGAAGGAGCATCAAGAAAAAACGGTTTAGCATAGTCACACTGGTGAAACGTTTGCATAGGCAAAACAGAAGTGATTAAGTTAGGCAAAATAAATATCTTAACTAGAACTTTCATTTAACTTTCACAATCTTTTACAATCTTTCTCAGCATATTTTACCACTTAATACAGCAACATTCACTACCATGGACACGAGAATCACTAACTCAGCTTTCATGCAAATGGAAACACCAAGGTAACACTGGTAGCAATTCACAACAACACTTGAAAAATTATGGTTGTACCTTGTCTTCAGATGGACAGAGATACAAATACTGGAATGTGGCAGTAATATTCTTAGAGAATCTTGGCCCAAAAACATCTTTGTCCGTTCCAAACTGGTGACGAGACTGACGAACAATGGAGTCAATAACGTACAATCCAGGGACTTTATATTCTGGTTTGCACTAGAAACATAAAAATAGTTTTCCATTAAGCAATGATGCTAACAAGGCAGTATATATTCCCTTATACCTTTACAAGAAACTCATACTTGGTATATGTGGGTAGAAAAAAAAAGTTCATTTGTTTTATGTAGAATTTAGCTTTAGTTTTCTTTACAGCAATGGAAAATAAAGTAGAAAAAGCTTTGACATTTGGGACAGAGTAGAAGAGAACAGAATTAAACAGGTTGGAAAAGACATTCGAGATCATCAAGTCCAACCTATCACCCAACACCATCTTATCAACTAAACCATGGCACCAGGTGCTTCATCCAGTCTCCTCTTAAACATGTCCAGTGACGGTGACTCCACCACCTCCCTGGGCAGCCCATTCCAGGGGCCAATCACTCTTTCTGTGAAGAATTTCTTCTTAACATCCAGCCTAAACCTCCCCTGGCACAGCCTTGAAGAAGCTGTTACCTTCTCAATCACTGCCTGTGAAGTACCTTTGCGTTCACAATTTGTAATCTCAACAACAGATCTACTAGACTACAGCACAGCCTGTCACAATTCTGCCACTGAATTATGTAACACTCAAAGGACTGAAATACATCCAACGAACTCTGTTCTCCAGAATTTAATGGCAAGCCCTTCTCTTTGGAGGTCTCTGAAGGACTCTGAACAAAAAAAGAGTATTTTTCCTGTTCACTCACAGATTGGTTTTAGCAAGCATTACATTCTAGTCTGTTGTTCTACATGCCTAGGCAAGCATGAAAACTATTTTCTCAAAATATGAATTATCTTAGCCAGTGAAAATTCATTTGAAGTTCAATTTCTCCAGCTTCCTCCCCAGCTGTTAGGTAGAGAAGAAAGGAGGAAATTGACAATTTTTTTCCTCCACTTCTTAATGCGCTATTGAAAACTCAAATTAGGAGATGATATACAGAAAGAGGTATTAAAATGTATAAAATCCTAGCAAAACAGAATTTTCTTTCTTGGTCCCTGAACAACACTAGGCTTTTTGGTTATTTACTAGTGTTATTAATAACATCTAGTAACAGATGCAGACAGCAGATTCTTTTTTTATTCTTACCTTTTTGATAAACTTCTCTACAATCTGGACAACATGCTTGTAGAGCTGGAAAATAAATTTAGAAATTAATGTATCATCTACTCAACAATGGCACATCATTTTACAAGTATTTTAACTCTGTGTGCTTACTACCACTTAGGAGTAACTACAAAACACTACACTCACATTCTAAAAGAATGTCATTGAGACAATTAAGTCATCCTTTCTGTCCAAAGTGTGTCAGTATATACACAAAAGACATACTGCTACTACAGTTATTAGTGAGAGCTTTCTGGATTTACTTTCTAAAGCAATTATTGCTTTAAAGCAAGACACCTATGTGCTAGTTGCATCCTGAAATACTGAAAATTTTATTACATTGCAATAATAACACCCCAGTGAGTCTTGCATTAAAAAGCAATTATTCAAAAAAATCCAGCTGGCAGTATACTACTAATTAGTCTAAACCAAGAGATGATATTCACCACCCACTTGTTTCTAGATAACATTCTTAACACCAGCTAGAATTAAACATCCATGAAGCCAACACCAGGAAATCCAGAGACGAATTTACTTTGAGGTAAAATGACAAAACATTGCTACTGTTACAGTTTTGTGTTTGTTCTGCTGTACTTTACCTTAATAGCTTTAATGGCAGCTTTTGTGATGAGAATCATTTTTGCTCGGGAAATAGGAGGTTTCATCTCCATCAATGAAAAGAGCTAAGCAGAGAAAACAAATATTTAAAATATATTCTGAAGTTTAAGCAGTTAACAAAAAAGACATTTCAGACAATTGACTAACTATTGACATTCCACTCTAGGTATCCTCACAATGCTGGCTGTCCCTGGAAACAAAAAGACTAAGGAGCAGATCTTTCTAGGCAATGTTCAAAGTTGTCTTGCTTGTGAACTAACCCATATTCACCTATTTACCAGATTCTGATGAGTCTGCCCTCAAAGTTCCGTTTGCATCTAACAATTGGTATCTGTTACCTTATGGTACAGGCGCTGCTAATTTATGGCATGGGAACCCAGTATTTACAAAACCAATAGACACCAGAAATAACTGCAGCTTCATTTAAGTTAGTCTTGAGCGTCTGCTTACCAAACAGAAATATTGAGGGTGGCGTTACAGACAGCTAGGCTAACAAAATCCTATCATCCTAAAACAACATACATAAAAGCATGACAACTTTCATCTATCAAGCTGATCAAATCAATACTAACTTTTCAAATTATCCTGTTGTACACAGGCATTGCAAATGTCTTTTGTGGAGATGTTTACCATTCCACTTGCTATGACCAGGCCGTATTATTACCAAAATGAACTGCACTGCCTGTTTCGGAGACTCCTCTGCATTATTCTCCATATGAATACCACCCAGGGGAAATTTTAATTCTTTATATGTGATGGTTTGAGGCATTCTGTGAACCCAAATTACAGAATAATTCTTATTTTATTCCTATAAACACAGTCCAGGCATATTCTTTCAAAGAGCTGTAATCAGACATTAAGAAGAATGCTATTCTGTTAAGAGCATTAAGCACAAAAAGAGATTCTGCATTACTAAACACTTTATTATTTTTTTTTCTTTCCAAGTCTGAATTCACAGAACACATACTCTAGTTCAGCTTTTCAAATCTGAAAGTGTGACTCCAAGCAAAAAATCCCTTCTTTTCACAAACAGCATCACCATGACTTACGTCTCATGCCTGAGGAAATTGATTATGAAATATTTTCAAAATGTCTTGAGCCTATGCATTCAGAGAAGACACTGCTGTCTTCCAGTCTTGACCATAATTCTAAAAAGAAGAATTAGTTTCACACTGCAGAAACTGATAAACTAAAACTTGCCCACAGGGCTATCAGATCTGATGAAACATCAGTGAAGGGTGGACTATAGAAAGCTGAGGGGTCAGTGATACATTTTCCTCAAGACACCAATACCACATGAACAACATGACATTCTTACTGTACTCTGCCTCCTGTAGAGCATTTTAAGAGAATAGGGAAATGAAGGATTTGGGTAGTTGGTTTTGGTTTCTGTTATTTTTTTATTGTTTTGGGGGTTGGTTTTGGTTTTTAATATAACAATCTTACACTCATAAGCATGCATGCACACACTTGGAAGACACCAAAATCCAATGCACATCTCACCACTTTCCAGACCACTTTGCCTAGTCTGGATCTACAGTGAATTCTATATGCTCCATAAGCTGTTGCTGTAATTCCACATCATAAAATAACCAGTTGCAAAATCTACACAGGATGCTACACTATGTTTTTATGGCCTACCATGCACACTTTTGTTCTACTAGTCATTAGACCCGGAAGCATAATCGTCTTGTCAGAACCACTCTTCTCCCATCTTCTAAACAGAAAGAGAAGCAAGGATATTCCAGTACTACTATTAATTTCTCCTGCTACATCACAGCTCACGGTTAGGTGGTTCTGCTTCATTAAATATTTTTTATTCTTACCATAAACTTAACTTCCTAGTTAAGCTGTGGCTTACTAAAGGCAGAATCGTTACATTGTCATGTTTTTTTTTACCTCTAAAATATTCCCCATAAATCTCAAATAAAATGGTATTGCATTACATAATTTCCTTTTGCTCTTCACAATAAAGAAAAAATAGATCCCATGAACATTAGCCAAAAATGTGACCAATTGTTTACCATAAAGCAAAATAAGAGAATAAAGTATCTTTATTTGACAGCATAATGGAAAGTAAAATGTCATTTAAAAACTTATCTCTTATTTTTCTATTAATGTAAAGGTCCAAGATTCTTGTGAAGTTACCTACTTACACAGATTTATCCACTGTGTCAGTTATGGAATACAACAATGGAGAAGATAAAAAAAGTCTGTCCAAATATTTAGAAGCAAGTAATAACAAGACTTAGTAATACAAAATGAAAGCCTTACATCAATAAAATATGAAGAGTAGGCAAGAAGGCATTCTCTTGCTTAATTCAATTCCTATTCCAGAAGGTATGAAAGAAGAAAAATCACCCTTCGAGACAGTGGCAGGCAGATACCTTTTCCAACACCAAGTCAGGACTATGACTTTTCATTATTAATCTTCATAAAAGGCAAGTTCTAATGCCAGGATGTTTGATTTTTAAAGCCATTCAAGCCCTAAGAAATACTTCAGCTAACATCCCTGACTGCTGAGAAGTCACGGTATGAACAAAAGCTGTCAGAAAATAGAAGAGGAAAATCTCAGTTGGCTTGGTTACTTTTTTTTTTTTTTTTTTTTAAAGGCTTGTTAGATTTCGAATTATATTTCTTTAGTGTAAGTGTGAAGATGACTTCTGAGGAACAAGTCAGAGATATTATTAAACCTCAGGAAAATCTGTTTCAAGGGGTAACAAAAGGAAACAACAAAAAAAAAATCTGAAACATCCACAAACCACCAGCAGAAGTTCAAAAAATTAGTTAGAGAAGCCAACATTAAGACAGGCACTCCATATCGTTTCCTTCACACGTGGCAGCAACTGATCCTGCAGAAAAACTAGCCAGTTCCATATAACAATAACTAAGAAGCCAGTGTGAAAGCAGCACTTCAGCATTTGTAGTTCAGAAACAGATAAGCTTAAGTGTCTTAAAAGAAATCCAAAAAGATGACATTGCAACCAGGGGAAAAAGAAGAAAAAAATCCAAGGAGAAAAACTGCCAGAGGGCAGGAAAATGAGAAATCAGCTGGATGCATGGAAGTAGCCAGGGAGAACACAATAAAGAATATGGTAGGTTGAAGTAGTCACTAAAAACTATGAGAAATTGAAAACTTAGGCTAATAAGGTTGGAATAAAAAAGACCTTTGGAAGAATATGATCGAGCAGAGCACTGCAAATTGTTCCTTTGCTATTACAGACAGCACTCTGGGCAAGAGCAACAAAAATTCAGTACAAGCAATGAAGTCAGATATTTCCAGCTCAGGATGAACTACAGCTGACACATGCATCAAACTGAAATGCAAATACATGGATATATAAATATACATGCACATATACACGCATACACATATATGTATATGCATATACATGTCTGTGCCTGTTTATATATGTGTATTCTGCCTTCTCCTCGGACACACACACACATGCCATCTCTTGGAATAGCACATTAAAATTTTGTTGCCTTTTTAAATTTCAGAGTATTTTAAATCTGACTTTTATTTAATTTGCAGTATCATGGTTACAGGTGTCAAAACCATGCTTTAAAGATGGGTAAATCTAAAATTTAACTACCTTACTAATTCCTTGTGGATTGTGTTAGAAGGGGAAACTACTCAGTAAGACACGCGTGTACATTTCTGTAAGTTTAATTAGTTTAATTAGACTTGGAACATCTTTCATACATACTTATCAAACCAAGGTATGAGAAAAACCCCTCTACCTTCAGAGGACCACGCTTCCAATAATACATCTAATTTCTCAAAGACACCGTAATCAGCTAAAAAAGCAACTTATATGCTTTATAAAGGATCCTGTCATTGGAATGCTCTGTCCTGTAAAGCTTGACCTGCTAGAAATTACTTTCTGATTTTACTGACCACAACTGGATGTTTGGAGAAAAAACAAACAAACAAACAAACCTGCTCCTGGGTTTTTCCCTACCTTCCTTCCCCATGCAGTGACACCACTGGCTAAAGAAGCAGCAGGAGTTAGCTGTGCCTCTACTTCTAGCGTCACTGTCCCAAACCCATTAATCTGGCAAAGAAAACCACCCAGAGTATCCAGTCAGCTGCAATGGGTTGGGGGAGAGCACCACAGGGCAAAAGAAATTAAATGAAACTTTATTTTTATATAAGATCTAATTAATTCAAGGACCATTCAAGGCTTGAATCTTTATGGAGTTTTGATGATTTCAAGACTTTAAGAAGAATTATTTCCTGCTGTCTGGTGTGGGTTCTTTTATACACAAGAAAAAAAAAAAAAAAAAAAAACAAAAAACTTTCTTACTCCAGTTATAATAGTCTCACCTGTTCAGAATAGTATTAAAAAAGAACACAGTTCTGTTTTACACAAACTGTATCTTAGGATACAATTTCTAAACACTTTCAAACATAGGGAAAGAAGTTTCAGAAATCAGTGCACTCCAGCTGCCATATTTTTACAAGTACCATGTTTTTAAAAGGAGTCATTTCTTTGTTACTCCGTATCAACCTGCATGCTCCAAAAACTTACTTACTAAACTCAAGACATAATACAAAATATCAAGAGTTTTTGCATACTTTTTGCAGCAGTATGAAAGTACAGAATAAAGTATCTATAAAGTCGAGAATCTAAAAGGCAGAAAAGTCACCTGTGTGTTTTCAGGCTGATAAATGCAAGTAAATAACAATGATGAGCCACTCATTGAACCATAGTAGATAGGAAAAGGGATATTAATGATATTGCCTGCATTTAAGAGGAAGCTAGTAACCACCTCAAATTTAAATTGAATGTAAATTACAAAAGTACTATAGAAAACACGTGGCAGAAGTGAACTAAGAAGGCCTTCCAACTCAAACTAGAACTTGCTCCAGTTCATAAGCCCTGGGTGAAGTGTACAAGGAGGGGTGGGCAACAGGAGAGGGAATAGGATGATGGCCTTTAGTTTTCTGTCTTTCAATCAGCAAACGCCTGTTGAGAGACCATCTTACACAGAAACCCAAGAACTGTGCTTTTTTTTGAAGCAAAAGGGAAAAATCACTTCAAATTTATGCAAAACCTGGTCTTAGACTCCTATAAAGACATCATGTTTGGGCACAGTGTGTCTTCAGAACAAGAGCAAATTGAAATGCAGGAATGCTACGAGCTTCCCTACTTTACTGAATCCATTGCAAGAGAAGCAAAACCAGAAAGTGATGCACGCACATCAGTAGAGAAGGAACAGGGGTGCCAAGAGAAAAACATAAAACACGTGGTGAGAGAAAAAAGGCAGCCTATACATATTCCAAACTTAAAACTACTAGGAAAGAAGTGAGGTCATCCAGTGAGACTTATCCCATTCACACAGAAGAAAAATTTCAGGCTTATATCCTTTGGGGTGTCTTGAGCTTGATGTTCAATCTTAAATCTATTTATCTGTTTTAAGCATGAGCTAGCAGGTTTGTAAAAATATCTTTTAAGGCTTGAACCAACTCCCCTGGCTTTGCTCACTGGCTGAAGTTTCTTTGACATAAGAAGGTCTCTTTATTTACAAAATAAAGAGATAGTGCTCCATTTTACATACTTAGTAAATAAAACCCACAGAAAAGCAGCACCACTGATAGAAACATATCTCCTGAATGAAACCGAGTGTTTAGTCATTAGTGGATATCAGGCACTCGGGTCACTGTTACAATACTCTCCTGCAATCTTCCCCTCTCTAATTTTCACAGAGCAATGTAACATGCCCTCAACAATTTTATCAAGTCTTACGTGTCCAAGAACATTCTGCTAAGCAGGCTACACACACACACACCACAGTCAGTACTTTAAGCATTCATTCGCGTATTTGTTCATGTGTCTACAGAATAAAACCATGCTGGAAGACATGACCAAGAAGCACAGATACCACACTATTTTGTTAACAAAACACCAATGTGTGATCCTATCTTTAAAAGGCCAGATGTTTTAAAAAGTACACACAGGTCCAAAGAAAATCTGTTAGCAACATACATTTTCCTTCCACTGTAAAACTTATTCCCTTCCCCTTTGAGGTTCCTATTCTGCCTTGAGTAACTAAGACAAGGAGAAAGATAATGATGTCTACTAAAACTGTCATTAAGCTTTGTCTCACATGATCAATGTAAGTTTTAAATTCTTGACCTTCAGCTGTGAAGCAAACCAAGTATTAGGTGCTGCTAAAGGCAAGAGAAGACCAGAAATTTCATTGCTGTCAAGCTACATTCTTCGGAAAATAAAGTGAGATTTAAATTTGACCAGATATGAACCTCAGGCAATGAAGTTAAATAGTACTTTATCAACTAAGCTATTTCTGTGGCCTAGAAAGACCATTCACAAATTCTGAATCACTGGGAAGAAACACCTTTACAAAGGACACTCATATGAAAATGACATCATTAAAGTACACAGAACTGATTTTTGTTTTCTACACAGAGAGTTTTGAAACTTATCTGCCTCTCTGGATCAGTGCTGTGCTCCTAAGTCCAGCATGTCTCCTGAAAAGCTGTTCATCTCATTTCTTCTCCATCAAGAATCTCTACTAACCCTAAACCTAATGCCACAGCTTTCAGTATTCCTGGAAACAGTTCGCTGAAGAAGCAACAGACACAGCTCTTTCAGGATCACAGTGATAATCACACTTCAATTACCATGATACAGTCATAAAAAAAAACAAACAAGCTTTCTTCCCCAACGAGCTGCACACTACTTCTATAAGTTGTCTGGGCCTCGCAATCTAAAAAAAGTACTAAATTCTATCTGAAACACTAGTAGCATTTTCCTATATTCCTCTCCCTCTATCCCATCCAAATGCTTTTGAGCTGCTGCTTAAGCACTCTCACAGAGCATATATGTGGCAGGGTGAGAAAGTTCCCCCCACACACACAATATAGAAGCCAGCACTGACTTAAAAATACAGCCTATTGTACCTACTGGAACTTGGGAATCATTTTAGGCAGCTACAACAGGTAGCAGCTTTCACTGTTTTCTTCAAGGGACAAAAGGTGACAAAATCCACAAAAATACTATGTTAGTCTTTCCTCCAACCACAGATACTGGTAACCGTGTCCTTGTCATACAACAGAGGGAATCTAACTGGGGTTCATGAGTTCCAGGAACTGCTGAAGAACCACTGCAAAGGATATCCTGCTAACCTCTATTTATAGGATGTGGGGAGAGGAAGAATAGGGAGCAACAGATTGCAATAGAACATGCAAAATGAAGTCTTGCCAGTAGTGTAAGATAGCTGCACTAGGTCCAAAGTACAACTCTCTGGTTTACTGAATAGGGATTAAGAGTAAAATTGCAACTATAAAGAAACATCCCACGAAATCCCTATCCTGCTAGTGATTCAGGCACACTTCAGCGTGATACCAGTTGTTTCAGTGGTACAGATTAACTATTACCAACCTGAGACATACAATTAATTGAATATATTGCATTACTCAATACAAATATAAGACTATAAAATAGGAAACTTGACTTTATTCTACTTCCAGAAACAAAACTGTGAAGAAATCTAATTTTTCTAACCAGTAAACTATCCCAAATTTTTCCAGATTAGAGAAAAGGAAACATATATCCCTTAAATTAAAACATGACAAGGATTAAAACCTTTATAAACCATGACAGATGTATGGGTTTGGGTTGGGTTTAAGAAAACTCCTTCCTGTTTTCTTAAAAACAAAGTTCTGTATCATCATTAAGTTACCTTGTGTGACTGACTTACACTGTACTGTTAATTTAACACAACATATGCACCTAACAGGACACAAATTCTAACTCATTCTTCCAGGATACACTTTGAACTAGTTACCACAGGCAAAATACAATATACTACATCACTGTCAAATCCCACCTATTCAGCTGGAAATACCTGCTCAGAGTGCAGTTGGATAAACTGACAAACATGTCTAGTCAACACAAAAGATGTGTTTGCTCCTGTAGAAAAGTGAGAATTTTAAAGAAGCACATTTATGGAAAGAATTGCATTCAAAGTATAGGTGCAAAGAACAGGACTCAGGGAATAGGCAAAACAATCAAACATGATCAAATTACATAACCTGTGTTAAGTTACCACCCACTGACAAAGTCAAACTAATTGACTCTTAAGCATCCTTTCCTAGCCTGCCACAATTGCTAAGTGCAATATGCCAGCTCAAACCTCTATATTTAAGTTTTACCTTACAATTCCAATGGGCAGTTACGATCACACACTCATCACAATTAGTTGACAGGCAGAAACCTGTTACTTCACAGCAACATAACCACACACACTGTCAGAAGCCTATAACCCAAAGGGCAGAAAATGACCTTACAAGTAGAACTGGAATCTAAGTCAACAAAAACTACTAATGGTTTCTACAGGGCTGGAAGAATAGCTCCAGTCAAAACAAAACAGTTAAACTGCGTAAGTAAAGTGTTACTAGTGCTTTTCTCATCCTCGCCAAGATCTTTTGTCCAAGAAGAGGATACCAACCTAACAGCTTCAAGGATGCCTTACTTACAGCCATGATTCAAACTTGGACCTCCCACCATTCAAGAAACTGCTATAACTGCCAAACCCACCCCAAAAAAATCCCTAATGATCACATCACCCGAAGGAGTAAGTAGCATCTCCTCCTTCATGTAGGCTGACAAAGGAGCTGACAGCTACAACCTCCACAGAAGAGACAGTAAGCCTGAAGCACATTGCCTCTAGCATATATGGGCAGTCCAGCAAAAAAATCAAGGCAGCTGCAGTGACAAATTCTGCCTACAGTAGTAGTTGCAGCCAGCAAGTTCAGGAATTCTTGACCTACAGTGTTGTGTAGATATCCTGATCTTCACCACTGAAGCTATTCCATGCTCAATAATTACTCAGTGAACAGAGACTGGTACTGCTGTAGTTTCCACAACATCTATGCACTCCAAGTTTTACAAAGTGAGCTCTCACACTAACTACCCTCCTCTATTCCCACCATTCTGTGCACAACGTTGAGATCTTTTGTAAAACAGCTCTTTCACTTTCTCCACTTTCATTGAGAAAGCCCGTAAATGGAACAACATCTGACTGTAAATCTTACTGTCCTCAAGAAAGTTTGAAATGTTTTATACTTTATTTTAATATGTATTGTTTTCCATGCACAGCTTCAGACAACATGTGCTAGTAAGTTAAGAGAACAGTTTAAGAACTGGACTTACATTCTTAGCCAGTATCATAAATGCCTCCTGAGAACAGGACCGTAAATTACATAACCTTTGAATTTATTATCATGCAAGCTTTATACTAAGTATGGAACCAGTCATACATAAGAACTGCTGCAGAATACGGATTTTAGCAAATATAGTTTTCTTCCCCATTACTGATGTTCCAATGAAACCCAGTGTTTTACTATCTTTGAACAGCTGGCCATTAGAATTTCAGTCAGTATTTCTCATTGCACCAAACAACAGTACCACACTTCTGTATCTTAGACGTATGAAGACATATGAAACAAAACATGCACACCTCTAAAACTGTTTAGTCACTAAATACCTAAAAGCACTGTTTTCACTCTAAAGTCACACATACTTTCACCACCAGATCAGCAAAAGAAGTAAGTTTTATTGTTTGAGAAACACTAAGCACTGTCTGTACAGGTTTTATCAGGTAGCAACATGACGAAATGAATGAAGTGAAAGCAATCATCTACTAGAACTTCTGTTGATATTTCAGCATGTAAGAACAATTCTGTTCTCTGTTTACAGGAAAACTGAAAATGCTGCATGTGTGCCATTCTATTTTAACATACGGGAGAAGGTTGCTCTGTATCCTTCCATATCACTGGTTCAAAACAGCAAAATACACCCATAACATAAGAGTAAATAAAACCAGTAAAACCGTTAACAAGAGGTGTATGTCACCTACTTTTCCCTCTGCACTTCCAGAATTCTATTGAATCGGTTTTCAGGTGTGCGTGTGTGTAAGACAAGCAGTGGCAGAGTGAACTTTACACAGCATGACTTCATCACATGAGAGTAAGCCTGCCATTTTTCCTGTTTCTGTTCAGCAAACATGCACAGCAACCTAACCTTCAGAAAGTATTAAACGTTCTGGAATAGGTTCTGGTTTAGCAGATTATCTGCAACAAGAATGTGTATGTTCTATAGTTCATACAGGATCTGCAAAAGTCAAACTGAGGCAAGAGCGTTATCTAATGTAAGAATCATTTTAAGTCATGGGTGGAAAACTTTGTTGAGCAGAGGCTAGCGTATCTTGTGTATTAAGCAAAAAAAAAAAATCACGATCCGTTTCGGTTCCAATTCCTATCGCTTTACTAAAGAATTAAAACAAAACAACAAAGGGAAGACGAAAGGGACCTTCTGTGTAGTATGAAAGGCGACTGAAAGCCTTAGCCTTTCTAATCTAACTACTACCTCCTTAACGCTGGGGTCTATCTTAGTCACATCCCCAAAGAGTTGTTTCTACACGAAGATAAGCTCCCTCGCAATTTTTCCCTTTCTCGATTCAACCTCCAGCCTGTCCTGCTTGCTGCCTGTTCACATGGCAGGTCTCTCACCAAACCACTGACAGGAAATAGAACTGCTTCGCGCCCCCAAACGCGGCTTCTTCCCCCTCAACAACGGGCATGCAGTGGGAACGGGAAAGCCTTGTAACAAGAATCCCTGCTCAGACGCTCTACACTGGGGTGAGGACGACACTGACGGGGAGGAAAGCAGAGAGGGAGGCCCGAAGATTTCCTCAGATACCCCTCCTGCGCCCGAGCCCGTGCGGGAATCTGGTCTGTGGCGTTGCTGAGGGAACGCTCCAGGCCGTTGCAACTGTCGCGGAGGGCCTAACGCTCGCCTCCATTTTCCTTAGGAGACCGATCTCCCCTACCCTTTGCCCCTCAGGCTGGCGGGAGGCCCTGGACCAAGCCAGGACGACTGCTGCCCGGGCCCTCCCTAGCACAGGCCTCTGGAGGCGCAGCACCGGGCCCGCGCGGCCCAGAGCCGGAAGCCGAATGCGGTTTAGGGGAGAACGATGGCGGCTACCGTGACCCTCCCTCCACCGCCACTGTTCCCAGACCCGCTCTCCCATCCCTCTCCCCCCAACCCCCACCTTCCCCGGCTCCCACCTCCTGGTTAAAGGCGTTCACGGCCTCCATGTTGGCGGCGGCTGATGCGGGCGGGCGCCCGCGCGGGGGAGGGTTAAGAGGGGAGGGCGAGGAGGAGCAGCTCGGTCCCGCTCAGGGGCTGCGCACGGACATGGCCGTTTGGCGGCGGCGGGCCCCGCGTTCTCCCCTCGCCCTCGCTAGCGTG
The DNA here is from genome assembly GCA_033816785.1 of Picus viridis. NCBI lineage: Eukaryota > Metazoa > Chordata > Aves > Piciformes > Picidae > Picus > Picus viridis. The sequence continues at coordinate 12,272,532 of CM066570.1, forward strand.
CTCGGTGAGGAATCTCTCTGGCAGGGCCCCGGTACAGACGGTCTCTCCCAGTGGGATGGCGGAGCCCACGCCGCGCACAGCACCCTGGGATCGCGCAGGCCTCCCGGCCCCGCGCCACCCACAGGAGAGAGAAGGAAGAGGAGGGGGAAGGAGAACGGGGGAGGAGAAGGGGAGAGAGGAGAAGGGGAGGGAGCAGAGGGGAGCGCGCGCGCCATGCACCACGTGACCTGTGGCTTGGTTACTCCCCGCGCCCCGCCATGTCGGCGCTGGCCCCACCCCTGGGGTGGGGAAATGGCGGGGAGGTTGCAGCCCGCCCGGCGTTTGGCAGTGGACTCGGCAGCGTAGAGGTGTTCGAAGGGTCTTCTCTTAGCCGCCGGGCGGTGGTGGCGGCGAAGGCGCCGGTGCTGCTGTGGCCGTCTGGATAGAGCCAGGGCCGGGGAGTCTGCGGTTTGTCCCCTCATTGGAGGCTGGAGTTTTTTTAGTGCTGTGGTGGCTGGGGTTGCGTGGGCCTGAGTCGGCTACTTGGAGGCAGCGAGCGAGGAAGGGTGCCTGAGCCCGGGAGTTTCCGCGGACTGGGGTGAAAGCGATGCCCTTGTTCACACTTAAAAATCGCCTTTCTTTTTTTTCGGTACCCTGTAATTGTGTCGCAGGTGGCACAGGCCACACGATAAGCCCAGCTCTGAATGGAGCGAAAGACCGGCAGTCGGGCGTGTTTGATCCCTAGCAATGAACAATCCATTCTTGGTGGAAGTACCCGCACTGTTTCCTTAGAGCTGCAAAACTGTTCTCAAAGTCTAAGAGTTTTCTACCCGTGAAGAAGATAGTTAATCAGTGACTGCGTTCGTGCTAACAATAGGCGCTAATGGTCATGAGAAAACTGCGTGCGTGCGGCGAAGTGTCATTTCTAAGATACTAGCTAGCTATTGGCGGCTGTTTAAGGGCATATTTGTCAAGTACGCTGTTAAGTGCTGTAATAATGTGTTGGTATTAGTGTTAGATTGTGGCGGTTAGAGGTTCGCAGGCTATTGTATGATGTGACATTTTCAAAATACTGGTTTTTAAGCTCATCTTTAGTTGTTCAGCCCGGTGCAGCAGCAAGGGTGAAAAATCAGAAAGACGTCTTAGAATGTTAGAGAAATCTCCCGGAAAGTGTATTTGGTTTTATTTCGTGTTTAGCTATTAAAATGTTCGTCGTGTTTGAGTAAACTAAGTACAGATTACTTCAGGAGTCTCTTCTCCCTGTCATCAATATATGGCTGTCCAGTGATAAACCTGTGTTAAAAGACTGTTTAAAGAGTAACAAGAACTCTTGTGCCGCTCGGATTATAAAACGTGGAAGGACGACTTTGTGTGCGGTTATATGGCTGGTTTTTAGAGGCATTGTTAAAATAAATTCTGGTGGCAAAAGGAAATTTTCCAGATACTGTTTTCTATAAGTTAATATTTGATCAGAAACAGAACAAAACTGAAACCCCAACAAAATCATGCACAAAAAAATTTAACAAAACCACACACACAGAAACCCCAAACCCTGAAATCCTACCTTTCACAATTTGTTTTAAAGAAAGCTGTTAAGCTAGAGAAGGGAAAGAGAGAATATCTATCTATCTAGTGCCAGTGTTTTGGCTTCCACCCACCTCCACCCCCATCCCCCCAGTTTCAAGACGGTGAAGGGCTTCATTTATAGCTTTTACTACTGTTCTTTTTCATGCAACTGTCAAAAGCATTTGCAAAAGGGTAGTTTGTTCAGCCATCTGAAAAATACTAATAGCAAAAATAGAATGAGTATGTGGTGAGAGGTTGAAAAAAATGCTAATTATCCACTTCTTGCATCAGCTATAAAGCCTTCTGAGAAGCAAAAATTATTTCTTTGAGGGCTCTTGGCTTAGTGATAGTGTGAGTTAGAATGGACTTCCTGCATTGGTGATTTAATTTTCATGTTTGAAACCTAGGTGTGAAATCGTGACAGCTGTTTCTATTGATGTTGAATACCTGACATGTTCCTTTTGGTATATACTTGATAATGCAAATGCACCTCTCACCGAACTGTTAATAATCTATACAGAGTACACAAAAATACCTTCCCAGGGCGGGGAAGGCTGCCGGTAATTGTGGAAATTGTTGTTAAACTTGGGTGTTGTTGCCTATGAAAACTTTTATTTGTACTATATATTTACCTTTCTAGGATGTCACTACAGATTCTAGAGATGACTCATCCGCAATTTGAGTGTTAAATACTCTCGGTTTTCCTCTTTGCTGTTTTTATATTCAATACTGCTTTATTAGATTTTTGTAGCATACTTGTGATGAGGCATTGTGAAAAACTGGATTTTATATGACCTGTAGGTGTATCCCAGTGTGCTTTGTCTAGTACAAGTGCTGGTAGCTGCAGTGCCTTGGAATTTCTTTATTAGTGCTTTCCTTGCTGTATCAAGCCTCTTACCCATTGACCTACCAAACTAAAGGCTGGCGTGGCTGTCTCTGTTATAATATGGTCCAGGATTTACCTGCAGTATAGATGTCATTAGGGTCTGTAGAAATATCCCTGGAAACACTTGTTCATTGAGAACTAAATTCTGATTCCTCATGGACTGAATCTTAGGATTTGGGGCTGGGAAAGGGTGAAGTAGATTAATTGTTGCAGCTTTAGACCTAAGTCTTTTTTTTACTAGGCTATGGCTTTGCTCTTCAAAGCGAATCTGCTTTATCAAGACAGTGTGCTCAGTAACTGTGAAGTTTGCCACTGCTTGTATTGTGTGGTGACTACCTATAGAGAGAAGAGACAATCATATAGCTTCTTAACCATAGAATCACAGAATGATAGAGATTGGAAGCGACCTCCAGAGATCATCAAGTCCAATTCTCCTGTGAAAAGCAGGATCACCTAGGGTAGTCTAGTGCAGGAATGGATTCAGGTGGACTTTGAGAGTCTCCAGAGAAGGAAACTCCACAACCCCTGGGCAGCCTGTTCTCTCACTTAATGAAAAGAATGTACTTGAGCTTGCAGCTGGTTTATTATTAAAGCTGCTTTTATAGCACCATTGGCGATGATCAGAGGGCTGGAGCAACTCTCCTTACAAGTTCTGTTTAGCCTGGAGAAGAGAAGGCTTCAGGAAGACCTTATAGTGGCCTTTGAATATCAAGGAGGGGCTATAAGAAAGCTGGAGAGGAACTATTTGCAAAGGTATGTAGCAATAGGACAAGGAGCAATGGTTTTAAACTAAAGCAAGGTAGATTTAGATTAGAATAAGGAAAAAGCTCTTTACTATGTGGGTGGTGAGACACTGGAACAAGTTGCCAAGAGAAATTGTGGATGCCTCATCCCTGGAAGTGTTTAAGAGCAGGCTGGATGAAGCTTTGAGCAACCTGGTCTAGTAGGAGATGCCTCTACCCATGGTAAAGGGGTTGAAAGTAGATGATCCTTAAAGTCTTTTCCAATTCAAGCCATTCTTAGATAACTCTATGGTGTACAATGTCCATCATTGTCTTACGTATTTGTGTCAAGGATGGTCCTTGTCTCAAAGACCGTGCCATTCAGTGTGGCTCATAGAGCATTTAATACCATTCTTATTGTTCATGTAATATGTATTTTAAAATACATTTTCATATTATTTCACATGTCTTATGTTTAACAGTTTTGACTTAAGTTGCTACATGAGTTTAGTTTCTCCGCTTGCTTACTTCTATTTCTGACAGATGGGCAACGCTTGGGCACACCAGTGAATGGAAATTGCTGTTGAATACAAATGATGGTTACTTGATGTAATGATTCCTTTTGTCTTTGTAGCTGCTGATGAAATACATGTGCAAGTCTTACTCAAGTTTGTTGAAATCCGAAATGCTTTTTAATTCAGTACAGTCAATGTCACTTTATACATAATGAAATATGAGTTTAACTGAATATGTTCGCTTAAGCAACTTTAAGAAGTTTTACATCATGATTTATCTGTCATTTTTTTTCTTGTAGTAAGTCTTGATCTTTGAAGATGTTAAAAATCCTAAATTTCAATCACTCTCCTAGGTTATTGTTAGCACTGTGCATTGTGATTTCTAACAATGATCCATAACAATGTCCTATTCCCTGTTCTTTGATTATCTGTGACAGCCTATCATGTTTCTCTGACTCATTCAGTAAGGATTAGTTATCACTTGCACATTATCACTTTCTAATTCACTGGTGTAATTTAACTTATGGGGTGACTTTTTTAACTAGAATTTCCTGGAATCCTGTGTCTATGGAAAGCAAAACTGGTTTTCCGGCAATGTACACCATATGGCTGTGACTTTATGTTCTTTGGTAAAAGAATACTGTATATGTGTGTGTGGGAGAACTGATTTGGATTGTTATTGGCACTCTGGGTAGCTCTTCCTCACATCAAGAGGAGGAATTTACTTATTGTTCTGAGTGTTGGCATCAAATACAAGGGACACTAAAAGCAGACCCCTGAAATCAATAGATCTTTGAAGGAAGTTTGCCTTTCACTTGCTGTTTGTACTGTAGCAGGATAAAACTTGTATGTCTCACACCATGCTCTGTACTTGAGAGTTAAACTGATGCTTAGGGATTCTGATTTGTTCTTCTACTTTTTGTATACTCAATTATTATAGGCAGGCCATAGTGAAACTGTGCTTGGAAAGTCTTTTGGAACCTTCATAAGATGGGGAGTGTTTTGCCTGCCTGCTTAGTGGAGTCAGTGTGTAGAAGCTTTGGACAGGGCTGGCTTACAGTTTGGTTTTACATCCACTGCAAGTATGCAGGCATAGTTGTAGGTTCTAGGTTCTAACCTGAAAAACTTTGTAAAGTTTAATGGCAGGTCACCATAAAGGTTGTCTCTCTTCCTGTCTCTTATGTGATAGATGTGACCAAAGTAAAACAAGGTGAATCTGCAGGCAGATCTGATGCAGGCAGCTGGATGTGATGTTTGCTGTCAGATGTTCAAGTTGTGGGGCTGTCTTTTGCGTTATTAATGAATGCCAAGATTTTAGCCTGCTGTAAAATACTTTTTTTTTTTCTGTCCAGAAGGTTTTGTGGCAAGTTGGAGCAGGGGGAATTCATGGATTTTGTCTGTTGCAAGCATTTAGATTTCTGTGCTCTCCCATAATGCCACTACTGTAGACTTGGCCTTGGTGTTGAAAAGAAAGAAACCAAAAAACCCCAAACCAAATGCTAGTATCTATCTTGCTAAATCAGTTCTGAATAAGATCAAACCCTGATGTCCTTATTTCAGTTCTGTGCTTCTGAATTTCACTGAGATGAAGCTCTGGCAGGTTCCAGTGGGTTTTGGTTCCTTTGCACTCTACTTTGTGCCTTTACTCTGTCTTAGCCTCCTACTGAAAGAAGCACCGGGGGCTTTATCCTTTGTGATTATCATTAGACCCATCAAGCTCACTTTAGGTCTCAAAAGAATTTGTGCCAAACTCTTGCAGGGTACCAACAAATAGCTGCTTATTGTTGTTAGAATCCCACTTCCATGTTTTCTAGGGTAAAAGGGGGTTTGGATTTTAAAGCGATTTCTGTGTGAGGATAATCTGTTTGCAGTATATTGTATAGTCTGTTTACTGTAACTCATTCTGTGTTACTGTCCTTGAACCTGTGTTCAAGTGCCTGATTTTATATTTTCTCTGTCAAGCATTCAAAAGTGTGTTCAGTCTTTTTTTCCTTCCTCTGTAATGAGAGAGAGGTTTAACCAGCAAGAACAGTAGACTTGTCTTCTAATTATTTGCTTTTTAGCTTTTGGAAGTTGCCCTTTGTTGTTGTTGTTTCTTCCTCATGCTGATGAGAAAGTTAGAATTTTTTTTAACATCGAGGTATTTGTGTGGTCATGTAGGCACTGCTTCAGAAGATGGGATTTTAAGGCAACTAAAAGTCATGGGGTGCAACAAAATCCTGTGTACTAGCAGGGATACTTGATTTACTCTGTGGTCACACCCCATGGTATTTAAAACTAAGAGGGAATCTAACTAATACAAGTCTAAGCATTTTTTGTTTTGCAATGTAGTGGTAAAAATTTCTACTCGGATTACACTTGAGGGGGGACAAAAATTCTGTGCAAGCGACGATTCCTGGACCGAAGTTTATGTGGCAATAGGTCGCTGTCTCAGTCTGTATAGGAGATGTGTGAACAGATTGCTGCAGTTCACTTGATTCAGGAGCATGTTTTCAATAGGTTTCTGTGTTGCTGCATCAGCCCAACAGTACAAATGTCAGATTCTCTGTGATTCTATTGAAGTGCTCTAAGAAAGGTTTGAACGTTTTTCTTTGATATTGTTAAGTAAGTACTGGTGGCACAAGCCTTCTTTGTGGCATGTATTTAGCTTTCCAGATTTCATCATGCTGAGCTTGGGAACACAGGCTAAGGAAGACTTCCTGGACCACTGGCTGCAGCTGCTTCCAACTGAGGTGAATGACATTATCTGGTTAAAATGCATCTTAAAGTATAGCTTTGTGTCTCTTTCCCAACTTTGCCAGCGTTAGAAGGGTGTTAACAATTGTGATGGCTCTGAAGTTTAGGAAGCAGCTTTCACCTTCTAGATGAAATTTCTTCACATTAAATGCATAGGCACTTGAACTTTTTTGTGCTACTGTCTCTTCAGCGAATAAGTCTCCACAGTTTTTACTCTTTAGATTTTAAAACGTGCTTTAGTTTGGGGTGTTTTGTTTTGTTTTACTTCTTTTACAGTTCCTGTTTTAGCCAGAAGATGGCGCTTATGTATGCACTAAGAATGAATGAAGCTAACTTTATCCTTGCTGATACTGTGTTTGTAGAATGGCAGTAAATATCCTGGGTAAATAACTCATAGGATAAAAGATCACTTTGATCTTGTAGCACATGAAGGGCACAGATTCAAGAACAAAGTCCAGGAACTTGTTACTTCACATAGAAACTCCCTTAATATTCCTTATTCAGTGATAAAGATCTGATATGCCCCCGAGTTCAGAAGACAACAATCAAACAAAAATCCTGTCTGTTTGGTTTTTTTATTGGGTCTTTGTTTTTGTGGGTTTTGGTTGGTTTGTTTTGCCTTTTTTTTTTTTTTTTTTTTTTAAGGAGAATAATGTAAAAGCAGTTTCTAGCACCTTTTTTTTCCTCTCCTTTCTTTCTTCTATTCCAGAAGAGATTTTGTGCTGGTCTAAAGAGGATTTTCCACTGATATAACTTTATCACCTATGGTTTTTTTGTACTTCTACTTGCCTTCCTTCCCAAACCTATGCTATTTATATCCTTCATGGATACCAAGTTGTAGTTTTCTCCATCATGACTAACTTCCATACCCATTTGTCATAAGCCATCCCAATATGAACCGTTTTATGCCAGTATAATATTGTCAAACGTCAGAAGCATTGCTCTAAACCAGTCCTGTTAAACAGTACAACAAATAAAACAATGCAGCTCTGCTGTGCACCCAAGTTTGAAGGGGTGGAGTTCTGAATTTGCACATAAGAGGATGCAGGGAAGGAGAATGCGAAGTGGCTGCAATTCATCTAAGCAGTTTCCCAAGGCTGTCAGCATGTTTTCTTGCAGATCATGGGGCCCATCTAAATCGGAGCAGAAACAAGAGTGGTTTGTCTGGCCTGGTGTGCATGGGGTAGTGCTGCACAAAAAATCCCTGGACTTGTGCCTCTGGTGTTCTCACAAGGTCAGGATCCAGGGACTGCCAGAGTTTTGATGATACCAGTTGTCTGTTCATCACACTAACAGCCACAGAGACTGACCTCTCATGACCTCTCCCTTTCACCTGCTGTTCCCCACAGCCCTCTTCCCACTACCACTTTTTATCACTGATTTATTTGGGGGGATTTACTTCCAGACCTTTTGCTTTGCACTCTCTAAAAGCCATAAGCACTGTAGCGGACAGTGCAAGCTTGCATACAAACTTTCCCAGCTCATGAGTCGTGTTTCAGTCAGAAAAATAAGTGTGAAAAAAACTTGAAAACCTGTTTCATTTGTATTTTCATTAGATGTCTTTTGGTAAGAAAATCATTATTTATATATACACACGTTCATACTGCACAATGGCCACTAACAAACAGCAAACTCCTGGCCAAGCTGGCAGCCCGTGGCTTGGACAGGAGCACACTGCGTTGGGTTAGGAACTGGCTGGAGGGCCGAGCCCAGAGAGTAATGGTGAATGGCACCACATCCAGCTGGCGGCCTGTCACTAGTGGTGTGCCCCAGGGATCAGTACTGGGCCCCATGCTCTTCAACATCTTTATTGATGATCTGGATGAGGGCATTGAGTCCATCATCAGTAAATTTGCAGATGACACCAAGCTGGGGGCAGCAGTTGATTTGCTGGAGGGCAGAGAGGCTTTGCAGAGGGACCTCGACAGGCTGGACAGATGGGCAGAGTCCAATGGCATGAGATTTAACACATCCAAGTGCCGGATTCTGCACATTGGCCACAACAACCCCAGGCAGCGCTACAGGCTGGGGTCAGAGTGGCTGGAGAGTGGCCAGGCAGAGAGGGACCTGGGGGTGCTGGTTGATTGTAGGCTGAACATGAGCCTGCAGTGTGCCCAGGCAGCCAGGAAGGCCAGTGGCATCCTGGCTTGCATCAGGAACAGTGTGGCCAGCAGGAGCAGGGAGGTCATTGTGCCCCTGTACACTGCACTGGTTAGGCCACACCTTGAGTACTGTGTCCAGTTCTGGGCCCCTCAGTTTAGGAAGGATGTTGACTTGCTGGAACGTGTCCAGAGAACGGCAACAAAGCTGGTGAGGGGTTTGGAACACAAGCCCTATGAGGAAAGGCTGAGGGAGCTGGGGTTGCTTAGCCTGGAGAAGAGGAGACTGAGGGGTGACCTTATTGCTCTCTACAACTACCTGAAGGAGGTTGTAGCCAGGCAGAGGTTGGCCTCTTCTCCCAGGCATCCAGCACCAGAACAAGAGGACACAGTCTCAGGCTGCGCCAGGGCAGGTTTAGGCTGGATGTTAGGAAGAAGTTCTACACGGAGAGAGTGATTGCCCACTGGAATCGGCTACCCGTGGAGGTGGTGGAGTCACCTTCACAGGAGGTGTTCAGGAGAAGACTTGATGGGGTGCTTGGCTGTATGGTCTAGTTGTTGGGTGGGTTGGATTGGTTGATGGGTTGGACGCGATGATCTTGAAGGTCTCTTCCAACCTGGTGTATTGTATTATTGTATTATTGTATTATTGTAACAACCAGATTTTCTACATTGCATGAAGAAGGATTCTTGCAGAGGATGGTTCATCCCCTGGCTCTGGTGGTAGTTTTTGAGATTCAAGACAAAAGTAAGCCATATCAAACCCCCTTCCCAGTCTTTTAAGATCCATCTCCAAGTGCTAAGTTCCTAAACAATCAAAAGGACTCCTGGGCTTTGTGACTGCAATCAACAGTCTGGGAAGGGAAACCAGTTGGAAAATCCGTCTGGTGTCAATTGTATGCCAGTGTCAAATAGCTCACCACTAGCAGGAGATAAAAGACTTTGAGCTGTGAAAGGAAGGACTGCAAGGAGCACTAGGGGTGGCCTGGCTAGCTGCATCCAAACTGGCCTTAGGCAGTGTATGTGCTGGAGTCCTGTCTTGCCAGGTCCAGAGCAGGGTGTTGGCTACAAGAAGACAGAGTTAGTATCTAGACTGCATGCTTGCTTTTTTTACCCCAGGTCTCAGCAGTTCATTGACTGGATAGCTGCAGCTGCTTGGCTGTTGGGTGTGAGCCTTCTGCTGCTATGTAGTGTTTGACTGCTTGGGCCATAGGCTTCAAGCAGCTCTTGGCAGCGTGAGCATACCTGCTACTAAACAGACATCTATCTGTGCCGCCTTTGACCATGGACCGTTAACTGCACTATTACAGGCTTCATTTGCAGAACTCACTTGGTGTTTTGGCAAAGCAGAAATACAGTCCTTTCTAATATAAATAATTATCAAAACAGACTCTGCCAAGATAAACGTTATTCTGCATGTGTGAGTCTTCCACTACTTGGAGAAAACAAGTGATGTGATGGCTACATTGCTGCACATGCTACTCTTAAAAAATCTTTACTAAGAAGGGAGGGGTGTTGTGAGAGCCTGAGTTACACATAACTGAGATGTGAATGTAAGGTGCTGTGAGAGTTGGGAGACCTGGCTTCTGTTTGTTTGTCCTACAGCATCCTTGTGCTGCTGCTCAGCCACTTGGCTGTGGCACCTCTTCTGTCAGATGTGGGTGATGATCCCAGAAGAAGTCATTGCTCACTGTGAAGTCCCAGGCAGATTAGCTTTTATGAAGCAAGTGAAGGACTTTACACAGTCTGTTGCAAAATAAGAGGACGTGAAACATCAATGCATATCAGTGTGTATTTGACTGCTTAATATATCATGGATACGTTTACATTTCATTGGGTAGAGAAAAACAGCTTCTGAACCCATTAACTGAACTTGAGTCTATCAAAACAGCATTATACTGTTGAGGTGAAATTTCCAGCTAATTGCTTAGCTGCCTACAAAGCATATGTGGGTTGTTTTAACTCTCACACAAAATCCTGGTGTGTGCATGTGAAGTTAGCATTCACTCATGCTGCGTGCTCATCAGTCAGGTCTGGAGGTGGAAGCCCTGTGTTTTTCTGCAGAAAAGCAGTAGACTGTTTGGTGTCAGCATAAATTCTTTCCTGTGTGTCACATAGCACACCTAAGTGTCCTGTCACCATGGCTGAGGAGGAAGTGCTGCCTATGTACTTTACTGGGACAACCAGAAGGTTCTAGCTAGGGAGGTGCTGTTGGTTTTGCCTTTTTTGTTGTTGTTGCTGAAGCTCTTAAAATACTACTGTGAATGCAGAGTTCTCCTTGGTTAGTTAGTGAAGGTACTGCAGGCAGCTGGCCCAGGCCTGAGTGGTAGCACATTAAGCTCTCAAACATGATAATGCCCTGCAGGGTGCTGGAAATTGGAGAATGTCCTTCAGCTCTACTTGCTGTTCACAGATATGGGAGGCTTCACTTTTGTGGCAGTTCTAAAGTTCTCATCAAAAAAACAACACAGAGTTGGAAATGAAAAGTCATTTCCCAGAGCTGTGAAAGCACTCAGAAGACTGTCCCACAGAAGTCCAAGGGAACAAGTTATGCCCTTGTGTCTGTGGGGAGGCAAGATGAGTGTCCAAGGGAGGGACTTCTGTCAGAATACACCACCTGCAAATTCCACCAGCAGCTTCGTGTGCAGCAGGGAAGTGGGAGAGCAGCTGCAGGTCCCTCCATCGCCCTCCTGGCCAATGCAGCCATTGCAGCCTGACCCATCCCATGGTCGTGGATGCACGTAGTGTTTAGCCCCAAACCTTCCTACTTCTCATGGAAGCAGAGAAGTCATTTGGGTTTTTCAGTATTTGAATTTCTTGTTATAAAAAGCAGTGTTCCTCTGTTTTGCCCTGTTCCTTGTCCTAGTCCTCTGCAGACTTATTATATATTTATACTGTCTTGCCTTCTGAGAGTTTGCTGTGGCTCTATAGTCTGACAATATTTGGGTTTCTGCACTTGCTCTGCTGTTGCTATGTGACCAGCCACCACCAGCAATTTGCATGACCCTTTCTTTGGATGGTATTAATAAGGAGCAATTGGTGCCAGCTGTAGTTGGTGATGTGGCCATTTACAACCAGTCTTCTCCTCCTTGCCTGCCTCTTTCCTCTAGTATTGCTTCAAGTGAATTATTGTATCTTTTTTTCCTGTTGGGCAGCAGGTAAGAATTATTATAAACAAAACCTAAGTGCCATGAGGTCATCTGAAACTATGAAAACATGGTCAGAAAATAGGAGTTTGACCAAAGGTCTCTGTGACAAGCCCTTATACACAACTGAAAGTTAGAAGGCCACATTAAAACAACCACCACAAAACACAACAAATCAAAAAAAAACTCCCAATCTTCAGGAAGCTAGATGGGCAGTTTAGATGCTTGTGAAATCTTACTGTGGTTTTGTGGCTTGTAAGGAAACCTTTCTATGGAAAGGTTAAACTCTGATCATCCTTTGGGTAATAGCACAGTCCTCAAGGTGGATTTTCAGAGGTAGAAGTAGCACTTAGGTAGTTGATTTCTGTTGTCTGTCAATGGCAATTTAGTACCCAATGGCAGTAGCTGCCTTTGAAAAGTCTCTTTCATAGCAGGGGAACTTCTTTTTCTGTTTGCATGTTTGTCTGAATTTGAGCAGTGTCATTGGAAAGCACTGGTTGGAATTGTAGTGCACTCTCCCCTCCCCAGCACTGCCACATGTCTCCTTCAGCAAAGTGTCTGGGATGCCATTTCCAAGTGGGCTCTGGCGTGTGTCATCTCTTTTCAGACCATCCTGCCCTGACAGGTCAAACCCCAAAACATGCCCTAACCCAGACAATGGGTTAAGCACCTGTGAGTGTGCAAGCCTGGACACTTCCTGGGGTCCAGATAAACATGTAGCATGTGTAATTGACTTTGTAACACACCTGTGAACTGTGTGCCCCTGGCCATCTTTGGATATGCCCCATCTTATAGGTTCAGTTATCAGGTTTCCCTGCTACTAAAGGGCATTAATTGTCTTGGGACAGTATTTAAACCAAACAAAAAGGTAGGCAATTTGCTTTGTTCTCACCCAGACAGCAATAAGAGCTGAATGCTGCCAGAGTAGCAGCTGAAGAGCTTGTCCTAACAGGCAACAAGTACACCCGGGTCTTGCACCTGGACCAAGGCAGAAAGGGGAAAAGCTCCAAGAGAACTGATTCCCAGAACAGCCACGGAAAGACTACAGCCCAGCTACAGAGCACACGAGAGAGAGGACCCATAGCCCTCTCTGAGCCAAGGAAAGGCTCCCGACTGTGAACTGGGCACAAGAGGAGAGAGGCCCCCTAGACCTCTCCGAGCCAAGGGCTGCTCGAATTATAGCCACAGTATCTGGGAAGATACCAGACAGAGGAGCAAGCTGTGAGTCCCCAGCTAATTTGCTACAGAATCCCGTTTGTGGGAGACCAGATCGTGGCACCTTTATTTCCAATTTGAATTGCTGTATTGGAAATTCTTAGATCTGTGCTTAAATTGTTTAACTGTCTTCATATGTGCAACGTAATAACCACAACCGAATAACAGAACCTGTAAATATACTTTGTAAATAACTTATGGCAGTGTTTGGTGCCAGGAAATATTAAATACAAAATATATAAAAAATTGCATTCTATTACACATCCTCAATATCCTTTACACTTCTAGAGGTGTGATTTGTATTCTATAGGATCACTAGAATGGAATTAACCAGTTTGGAAAAGACCTTCGAGATCGAGTCCAACCTATCACCCAACACTATCTAATCAACTAAGCCATGGCACCAAGCACCCCATCAAGTCTCTTCTTAAACACTTCCAGTGATGGTGACGCCACCACCTCCCTGGGCAGCCCATTCCAGTGGCCAATCACTCTTTCTGTGAAGAATTTCTTCCTAACATCCAGCCTAAATCTCCCCTGGTGCAGCTTGCGACTGTGTCCTCTTGTTCTGGTGCTGGTTGCCTGGGAGAAGAGACCAACCCCTACCTGGCTACAACTTCCCTTCAGGTAAGGGGGTTTTGGTAAGCAGCGTTCTTAATATATCAGTGCATTGTTTTCTGTTGACATACTATGTGAATAAGAATAGAAATAAAGCATAATACATATACTATGCTATCCTGAAGATAAACCAGGATAAATTCATAAGTGTCTTTTAATGTATTTTCAAGGTCTCTACTAATAAGTTAGCTGCAGCCACACTACCTTCATATGCCGTGTCCTGCAAGTGTGTATGCATTACATCTCGGGGGATTTGTGTGTGATGAGAAACACACATTGCAAAGATGCTTTTGGATAGATCCATGACTTTCTTCTGTTTTCCTGTAATTATACCCACAAATATGAAATATGCTGTAAAAATATAATTAAGTTTTAGTGGGTTCTAGGAAAAAAAATATCTTGTCATAAGCATATAAGTGTAGTTGGAAATGTGTATTAATGTGTAGTTCCAAATAAGATTTTAATTTAGGTACTTTACACAAATGTAGTGAGTGAGGTATACTTCAGAATCATGTCTGACATTTTGGAAAGATTCTTAGAACTGTTCTGTGGTTTTGATACTTCATTGTTTGGAGATCAGCCAACTAGAAATGAGATACATTTGGCATGTATGATGAAGATGTGCACATTCTGCTTTTAATGGCCATGAAGTTTGTTAATGTTTTATTTAGAATACGAAGAAAGTGAATCTTGTGTGATTTTGCTTTTCGTACCCATTTTTGGATCTCTGAGTAGCCTGGCTGTAATCTGGCACAGGATAACATTTATATTTGTTGTTACTGCTTAACCAATTGGGTAAAACCTCATCTATTGGAAGTCAAAACCTTTAACTTGCTCAAGGAGAAAGCCTTATATACAAAAATCATCCTGCTACACCAATAAGGTTACTTCTGAAAAGACCCTTTTGTAAGAAAGGACTTCTTTGTGATATTGTGCTTTAAATATATTTATGTATGGCTTCAATCCTCTTAAAACTACTCATTCTATTTGTTCAAAGATAAAGATCTAGCTTTTAAATCCATCTTTTTACCATATTTTAGGGGACAGACTAAAGGAGTAATTATGTCATAACTGTAAGTGATTCAGAATGCCGCAGTGCACTTAATAACTACGTGCTTCATTCTAATCTTGCTGCGTAATCTTCCCTGTCAGTCAGTTGATTGGGTTTTTTCATATCCACTTTGACTGTCTGGCACAGTAAAACTGTTATTTATGTGAGGGGCTTGCAGGATTGGTGGCATCAGAAGCAAGCTGATGAGAAGAATGATTGGACAGTCAATCACACTTGCTATTTCTGATCCATCTCTGGTCCTTCAGGGGCCAACAAGCAGCTGAACGTGCCCTGGGTCCCGCAATTGAATGTTCCTGCGAAATCAAGCTTGTTAGTGATGGCTCATACCAGAGCAGCAATTTTAAGCTGTGATCATCTCCATTCTGAAGGGTCAGGAATTTCACATAATATAACAAGGGTACAGGAAAGGTCTCTCAGGCAAAATAGGATGTGCCTTATGTTGTATGAAGCCATCCATAGTTTTGTCTTTGTAAATCATTTATCTCTTTGCTGTATATTCAGCTAATGTCTTTCCATACTCTGATGGTTTGTTTTACAGAAGTCACTGCACCCAAGGATTTGTGAGATTTCAATTACTTGATTAAGATGGTAAGCAGCTGATTGCCAGGCTCCTCCTGATGCCATACAAAACATGTAAGTAATGAGAAGAAGAGCACAAGGTCATCAGAAGTTAGACTTCTTATTTTCCATAAATGAGATGGATATCCCTAACTGAAAGGCAGATGAAGCAATTGAGCCCTTGTCACTTTTCTAATGTTTTGTGCCAACTTCCATGCACACTCAGGAGCTGAACACCTTTGTAATGAGTAAACAGAAAGTTTCTGCATTTTGACTGCCTGCCTAATCACTAGGTATTTAAATATATCCCTAGGTTCATCACACAAGCACACCTTTGTCCCATTTGTCCTTCACCCTTCCACGTTTTGCAGTGGATCATCTTCACTGTAAGTCTGCTTCTGCCTCCCTTTCATTTCCTAACGAACTTGTGATCTTTGATGACAAGTGAAGCTAGGTTTGTCAGAAGATAGAAACGTTTTATTAGATGAATGGGTATAGCTGGAAAAAACTCCAGACAAGCTAGCAGAAGCTGATCAAACTGTATCTACTGATTGAATAAAAGACTCCAACAGCATTCACTTCCAATTCCAAGGGCAAAACTTTCTCTTGACTCTCCCGTGGAGAATCTGATTCATTACAAAAGTATAATTCTGGTTTATAGTTTGTAATGCCAGATGGGCTACTGTGATGCTCTAGCCTGCCTTCGTGTTTGACACACATCAGGCTTCTTCCTGTTTGAAATACAATGTCTTTTAGAAGAAAACATCTGATTTCAATTTAAAGAATTCCAAAGAGGGAGACTTTGCTGTAAATGCCTTGCTGGGTTGGTTGCTGTGGTGGTTAATTACCCTTACTGTTAAAAATGTGTCTTATTTTATAGCTTGAATTTGTCTAGATTCAGCTCCCAACTGCTGGATCTCATTACAGCGTTGTCTGTGAGCCTGTGTTCATACTTGGGCATACAGACTCTGAGCCTTCACACCCTCCCTTTGCTAATCTTAAAAGGACCAAGTTCTTCCACTGTAAACTGTTTTATTTAGGTCTTTCTTCAGTCTCATAGCTCTTTTCTCAATTTTCTTCAGTTTACCAATTTACTTCTTGAATTGTGGAGAGCAGAAACAGATGCAGTTTTCTAGATGGGTTTACAGGACCACAGAACACTGATCATTTAGTAGTTTGTTTAGTCCTAGTTTTCCCTTTGTGCATGTACTGTTGGGCTGTTTCTAAAGTGGACTAAGCTGTTAATTTTGATAGGCAGAAATACCCACCCAATGCCTCAGTCATGTTATTTCTTCTGGTCATTTAAGACCAGACAGGAAGTAGCAGGGTCTGAAACTGATACCAAAGCCAAAGTTTTCATGATTAATTCCCCTTCCCTGCCCAATCTCTCACATTCATCAGCAAGGTGAATAAATCAGTGCTGAATCAAGGGAGAAAGTATGCTTGGTATATAAACAGGTGCAGAAATTAATAGCCTACTGGGTTTTGTAATAATCAACCTGATATCCTGACATATTCAACCACATCTCTGAGGATGCTGTAATCATGCAAATATACAAACCCAGAACCATCTCTGGGGTATTTTGTATTTTGGGAGGGTTTTTTGGGGGGGTTGGGGTTTGGGGGCTCTTTGGTTGCCTTTTTTTAATCTGTAATTTTTTCTCCATTTTTCTAACAGTCTACCAGTGCAAAACATAAAAGCTTTATTTGGACCTAGCAGGAGCTGCTTTCCACTTTTCCCTTGGAGGACTTACAAGAATATATTCACTGGAGCCTCTCTGAAAAAAATTTGTAAATAGCAATTTCTACACCCAAAATGGATTTGATTATTACAAATTTGGCCCTAAATTTATATGGAAAACTTCTTCACCAGGATTAGTCTGATTTTGTTGAACAGGAGTGTTTATCTGAGCATGGATTACCTGTGTAAACAAATGTTTCAGAGACCGCATATGTTTTAGGGCTAGACTAAATGACCCCTGCAGCACTAATCTGAAGAAGTCAGAAACCAGAAAGGGAAGACAAAAAAAGCAAAGAGTAATTTTCAAGCCAGCTTCCTGATTTTTGGAGGCATGAGTAATGATTTTTAGGTGCTCAGATGAGTGTTACTGAATGGGGGCCTCCTTAGTGCTGGCTCTGCAGGTGAGCTGGCCCAGGAATCAGACAGGAGTGCAAAAAGCCAGCTGCCCCCCTGCCGGTGGGGTTAGGAGGTGGGTTTTAGTCTGCAGCTTCAGGATATTCATGTGGAGTCATGGTGAAGCCAAACAAAACTCACTCCAAAAATGTTCTCTCAGTATACTTGAAGTTCAGGACTACAGCAGGGGTGCCCAGGATTATGAAGATGGTTTGGACATCCCTTGTCTGGTGGTGAAGTCAGCAGCCTGTTGTTTGGGGTTTGAAAAGGTGCATCTGGTGGTACTGCCAGATCTAGGATGTCCGGACACTTCATCCAGATCTTTGAGTTGCAGCAAGGAAGTGCAGTGCCAGCTGCTGAGCACTGTGTCCTGCTGAACTGCCTGTGGTTAAGGCTGTCAGGAAGGGCACTGTTGAAGAAGCTGCTGGTTTCTGTGAGGCTTAGTAGCCTGCCAGCCACTTTAACGCTCTGTGCAACTTTCTTTCTGCTAACACTGGCTAACTCCTATCTTCTCTCTCCCTAAGCATTTGGTGCAGGTCCTTCCCTGGCATCAGCAGGAAAAAGAGCCTGTGTGGCCACAGCAGCAGGCAAGTTGAGACCTGGGGGCAGGAAACCTGTCTTTGTACTGGAGACATTAGTGAGAGAAAGGGCAAGAAGATCTTGTGAGAAAGATAAATTCACCAACAGTTCTTTCTTTGCCTCCCCCACCCTGCCCCTGTCGAAGGGGAGGACATGGGAGTCCTTGTGGACAAGTTAACCACGAGCCAACAATGTGCCCTTGTGGCCAAGAAAGCCAATGGTATCTTCAGGTGCATTAAGAAAAGTGTGGTCAGCAGGCCAAGTGAGGGTCTCTTCCCCCTCTGCTCTGCCCTAGTGAGGCCACATCTGTAGTATTGTGCCCTGATCTGGGCTCCCTAGTTCAAGAGAGACAATATTGTTTATTGTATTAATAAAATACTGGAGAGAGCTATGATTCTATGATTAGGTGATGGGAGCATCTCTATTATAAAGAAGGGCCAGTTCTATTTAGTCCTGAAGAAGAGAAGACAGGGGATCTTCTCAATGCTTATCAGGTGAGGTGGCAAGAGGATGGGTCCAGTCTTATTTCAGTGGTGCTCAGTGGTGGGACAGGGATCAGTGAGCACAAACTGGAACACAGTAAGTTCCATCTCGACATGAGGAAAAAGTAACTTAGGTTGAGGGTGACAGAGCACTGGGACAGGCTGCCTAGAGAGGTTGCAGAGTCTTCTTCTCTGAAGACACCCCAAATCTGCCCAACCATGCTGCTGTGCAACCTTCTCTAGGTGAACCTGCTTTAGCTAGGGTTTTGGACTAGATCTTGAGAAGTCCCTTCCAACCCCTACCACTTTGTGATTCTGTTTGATATTTGGAGATACAGGTAAATGGTCTAAACCAGGAGTCCTCCCGGAGCTCATGCTGGTTTGTGCTCTTTGAACAAATGCGACAGCACACTTGGGGTTGTTGATAATACTTCCAAGACTGAAAAATAAGCAAGAAAATAACAACCTGGGGAGAACCAGATAATGAATGGGAGCAAGCATGGTTCAGATAAGCAGGCTTTGGCCAAGTTCACTGAGAGTTGGGGATGTCTTCTGGAGGAGTTGCTGCTTGCTGCCATGGCTTTGAGGGTGATGTGTAGCTGTGCAGGAGGAGAACCATACAACATGGAGAGATTCAGATGTGGACTAAAACAAAGGTAGGTGGCAAATGAACTTTGGAAGGGAGGCTTTGCACAGTGTGTCCTCAGGTTTTTGAAAGGGAAACCAAAACAGGATGATAGAGCAAAAGAAATAAATTCATGCTGCAGGAGACTGAGGTAATCTATGAAATGATTACAGAAGAATATCACGTGTGAGTTATGCTATTGAGGTAGAGGTTCCTGATGAAATAACACAGTCCCTGCATACTGTATTTGTTTCCAGGCATTGGTTCCTGCAATGATTCTGATGCTGTGAATTAGAGGCCACCAGTTTGGACCAGTGAAACAGCATAGTTTGGACTGCAGATGCCTGAGGAATTTCCTTCTCTTCTCTAAGTGCTATCTTGACAGCTGAGACCAGCCAGAGAGCTTTCGCTGACACGCCCTGAATATGAACATCTGGAGAGCGTAAGCTTTGCTTTCCTTATGAAACATCCTCAGCTCAGGAATTTACTTCTCCCAGTGGCCTAGTAGAGCCCATGTCCATGACCTTCAGGGCACAATGTAAGGCCCATCTGTTTTTTCAGGGTTTTTGCCTAAGGGTCTGGCAAGGAGAGTTACGGTTAGCTTGTCCTGTGGGAGCGTGTGCAAGATGAACAGTGACCAGCCTGGTATGTCTCTGTTCTTATTTTTTTTAAACAACGTATGTGTGTGCAGACTTTTAAAAGGAAATTAAACAATCATTTTACCTTGCAAGCATTTTACAATAAATTTGTTGAAATGAATAAACATCTCAGATTTTAACTGTGCTATGAAGGTTTTTAATGCTTCACCGAGAAAGTTTTCTCTCCCAGGCCAGCTGTTCTTGATCCTGCAAAGAAGGTGCATCACAGCTACCCCCATGACAACAGGCTGGCACATACTATATGTTCAGGATTAAGCCAACACTGAATCATTAGATAGAAAAAGCCCATATAACAGTCCTTATTAATAGCAAAAGAATTTCAAAGTCATGAAGAAACACTTTTGGTTTTCAGTCCAGTTAGTCTTCCTTTAAAGTATGCAGAGGAAGAAAATGCAAGTCTGGCATCAGGCTAAGATACCTGTTGATTGAAACATCTATGGACTAAAGGGAGGGTGGTAAAGTAAAGAGGTACTAACTCTTGGAGGCTTTTGCCATAGATGTAAAGTCTGGTGGGAATCAGAAGATGTCAAAAAAACTTTTAGAAGGTACCCTAGATCACAAAGGAATCATACTGTGTCTCAACCAAAAAGTTCTGACTCTGCATAATCATCTGTTTTCATTTGAAATTGGATGCATTCCTCTAAGTTGTGCCTCTGTTTACCTACACTCATCACAGCTGCCTGCTTCCTCCACAGCAGCATCACATCCTTCCTTATGTTGTTTCTGCTTCCACTACTCATCCTCTGCACCTGCTTCAGCTTTTCAGTGTTTGCAAAGCTCTGGAAGCAAGGATCAGAAGTCGCATTGCTGCCTGCTTACTTGCACATGCTGTTCTACTAGAACATGGATCTCATAAATAAACTGAACTGGTTGCATACTCATTGCCACATTTGCAGACTGCTGTGCTACCCCTTTCTTTTTGCAAGTTAAGAATAATCCCATACAGATTTTTATGATAATTGTGAATGTTTAGAGATTTCAGACACGGAGTCCCATTTAGGTAAGATCATATGAACAGAATATATATAACTAGCTTATCATTAAGCTAATATCACTTGGGAAATGTTTCAGGGCTAGGCCTGAATATATGCCATTCACCTGTAAAAAAAGGTGCACTTCATATCTTGCTTTCCCAGCTCTGAATTTTTGATGTGGTTTCACTAGTTAGGGAAGTTGTGTACAGAGACATGACTGCAGCAAGTTAAGCATGATTTGTAAATGAGAGTTGCAATTATCATGTAGCAACTCTCTCCATATACAAAATAAGACACTTGGAAAATTAATGCTTTCAGCTGCAAAGTGCCAAGCTCTTTTTTTGTGTGTGTAGCTTAGTAGAGGACTGCACTGATTTCAAAATTTTTAATCTGATTAAATGTATGAGGGTTCCAAAATTCTAATTAACACTAATTATCCTAACAAAACTTGTATTTAGCAGTTTTGTAACAGGATTTGCATGCAACAGTCAGAATCACAGCTGGCTCAACTTTTTTATTGCTTTTCCCTGCCCCACCTTGCAACTGGGAAGATGAATCACTCCTTTTATTCTTTTCATGGGTGAAATGTTCCCTAACTTAACAGCTATTGTATTATGAGCCTATGGGAACCTGTTTATAGACAGTCTGAAGTGCACTTGTTACCCTGCATCTGTTAAGCACCAAGGAAGCCTAGGCCCAAGCTGAGATGTGCAGACCTGCTGTATGTAATGGCCAAGTATCTCAAGCTAAAGCCAGCCTGAGCTTGAACTGTAAGCAGTTATTCAACCACGTGTCACTGGCTGTGACCTGTGTTTCCACTCCTGTGGTACACCTCTGCACAGTAGTTCTTACATACCTTAAAGGAACTCAGCTTGTCAGGCAGGAAGCAGGAAAGAACACAACTGACTTAGTCCCTGCACACATCTGGCTGGTGAGCACAGAGATCTTGCTGCTCTTGTCCTTGGAGAGGAAGTTTGCAGCAGGGCTACAGCAGAGCTAGCAAAGGCCATGAACGGTTTGACCCAGCACTTCAGATTCTGTCCTTAAGTAGGCAGCCTTCCCTCACCCACGAGTATCCATGACAGTTTTGTGATACTGTAATGTGTACTTTTATCACTGTCAAACTGTTTTCCAACAATTCATTCAGTCATTGAAAAAACGCTTCAGGCTTAAACAAAACACAGAAATCTTAGTTCAGGAGTGAATCACTGGTTTGTTCACATTTTAGAATGGATGTAAACAAGGTGTATGAAACCTTTCTTGTAAGAAAGCATTTGAACATCTGACTTTCTTCAACTGAAAAAACAGCGATTACTTTAGGTACAAGTACACCCCAAACAAGGGCTGATGGTGCTCAGACTGCAGCAACAAAGGAAACCCATCGGTCCTGTGCTTTACTCTGTGGTACTGGGATACTGATTTACTGCCAAGTAAAAGGAGAAGAGGTATAATCTTATGGCTTGAGGACATTCTGAATTTCCATTGTGGGATGTTACTTGCTTGAATGTTGTCTGGCATGATGTCGGCACAATGTTTAGACTTGCACCAGGCCCATCTCAAATTCAGATACATACTTATTTTCACTCCCATTATGCATTTAAATCAGTCTTGGAACAGAATAAGTGTGCCTGTGTAATGCCATAGAGTGAACCAGGAAGTCCACTAAAGGGATTTTGTCAGCATTTGTAATACCTCACATGTTTCTCTGCATGATGCACCAGTACCAGAGGTGCATAAAAGTCTGGCCTCCTCCTCCTTCACATCATCCGTCACTGATATCTAAAAGCCTTTGAAGACACAAAGTATTTCGCAGGCATAGTTATACAATACTCTTGTGTTCTCTTTTATGTAAATAAAAGTGAAATTCAAGGTCCTAAATTTTATGACAGCATGCACTGTGAGGAAGGCTTCACAGCAGTTTAATTTCAGTTCAGATTTTTAACTTCTTAGTTAATGAAACGTGAAAAAGAGAACACCATCAATACAGCATCTCCCTGCTGTTTACTTTGATATTAAATTCACCTTGGTTTATGATAACTCTGAGTCATCACACGCACTCAGTTTTTGTATTGGCTGTAGAGAACTATGTTACAGAAGCCATAAGACAGAGAGCAAACTGAAGATTTTGATGGAAGCACAGGAGAAGTAGAGCTTTTGATACTCGACAGTGACACACCACCATTGCCAATGTGTTTCTGTAAGTTAGCAAATTTTTTAATGCTTACTTACATACTTTTCCATGTGTGTATATTCTGGAGATTTTTGAGGACAATATTTGTTCAACATTTTTCAAATGTAAGTTTTAAGCTTGTGAAAGCTTGGCTGTAGATGTCTTCTTTCTGCAGCCATTGACAAGTGAACTACATTCATTCTCTATAGCACTGTCACTGTCAGCTGAACGATATCTGCACTAGCCATATGTAGGGACATAGGTCATAACAATATCACTTGTTGCTGCACATCATTGTCCTGCTGGAAGTGTTTGCTTCACTACTACTCATGTTGCAGCACAGGGGAGAAAGGGGACTTTTTCTGAACCAGGTACATCATCTGTTATTGTGGAAGTGCAAGTGAACTTAGGTTCTTACTGGTCTGAACTCAGACAGGGATTTAAAAACTGTAAGAAAACATGTCTTATAAATTCTTTAACAACAAATACAAATACATTCTTACTTTTAAAAAATCCAAGTGGTTTAAATTAATATCCCTGTAATATCTGAAATCCAAATACTGCATTCAAGATCAGACTCAGTGTGGCCCTGGGTAGCCTGTTCTAGTTGGACGTGTCCCTGCTCACTGCAGGGGGGTTGGTCAAGATGACCTTTGAGGGTCCCTTCCAACCCAGTGCAATCTGCTGATCTGTGATTTCATTGTTGTTTCATTCAAGGACCTCAGATCTTTTCAGGATGAGTGAAAGCAATTAACATGAATTGCATATGCAAGTGAGCTCTAAGGAGGATTTGAGCATTCTAGGTAACAGCCCTATCCTTCCTCAAAAAGTGCTTGCAAAGCTGCCACCAAACAGCTGTGCCAGAAGAGGCAATAGCATGGCAAGGTGAAGCACTTGTCTGATGGGCTCTCAGGCTTACAATCGTTTCCTTTGCAGTGCCGTGTTCTGCCACTGGACCAGCATTTTCCAGTTCTGTCCCCAGCCACATCCTCCTTGGACACAGTACTGTAGCCAGGAGACTTGGCTGTAGCATTTGACCCCTTGAAAGCTTCAGCCAAGGTAGACTGGGAGTTGGGCTCAGAAGGCTCAGTGTTCTATGTGGCTGTAAAGCTCCCAGCCTGAAAGCTGATAATAGGTTTTACTACAATATTTTAAAATGCTGAAGACTTCAAAGGACAATACTGTCAGGGTAACTCTGAATTTCTTTGCTTTCATGGGTTTAAATCAAGCTCTAAATTATTTTTAGTAGCTTGTTATTACAGCTTTTGCAACCTGAAGACAGACCACTGCCTTTAATTCATTAGTAATTTCAACAGTTAATCAGAAAATGTCATTACCTAAAAAGACTGCAGCTCAAAATAAAGCACACTGGAGTTAAATTTAAATTAAAGCATGGACAGAAATGAATGCAGCCTTTGATCCCCTTTCCATCCAGACTGCACCCTGATGGGCACAGCTGGACAGGACAGAAATTGTGAGAAGGCAGCAGTCTCGCCTGTTTAAAAGGATACTGTCAACTCATTAAGTCCTAAAGTTGAGTCAATTAAAAAAAAAAAATTCACTGGGTTCTTTCAGAGCTCTCCTAATGTTTGCTGCAATGGCCATTTCTTGCCAGTTTTATTTTTACAAGATGTTGATTTTCAGGTGTTTGACTGAAAAACATACCATTAACATCTGTTTAACCATCAGTGGCCAAAACCATGTTTCTGTTAGCTGAGTGGGAGCTGTGAGCCTAAACAAAAGGCACATACCTCTGTCTGTCTGAAAGTGTATTCCTTTGGGTAAGGGAAGGAAGGGTCCAGTTTGTTTAGTGGCGGGTGAGGTTCCTCCCTTCCTCAGGTGGTGCTACCAGGGAAGCAAACAAGGCACATGGTCTTAGCTCACCTCTCCTATGCCAGTAAGGATTTATTGACACTGAAGTGCACCCCTTTTCAGGCAGCCATACTTACAGACACTGAGGCCAGCATGGGGTGGCTGAGGTGACTTGTATCGACAGGGAGTGGAGGATGTGGGTCTGTGTACACTAAGCATTGCTTGCTGTGCAGCACATCTTGCCATTTAAACTACGAGCTGGCCTCCTGTTGTCAATGAACATGTGCTTTACCTTACAGCTCTTCCGGCCCAAGTGCACGCTGTCACTGTTGACAAGGGCTACGCCTTTCCTCTGCGCTCCAGTGCTGCATGTAAGGATTAGCCAGAAGCTGCCTCCAGGCGTGTCTTACAGCATTCTGTTGGGCAGCCATGTTTCCTATTTCCTTGTTTCAGTTCCCTGCATAAGACACACTTGGGAATTCTTGCATTGTCTGTCTGAAACATGTAGTTTGTCCATTACAAGAACAGCTACACAATAAATGCAGTTGCAAACTCTTGTTAGCATAATTGTATCTTTAAATCATATCAACTATAACCTCTCCACAACTAGAAAGTAATACATACTTTATATTCTTCCAATGTAGCTGCAATGTAGCTTCCTTCCCTTCCCTTCCCTTCCCTTCCCTTCCCTTCCCTTCCCTTCCCTTCCTTCCCTTCCCTTCCCTCCCTTCCCTTCCTTCCCTTCCTTCCTTCCCTTCCCTTCCCTTCCCCTTCCCTTCCTTCCCTTCCCTTCCCTTCCTTCCTTCCCTTCCTTCCTTCCCTTCCCTTCCCTCCCTTCCTTCCCTTCCCTTCCCTTCCCTTCCCTTCCCTTCCCTTCCCTTCCCTTCCTTCCTTCTTCCCTTCCCTTCCCTTCCCTTCCTTCCTTCCTTTCCTTCCCTTCCTTCCCTTCCCTTCCCTTCCTCCCTCCCCTCCCCCCTCCCCTCCCCTCCCCTCCCTCCCCTCCCCTCCCCTCCCCTCCCCTCCCCTCCCCCTTCCCCTCCCTTCCCTTCCCTTCCCTTCCCTTCCCTTCCCTTCCCTTCCCCTTCCCTTCCCCCTTCCCTTCCCTTCCTTCCCTTCCCTTCCCTTCCCATATGTCATGTTGACCAGAGAAACCTGTGACGTATACTCCGGCTCACCACTGAACTATCCTGCCCTGCCACTGTCCTAACCTGTGCAAGGATTGAGTCGTCTACCTTACAGACTGGTAAGGTATGTGACTGGCAGCTTCCCACTTCCAGCTTAAGTTCTCTCCTGAGCCACTGACGTTTGTTGGGAGACAGATTTATCAATCCCAGTTGATTCAGGAATGTGAGGGAGGTCTGATAACAGGGGTAATTTGTCTGAGGATGACATTGTCATGGCACAGTGTGGTACAAGGCTCCCCGCAGTGCCTCATTGTGCACTTCAACTTACATTTCTCTGGTGGCCAGGTCAGTAGAGGAGTTGTCTTAAACTTTTTGGCACTTTTACAAAGCCTGGATTGTCTCATCAACCCTGTTTTATTGCACAGCAGCACAAGCATGCTGCCACAGCCTTGCACCATGGGGGAGAGCTGGGGCAGACCAGTTGCCCTTAGGCATGTGTCACATCAAAGGGCACCCTAGCTACAAGGAGCACAACTTCAGCACAGTTCAGCCAGAGTGTTATGGTCCTGTGTCCCTGCACCTTCCCCCATGGGAATAAACTCCCAGGATAGTGGTAGGTCAGAAAATGTGTGATTTTTTGCTTAAGTGACTGTGTAGTATAATATTTGTAAATGTATCCAGAGCACAGGATGAGTGTATATTTTAAAACCAAAATATTATTTATTGTCTTTGGAGCTTTTGCTTCTCCAGTTTCTGCCTACTGGAACAGTGCTGGATTTCTCTTTTGTTCTCAGCAATGGAAACATGCAGTATTTAGCCTTGGGGAATACATTTTGGAGGGGTCACTAAAAGTTTCAGGGAACCCAGAGAGGGATAATGGAAGATGGCCAGCTGGGCTCCAGAAATCTGTAGTGCAAATCTGCTTCTCTAGTTCTCCTTCCCCACATTCTGCCTTGCAGTAAGGGCCTTCAGCCCACACAGCTGTCAGCCACCACCTCCATGCAGTGTGGGCACCTGCTCCTTCTATTGCCACTTCTCTCTTCCCAGTAGATTAGACACCCCTACAAGGAAAGAGAAGGGGTCTGGGTAAGGACTACTCCTAAGTGTGAGACAAGATTGGCATGACTCCTGATGTGGCTGGGCCAAAATGGCTGACAAAGAGTGTTTGGCTCGCTGCTGTGTGCTGGGTGGAGTGGGCTCATACCCCAACTGCATCCTGGCCAGCCCTAAAGCCAGACCAGAGTATGTTTTAATCTGATCAAACACGGCTTGGGAAGCCTGGACTGATACAGGAGGAGACTACAAATTGCTATCCATTATGACTGATGCGGTAAAATGATGACATTGCTCAGCTCTGGCTTAAATAGGCAAGTTTTACAAAAGCAGTGATGTCAAGGAAAGGTGGTGTGGAAGTAGCACATGCCAGCCAAAATCTGATTAGTGATGCAGCTAGACTTACTCCAGCAGAAGGGACCACAGAGGAGTATGGGTCTCACAATGAATGGATGGAAACAGAGCCAAGACAAAAGCAAAAGCTAATGGACAGCAGCGTGGTGTAAAATTGGCTTGACATTTTTAAGGAGTAAAAGAAGGGCTCAAAAAATGGCATCAGGGTGTGTGAAGGTAAAGTTGTGCCAGCCAGCCCTCTAGCGGGAACAGCAGTTTCACATGGGGTGGGAGTGTGTTTGCAGCAAAGCTCTAAGCCGATTTTTATCAGGTACAGCTGCATCTTTCCAGGAGGTTTCGCTGACATAGCTTGCATCTGCTAGGGTGCCTGTGAGTTCTTCCCGCCCCCCCCCCCCCCCCCAAAGTATTAGCTCACACAACTACACGGGAAAAACTTGAAAGCATAGATTAAGCTTAAAGATAAATCAGGGCTCCTTGAATACTTTCTTGCTGATACCATGCTAAAGATAGGTTTTAAGTTAGTAGTCTTTCATGCCATGAGGCATTTCTAAGAATTAACTGTTTTATTAGATCATTCACAGCATAAGCTGAAGATTGCTGGCATCACTGACCATCCGAAGCCCAAAGCAGGACACATATGCCAGCTCTTTCTCATCTGCTATCGCTGCTCTCCCTCTCCGTTAGCCTCCCTTTGGCCACTGCAACCTCCAGCTAGGTGGAAGGGGGCTGGGCAGTGAAAATGGCAATAAACCCGTTTCTTCCTCCTTCCCACGAGGTGGGGAGGTTCAGTAGGAAAACAACAGTCCCTCTGCCGGCGGCAGATGAGTGCCCAGGTCACCTCCTTTCTCCCGGTCCACCAGGCCTCGGAGGGCGTTTGGAGGGGATGCGTGGAGGGGAGGGCTGTGCTCGATACCAAACAGGAGGAGGAGGACGCCGCCGGCAGAGGAGAGTAGAGGGCCGGGAGGCATAAAATGGAGAAGCGGGGGGTGAACGGGGCGAGGCGGGGGTGGGGTGGAGGGGTTGGGGGTGGGGTGGCAGTATGTGTGGCAGAGTGTTTGGCAGAAGCGGAGCCCGCCGGCGCCTCGGGAGCGACGGGCGGGGCTGTCACGATCGTGTCACCGGTAGCACGTTTCCCTGACACGGGGATGAGGAGGACTCGGGGCGTGCTTGGGAAGGAAGGTGGGGAAAAGCAGCACAAAAGATATTCCCGGGCAACAATAAAACAGTCACACACAGACAGTCACGGCCCTGCCAGGTTCCTTGTTTCAATTCCAGGGAGGGATGAGCTGCCACCCCCGGTTTAGGGTGCCGGGATTGCGGGGAGGAGGAGGGGCCAGTCGGATTTGAAAACACTCAGGCTGCGGAGTTCGGCTCGCATCTGCTCCCGCCGCGTGCGAGCGGCTTAAATTACCGCAAATTCAAACTGAATGAGTCCTCTCCCCCTCCCTCCGCCGGTCCCTCCCTTCCCCGGTCCCCTCCTCCCCGCGCGGCGCGGCAGCCTCACGCCTGGAGCCTCTGCCGGCGCGGGGCAGAGCCACGACGGGCGGGCAGGAGGGAGGAGGGGAGGCGCCGGATCCAATGAGGGGCGGCAGCCCGGGGCACCGCGCCGCCGGCTCGCCCCAGCCCCGGCCCCTTTCCATTCCTGCTCCGCCCCCGGCCCCTCCGCTCCAGCCTGGCCGGCGGCGCTCTCCCTGCAGCAACTTTCTCGCACGCCCGGTGACCGCCCCGCGGGCCGGGGACAGACGGCGCGGCAGAGGCAGCGGCAGATCCAGGACTAGGCATGCCGGCGGCGGCGGGCGACGGGCTCCTGAGCGAGCCACCGGCGGTGGCGGGAAGCGGCAGCGGGGAAGCGCGGAGGGCGGCAGCGGGCGCGGAGTGCAGTTTCCTGGCCGCCTGGTTAAGTGCCGCGGCGGCGGCGCCGCGGGAGCGACTCCGCGACTTCCAGCACACCAAACGGGTCGGCAACTATCTGATCGGCAGGAAGCTGGGAGAGGGGTCCTTCGCCAAGGTCCGGGAAGGGCTGCATGTGCTCACCGGAGAGAAGGTACCGCACGGGACCGGGGTTGCTGGGCACCCCTCGAGTGGCTGCCGGTACCCTGGGGAGTTGCTGGGGCCGGGGGAGGTGTGGGTTGGCGGGGTGTGAGATGAGCTTGGTGGGTCCCTGCCGGCCAGGGGAATAAGACTCCCTGAAGGAGACCCTCTGGAGGGGGCGGTGCGGGGCCCCCAGCTCATCCGCGATACCGCTGCACGCCTCAGGCTTGAAAGCGATTTCCCTCTTCGTACGGGGCGTTCTGTGGCTGCAAAGCTACATACCTTGAAATACTTCGGTTGCCTTGATCTGGCTCTTTTGTTATTTCCCTTGTTGCATATTTTCTTGGTCTGGAGTGTGTTTTTAATGGCGAGACTTGTATTGCTGACCACCAATCACGGTGTTGCAGCCTAGTCGCGACAGTTCGGAGTATAGGTATATACAGGTACTTCCCGTTCATCAAAACGATGGGAGATGCTGCGCGTGTCTGAGGACGGGATACGTTTCGGCGGGTAGTTGTTGATGTCGCTGCGCGGCAAAAGATACGAGATGTATCCTGGATGTTTGGTTTCTTTCCCCAGGGTGCTGATAAAAGTCCGCGGAGGGTCTCAGCTTATTGTTTATTGTCCAGAACCCCTCAGTGGAAGCTTTTACTCATCAATCAGGACTTGTCACAACGTTATGAAGAGTGTTAGGGGCTTGACTGGGTGGTAAACAGAGCAATGATAGCTCACCTAGAGCCCCCTGATGAAGAGTTATTTGAGCTGTCTTGACTTCTGCCTCTGTTTTTATCAGGAGCTTGACAGAGAGCTACCCCAAAGCAGGAAACCATGTTACTGAAAGCTCCTTGGACCGGTGGAGCCAAGTGCAACGTGATTTCCTCCAGCTCCAGCGGCACTGGATGTGTGCTGCTGTTACAGTTGCATCTTGGTAGCTTGCATTCCTGCAGGCTTTGAATATTTTTTTTTCTTTATTTTTTTTTTTTCATTCCAGTAAATATGTCATGGAATAAAATTTAACGTAGGGCTCTGAATTTCATCATGAGAAAAATGATAAGGTTAGTGATTATTGGCATACAGGAATGCAAAAAAATAAATAAATTTTGCTCTCTTCTGTTACCAAGCATGTGCTTCTCCTTGGTAACAGATACATCCAATGATTCTCCAGTTGATAAAAAGCACATGCACATGCACACACACGTCCTTCCCACCTCCAGATTTTTGGATTGCTACATTTATCTCAGTCTGTTAAGAGGGGTGGAAAAAAAAAAGACCCACCACACGGACTTCTGCTTCAGATGCCAGGTCTGCCTTTTTTTTTTTTTTTTTCCCTTTTTTTCTGTCTTCTCCCTTATTGTCTTGAATAACACATACTGAGACCAAGTGACAAGTGGCAACTCTTGGGGAATCACGCTACCTTCCTGCTGACCCACTGCGTCCACCTTTGTGGACAGACATGATGATCTCTGAGCCCCTTCTGACCTGATCGTATACCATGAGATCAAAGGAACCTCTTGTTGTCTACTTCAGTAGGTGAAAGATCAGTTATGTCATTTGAAATTGACTAATCAAAGGTACATCTTCCCAGAAAATCCATCTATTTAATTCTGGGTATTTATGGATAAGCAATTTTAGGTAAAGAGAAGAATAATTAATGATTTGCTTCAGGTTATGTCCTATCTCAGTGAGGTTCCTCCCTCTAACCAGAGGGGTGAATGCTTTACATGACCCCACATCAGAATTTCACCTTGAGTAGAAAGCTGATGGACACTCAGCATATTCTGGGCATATTCCTCTGCTGAGCTTTTGTGTGGCCTGCAGCCAAAGGCAGCTGAAATGTGCCCAAACTGGCTCTGCCTCACAGCTGCTGCTAGCTCTGCCTACATGGAGCCCACCATGGGTGACTGAGCTCTGCCTGTGATAAGAAGAGAAGAAAAACATCTGCTTACCCGGGCTCCTTTCTTCTGGAGTGTAAGGCTGTGTTGGAGAGGAGGCTTAGGCTGGCAAGGGTGGGAATGGAATTGAGAGCAAAAGCACAGGCAATGTGAGAGTGGGGACCCGTGGCAGCAGCTCATGGAAGGAGGTTGTGTGAGAAGATGACATTTTACATAAGAAATAGTTTATCTCCATAGCAAAATACCTCCAGAAGAGCATCCTGGCACATGAAGGACCAGATTTTGTTGATTAAGCTATATGTGTGCCCTCTGAGAATAGAATTGTTTTTTTTTAGAATAGAATAGAATAAACCAGGTTGGAAGAGACCTTCAAGATCATGGTGTCCAACTTATCATCCAACACCACCTAATCAACTAAACCATGCAACCAAGCACCCTATCAAGTCTCCTCCTAAACACCTCCAATGATGGTGACTCTACCACCTCTCCGGGCAGCCCATTCCAATGGGGAATCACTCACTCCGTGTAAAATTTCTTCCTAACCGCCAGCCTAAACCTCCCCTGGCGCAGCTTGAGACTGTGTCCTCTTGTTCTGGTGCTGGTTGCCTGGGAGAAGAGACCTGCCTCCGCCTGTCTACAACCTCCCTTCAGGTCATTGTAGAGAGCAATAAGGTCTCCCCTGAGCCTCCTCCTCGCCAGGCTAAGCAACCCCAGCTCCCTCGGTCTCTCCTCATAGGGCTTGTGCTCCAAACCCCTCACCAACCTTGTTGCCCTTCTCTGGACACGTTCCAGCAAGTCAACATGCTTCTTAAACTGAGGGGCCCAGAACTGGACACATTATTCAAGGTGTGGCCTAACCAGTGCAGTGTACAGGGGCAGAATGACCTCCCTGCTCCTGCTGGCCACACTGTTCCTGATACAGGCCAGGATGCCATTCGCCCTCCTGGCCACCTGGGCACACTGCAGGCTCATGTTCAGCCTACCATCGACCAGCACCCCCAGGTCCCTCTCTGTTTGGCTGCTCTCCAGCCACTCTGACCCCAGCCTGTAGCACTGCCTGGGGTTGCTGTGGCCAATGTGCAGAACCCGGCACTTGGATGTGTTAAATCTCATGCTGTTGGATTCTGCCCATCTGTCCAGCCTGTCGGGGTCCCTCTGCAAAGCCTCTCTACCCTCCAGCAGATCAACACCTGCCCCCAAATCTTGGTGAACAGCAGACCAGGTGCTGGAGGGTTAGGTATGACAGTGCCAGCATCTGAGTCCAGTTGACACTAAATGCTTAGCACAGACTTCCCCCTCCAGACATCAGATGGCCAAAGTCTGGCTGGAGTTAATGGAGCTGTCTAAAACATGGCATCAGTAGCTGCATGTCGCAGTTACCTTTTCTCATCTAGCTCTGCCTACCTCTGGTGGGTTGAAATTTCCCCTCCAGCATTAATTTTGCCAGACCAACTCAGTTAGAAGCAAATGAAAGCTGTATTTACAAGCAAAAACTACACTCTACAATGGAATGCAATGAATATGTTCAAAATACACAGTATTTACAATATTATACAGATATTTACAATTAGCAAACAACACGAAAATCCCCTGGTCAGAGACCAGGGAAGCTGTTCCACTGCCCCTCTCTACCCCCCTATCCCAAGAGAGAAAGGAGCAGAGAGAAAGCAATGGGTTAGACTTAGCTAGACAATGCAGCCAAGCCAAGGTCAGCCAGAAGCATATTAATCTTTCCCGGGTGAAGCAAGCCGAGAGAGATCAGAAAAGAGAAAGAATTGCTTTGGTACAGCCTGGTTTATGGCAGATAGTCCTCCAATGAATTTGTTTAGAATAATCTTTGGTTTTCCTTTTTACACCCAATAGTGATTTATTTATATTTTTTTCTATTTTTCTGCTCAAAATCTGTAACTGAATTTTAAAGGCATAGCCTAAAACCACAACCTCCATCCTTAAACTTGTCTTGTGGGAAAATCCCCCAAAATGACACCATGCTCTTCTAGAGGCTGGAAGAAAAGATAGTTCTCTGTTAGGGCCTGACGCTGTTTCTCCTTCCATGGGGTGACCTCAAAATTGGCTGTGTATCATCTTCCAGTCTGCTTACTTGCAGAGGAAAAGTTAATCTGCAGGAGTGTGTACTTAATCTGCTCACAAGTGGAGTTCAGTAAAGCAAAATGTGGAAACAAAGCCATCTCCTGTGGACAGCTCGCTGGATCAGTGTAATTACTGCATTTTTCCAAGATGATGTTTTATGAGCCTATTATTCCAGGATTAGTGCCTCCATGTATTTTGAAAAAAACAAACAACAACAACGAAAAGACATCTGATTTTTGTCTTGTAAAGCTGCTGTTGAGCAAAGGCATTACCTAATTTTCAATAAAATTGCCATAATAATGTAAAGTAGGGGTGTTACTAACATCTGGGAGCTCTTTTGGTTGAGCCTGGGTCCTTATGGCCACTGAGATATCTGACTTCAGTAACGGGGGCCCAAACAGGTTATGATTTGCAGCAGACTTTAGCAACTTGAGAGGAGTTAATGCGCATTATTGTTTCAGAAAATGGTGTGTTTAGAAATGAAATCTGTGGATTAATGAGTCCCCAGCTAGGCTTGGATCCATCGTGCTGACACAATGCATTGTACAGAATCAAGGCAATGCGAAGCGCGTGCCAAAAATCTGCCATTACCTCACCCTGAAATTGCTCGAAGCTAAAGAGGTCTTCAAGAGAGCATGAGATGTTATATGCTTTGGGCCAAATGCTAGTTACTTTACCAGCTGGTTTGGGGGCAGCTTGATGGATGATGCCTTTTGAGTGACCTTTGTGGGACATGGGAATCGGCAGCTCCCATGAGCAGCTAGGCACGAGGGGGTGAGCTAAGGTGAGACTTTTAAACCTTCACTATGAATGTCTTTAGCACTGGACTTGAAGTCAAGTCTCTTTATGGTACTTCTTGTGGTTTATGTTGCCATAATGTCAGTATTTTCTGGGCTTGAAAAATGTTTGGTAGTGCTTGATGCAATTAAATGTATTTTAGCTGAGTGCAGGAGAATGTTAAACAGATTATTCTTTCCATTGCTTTTGAGTAAAATTATCACAGTCTGTAATCTGGCATTTTTTGGTAAAAGGCTGATTTGTCAGATCAGCTCAGGCAGTCTTTATTGCTAATGTTCAGAAAACATAGTCCCTCTATGAAGAGCAAGCCAATCTAGCTTTAAATTGTGGCTCTGAAACCCCACTGAGTTAGCTGTATTCACCTAACTTTGGGAGCCTGTGCCCAATATACTCTCCGATTGTTTCAAGTCTTCTGCTTGGGGCTCAGAAGGGTCAATCCCTGGGCGAGAGAATTTGGGCAAAAGCAGATATCTCATGATGATGACTTTTTACCTTTTTA
This sequence comes from Picus viridis, assembly GCA_033816785.1. Taxonomy (NCBI): domain Eukaryota; kingdom Metazoa; phylum Chordata; class Aves; order Piciformes; family Picidae; genus Picus; species Picus viridis. The sequence continues at coordinate 12,306,921 of CM066570.1, forward strand.
CACAGCTGAGAATGCATTGCCATCACTGCAGTGGGGGTAGTGTGAGGCTCTGTTAGTACACCAAATAGGTTGTGTTGTCTGCTGTGGACTCCAAGGAAGTGTTCAAATAACTCCATATACTGTTGCAGAGTGACAATATATCGAGCCAAAGTTCCTACAAACAAACTTGAACTGAGATAACATTAAAGTGCTTTTAGGTGTAGTCTTTGGCACTACAAAAAAGAATCAGTTGATTTTTCATCCACAAAAAAACCTGTTTGTTGTTTTCCTCAGTGCTATTATTAATCTCAAAAAAGGTACATTTTTAGTTGCAGTTAGTCAAGTGGTTTTCAGCAACAATGTTATTTAGTGGGAAGCAGCTGCTAAAAATACGGTTTACCAGCTTCTTCTATGAGGGCAAAGCAATTAATATTAAACCCAGCCTTTTCACACGAGGGTTCATGTTCAGAATGCTTTTCTGTATGAAAAGGGTAAAAATAAAAAAATGAAGTGTATTTAGGCACCCTGGAGGTGCTGGGGTGGGTGGGCTGAACAGCCTCCCTGCAGAGAGCTGGAAATGCCTCTTTCACTCCAGCAGGCCCTCCTCAAAAGAGAGAGGTGTTTCCAAAGGGCACCTGCACAGCTCTCACCTGCTAGCAGCATGTTATGCCATGTGTGTTAACCAAAATTATATGCTGTCTTAGCAGGTTCATTTGTGTGCATCTTGTGCTCTGCCTTCATTGTCCAGAGTGCTTTTCGGTGGGTGCAGTGAGAGCGGTGCAGCTCCCGGCCTTTTTGGTAGGTGTAGAGTGACCTGGGGCTGCCTGCCAGGGAGTCCGTGTGAGAAGCAAGCCATGCAGGTTACATGACTGCTCTGTATCAGCCAAGTAGCTGTCTTCTAAAATGCTCCCCATGACTAGGAGCAAGCAGCATTTACATAAATGAGAGTATAGAGAAAGAAGTCTCTGTATGGTGATATCTGTCCCTGACCCTGCACCTCACCTTTCCCACTGCAACCCCTTCCTTCTGAAGACCCCTTTGTCCTCTTCATGGTTAGGACAGAGAAGGCAGCTTTCATCTGAGTTGGCCAGGAGCTCTTAACCTGAGGCAAAGGCTGGAATGACTATTTTCACACAGTTCTGTCATCTAGCAAGCATTTAAGAGTTTATAGGCAGGTGGATGCAGAGAAGAATGGACAAAAATGGTGCCAGTAGACGGCAGCAGATGTCATGATACCATGTGCAGATTCACATGTCATGGTGTTTATTTTGCCCTTAGCTTTCTTAGGTCTTCCACCATAGACTTCAGGGAATGGAGACTTGGTGGCCAGTGGCTTTTGGGTGTGTTGGAAAGTGACATTTTGCCCTGTTAATGCCCTTCATAACTGTGTCTTCCCCTGCATCATTGACACTCTTCATCAGGGTCACCAGCACTGATGGAGGGCTTCTGCTCTAGGACCTGTCATTGTCAGCCATGTCTGTATCTCAAGATCCAGGGTTGCCCAAGTAGTAGTACAGTCTTAAAATCTGGAAAATTTGTTATGCACTCAATATAGTTCGAGGATCTTTGCTTCTGCCTGATTTCAGAATTTTGGGAGCTCTGCATGTGTGTGGGCACTTTCAAACCCTCTTGCCAACCAAATAAGCCAGGAAGTTAATTCATTGCAAGCACGAGTTTCTGAGGTGATCGCTCATCATTCAGAGAATCACAGAATCAGTAAGGCTGGAAGAGACCTCAAAGATCATCAAGTCCAACCTGTCACCCAACACCTCATGACTACTATTAGAAAAGAGCAGATTTAGATTGGATGTGAGGAACAAGCTCTGCACCATGAGGTCAGTGGAACACTGCAACAGGTTGCCCAGGGAGATAGTTGTGGCCCCATCCCTGGAGATACTCAAGGTCTGGCTTGTCAGGGCTCTGGGCAACCTGATCTAATGGAGGATGTCCCTGCTCACTGCATGGGGGGTGGACTGGATGAGCTTTGGAGGTCCTTTCCAACCCAAACCATCCCATGATTCTATGATTCCTGCAGTAGCTTTCACTAGATTGGGAAACTCAAACCAAATCTGAAATAGATGAGGACAACTAAAGACAATCCCACACATCCAGAGCCATTTCAGTTCAAACCTTTCCTTTTTCTCTCTCCTCCAAATATTGTGAAGCTGTAGGTAAAACTGTGAAACTTAGAATGGCTTCATTGCTTTCAGAGGGCAAAGCCACAGGATCTTAATTTGAAATTTGATCTGTTATTTTACATTCTTCCTTGAAAGAGACTTTGATAGCAGTTTCCTAGATGCATTTGTTCTCTCAAAGTAATTAGTAGTTCTCTTCTTGCTCCCTTCTCTACATATTTTAAAATTTTATGTCTATCCAAAAAGCTTCTTTTGGAAATTGCTTAGTGAAAATCTCCACAGTAGCTTTCTCCCAGGATGCTGTTCACTTTTATTAACAGCTGCCAACTGTTGCACCTGGATGATGGGCTGCTCTTAATTATATGCACTTCAGGGAATGAAATGAGGTTGTTTCTGCAGCCTGGATTTTGCCATTTGCTTGCATCTAAGTGTTTGTTTTCACAGCTTTGACACTATTCTTTTCAGAGGGTGTATGTGTTTGTGTGCAGATGCATAATTTGTGTTGAAACTCCTATACATACTCTTTTGTTAACATATGATACTTCAGAAAATTATGTGAACGACAGTGTCATGGTTGCAGTGGCATCAGTATGAACTTGGCTGGAAGCAGGACCAGACGGTTGGTTGCTGTGTCAGCAATGGAATATAACAGAATAAACCCAAACAGCTGATGTGCATCTACCTGCTCAGTTTGTTATATGATCATCTGCTAAGAGTTTATTCATCTGGAGGATAGCTAGATGCATCAGGCACTTGTTACAAAGCCACACTCTTCCCTCTAATGCTTCTCTGTGTTGCATACTTGACATAAGCAGGAATAGGCTTTAATAGGCAAGAGAGCCTGTTCATTAGTGCAGTCTGTCTTCCAGGAAGATTGCTTTAATATTTTTCAGCTGTAGCTTGTAGTGAACCGAACTGATGCATGTGTGGCAATTGCTTATCCTCTTGAGGTAATCTGCTTTCAAGTTTATATTCAGCAGTTTTAAGGATGTCACTAACAGTGCGTGTCAGCAATGTGCTGCTTTCTATGTATACTGTTATGATTTTAGTAACGTATGCAGTATTGGGAAGCCAAGTGTTTAGGTTGAATTGACACAAGGTGTAGTTCTTATGTGATGCTTTCGGAATCACAGAAACAGTCAGGTTGGAAAAGACCCTCAGGATGACCAAGTCCAACCGATAACCCTATTCTACAAAGTTCACCCCTAAACCATATCCCCAAGCACCACATCCAAACAACCTTTAAACACATCCAGGGTTGGTGACTCAACCACCTCCCTGGGCAGCCCATTCCAATGCCTGACCACTCCTTCTGTGAAAAACTTCTTCCTAATGTCTAGTCTAAACCTACCCAGTCATAGCTTGAGGCCATTCCCTCTTGTTTTATCAGTAGTCACCTGTGCAAAAAGACCAGCACCAGCCTCTCCACAATGTCCTTTCAGGTAGTTGTAGAGAGCAATGAGGTCTCCCCCAGCCTCCTCTTCTCCAGACTAAACAGCCCCAGCTCCATCAGTCATTCCTCATAAGATTTATTCTCCAGGCCCTTCACCAGCTTGGTTGCCCTCCTCTGCACTTGCTCCAGCACCTCCACATCTCTCCTATATTGAGGTGCCCAAAATGACACAATACTCGAGGTGGGGCTTCACCAGCGCTGAGTATGAGGGGACAATCACCTCCCTACTCATGCTGGACATGTCTGGATCCTTGTATTTGTTCTTGCAAGTCTTGTATTTTTAACATATTTAATAATGTGTGAAGTTGTGTGCCTGTTTCTGTAGGCATGTGTTACCTGTAAATGTCTTGGTAGCCACATCTTGCTTTCTACAGCTTGCAGTTTGCCATTTCTCCTTTTACAGCAATGAAGTGGAGCATGCTACTGCAGCTTCATGCATTCAAGTGCATATAACACACTAGGCATCTTTGCCTCTCTGCCCTCCTGAGTTGTCTGCCTGCAGTTGGGAAAATGGAGATTATTAAGGAGCAACATTTTTCACAAGGATATAACCCTAGAAGGAAAGCAGTTGTGAGATGGTGCAGCAGACTTTCTGGCGACTGAATTGTAATAGTCTGTCTAAAACCCAGGCTGTTGTGTTGCATGAACAATAATATAAAACCAGCTGAGAGTTTACTTGCTGACTTTGCTTATTCTTCAAGTTTATTGGAGAAGCATCTAAAACTGTCCAAAGCTGGGTAGGTATCAGCCAGAAGAAGAATTGCAGGGATTGTTATGTTGGTGCTCATCTAGCAGGATAGGATACAACCGAACCAAAGCAAGCCCGTACTGGCTAAATTCAGATCATCTTGAGTACTCTTCTGCTTGCCATAAGGCCACACATTTAGTTACTTCAGCTCCAGGTTACCTCAGCTGTTATTTTTGGATAAGCTGAAGAGGAAGAACCCCAGCCTCTTGATTCTGTGGCCTGTGCTGTGCTTTCCCAGTGCATTTTCTGGTGGCCGATCTTCTCAAGGATGTGAACTTGGTGGTGCTGGTGATTTTGGTGGACTGATGGATGTCATGCTAATGAAGAGAACTGGGCAGGTTTTTCCAGTAAGCTTTACTAGAGTAAGAGAGAAGTCACCATCAAGAGCTTGGCTGTGGGGCCCACACTGGGGCAGAGGTACCTATTTCTAAACTGACATGGTGACTCCCTGCAGTGTGTTGATGTGCTTGTAGAATTGATGAGCAGGATCAAACCTCATCTTTATGGAAAGAGTCTGGGAGGAGTTGCCATGGTCCCCCTGGGAGACCACCTACAAAAAGTGAACAGAAGGCTGGTGCTACTCTGAACAGTTTTCTTTTCTGTCAGTGTTTTGCTCTACTATTGCACTGCTGAGCTCAGTCCAACACCTTTAACACTAGGCCCAGCAAGGCTCTTCTCATTTGCAGTGCTACATCAGTGCTGCTAGTGCTATGATAAGAATCATTGCCACAAAGAGAACTAAAAAAAGATAAGTTATATATAATAAAATTCCTTTGCTCTCTGCCTGTTGTGGAAGATTGTCATGGAAACATTTTTTTTTATAGAATAAATTTATTTTCTGTGAATAATGTCCACAAAGTTAAGCATGAACACACATTATTCATGTATAAAAACTTCATTGAAGACACCTTTTTCTTGGCACCCAGCAGTTGTAAATGTTTTATCTGCTGTGGTTTAAATCACTACAAAGGAAGTTGTTACCTGGACCTCAAAAGCAATGGCTCTTGGGTTGTTATTTGTTGGCTTTTTTTTTCCTCTCCTAAAAGCTATATTGCTATTAAAGTGCTTTAAATCAGCGACACTTAGTCTTCCATTAGTCCAGTTATGCATTTGATCACTAAAATGTGAAACAGGAACTATTTACTGTGACATACATTATGACTCCATGATCAGGAGAATGGGAAATGGCATGAGCAGCAAGGTTTCTTCTGTAAGGATCTGTGTTGGAGGAATGCAGTTTGGTATCACTCTTTCACTCCTCTGCTTTTGTTTCCCCACATGTAACTTGAGATCACCATCCATCTCACTGTGAAAGAAGTTTTCAGCCTTAGGAAGGCAAGTTACGGTTTATCAGAAACAGCTGCATGGGATACAGTTTGCTTGTGATCAAGGCATCAACTATGCTTTGCTGTGCCTCAGCTCTGGAGGCTGCTTCTTGTCCTGACAGCCACACCTGTCTTGACAGGACCTCTCTTTTTCAGCAGTTGTCATGCTGGTCTCCTCTGTGAGTAGCCATCAGCTTCTGTTGATATGAAATAAGGACCTTGCTGGTCTGAACGTGTTTTCCATCTGCTGCAGTGATTGCACGACCGGCTCCCTTTGTGTTTGTGTGGCAGGCCCTGAAAAATGTCTTTCCCATTAGCTGATCATACCTTGAGCTCAAAGAGTTTTCACATGAAGTGCTGGGTGGTGTTTCAGCATGTCAGTCTTACCTTACGAATGAAGGTCAAAAAAACTTTGTGAAAAACAGCTAATATTTGGAAAGTGATACTTGATGAATACTTTACTTGTCAATGGCAAGGCAAAATTAGCTGTCCCGGGCAAAGCAGAGAGATGCTTTCTCCTTGTAGGGGATGTCTCCGTCCTCGAGGCTGATTTTGACAAGCTCACAAGGATTTTTTTTTGGAACCTCTTTAGTCCATCCTCATGTATCTCTGGGTCTGGCATTCTGCCACCACTACTTCTGTCAGTCTCTGTGTAATCTCTCTTGACTTGTCTAGATATCTGTAGAGGCCAGGGAGGTAAAAATGTGCTGCTTTCCCTCAGGGGATGCAGTTATGGCTACCCCATTAATTAGTTGAGCAGGAGAGCGGTGAAAGGTCACTGGAATTGGTTTCTGTCTGCCAGAGGCAAGATAGATCCCCTTCATGACCCACTCAAGACAAGTCATGTGTTCCTTCCTGTGAACGTGGCTGTGCTGTAGCCATACAGATTCCTGCTTCCCAGGCTACTGAACTGTGCTGACCTGGTTGCATCTGTGTGCTGTATAAATTCTGCTTCTTTGGACTTGGCAGCACCAAGAAAAAATGTAATTCATGGAAGTTTCTGCTCATAGCAGCTGGCTAGCGGCAGACTTATGGCATCCTCCTTGCCTTGAGACCATCTCCCACAGGCTGCTGTGCGCTGAAGGTCTGGCCATTTAAGGTGGCAGAGATGCTACAAATATGTCTTTCTTTCACTTGTTTGAAAAGGGAGTGAAGCAGAAGATGAGAGGGAAGGGGACTGCTGGCTATATGGAAGCAGTGGTGCAGAAACATGTCCAGGAGAGGATAAGAATAGTTGTCCATGAAGTATGGCACAAGTATGACATGAAGTAAAAAGCACATTGAAGAGAAATATGGCGTAGAATGGCTCTGCACATTGAAGTTGAGCTGCTCTGTGGAAATGGATGGTATCAGACATGGCAGTAGTCATGTGTTAAATCAGCAGTTGCCTCTGCTCTGTTTCCTTCCTGACTGACTGAAGCAAGAGGAAAAGCAAGGAAGAGCTGCAGAAGTACAGGGGTTGCTGTCCTGTGTGGAAGGGCACTAAGGTTGAGCATGAGGAAACCCTGAGGAGTTCATACACACAGCCTTGGCATATTGACAGTCATAAAGCCTTCATGTAGTCTGTCCTTGCTCTTAGCATAGCAGGAGCAACTGTGTAGTAGATCCTTACAAACAGCAGTGCCTCAACACAGCAAGATTCCATCTACCTGTGGAAATATTCATCTGACTGTGCTGATTCAGTCAGCAGCAGAGCTGTGGGTGAGTTGGGCTGTCTGCAGCAGCATCAATATTTGCATGACTCCTCACGACACTTCATGTCTTCTGCTCTGGGGAGCTCCAGCAAGAATGTTAGAGAGAGCTTGCAAAATGTACATCCCTTGATGTGTCTGCTGACGGCTCCCAGACTGTCTTGCCTGAGTCAACCCTCATCCTTCTGTGTCATGCCTTGTCCCTGACACTCTGCACTGACCAGAGACTTCACAGGCACTGAAGCCCTCTGGGATCACAGCAGTCCTACAGCCTGACTTCCTATAGCAGACAAGCCTTAGTATTCTCTTCAGGAGTATCTGTATCAATGTTCTGTTGAGCTGTTGCATACTTTTAAGGGGAGGGGGAAGGAGGGCAATTAAGATCTACATTAATCTCTGTAAGTTAAGATGTTTCATTACTTCACTGTGTCTTAAAAAAAAGGGATCATGTTTATAGCCCAAGTTTGTCCAATTATTTACCTTTTAGGAAGTTAACTCTTATTTTATTAAAGAGCTTTCTGTTATCAGAAATTTTTTCCTCATGTAGGTACTTGAAGGAAAATCATCAAGTTGGTGTTTAACATTCTCCTAATTAAATACTTTGAGCTTCCCTCGCTTGCTGTGGCAAACAGTTCTTGGACCTCAGACTGTTCCTGAAGCTCTTTTTCAGAACTCTTTCCAAATTTTTACCATTTTAAAATTACTGGCACCAGAACTGGATACACTAATCTGATAGTCTTCAGTGCCTTGAACAGGTGTAATTAATACCTTTTCTTACTTTAATATACATATCCTGCTTATGCTTTTAGGGATTATGCTTAAGTTGGCTGTGGCATCAAGAGGGCTTACGTTCATTTGCTTATCTAAAGTATCCTGAATCCTTTTCTGGGTTGCTGGATACTGTTGTCTCTGAGTTGTAGGTAGTTTTCTTTTTATTCTCTGGTGATTTGATTCTTTCTGTTAGAGCCACCTTGAATCCAAAGTACATGAGTGAGCATACTCAGAACCACTTTCATATTTGGAAGAGTTTATATTTCTTCAGGGGCCAATTTCAGGCTTTCCTGACTGTATCTAGTCTGCCAACACAGAGAGTAGCCTCCTGCCTGGAATAGTACATTTAGCCTATACTTGTCTCTATAGCAGCTGGTTTTATGTATTGCTAAGCTCAAAACTCTTGGCTTATGCTGTCAGAGACTCAGAACAAAACAGAATACTTAAACAGAAGTGACTCTACCTTTTGTGATTGCTGATTTTACTAATATCAGGGCAAATACAAAAGAAAAGCTATATATTCATCTGTCAAAGACTGAATGTTGTCACTCAAGTGTGAAGCAGAGATGATACTGCTTATTTAATATAAAACCTGAATACATCTCTTGACTGTGTAGATACTAAGCAGGCTTTTCACAGTGCATATATGTGCACATCATGCACATGATAAACTCGGCCTCTATTCCCCATATTTCATTTGTAGCAAGTGTACAAGGCAAACATAAGAGGCATCAGATGACTGTCATGGCATGACTGTCATTTTCTACCCTTCGTAGGGTAGGTTCACAGGCTCACAGGATGTTAGGGGTTGGAAGTGACCTTTGAAGATCATCAAGTCCACCCCTTTACCAGAGCAGGACCATAGAATCCAGCGCAGGTCACACAGGAACACATCTAGATGGGCCTTGAAAGTCTCCAGAGAAGGAGACTCCACAACTTCTCTGGGCAGCCTGTTCCAATGCTCTGTGACCTTCACATTGAAGAAGTCCCCACCCCCCCATGCTGAGGTGGAACCTCCTGTGCTGTAGTCTGCATCCATCGCCCCTTGTTCCATCACAGCATGCAACCAAGCAGAGCCTGTCCCCTCCCTCTTGACACCCAGCCCTCAAATATTTACAGACATTCACTAAATCCCCTCTCAGTCCTCTCCTCTCCAGACCAAAAAGCCCCAGGGCTCTGCCTCTCCTCAAAGGGCAGTGCTCCAGTCCCTTCATCATCCTGGTGTTTTCTGCTGGTATCCAGGGACAAAATTCACTCTTGGAGAACTTTTTTGTTGTTGTTAAAATTCGTTATTTTGGTCTGAAAAGCACAGATTTTCCCACCAAGCAAAATGATAAAAATGGAAAGGTTTCATTGTCATAGCCACCATGGTGCTTTGTTTTATGAAGTACTGGTGGGCTTGGTTTTTTTGCATGGAAGCAAAGCCAACCAGGAACTGCAGTTGTGCATCATGGAAGATTTATGGAAAATAAAGTGATTTTAAAATCCCCTTCTTTCACCACCACCACCTCTCCTTTCCCACCATATCTGCCCTTTTTCCACCCCATTTTCCCTTATTTTCCCCTCAAATCCCAGAGCACCTGGGCTCTCTTTGAGTCTCCTCCCACCCCAGGTGTGGCCACTTGGCCCTCCCCACCCACTCCCCTTTTTAATCCCCACCAGGAAAGACAGAAGCCCCAAGCTGAGCCCTCTGGGGCTGGAGGATCCTCCTCTCATCTCTGGTGAGTGCCCATGGTGCACGGTGGGTGATGGTGGTGGTGACAACAAAGGCCGGGGGGCCTGGTGGCCCCCGGTTAGCTAGGAAGACTACTCCAATATCATCCACGGGTGCTGTCTGGGCTTCCTTACTGAGGCTGAGCTTCTCTGTGTGGTATCCTGGCTGGTTGAGAGCCTTGCCCTTGGCTCTGGGATGGCTGCAAAAATGGTGGTGGTGGCGGCAATCAATTTGTAACAGATTATTCATTCTGTTTGTTTCTGCTTCCCTTTGTTTTGGTGATGCTAAATAGGATTTTGATAACAGAGCAGAAGAACAGGTAGCCCTGATGAGCTGATCTGAGCAGCCCTGGTGAAGAGGCAGGAAGCACTAAATAATTGGTTAAAACTCTTGGCTTCCCAGAAAAGAGTATAAACAATGTTGTCAGGCAACTGACAGAGATTCTGACCTCAGGGAGTTCATTTTCCTTGAAGCTGTGTTTTCTCTAGCATGGACCTCTTTGCCTAGGTTTCTGATGCAGGTTTGCAAATACAACCTTCCTACTCCAGCAAGACAGCCCCAAGGAGATGGCCGCATGTTTGTACCGCATCCCAAAGCCCCCGCCTCCAGCAGAACCAATGGACACTGCAGGGGATGTTCTTGAAGGGCATACAGAATGTACCAGCTTGAAAGAAGCAGTGCGTGTGTTGATGCTGGACCAGTTTTGTTCTGTGGCTGGGCTGAACTGCTGCAAGGCAAATCATCTAATAATGGTTTGGTGTTCTCTGCGGCTCGGTGACAGTTGCCCGTTTAGCACAAACAAGAGCAGCAAGTTGGTATTTCAGGCTGGCTCTGTGTGAGTTAGAACATGATGCTATATCAATTTATTTCTGAAGGGTTACACCTGTGTCCAGATGGAATAAAAACATGAAAGAGAATGAATTAAAATGAGCAAAATGTAGCTCTAACAGAGCTACAAAGGTCTGGCTTATTACTGTCACCCCTTCCAGCCAGCTGTGGCTAATGTGGTCACAGGTTCAGGGGAGGGAGAGGAATGAAATCTGGAACAAGAAACATCACCTTCAGGCCTCTTTTCAGCTGGTAAAAAGGCAGTGGCTGGCTGCATTTACAGGGCAGAGGGATTGCTGGTCACAAGGGTGGCAATTAGAGAATGACTCTGATAATGAGCAAGGATTTCTGTAGGGGTGGGCACTAGGCGGGTGAAGCCTGCTGTGAGGATAGGTCAGGGTTTCAAACCCTGGATTAGACAGAGATGGCTTTTCTAATCTTTGCTTTCAAACTAGAGCTTGACATCAACAGGGCCGATTCCTGATAGGCAAAGCTAAAACCCAACATACTACAAAACCATGCAAGTGCTGAGAACTTTGAGTTTAATAGGGAGCTACCATAACAACAAAGAATGCTTGCTTGCTTTTTGTTTTGTTTTTGTTTTCTTCACTATCGAAGCTGCCAGTTTCTTGATGTCTCAGGGAAAGGAGATATCTGCCAATAGTTTACAAGCATGAGAAGCCCCCACATGAACCCACAATGTTTTCTCTAAGTACCCAGAACATCAGATGAGGAGCAATAATCAGCTCTGAAAAAAGGAGGCTTTGGACAATACAGTTCCAGATATAGTTATATAAGGTTTTAAATGCATTAAACATTGGTTAGTGGCTGAGCACAGACCACCACCTCACTTAGCAGTGTTTCTGTTTGGCTCAACCAAGGGTGAGAGAAGATTTATAACCACTAACAGCTTCCCTTCCCTCTCTTCCCAATATGGGACAAGACTGTGGCTATTCAAATGTAAACCTAATGTTGAAGACCTGAACTTGTTGGTTTTGACTGTTAAAGCCTTTCCTGAAAACTCACATTTTAAAGCCTAAGAAACTGCTTTTCAAGCATTTGTGAGAGCAACTCATGGTTGCAAGCTTCACAGAATCACAGAATGTTAGAGGCTGAAGGGAACTCTAGAGGTCATTGAGGTCTTACTATTACTGAAGAGTCTGCCTTTACACGTTGCTGTGGATTTGGACTATTCCTGGCATCTTTGAAGTGAATGGCTAAGATGTAAGCAGAATGGTTAGCAAGTGGTTACCTTCATGTGCTACTTGCAGACATGCTCTGTGGCTTTCCTTGAAAGCAGTTCTTAGGCGTTCAGTAGGATGCTAATGTTTGTTAAGGAATTGGGAAGACAAGGAGGATAGCCAAAGAGAGTCCCATCACCAAAAATGCCACCCTGGACTCCTCCTCATACAGTTTCTCTCAATTGGGTGGTATAGGCTGTAGGGTAATTTGGCAAAAGCTTGATGTCAAGTTTACTATCTTTTGTAGTTTTCTTGTGTTTAGTCCCAAGGTGAAAGTTAAGTTTGTAGTTTTGTGGTGGTGCCTAGACTTACATGTGTCTGACAGTCCTAAGAGAAGAGCTGTGCTTTCTGTCTGTTTTGAGTGAGATGTGTGACCCTTTCTGAAGGTTTACGGTTTATTGATTTCTGGTACATGCTTGCCTGGGTGATCCTTTTCTTCAGTGCTTTATTTCTTAAGAAATTGTAACTTGCTGTGTAACAAAAACCAACCAAAAAAAAAAAAAAAAAAACCAACTTTGCTGTACTGCTAAGCTGTAACAGCTAAAGGAAAGAATAAATACTGTCCAGTGAATGAAGCTGGCATTTTCTAATCCTTGGATTCAGTTGTGTAAAGCCCTAACTGAGATACCCTTGAAGAGATTGTCTTCAGGATTGTGTCGACAACTGTGCAGGCTTCAAAGTTAGGTCTGTTCTAATATGATTTGAATTGACCACCCAAAATCACCAGCTGGTTTTGAAAACTAAGCTAGTTTTTTGGGGGATGAGAACAGTGGTAAGTGCAAGACAAGCTACAAGTGATGCCCAGACGTCTATCACTGAAAGGAAGGAAGAAAAGACAATTAATTCATTGCATAAGCCTTCTTGGGCACCTCAGAAAAAGAGCTGGAGATGGGCTTGCATTAACAATGATGTTAAACACATATGTGGTCTGGCTATTTGTCTCATTATGCAGACTAAGTTTAAACCAGACAATAAAAGGTTTATGGGTTTAGGTGTGGAAGTCAGAGTCTCAGGTCTTCATTTCGACTGTCTCTTCAGAATTCCCTCCACCCTGTATTCTGCAGCTCTGAACTTCATCTGAATGGTCAGGGTGCACCAGACCTCCCATGGCCCAGGACAGTGCTGAGAGTCAGAACCGCAGCCTGGCTTGGCATCATCTCCATCAGATCTGCCAGAAGCAGACTCTCCAAAAAAAGAGGGGAGAATGAAAAAGGCACATGGGGTTGTTCCAGTAGTTGAATAGTCTCTCTGATAGTTGAAGTTGCTTCTCTTGTGCTATATTGGTCTCCTGGCCAAATCCCCCAGTGCTTGCTGGATTCTTATTCAAACCAGTTTCCTCTCAATTCAGCCTGGATCTCCCCTTGGCAGAGGTCTGCAGGAACTGCCTTCCTCTTATTTAAAGTTAGAACAGAATTTGCAGAAGTAAACAATTCAAATAGTTGGGTAAGTACAGAACAAAGTCCTCATAATGCCATACCCTGAATTTGCAAGGTCATGTGGCATTTTCTGTTCTCTGTGAAGTTAAACATGTTATAACATTATTTGCTAAGCTGAGGCCATTATTATGAAACTGTTCTTCTAGTTGTTATTGAAAGCATCTGACATGAGTATTGTTCAGGACCGCTTGACTTTAAACTCAGTCAACAGGCCATTGAGAAAACCCATTTTCCAGCAGAGGGGAAGGCTTGCTGCTCTTGAGGTACATCCTTCTGCCAAGAGGCAGCCTGTGCAAAAACATCTGATCTGGCAAGCAAGAAACCCAAGGCTGAACTCAGACCTGGGTTCCCCGAGTGGTAATGTACTGTGTGACTGAAGTCACTGCCAGTCATACGGTTGCTACTTGTTTTTTTTATTCAGGTGGAATGTATCCTAGCTGATCAAACCTCAGATTCACTGGGGGAAGCTAGGTAGAGGGATAGATGCCTTTACTGTAAAACTGTGGCTTGAATAAAGCTCTATGCAGCATGAAGTGGTGGGGAACAACCAACCAAAAAGCGGAAACCTTCTCAATTTTGTGTGTATTTGAAAATAGATTGTATGGCAGTCTTGGATCCACCTTCATCCCCAGTATTATTGTTTTTGTGTTCAACTTCCTCTCGTTATACAACATTTGGTTTCCCATCAGCAGTAGATTGCAGGCATATTATACCTTGAAATTCTTCTTGAAGTACAACAGAAGTTGAAAAATAGGAAGCTTTCAAAGCAGACTTCACCTATGGTGAAGTATTAGTGAAGAGCTGGTCTGAAGGGGAAAAAAAATCATAGTATCAGTCAGGATTGGAAGGGACCACAAGGATCATCTAGTTCCAACCCCCCTGCCATGGGCAGGGACACCCCACACTAGATCAGGCTGGCCAGAGCCTTGTCCAGCCTGGTCTTAAACACCTCCAGGGACGGGGCCTCAACCACCTCCCTGGATGACCCATTCCAGGGCTTCACCACTCTCATGGTGAAGAACTTTATTCTCACATCTAGCCTGAATCTCCCCACCTCCAGCTTCATTCCATTCCCCCTAGTCCTATCACTACCTGAGATCCTGAGATCTCTTTGTAAGACTGTGCTGTAGTTTGTTTTATCAAACACTGCTGCAGAGCAGTCAGGCAATGATCTAAATAAACCTTTGCACGTCCACTGAGTAAGCAGACATTGTTCCCTCACTAACAGAAGTACTGCTTCCTGACCTGTGATTTTTCCAGGTGTTGCTTGGGGGTTATAAATAGCTGGGAGAAGATGGCTTTAACTTCTGCCCACCGAGCACCTGGATGTTTCTCCTGCTTGGCAAAGCAGGACCATCACTGACTTTGCAGGCTCAGAGTGCTGTCAGGCCGCAAATAATGGGGTGCTGCTCAATGTAAAATGTGCCTCTTGCGTGGGTGTATGGATACTCTGGCTCCCAGATTTCTCTAGGCAACATTTGGTCCTTTAAACTGTCTCTTGCTTTTTTTTTCAGGGCCTTGCTGTGACTGGTTTTGTGCAGTTTAGTGCCAGTCAGCTCCACCCCACCTCCTCTCTCCTGCAGATTCCCAAACTGTCCTAAAACACTAGCTGGCAAAAATCTTCCGCCCATGTGTGTCGAACATGTGCCTTTGTTTGGGTGATGACACGTGCCTGCATTTGCTGATGGTGCTTTAGCTGCTTGGTTCTGTAAGCAGTATCACCAACTCCTCCGAGGATCTGTGGAAGGGCTTGCACTTCCCCCTCACCTCCGCTTCAGTATGCTTTAGCCCAACCTGAACTATTTTAGTGAAAAGACTGAGATAAGCAGCAATTGCTCATATGATGTGTCACACCATAAACTTCAGGAAATTAATTCATTCCAACAGTGCAATTTCAGGACCTAGGAACCAAAACTACAGCCTGTTACCATAACACAAACCATTTCTTTATTTACACCACAAAGGTTTAACCAAAAGCAAAGTACTGAATGGCAAGAGTCACTGTTGCTACATATTCAGACTAACTACTTGCTTTATAATTAATTTTATTATTCTTATTTCTGTGCAAATCCCCATCCAGAATTCAAGTCAGGAGATGGGCATGATGCAGAGAACAAAGAGCTCTTACTTGAAACTTGGGAGAGGAAAACTGAATAATTGGCGTGTCTTGGGTGGGCTGTGAAAACTTGAATGTATGCATGTATACCAGAAAATATAAATTCGGGCAGGAGGGAAAAAAGCATTCAGTAAAGAGAATACTGTAGATGTTAGATAACCATAATAAATACAATCTACACTGTACCAGGAGAGTGTGAAAATTAAACGTGTCATGGCACATTTGGTCTTAACCTGAACTTTGGTTAAGCTTAGCTTTTAAGATTAACTTAACCTTACATTTACCTTGAATTAACTTGGAATGAACTCAGAATTGGGGATGCTTAGCTAAGTCAGCCCTGGAGTAAGTGAGTACTGAGTTTGATCCCTAGAATTCCTCTGTATGCTTCAAAGTTAATCGTAAATCAGACAAAAATCCAAGAAACCCAAACAAGAAAAAAATCCATAGGAGCTCTGCCTGACACTGCTGACCCCTTTGCACAACCCTTGTACAATGGAATGCATTTCATTTAGCATAGCAAAGTGATCCTACAGGAGACCAAACGAAACAGAACTGCAGTGCAAGGGAAAGAGCATTGACTTAAGAGGCCAGAAAAAACAAGTGAAAGGGGCAGCAAGAAAGAAGACCCAGGTGTAACACAGAGGGATGAAAGCTAGAAGCTATTGTGCAGAACATCCAGATGAAAGTTTATAGGCTGCTTGTGTGTTTGAGTCAACTACAGGTTTTTTAATTCAGATATCTAGAGGTTTCTTTAAGGACCCTGGCTTTTGAATAGTCCCTGAGACTAAGAGTGGTTGAATCTGTCTGATACATTTTTGGGGCGTCCTGTGCTGCAAGACGGACCTAGGAGAGGATGCAAGGTCTCATGTCTATCCCAAGAGCACGCAATACCACACCACAGCTAGTTTTCTGCCTTTCCTGGTATTTTACTTTTCTCTTTCCCCCATGCAAGGCTTTTCCAAAACAAAACTGTTGTTTCCACCTTTGTCAGCTCTATCTTGCACCATGAACAGAGCAGAAACCTTGAAGGGAGAAAGGTATCTTGGAATCAAAGGTGGATCTGAAAGCAGCTGTGCTTGTCTGCTGGAATAGGTAGAGTAGCTGACCAAGTATCTGTCAAAATCAAAGACAAAATTTACCCTTAAGGCCCAGAAAGCTGATTCTTTGTGACAGTGAAATAGTCATCAGGTAGTCACATATCTGGCTCTGTCTCCTGGGTTCTGGTGGTTGTCCGTGTCTCCACAGCCATGCTCAGCCTGGACAGCAGATGTGCACACGTGTAGTAATGTGCTTTTTCGAGTCAATGAAATGGGGATAACTTACCAATACAAGTAATAAATTACTCCTTTATACTATTCATACTCCATGGTTTGTATCTTGCAGCTGTGGAAAATACCACCTTTTTGTTTCTTTTTTTAAACATGTTTGCAGAGATTGTGTTGTGCTGCCAGCAAACAATCTGGCATTTCGTGTTTCTATAACCCATGAATTTGTTTGTCCTTACCCGAATAATTTCTGTGGTTTGCTGTCTACATTATCCTCACAAGTCTTTCTGTGTTCTATCTCATCATATGGGAGAATGTACTAATTTAAGACTGTTTCCTTGGTGAATCACCTAAGGCTTTAAAAAATGGTGAAGTTAAGCTCTGATTTATTGTTGTTTTATCTTGTAACTAAATGAACTTTAACGTGGCTAGTCAGGAATGTAGCTTCCAGCTGTTTATGGTCCTGATGCTGCTCTGGGCTTCACCCAGGCAGCTGTCTTGTGTGGTATTCAGCCTTACTTCTTTATCAATGGTATTTCATCAGAATGATCTTTTAGCAGTAGAAATATATGCAGACACTAACATACTGAATGATACTGACTTCTGGCTCTTAGGACAGACTTCTAAAGCCCCGATTCCTGTAGTTTTATTCTTCTATTCCGCTGCTGATAAAACTTGACTTAGATTCTAGGTGTTCACGTCAAAAAGTTTGGATCTATTTTTGTTGTCATATTGCCAGATCATATTGTTTTGCAGCTTTTGTTCTTGCAAGGAAAACCAAAATGTTTGCTAATCTAACCTTTCCTTCACTTGCAGCAAAACTGAGGGTAAAGTTGGTCGGACTGAGAGCTGTCATGGGCTTGTGTGCTTGGCTCTTTCACAAGCCAGGAGGGCACTGGTGCTGAAGCGCACCACCCCTCAGCGCTGTGGATTGTCACAACGTAGTTTGCCGTAGTTGAGAGTGAGTTTGCAGTGAGAAGTTTTGTCAGCCCTGATGAGGGATGTTTTGTACAAACTGGAGATGGAGGGAAGCTGCTTTGGGCTTGTGCTGTTGTCTGGGTGTTAAGGCTGGGATAAATAGAACTCTAAGGTTTTCCCCACATTTGTTATTCCTTCTCGTTGTGGAAGTAAGGTTGTACAGGAGATCCTTTAAGGACAAATCAGGCCAGACAGTGAAGATGCAGATGCAGCATCTTTGTGCTTCCATCTGGCAGGGCAGATGTGGTATTTTCTGTGTGTTTTGTTGGACCTGTACCCATGCAAACAAGGGTCTTTAACATCCTGTAAAATTTGTTGTCACACAGGAATACCAAGTACTGTGTTTCTCTGCTCTCATCCTCACAAACAAGCAGCTGTCACTCGGGTAATGATGGGCAAACTGCAGGGCCCGGGGGCGTGTAGTGAAGAGCTTCCTTTGTTGCTGAGCTCTGAGAAAATGCCCAGGAGGAGGATTTTGTGGTGCCTTTTGTTGCTCAGCTTGGCACAAGCTGTTAAATCTTTGTCTGGTGCAGATGACCTGGAAGTCTGCAGCACCCAATCTAAATAAGAAATGTCAATAAATAAGTGTCTCTAAATTTCAGGCAGAAAAAGGCAGATACTTTTATTGCAGCTATTTAGTGACTCCATTACAACAACAAAAGGAACCAAATTCTTCCTGTATAGAACAGAGCAATATCCTAGCCAGTCTCATCCTTTTGTTTTCATATGGTGTTCTGAAACAGCAATGAGAAGGAGAGCACTTGGATAGGTCCTGTAAGTTTCCATGCCATAGACTGTGGTACAGAGTCTCCTTGGTTTTATTATGTACTTTCATGATGGACTTCACTTGACTTGGATGTCTGTGGGCAGGTGTGTCACTGAAAAGTCAGTTTGCCCTCTTGGATTTTGCAGAGTTGCTTGTTTCCAGAACTCATAAGACAATCATCTTTCATATATATATATATATATTTATTTATTTTAAGAGGGGAAAAAAAAAGTGCCAAGAGAGCAGGTCCAAAATAATTTTGGTTTTCATAGCATGTTTTTATTCTGTTTAATCATGCAAAACTAACACTTGGTTATAGTTTAATAACTTGTCATGGGAACATATCATCTGAAGTCATATATCCAAAGCCAGGAAAAGCCAAAAGACACTTAAAGCTTGTCAACACCAGCCTGAAGACTCTGGGAAAAGAGAAAATAAATGCCCATCATTAAGCGTGCTGAGTGTTTGGATGTGGTTAATGAGATTGTCTCCTCTCCTTTGCTGCCTTTTTCCTTGCAATACCTTTTGTCTGTCATCATACAAGGAAACAAAGAAATTGTCAGTGGGGTTGGAAAAACAGCTGTCTCTCTGACCTGGAGGGTTGTGCATCAGCTGAGACTGACATATTTTTTTCTTTTCTCATTTTGTAAACATTTTGTTTTTCTTCAATATAAAATAGTGAGTAATTGGTGTGACTGCTAACAACCTCTTGTTTTTAATTTAGGTGGCAGTGAAAGTAATTGACAAGAAAAGAGCCAAAAAGGACACCTATGTCACCAAGAATCTGCGACGGGAAGGGCAGATCCAGCAAATGATTCGCCACCCAAATATTGCTCAGCTGTTGGATATACTAGAAACTGAAAACAGCTACTATCTTGTCATGGAGCTGTGCCCTGGTGGCAACTTGATGCACAAGATCTATGAGAAAAAAAAGACTTGAGGAGCATGAAGCGCGCAAATATATCCGTCAGCTTATCCTGGCAGTTGAACACCTTCACCGGGCAGGAGTAGTTCACAGGTAAGCTTAAAAACCCTCTCTGGTAAAATTTACCTCAGATCCTCTAAGTGGTATTTTGGTATTTATTAATAGAATAGAATAAACCAGGTTGAAAAAGGCCTTTGGGATCATGGAGTCCAACCTATCACCCAACACCATCTAATCCACTAAACCATGGCACCAAGCGCCCCATCCAGTCTCTTCCTAAACACCTCCAGTGATGGTGACTCCACCACCTCCCTGGGCAGCACATTCCAATGGCCAATCACTCTTGCTATGAAGAACTTCTTCCTAACATCCAGCCTAAACCTCCCCTGGCGCAGCTTGAGACTGTGTCCTCTTGTTCTGGTGCTGGTTGCCTGGGAGAAGAGACCAGTCTCCTCCTGTCTACAACTTCCCTTCAGGTAGTTGTAGAGAGCAATAAGGTCTCCCCTGAGCCTCTCTTCTCCAAGCTAAGCAACCCCAGCTCACTCAGCCTCTCCTCATAGGGCTTGTGCTCCAAACCCCTCCCCAGCTCTGTTGCCCTTCTCTGGACACGTTCCAGCACCAGTAAAGAGATTTCCTTATAAAAATGTGTTTGTGATGGTGGGTTGGTTTTTTTTTTTTTTTTTTTTTTTTTGGCTGGTCTTCATAATATTGTTTAGATGTTCATATTTTAGACATTATAAAGTATCTGCATGTCCTTCTTTTGAGCCATGAGCCGCCCAGGGCAAAAGGGCAGAAAGGTATTTTACCCACAAGGGAGTAAGATAAAAGCACTCATGCAGAATTGGGGGTTAAATATGAATGCCATTTACAGATATATACAGAAATACAACAGGTATTCAGGGAGAAGGAATATATACGCAAACACAATCAGTACAGGCTTTGCTTCCCAACTGAGCCCAACCAAGCCTCCCTGGGCCAAAACCTTCCAAAACCTGCCCCCACATCAGCCTCAGCCAGCCCAGCAGTAAGCCAAACTGCCTCCCCATGCTAGGCCAGAATTGCACAGCTAGAAATTAGCTTGCCTGCCCAGGGTCACAGAAGGCAAAATACTCTCCCACAAACCCCGAGAGATAAGCTGCCACACCAGGAGCAGAGAGATGGGAGGAAAGAGAGAGAACAGACTATGATGTCTGTTTATATAGAGATTGCAGGAGGATGGGCTAGGATAACAAAATTTGCAATATCCTGTGTCCACCCCTGGACTGTCTAGCCCATGGAGGACTCTTTAACTCTATGGTCTTAAGCCCATAACGCTGCAGAAAGCAGTGAAGTAAGTGTGTAGCTTCAGGTGTGCACACAGAAGCTATGCTTGTGCTTTGCACAAGTAGGGGTCTGTCCTTGCAAGGAGCACTACCTTGCCTTTTCAAAGCTCTGTACCAACATCACTTAATGAATCTTTTCATTATTTCTTTGAAGAGGTGGTTGTGTCTGTAATTTTACTAGTAGCAATACAGTAGTACTGGGAGATGAACTGATTTGCCCAAAGCCTCACCGTGACACAGCTGGGACGAAACCTGAGTGGAACCGTGAAATGCGCTTTCTTCTTGTTTCTGCTCTTTCATTTGTAATACTGCCTCAACAGGACCTCAAAAGTTTGAACATGTGAAGTGTAATGCAGGGTATGCATCTGTCCAGTTCATCTCACATGTCTTAGAAAAGATCCAGAGCTGTTGCAATACATGATTTTATTTCTGTAGGACCTTTATTCAGTCAGTGCCTAAGCAGCACGTGGATATGCTTGCAGGAGTATGCTATGGCATTAAAAGTTTACCTGGGCTTCAGGGGAAATAGAGTAACTTCATCAGAGCGAAGTCTGTCTGGGTTTGCTGTTTAAGGAGTAGCTGCCTCTGCTGAAGTCCCTGAGCAGCAAATGGTAGAGGCTGGGAGGTTGCAGGTGGAGGTAATACATGTGATTGCCTGTACCTTTCTCTGCTTGTGTAATCTTGGCTGTTATGGAGACAGGGGATGGTGGGCTGGGTGGACTCTGAGGCAGTATGTTTCCTCTTCTGTTCTTAGGTGTGTGTATTTATAGGGTATTGTCTAAGAAGGAGGCTCTGCTTTCTAACTTTGGGATAACTGGTGTTAAGTCTGGACTCCCACATACCTCTCCTGTGATACTGAGCAAGTTGTGTAGGCTTCATCCTCATAGGTTATGTGTGCCTGTCATAAAAGCTAGACACCTGAGTACTTTTGAGGATCTGAGTCTCAACTTCCTTGGCTGCACTGACTCTGTAGAAGATAGAGAGCTGTTGTCCACTGGCTTGCTGTGCAGGCAGCTAGCAAACTGCCTGAGGGCAGCCCACAGCTCAGCTATACGCTGAGATGCCTACCACTGTGCAGTGCTGTTGGGTGCATTTGGCTTGGTGGAACTCCATGTGCTCTGAAAACTGCTTTTATTTTTGTCTTGAATCTTTGTGTTCCCTGTGATACATAAGTGATAGGTGCTATGTGCACATTAAACCTAGGTCTTAACATGAGCTAAATTTGCTAACATAAATACTTGAGGAGCCCCTAGGTCTATTCTGCAGGTTCTGTATTAGCAGCTGTACTGCTAACCTCTTTAAATTATTAACCCCATAGTTTGGGGCATGGTAAAAGAAATAGTCTGCTTATTGCTTTAAGGGATTAATTAGTATCCGGTATGTACAGAGAGAGGGGAATGAAAAGGGTCAAAGTTTGAGACGAGCAGAAGAAAACCCAGCAGGAACAGATGAATATGTTTAGCTTTCAACAGCAGTATTGAGTCCAGCAGCAGCAGTTCCTCTGCCTGAAAAATTTACCTTCTGCATAATGGCCAGAGCACTTAGGGGGACTTAGTAGGCTTGGCTTTGACTGGTGGGTTTTTCAGAGAGGATTCAAACCCAGATTTTGTTAAAAAGTAGATTATTCACTAGGTACAACCTAGGATCAACAGGCTACTGTGGTGGGCAGAAGACAAGGCTTTGGGGTCCAGAGGGGGCAGAAGCCCAAGGATCCCGAGTTCCCTTATGGATGCTGCTTGCTAGCATCAGTTTTTTCCCTCACCCCTTCTTTGTCTCTGCTTTCTCCATGTAAGTAAGCATAGCCCATTAAGACAGGAGTGTGAGGGACCTTTGTGAGTGGAAGGCAGAAGCAGCCCTGGAAATACTGACATGCTCTATCTGTCCATCCCTGTAACATTGGATTAATCCTTACACCAAAGGCAGCATACTCCATCCACTCATCATAGCATGGCACAGAGCTTCTTCTTGGGAGTCTGCCTCCTGGGTAATGAGCAGGTCCAATTCTGCTTAAACTTATAAAATCTGACAGAATCACAGGCAGTATATTAGCAAGTGTTGTCTGTAGCTTAACCATTGTCTTGACCTCTTCTGCAAACAGAGTATGTAGAGCAGTGTGGAGATGCAAGAAAAACACTAGTGAAATGATCCAGTTTTATTCTCCTGGCTGTCTTCAAGCAAGAGAAGGAGAATAGAACAATAGTTACCCCAGAAGTTGTCCTTCAGCGTCTTGGGATTTTGACCGTGACAACACTAAAAACAGACTACTCAATTGGTAACTGAAGAGGGGGAAAAAATAGTGCAGAAGGCTGATTCATGCTCACCCTGGATGCAATGGCAGTGTTCTGTTGTTATTTTTAAAGCAGGTAAAAATAACAGTGCTTTCATCTGCGTGGTGAACTGTGGGCGTTCTCATTCACCGCATGTGAAACAAAACATGGCATCCTAGGCCAGAAAGTGGTCCGTGCTCTCCAAATGCTTTCATCCTTTGCATTGAAAGGGGCATGACATTGAAAAGCGTTCATTGACTATTTTATTATGACAAATAATTGGGTTTGTCTGCATTATTCAGAGAATATTATAGATGACTTACACTGTTCTATAACTCAGGATAAGAAAAAGCTGCATGAAATGTTTTCAGCTGCATGAAATGCACTTACGCTGTTTGAAGAATGTCATTCAGTAAGCTTCATGACTTAAAATCAAGACCTGGCCTGGCAGAAAACCACTCTGGGCTTTGGACAAGAGCTCAATGGAAATACTTCTGTTAAGAGGCACTGATGTGTGAACTGCCTAAACCTGAAAACCTTCAAGAAACATCATTTTATTTAGAGAGGTTACCAAAACCCAAGCATATATATATCTATACAAACTCCTGTTTGTATAGATGTGTATTAAATTTTGAATATTTCATCTACTATGATGGATGAAGACTTCAAGGTCCTGAGTGCAGGAGCTATGTCTTCAGTGAGGGCTATCCAAGGTTCAAATTTGTTGGCTGGAAAAGAAATGATGCTGTTCTAAATATAATTTCATGTAGTCATTTGTGTTTCATTCCTTCGATCAGAAGAGGTGGTTGGTTGCTAAAAATAAGCTAGCACCAAGCTCAGCTGTGAATCAGGTAGGCATATTTATCTTTCCCTCTGACATTGGAAAACAAACCCAACTGGCAAGTATCTGGTGAAGCTTTCTTTTTTCAGAGGGTGTTTACATAGGCCTTCATGCTGTCAAAAGGCAAGATGAATACTTACATCTCTTGGGAGTGTAAGGACAACAGAAAAATGAAGTGAAAGCTTTGCTGCTTGCCACTGCATCCCACAGGAAATTCTTAGCAACCCTTTTAAAGTAATTTTAACAAAATTCAAGCCCATTCAGTGCAATTACTGTCAGGATGTCAAAAAATTTTTATTAATGTATTGGTAGCAGATAGCTTTCTCTATTCTCCCTTTTTCTGTCTTCAAAGCAGTGTATTTGTACCTTCCACTGCCATTCTGTAATTAAAAGCAGGATTTTGAATGGCACACGTGAAAAAGCCCCTGTGTTTTTGAGCAGAGATTGTTTCTATGATCTCTTTCCTTAGAGTAAGGTGGTGCTGCATGATCCAGGGTGCTATGGGGTTCCTGCCTTGGTACCCATTAATTTGATGTTTTGGCTTTGATAACTTGCATCCTGTTAATTTTAAGTGCCAGTAGTCTGGTTGCTGATGCAATATTTATGATGAATCCTGCACTACAGACCAAAGTCTCGTTTTGAAATGCAAAGCTGGTTTGTCTATTTTCTGTCAGATTCAGAATTACCTCTGGGCATTCTTTCTTGAAATACTCTGCTGTAAACTAAGTATTGTTTTAGTGAAGACAATAGACTGAATTCCTCTTTTGCAGAGGTGAACACATTGAATTCACTGGCATTGTGACTGATGGAAGATTTTGATTACAAACCCTTTGAAATGTATATTGACGTGATGGTGAACCAAAATGTCTGCAACTTTTCCAGCTCATCACCAGCCCTTGCATGGGGCTAGAAAGTGGTTTTGCTGTGTGGTAGTTAAGGACAGATTTTTCATGGTGCTGTTCTGGTTAAAAATAAGATGCAGGAGACAGCAGCCAACCACTGCTTGCTTTGCAGCTGCTTGCTGGTAAAACCTTCCTTCTCATCCCCCAGACAAGAAATAAAGTGTGAAATGCAAAAAACTTTAATTTTCTTGTCTGATGCCTGCAATAGCACTGAATAAGCTTCTTTCAAAAGCAGGCTGAGCTGACAGCTGAAGCTCTGAGCAAATCCGGAGATAAATCAACAGCAGAACAAACTCCCAAACAAACCATTCCATGAGGAAGGCATATTTTCAAATACAAGGAGCACATAAATATGTGCTGATTATCCACACTGTTGTAATGCAGCTTGGTCTTTCCTGAGTGTCTTCATTCTTCATGGGTTTGGCTAACTTGCACCATAGTTAGACACGTGATGGAACTAGCATCTCAGAAAAAAGTAAACATTTTTGATCCTTTAGTATTTAATCACTGAGGGTATTTTGAAGTTTTTCAGCAATGAATGCTGAAAATTTGGTGGGGGAAATAAATGCCTTAGTTGTATTTTTTTGAGCAGCTGTAACAGTAAGAAACAATATTGAATTTACTTCAGGGAAGGAAACTGAAGGTCCTCTGCAGCAGCATTTCTCCTCCCCACTTCAACTCTGCACAGCATGGCACTTGCTGCTGGCATAAGAAAGTGCTTGCCTAGCCCTTCCTATAGCAAAGCAGGTGTGTCCAGCTCTAGGAACCCACCAAGAAGTGCAAGCCACATGCGAAACTGTTGAGGACCTTTGAGTCTGCAGAAACTAGCATGTGTTCCTGATGTTCAGTGTTCTGGGTGTTCCCACTGACTTCAGTGAGGACTGCAATTGCTGTGTGTGTCAGAGGTGGTAGCTCACATTCTCCCTTGCAGTGTGCAGCTATTAAAAACATGCTGCATGGTTTTGAACCTCTGCTGACCGAAGTAAGGTGATATGCTTACCTTCTCCTCCAGATTGCTTAGTCTGGGGATTTTTAGTTTGGTTTTGTACAGCTTTTGTTTCATGTTTCTCAGGCTGATTTGCACTGGACCTTCTCATTGGGTTGTATCAAGGAGTAAAAACCTGTTGTACTAGTTCTCAGTGTCACACCAAAAAAATGTGCTTTCATATTGACAAGAGTTGACAAAAGTGTGTTGCATATGGACTGTTATATCAGTTACCACTTACCAGCAAATCTGAGAACAGACATATGGGTAAACATCTTTAATTAGCCACATCTGATGGCACTCTATATTGAGGCTGTATTTAATTGATTTTTTTTCCTCTGATAGCATTAAAATGCCCTGTAATAGTTACCTTTAATTTAATTTTTTTAACTTTTAATAATTTAAAATACATTTTCTTGTGTTTGTTTATAGTCTTCCTGTCACTCATTTGTTGTTCTAATTGCCCGTGTGCCTTTTCTTCTCAACTTACAGCTTTCATCTTCCTATTAAGAGCTTAACCATTATTCTTAAAGCTTTGCCTCTTCTTAGCTAAGGTTTAATATACTCAGAGTTTCCAAATGGTCTCTCTGCTTGCTTTGAGCATTGCAGTGTATGACCCAAAGTTCCATGTGCTTCTGTTGATTTCAGTGTATATTTTTTTTTCCTTGTTTTGGGTTTTTTGTTTGCTTTGGGTTTTTTTATTTGGGTTTCTTCTTTTTTTCTCTTTCCAATACTGTTTGTTTGGGGTTTTTTTTTTCCCTTTTGTCAGTCTTTCCTGTTAAATTTCCAGTCCTGATATCTTTCTAGAGGTTAATCACACTGTCTATGGAAACCTGCACCTGCAAGCAATAAAGATGTGAGACTTGAAGAAATAAGCCCTTTTTGGCAGTAGAGGAAAGCAGAACTGGGTTGTTCCATATTCATCTGGCAGGGCATGTTCCCCTTGTATCAAGTAATTTCTCAGCAACAGCAGCTGCCCTACTTGGAGGACAGAGGGCAGTGGGTCTGCGGCACTGTCACAGCACATGGAGTCTCCTGAGGATGAGAGAGAGATGCTGTGGATGCCATCTGGGATTATGTGGTATATAGCTTGGAGCTGGTGCTCACTCTTGGAGTGGGAGCAGGGCTGGGTCTTGGTTAAAACAAATGTGGCTGCCTCTCTGTGACAGTGTTTGAAATGACCTGTCACTTTTGACATAGCTGATTTCCTGAAGTTAACATGCTGGGTAATTGCCAGTGGAGGGATCATGATCCTCTCGGCCTGCCTGTCAGACTGGTGCTTTATTGACTCAGTTGTTACGTTGTTTCTCCAAGAGAAGGACTGATGCAGAGGGCAGTCCACTCCTTACAAAGTGTTCATCTGGACGCACTAGAGAAGCCTGGATGTTGCCCCTGAATACTAGAAATTTGAAAAATACTCTCCTCCTGTCAATTCATATAGTATGTCTCCTGTTTCTTTTTGCACGTGAGGCAAGGAAAAGCTGCAAGAAGCGCTCACTGGGATGTAGGAACATCTGTTTGGAGAAAGCCCTTGTGGTTGTATTGATGAAGTGAGTGGCATCCTACTTGCAAGTACTTTTCTCCCTCAGGTTTATTTGAAACACAACATGGGCATAACGTGAAATGGAGGGGTATGTTTTTTAAAAGGCTTGGAGTTGGTCACAGCTAATTTTGTATCTTTTCCACATCCTTTCTTGTGGAAGTGCTTTGTTTGGTTTGGTTGGTTTACTTGTCTTATTTTATTAAGCCTTGTACCTTCATCTGTAATAGAGGCATCCTTCCTTCATTACTCCCTTTGCCTTACAAAGGCAAAATACCATGCATGTCACTGACTTCCCATAATTACAGCTGATGGCTTTATTACCCAGATTTTTCTGAAGCATGCTGGGACAAGCATCACTGCCCATCTATGCATCCTGGCATGCTGAATGTTGGAAGTATTTAGTATTTTATGTCTCAGTGGGGGAATTTTTTTTTGGATGAAAACACAACCACCTATTAGAAGTTGTGGACAAATTATCTAACAACCTCAATATTTTTTCATATTATACTTAATGCTTAGTCTGTACGGTTTGGGATGCTTTTGGGTGTGCCATCTCTGGAATATTTTTCCTACGTTGCATATGGCTTAGGAAAGTGCAACCACCTTCTTAAATGATGGAAGGACACATAAAATGAGCAGCATGCTGACATGTGTATGAAAAGAACAGGAGACCACTTTCATTTCATCCTCTCTCCCAAAACTGGTCTAGGCCCTGACCTGTGCAGTGGCTGTGTGGTGTCACGCAGGGTGGCATGGTGAAGAAAGCACTAATGTGGCACTCGGAAACCCCTGTGTGGCGGCTTCTCTTGGTTTTGTTACTGGTTTTCTGTATGGCATTGGGCAAGTAATTTCAATCTCTCAGTTTTCATCTCTAGCATATGGGAGTACCAGTGCTGACCACCTCTGTAATGAGTTTTGATGCTTCATGCCCAGGGAAGGTTGACTGGTCTCCCTTGTGGACAGTAGCATAGGACAGGTGTTTGACTCCTCAGATCTCTGCAGAAGGTTGACTCTTCAGCTGTGACTAATGAAGAGCCTTTGGTTGTGAAGAGTAATGCGAAAGCAGCTTCCAGCTCCAGAAACACGTATGTGAAGCATTCCTGGTGTATAAAATTGATGCAAACTTTTAAGTAGGTGTGAAATTTGAAGAACCTGATTCATTGCAGGATGATTATAAGTGACAAAGTAACCTTTTACCTGTAGGAAAAGTGTTAAACTGTGTGTGAAAGCACTGGTAATTTTAGAAAGGGAGACAATGGATGGAGTTTTCTGCTTTAAAGGTGGAACTGTGTGCAGGGATGCAACTATACACTTTTTGTATATGAATCACTTTATGAGAGAAATGGGAAGCTGCTTCATTATTTTGGATGCTCACTCAAAATATTTTATTTCTTTCAGGGACTTGAAGATAGAAAATCTGTTGCTAGATGAAGACAACAATATCAAGCTTATTGGTATGAAACCAGTTTGGCAATTCCAGTAATTGATAGTTTTATAAAGAGAGTTTTTGAGACTTCATAATCCTCCATGTGACAACTACTTATGTGGCTGCAAGAGAGGAGCTGAGAGAGTATAGATAGCAATCAAGCTGTTCCTGACAGTATCTTGTGAAAAAAATGTTCCAAATAATTCAGCTTTAACTGGGTATGGGAATAATCCTACATCTCTTAACCAACAGCTTTCATATTCAAATGGGGATTTTGGTAAAGAATTAAAGAATTGACACCACAGAAGTAATTTATTTTATTATCTTTAGAATTTTATATTTACTGAGGCTTTGGTTCTTCCCCCATATGCATATGCTTCCTTTGAAGTCAGTGGGAGTTCCACACATTTTTAGCAGCTGGCAAAATTCGATCCTATATTTATGTATGTTAAATTTGCTTCCAGCACCCAATGTGAATTTGGTTTAGAGGGCTGTTTAAAAATAGAATAAAAAAAGATCAATGGTAGAGCCTTGATTATATTCAGTTATTAGTTGTATGCAGCACTTGATTCATTCAAGTTGTGCAGACATTTTAGATTAATGGGTATAGTCCCTCACTGCCTTTGCATAACTCCCATTAATATTAACGTGGGCACTGGAAAAAAAAAAAATCCCTTCATAAAATAAACCCCAAACATCTGTCTGTGTTTCTCTCCACGCCTACCCTTTTGCCAACAGCAATGTCTGTGGTCTCAGGCTTAAAAATTTGACTGACTTTCTTTCTTCAAAAGCTTTCATGATCTGAACAGTGATGAAAAACACTTAGCACTCAGGTCAGAGCGATGTTCACTGTAACATACAAAGCACATCATCTCCAAACAGGAGAAAGATGGTTGCTGAAATCTGAAATATTAGAAATTTACTTAGGGAATTTAGGTTTTGGAAACACAACCAAGACTTTTAGTCCTTACTCTGTAGTGAATCAACTGACTCTGGGAAAATAATAGCAAAAGAGAACTCTGCATTACCTCAGCTACAGGTCAAGAGGATACTGATATGTTACCGTGAATCATTCATCAGTAATGATAGAAACCACCCATTATCTTGATTTAGTAGATAAGTAAGACCAGATGGTTTGCAACAGTGCTGTATGAACATGTGATAGATTGGAAGAATTTCTATGACATCCCTGGTTTGGGGTGTTTGATTACACAATAGTACATGAACTTGATATTCAATCCCAGACCTAATCAGATGATACATGTTCAATTAATACTTACATGCCAAAAATTACTTCAGAACTGTTTGCAGTTTCATTTGTTTTGGTTACATAGAAAGGTCTCCTCACAGTGGGTGGTGTGGGAAGAATAGAGAAGAGTTTGATCTTTGTAGCCTCACTAGTATTGAAATGAATTGTCCTCAGGTCTGCAGCCTGATGTTTTAAGCAAAGCAGATTGTACACAGTATGTACTTTAAAACAAAACAGTTAAGTCCCACTGTCCAGCTGGGTATGTTGCAGAAAAAGGAAAGTTGTTTTATTAGTAATCATTTTGCTGTAAGTAAAACTAGATTTAATACCACAGTTAAGGTCATGCTGTATCTTGATCACTATGTTGGTGCTCTCTATTGTTGACCTCGAAGAAGCAGTGCCTCTGCTTTTCATGCTCTGTCTTCTGTGCTTGTGAGGAAAGCTGGAGTGGAAGTTGCAGAAACTACCTTTGTGTCCCTGGGCAACCTCTCCTTACCAGCACCTCTTTTCCAGGTGGTAGCAGAAGTAGTGCTTGAGCTGCTGCACAGCTTTCTATTGCCACCAGGTTTTTCCAGGACAAGGAAAATTTTCCAGCACCCATCTGTGGCTGACAAAATAAACCAGATAACTTATAGACCAAATAATTTACTACTCTTCCTCCTCCATGCCTGTTCCCTCACTTACCTCATTTGGTGCATAGTACAGTATTTTGTGTAGTCTGCCTTTCTAGGAATGTGTTTGGATCTGTTGTGTTATTCTATAGTTCTGCCCAAGAAGTCATCAGGAATTTCATCCAGGAAGGTTTGTCAGGAGTGAAGAATGTTTTGAGGTATCATGTGGTGCTTTTCATGCTTGATTGAAGAGACTTTAAACTACACAACCAGCTCACGTTAACTGCTTTGAGGTGGGAGCTTGGTCGTCGTGTCTTGTGCAGCAGCAAACACGCTAGGACCTAATAAAAGTGTTGCTCTTGTAATAACTGTGAAATGAAGAAAACTCACCATAAAGGAGATAGAAAAGGTGAAAATAAGATTAAAAATGTACCAGGAAGCTACATTGACAGTCCCTGCTTGTTCCTGCATTTCAGGGAGAACCGAATCCCTTGAACCCCTCTGTTCACCTAGCTGCTTCACGGCCCCTTGCTTTTGTTACCTTTTTTAGCTCCATGACAAGGAGGTTTGTCATATGTTCTTACAGTGCTGTTAGAAAAAAATTCCTCGGCTGTGTTAAGTGGACTTAGTTTTAGCTGTCTGTTAAGCCTCAAATCTGGGATCATCGAGATTGAACACATGGGAAATAATTCACTTCTCTTCATCCATCAGTCCATGATGGTAGATGTCTGATCAAGATGCCATGAAAAGCCACTCACAGACCATATGAAGTCCTTGATGGACCTCAAAGGACCTCTGGCAGCTCAAGGACCTATGGCAGCAAAAGGACCCTGTCGATATGTAGTTTTGCTGAGCTCTGTGGAGCTCTGCTGGTCAAACTTGTCCACCAGCTTGGTGCTAAGGCTTCTGGCATTTAGTAACTCCTATTCCAACTGTTACAGCTTCAGAGTTAGATATATATCCATAGCTTAATGTTGGTTTCCTGAAGGTGTTAAAGACTGGTAGTGTAATGCGATACTTTGATAGTACAAACAGCAGAGGTGGTGGAGCTCCCATGTCATAATATTTACTTTAAAAAAAACCACATGGCCTTTGATCTGAATGCTGTAACGAGCTCAGCTTGTTGAAAGGAAGCCCAAGAAAGAATCAGGAATGACAGTGAACTTATCAGTGCTGGTGGTAATACTCTTATTATCAAGATCAGCAGTGCATCCTTAATAAAAACCACACTGCAATCACATTGTGCTGTCACAGTGTTAATAACAATATTCCTGTTTCTTCTGTGATGAAATCCCTGCCCTCACTATGTTAGCCTGCATTCTGAATTTCAACAGGCCCTAGAAAAAGGAGTGTACCAGCCTTGATTAATGAGTTAGCTGAACAAAGTACCTAAGGTGGTTATATTTTAAGCCAATAAGGTAATGAAAGCATCCAGTCAAGTATACCTACATTGATAGTGCAAATCAGCACCCCTTTATCATTATCTCAGAATATAGATCTAATGTCTGAGTTACAGTATCAGAGTACATTAGAGGTTGGAAGGGACCTCAAGAAATCATCAGGTCCAACCCCCCTGCCAAAGCAGGATCACTTAGGATAGTCTGCACAGGAATGCATCCAGGTGGGTTTGGAAAGTCTCCAGAGTAGGAGACTCCATAACCTTTCTGGGCAGCCTGTTCCAGTACTCTGTCACCCTCACCGTAAAGAAGTTTCTCCTCATGTTGAGGGGAAATCTTCTATGTTCAAGTTTCAACCCACTGTCTCTGGTCTTGTTACTGCACACTACTGAAGAAAGCTTGGCCCCCTCCACTTGCCACCCACCCCTCAGATATTTATACACATTGATGAGATTCCCTCTCAGTCTTCTTTTCTCAAGACTAAGCAGCCCCAGGGATCTCTCCAGCAGGTCTCTGTCTCTCGAAGTGGGGAGCCCAAAACTGGACGCAGTATTCCAGGTGTGGTCTTGCGGGGGCAGAGTAGAGAGGTAGAAGAACCTCCCTAGACCTGCTGGACATACTTTATTTGATGCACCCCAGAGTTGTAAAACATTGTATTACAGTGAGATAATTTTGAGATGGTGTGACACAGTCTGTGAGAGACCACAGGTAATACTGTGTAGAGATTTAATAGTATCTCTCCACTCTCAGAACTTTAGAAAGTCTTTTATAGTTGGCATAACCCCTCTACTCTGCTCTGGTGAGACTCCACCTGGAGTACTGTGTCCAGTTCTGGAGCCCTTGTTGCAAGAAAGGTATGGATGTGCAGGAAGGTGTCCAGAGAAGGGCCACAAGGATGACCAGAGGGCTGGAGCACCTCTCCTATGAGGACAGAGTGAGAGAGTTGGGGCTGTTCTGTCTGGAGAAGAGAAGGCTCCGAGGAGACCTTATTGTGGCCTTTCAATATCTGAAGGGAGCCTACAAGAAAGCTGGGAAGGAACTTTTAGGGTGTCAGGTAATGATAGGACTAGGGGGAATGGAAAAAAAATAGAAATGGGTAGATTCAGATTGGATGATAGGAAGAAGTTTTTTGAGGGTGGTGAGACACTGGAAGAGGTTGCCCAGGGAGGTGGTGGAAGCCTCATCCCTGGAGGTTTTGAAGGCCAGGCTGGATGTGGCTTTGAGCAACCTGATGTAGTATGAGGTGTCCCTGCCCATGGGAGGGGGATTGAAACTAGAGGTTCCTTGAGGTCCCTTCCAACCCTGACAGTTCTGTGACTCTGTGATTCTATCTTGGGCCATAACTCATAAATTCATTAATTAAGTAAATGAATCCTTATAAGTATTTGATTAAGCACCAAGGATAATACATATATAGCAAAGATGATTAAGCAGTGTCCAGACACAATTGTTTTCCATCAGAGGCAAGGAAATTGTCTTGATCCTCCCTTTGGTTTTGACAATGTTTTCCAGCAAACCAGTTTGTCCCCCTGTTAAATATGGCAATTCTTGTCTTGCTTGTGGCTGTCTTGCTCTCAGAGGTACAGCCAGTCAAGTGGGAAGCCTTGTGCAGTCACTTGGACACCCCAGCTCACATAGTCATTTTTATAATTGTTTGAGGTTTTTTTAAACATTTTTTTGCCTGTTTTTGTAAGGAAACAAGGCTTATGTGACTGCCCTGTCAGGATGCTTTTGATCCTTGAGGAACTCCTGTCTGATTTCAAAGGGATTTAACGTAGAGTGAAAACTAAAGGGCAGACCTCTACTTCAACCTTTATGCAAATAAGCAGGCAGATAAGGAGAGAGACCCAAGTTAATGACTGTGGAGAGGGGAGTATTGCATGGGTTCAGCAGTTGCCTGCTACATTTGGCCTATAAGATGTTGTTTTAGGCTGTGATTTAAGAAAGATAGCTGCAGAATTTTCTAGCTGAATGTTTTGTTGTAAAAAGGGAAAACAAAGGGAAGATAAGTCTAAACGAATTTCATTGCTCAGATGTGAGACTACCATAGCAATATATCCCTCACATTCCTTTCTCCAGTGTTATTCTGTCTTTTCCTTTTCTTGGCCAGAGTGCATGCTGCTGACCCTGAGCTGGAAAAGATAAGATAATGCTTTTAGCTCAGACAGAGAGGTGGGTAGCACACCTAGAAAGCTGCTGGTTTACAAGATGTGGATGCAAGACACAAGGCTATAGAAAGAGGATTCAGCAGTCTGCTTCTCCTGGCTGCCTCGTTTTATGTGTAAGGCAGTTTTCATTTAGAACACAGATGCATTCTGGGAATTTTTAATAAGACTGGATCAAAGAAACCCAAAGGAACAAAACACATGCAGCCTCCTTAATAGCAGTATTTTTGGGGTTGCAGCTGTCATCGGTAACAAGTTATTAATAAATGTGAACCTCTTTCTTTGATCATGACCTCTCTAGATCCTCTGCTCCTTGATATGTTGCCCTGGAGCAAAGGCTGTTCTCCCAGCCTGTCAGCTTTGCCTACATCATTCACCTCCTTGCAATCTTGTCTTCTTCCCCATATCACATCAAATTCTTCGACTTCACTTCCAAAACTCTGCGACTTCTCCTCGCATTCTCGTGTTGTCTATTAGGCTGTGATTTCGTAATCACTTTCTCCTAAGCCAGGCAATGGGCTCTCACTGGACAGGGTGGGCTTTCATGTTACCCTCAGCTCCTGGTGCAGCTCTGCTTTTCTTTCCTTGCTTAGTGGTTTAATTTTTAAGACCCTTTCTTAAACCCAGCTCACCTGGAGCACACAAGGGAGACTGCAGGAACACTCATCAACTCTGTACATTTGTGTATCACGACAGTAGTCCCAGGCAGCAGCCCCTGCTGCCTTGCATCTGATGGCTCATTTACATAATTTAGAGGGAAGTGTTGAAGAAGTCCCACTCAAACTTGACCTCTACATAACATACTGCAGCAGTATGGAATCCATGGCAGCCCTGAGTGGCTTTCTGCCTCATGCTCATCCCGTGGTGCCTGGGACAAGCTCAGCTCTGCTTGCTGTCATCCAGTTCCCAGTGAAATGTAGTTGCTTTGTGTATAAAACTGATAATTGTGCAGATTCCATCACTTTTTTTATTGTTTGTAGGAATCTGTGTTTACTCAACGCCTCAGAGAAAAAGAATATATAAAATGTCTGCATGTGGATGACACTTAGGCAGTTCATTGCTTAGCTTTTGGGAGAAAATGTGGGGTTTTTCCTCCTTGTGTTCTAGTGTGGTTTTACTGTATCTGTCTCTTTCATAACTGTCTCTGTGCTTTTCACAGACTTTGGATTGAGCAACTGCGCAGGCATCTTGGGTTATTCTGATCCATTCAGCACCCAGTGTGGGAGCCCAGCATATGCAGCCCCTGAACTTCTGGCAAGGAAAAAATACGGCCCCAAAATAGATGTTTGGTCCATGTGAGTTACCTCTAGTTTATAATTGTTCATACTGTCATCACTACCCATTGCTCAAATGAGAAACACTATGCATATATTTGGCTGCTCTTTGCAAGAAGATCTGTTTAATGAGTGTGACTCTGTGAACTAAATTGAACAGTTGTCTTGTTTCAGAATAGATCTTTGTGTACTTGTATATAGATCACTGGAATGCATAGCAGGGAGAGTTGTGCAGTAAAGCACAACTGGGGTTTTTTGGATATTCAGACCTAGTAGAAGACATGGCTATGGCACAAGAGGACCAACAGCTTTTCCTGTTTTCCCCAAAGGATCCTCCAGCATTCATGCATTATCCATGGTCAAAGCTGACAAGAGCTTTGAAATAGGGTCAGATCATTGCTTTGAAAGGACGGTTGTTAAAAAAGCTATAAAAATGTCTAAAAATCATGTGAGCCTTTGTGAGCTTACTAGTAGTAGGCAAAAGACCAGAAAGAAGTCCCTGGTGCTGGAGGAAGCCAGAAGGATGCTGTGGAGTCAGAACATCAGTCTGCAGTACTGTTTTAAACTGTACAACTCCCACTACCCTCGTGCTGGCCATGGATATGGTGTTGGCTATCCGTGTCAGTCCTGGAGAGAAATTAGTTGAAGTCAGTTGAGTTTTAGCTTTTTCTTTAGCATCAATGGATTTTCCCTCACTGAGCTGTCATAATAACATTTGAATAAATTAAAATGAAATAACAGAATTAGGACAATTTCCAAGTTCAAATATTTGGAATGCTTGAAAAATGTAAAGTACAGTATAAGTACTTCTGCTGCTAAGAAAGATTGACATAGTTTATACATCAGACTAGGACCTGGGTCAAATTCATCTCTCAGTTTGATCCAGTATGTGCACTGTTGCTCCTCAAGGCTCTTTAGAACTTCCCCTGCTGAAACTTAATTTGCAGTCTGTCCTCCAAGGAGATCCACAGGTAAGTGATTGTGTGACTACTGAATTTCTCACTCCAGCAGTGGGCCATCTGTCCACATCATGGTTGAGATTACCAGCCCTGAGGAATGCAGGCAAACAGAGCACAGTCATTCTTGTAAGCTACCTAAAATTCTCCAGTAATAATGTCCTGCTCTTTTTAATACAACAAAATAATATGCTTAACTCCTACCTTTCCTCACAGCTGAACAAATGGTGTCTGTCATCACAGTTGGTGATATCACACCAGTTTAGTTTCTTTCTGCTCACATGTATGTATTTGACAGACTGGAAAACAAATTCCCAAAAGGGAGTAATTCCACTTGAATTTGAAGCCCTTTTAAGAGGAAGATGAACAAAAGTGCCCAGCCTGGTTTTTTTTACTGCTGACTTTTGCTGAGCATAAACAAGCAGAAAGTTTTCTGTCCTGAAAAATGTAATTGTTCACACCTGATCTTAAGGGCAGCACCAGAGGCCATGGAGGTCACTTTTGGGCGCTAAACCAAGACCTGCAATGGCCCCTTCGGTGCAGAAAATCGTTCCATACTTAGGGCAGCACCAGGACAAGACCTCCAAACCCAGCATGTTTATGCAGCCTGAGGAGAGACTTAATTGAGGTGTGCCGTTTAGCTAAGGAGTTGCCTAAGAGCTAGGTTCAGTTCTGTGGCTCTCAGCTTGTGTCCTACACATTGTGTGACCCTCCATGGGAATTCTTGCTTGAATCATTCTGTGCAACTGGAGAGCTCTTTTTTGGTCTTTTCAAATAGCTGTCAGATATTAAAAATGAAGTATAGTCCCAAACCCCTAAGCCTTAAGTTTCTCCTTCTTCCCGATAATTTTGGTTTCTTTTTCTGTTTTATTTTAGTGGGGTGAACATGTATGCAATGTTGACTGGAACATTACCTTTTACTGTGGAGCCATTCAGCTTGAGAGCTTTATACCAGAAAATGGTGGACAAAGAAATGAACCCTTTTCCCACCCAACTCTCTACAGGTAATCAAGGGGGTGTGGTGAGACCTGTTCAGATCCAGTCAGTCAGAACCGCTGCATTGGATTCTGGATTGTGAGTCATGCTACCGACATGGCAAGCTAATTGTGAGAAATACTCTATTTCTTTTTTCTTTCTTTCTTTCTTTTTTTTTTTTTTTCCTCCTTTCCATTTTAGCCTGCAAAAGATCTGCAGGAGTTACTGCATTATAATTCCTTTTGCTTTAACTTTTCTGTGTAAGCTGGAGAAGTGCCAGGTTGTGCTGAATATGTGAGGGGAATGAACCTGTGAAGTTCTGTGAAATTGCTTTTATAGAGTAGTTGGTCAGTTTTGCACATTCATAGAACTTTAGCTTAGGGTAGGGATACACAGAATTGTTTTGGTTGAGAAAGGCCTTCAAGATCATCAAGTTCAATCATTATCTAACTCTACCAAGTCTGATGCTAAACTATGTCACTTAGCACCACACCTATGCATCTTTAAACACTTCCAAGGACAGTGACTTAACCACCTCCCTGGGGAGCCTGTTCCAGTCTTTGATAACCCCTTCAGTGAAAAGGTTTCTTCTAATATCCAATCTAAAGCTTCCCCTGTGCAACTTGAGGCCATTTCCTTTTGTCCCAGTGAACACATTTGTTTGGAACAAGAGATTCCTGGGCATTATCACGACCAGGATTGAGTGATAAGCTACCTTGAATGACCTCACATTAATTACGGAATAATGACATGCGCACAGAAGGTTATTTTGGGACAGTGACTTGTGATAACCTTTCTGTGTTCACTAAATGCAAAATTGTTGGTGTATTAATATTAGAAATATTAATTCCTGCTTCAAAGCCATGTCACTAGGCAACAGAGTCAGTTTTCAGCTTATAGCAAGACCGTTGTCAGTGTCTGGAACAAACTCTGTTTTGTAGTCTTATTTTTGTATGCTAAATTTGTTGTTCATGGACAACTTCTGTTCTCCTTATTTGGCAGCCAGTTTGCAAGGGGCATTCAATAAAATGAAAAGATGGCAAATAGAAAAAAAGTAGCAGAGCTTACATTTTCACACAGTACACTGAGGATGGCAACCATTGGTACAGGGTGTAAGGAAAAGCCCTTGGAAGTTATGTCACAGGATGAATTCCCCAAGTACAGATTTACCTGCATAGGGAAGAGACAGGCAGTTAAGGTTTTCTCACACAGATTATGCTTGAACCAAGTGGAGTGTATTGTTCCTTTTTCACTCAGCATGTGTTTGAAGTACACTTTTCCTGCCAGCAGTTCATGTTGCTGGCATGTGGTAAAGTGGTAGGTTGATGAGTGATCTGGGATGCTGCAAGTCTTGCTGGCTATTTGACCGTATTGGTGTGTTTGGTATTTCCATTCTGGAGACTTGCCATTAGGATTCAGTTGCATGAAATGGCTATTTTAATGCTCCAGCACACGCTCTAAAGCCCCACTGAGTAAATTAAAAGAAAGATTAGACTGACTGCTTCTTGCTGTACTGAGCTAGATGCCAAAGCCTTCATCAGCTGCAAAATTGTTCTTGAATTCAGGGACTTGCATGTTGTAGTAAACATTTTCCAGGTTTGGCAAAAAAATGTACCAAACTTACCTCCCATAGTGAGGCTTTTACCAGTAGTGAACAGCTTTATGATGGCTGTGTAGTGTCTCCAAACCAAATGACTGTTTGCCTGATCATTGTTTTCTTTAAGTGGAGTATTTCACCAACTTCACTGGGACAGCTTAGAATCAGTCATAGAATCATAGAATCAGTCAGGGTTGGAAGGGACCACAAGGATCATCTAGTTCCAACCCCTTGCCATGGGCAGGGACACCCCACACTACATCAGGCTGGCCAGAGCCTCATCCAGCCTGGTCTTAAACACCTCCAGGGACGGGGCCTCAACCACCTCCCTGGATAACCCATTCCATGGCTTCACCACTCTCATGGTGAAGAACTTCTTCCTCACATCTAGCCTGAATCTCCCTACCTCCAGCTTCATTCCATTCCCCCTAGTCCTATCACTACCTGAGATCCTGAGAAGTCCCTCCCCAGCCTTCCTGTAGGCCCCCTTCAGATACTGGAAGGCCACAATTAGGTGACCTTGGAGCCTTCTCTTCTCCAGACTGAACAGCCCCAACTCTTTCAGTCTGTCCTCATAGGAGAAGTGCTCCAGCCCTCTGATCATCCTCGTGGCCCTTCTCTGGACACGCTCCAGCACGTCCACATCCCTCCTGTAATAGGGGCTCCAGAACTGGAGGCAGTACTCCAGGTGGGGTCTCACCAGAGCTGAGTAGAGGGGAAGAAACACCTCCCTTGACCTGCTGGTAACACTTCTCCTGATGCAGCCCAGGATCTGATTGGCTTTCTGGGCTGCAAGTGCACATTGAGAGCTCATGTTGAGCTTCTCCTCCACCAGCACCCCCAAGTCTCTCTCCTCAGGGCTGCTCTCCAGCCAGTCACTGCCCAGCCTGTATTTGTGCCTGGGATTGCCTCGACCCAGATGCAGGACCCTGCACTTGGTCTTGTTGAAGCTCATGAGGTTGGCTTGTGCCCACCTCTCCAGCCTGTCAAGGTCCCTCTGGATGGCATCCCTTCCCTCCAGCGTGTCCACTGCACCACACAGCTTGGTGTCATCAGCAAACTTGCTGAGGGTGCACTCGATGCCACTGTCCATGTCACCCACAAAGATCTTGAACAAGACAGGTCCCAGGACTGATCCCTGAGGGACTCCGCTTGTCACTGGCCTCCACTGGGACATGAACCCTTTGACAGCCACTCTTTGGGTGCGGCCATCAAGCTTGTATGTTAAAAGGCTGAATCATCTGCAAAAGGACCAGACCTTGGGTAACAAAGAACATTTCTTTTGACAGGTTTCATTTTACTATTTCATTCATTGTACCATTTTATAGTGGCGATCAAATTTTCTTGCAAATGCATCTCTCTGGCATTTGTAGCTTACTGGCACTATGATCTCCACTGTAAATAGTGTTTTGTTTATCCTGTGAGAACAATAACAACTTGAACTTTCAGAGATGATGGCAAATTAATCGACTTGATTTAAATATATTAACCTTTACTCAGTGCAAGCAAAGATAGGTATTGGTTCTTCATCTTAGCCAGCAGCCTTGCACATTCACTGACATGGCAAACTGATTTAAGATGACATTTGTTCTTGCCACAGTTAGGCTTTGGGTCAGTAGATAGAAACTTTGCACCTCTGGTCTGGAAATTACTAGGCTTGTTAACTTCTTAGGTGTCATGGGTCAGGTTGAATACTTGCTGCTGTTGTTCATACTATGCTGCCATCATGTCAGCTTCAAAATGAAAGTGCTGGCTGGAGCAAAGTATTAGGGGGCTTGAAGTTCAGATGGTAACATGAGAGGCTTCTTTTTCCAGTTGCTGCTTTTGGGTTCTGGGGTTTTGGGTGTTGGCTCTCTTCCACTGAGACGACAGTGGGACAAAGAGGGATGAGGGAGTAGGTCCTGGCTTGGGCTTTTAGTTCACTTGATTCTGCTTGCTGCTGCTTTCTGCTGTGCTTTTTCTGCAAATAAGCTAAGGTAATTGTGCATATTATTATTATTGTCTCATTTATTCAATAAACTCTTATCTCAACTCTTTATCTCAACCCAGAATTTTTGTGTCTGTTACTTTCCCCTCACTTTGGTGTTGTAGGCAAAAGGCTGATTAGCCCGTTTAGGTTCACTTTAACCTGTTAGGTTTATGGATCTTTTTTCTGTAGTTGGATTTTCTTTATCTATAAATTCACATATTGAGATTTTTGGAGGAGTCTGTTCTGCTTGTTCAGTATGTTGTTTTTCAATATTTAGTTTCACAGCTGCTGAACACACAGTCCCATTGTAAAAGTAGCCATTCTTATCACTAAGCAAGAGTCCGTTTTATTTGTGTTAGTTAAAATATTGGCTGATTATGAGATCCCAAAGCAACTCTGTAGCAACAGGGAAAATGTGGAGTTAGTGTTTGGTTTGCCCATTTAGGAAACTGTTTTTCATTAAGCTTCTTAAACAGCACAGCTGGTTATTGATTTTAGGCGAGCAGAGTTCAGTTGTACAGGAAGTTGGTATTCACCTTGCACACATTCTTTTTTCTTCTTTTGCTCCATTCTCCACTTCTGCAAGCTGATGGTCTTTCTTCTGGAACAGAAATGAAGATGAGTAGAAAAGCCATCATACGTCCCTGCCTGTAGTTTGAAGGAAGGATTTTATTATGTGTAATTAGCTTGTGGCTTGTGAAATGACCTCACTGCATTTTCTCTGGCCAGTTTCATAAGTGATACCTGTATACCTAATTACAGGCAGGCACACCCTGACAGTGTGAACAAGGCAGTGTGCTGATTTCATTCATGGCAAGGCACATGAAGACAGGAGAGGTCTTCCAATCCCCACCTGAAGCGTAAACATATCATGTAATTAGGCCCTGGTGGGGTTGTTCACAGCATGCTTTGTTCATCAGCCTACTTGATGCAGCAGAAAAAATGGGTCCAAAAATAGATTGGGCAGCATCATATTTGTTCCCTGGGGGACTAATTTTCCTGTTCCACAGCCACATGGCTAACTGGAAAAGGCTTCAACCAAGCTGTTGTTACTCATCTCCTCTGTGTCACCCAGGTCTGGCTAGCCATGGAGGCCCACAGGGCAGATCTTCTCTCTAGGATTAGTTTCTCCTGGTCTGACTCTGCTGATCTCTTCGGTGCTTCATAAGCTTCATTTAACAAGTCTGCCTTTTGACAAGGGGGAAAAATTATTAAGATTTTTAAGGAGACATTAGCTGATTTGGTGACCAAGAGTGGTGGTGATGGAGCCAGGAGGGTGGCAGTTTGGGGAGGGGTTATTTATTTTTCTTTGTACCCATGGGATGCATGTGGTTTCTAGAACAAAGATGGGGGAAGTTCTGGATAAAGATGAGGTGAAATAGAAGAAGAGGTTTGTTGTTTGCCATAATGGGAGGCACTCAGGGCACATGGAGAGTAAACATAGCATCACCTTCCACCAGGTTTATGAACTTATATGTAGCCTTTTCCTGCTGCTTCTGCAATATTGCTGTTGCAGAAAAATAACAAAGATACTGGGAGAAAAATAAGTAAAAGTATCTCACATAAACAGGTGGTTAAGAGAAAGCTTAGATAAAGCCCAGACAATGCCCAGCTGAACCAGTAAATTGTAACCCCCTCTCTTCCACATACATCCCTTATGGTAGGTCTGTGCTGAAGTGGATAGCTCCTCAAGGCCCTCTCCAGCTGCTACTTAACGTTTGCAGGATGTTGGAAATTGAGATTACCCAAGCTGTTAGGAGTTGGCACCTGTCTGGTCCATCCCTGATTTGTTTGAGGAAAAATCCTCCCTTCATCTGCCTTGCCCTGGTGTGTCGGCCCAGGCATCCTGTCCTATACTGCGGATGGAGGGATGGTATGGGTGGGCTCCGAGAGATAAGTATGCTCCTTGTGAGGACAGCTACACAAGTGTGGAGGAGAGCAGCAGTCTTACAGAGGACAACTTGTGAAGGGCAGCAGCAGTGTGCCTTGAATAACGTTTATGTATTTTTCAGATGAGGTCATTGTGGCCTTACCAGCAGGCATATAATTCTCCTTAAATTGCCCATGGGAACAGGGATTCATGAGGGTGTCCTGGGTTAACACAGCTGGATCTCACATGCTTCCTTTCCCACACAGACAGGAGGGAAAGTAACCAAAAAAACCCTGTGGGTTGAGATAAGGAGTTTAATGAGATCATACACTATACGATTACCTTAGCAAAAGCAGCAGCAGAAGCCAGTGATAAAACTGTTCCTCCCACTCAAGCATACAGCAGCCAGCCCAGTGGAAAAGATCAACACCCCAAAGCCAGAAGCAGCAACCAGAACAGGAAGCCTCTCGTGTTACAATCTGAACTTCAAGTCCCATGGTGCTTTGCTCCAGCTGGCACTTTCATTTTGAAGATGGCTTGACAGCAGCATGATATTGTGTATATTCATCAGCAGACTTAGCCCATGACATTATCCACCCCTTATTCTAGACCATCTATGTCATGCCCAGCAGCAATTATCATCATGCAATACACATTATACATCATCCACTGTCCATTCTCACTCAAAATGAGATTGCCTTGCAGTATGCAGAAGACTTCTCACTGCTGATGCTCTGGAGCTCCACCCTCATCCAGCGCAGTCTGGATCAGTCCACTATCAGTCCAAACGGTAGGGCTGTGTTTCCGCCCCTGGGGCAGTCAATGCAGATGAGTCCTTCTGCCCCTCCAAGTGAGAGCAAATTGTGGCTTGCATTTGATGCTTTGCTTCCAACACATCCAGCTGTTGAGATCCCTCTGCCACACCAGAAATACAGATGGGTTCCACCCCTCGTAGTTTTGATGACATCAGAGCACACTGTGCACCTGCATCTACTAAAGTTTTATACTCCTGTGGGTTTAACTTGAACAAGCCATCAGATCTATAAGTCCAATAAACCCAGCTGTCCCTCTTCTCCATCTGGTTGGAGGCAGGGCCACTCAGATTCTGACTGGAATCACTTGTGAAGATGCTTTGAGAGTCCCTTCAGGAGAGTCAGAAGCAGTATCAGTTTGCTCTTTTTGGGTGCTTTTCCACTGGAAACTGTGGCAGCATTCTGCAGGGGAAAATTGCCTTGTAACTCTCAGACTCGTGCAGCTAAGACTGAAGTGGGTTTTCCATCCCACTTTCTTGTATCCTCCACATGGTCATGTAAGAAAAAACTCGGGGTTCTTTGGAGAGGGAAGTGCCTGCTCCTCATGGCTGAAACACAGGACCGTACAGGTGGGGAATGGAACATGTTCTCTTGGATTCTCTT
Source organism: Picus viridis (assembly GCA_033816785.1). Classification (NCBI taxonomy): domain Eukaryota; kingdom Metazoa; phylum Chordata; class Aves; order Piciformes; family Picidae; genus Picus; species Picus viridis. The sequence continues at coordinate 12,351,056 of CM066570.1, forward strand.
GATCTTCTGGGACAGTTCCTTCACAGGTGAAACACAGGCCTGTACAGAGGGCGAGAGACTTCCCTTGCATTGCCAGAGCTTGTCCTTGGCCAGAGACAAAGCCTGTGTGACCATCCCTGGCTGTTCCTCTTGTTTCCGTGATGACCTTGATTCATCCTCATCCTTAGCCAGCACTTTCATTTTGAAGATGGCATGATGGGAGCATGGTATTGAATATATACCTCAGCAGATCCAACTCAACCCAGTGACGCAGTTTCTGTGTATTGGTGATGGAAAAGACACATCATGGATGCTCTGCTTCAGAGTAGGGGATGTGTGGTGCCAAGTGAGCATGCTATGGCAGTGAGACCAAATACCTGTAAAGCCAAATGGAAGACTGACTCAAAAGGTTGCAGTTTTCTAGCACTGAGGTATTAGTATATCCATTTTGATCTGCTTTCTAGCACAAGTCTTTTAAGAGGTTTGGTTTGCCTGTGCTATGTGGGCAAGACTTACACAAAAGGCACATCACAGAGGACATCACCCCATGCCACAGTGGTCCTCTGCTGTCACTGCTAAGGGTGCCTGCACTAGTAAGGAGATGAGTAGACACAACACACTGAGGTGAGCATAGGAGGGAATCTGCAGACCTGTTGTAGAAGAAGGTAGGAAGAAAGCCCCCAAGGTCCTCCTAGCCATCTGACCCAGGGAAAATTGTGCCACAGCCATCACTTCGGCCTCTTGATTGCCATTTACTTCATTTAGGACTCATTTGGTATCATCTTGCTGGACTGTATCACCTCTACAAAGTCATTCCGATCATGGTTTTCCCAGAAATAGATTTCTTCTATCTTCTGTGCAAGGAATTGTAGAGAACGTAGTTAACTCTTCACTATCTTGTAGCCAACAAACTGAATCTAGCCTTGATAACTTGTGGAGTAAAGACCACATCTAATTAAAACAGGATTTATTTTTGGCTCAGGCACATCTTGTGAGTCTTCAAGCAGATCACTTGATTCTGTTGCTTCTAACCATTTAAGAGGTACATGACTTAAAAATACCAGAAAAGAACTTTTGAGGGTTTTTGCAAGAAACTCCCGAGGGATGGTTGAATGTCACTGAATTTTGCAGGTTTGGTGTCTGAGAACAGAATGAAGCTTGTTAATTTTACTGTAGCCTTCCAATTTGGCTAAAACCTCCTGCAACTGATTGTAGGTTGGATGGAAGCCGGGAGAGAATTTGTCCTTATAATGTCAATGGAAGCCAGACTCTCCATGTCTTCCCTCCTACCTCTGCATCCCTCCCCTCCACTCACTCCCAGTCCATCTCCTTCTGCTTTAAGCAAAATTGAGTAATTTGCCTCTGACCTGCCTCCAGCCTCTTGTCCTCATACAAAAATTAAGTTTTGGCTGACCCGCTTGGAAACTTCAAACAAGCTCTGAAACAAAAGGTGCTTTTTCTCCACTCCTTTATGACTCTATAAATCATTGTTACTGTAAGGCATTGTTTATTTCACTTACTAATCCCTTATCAGTTTTTCCTCTTTCTCAAGGCCATTAGAGCATACCGTAAGGAAAACGGTCTTTTGTAGTATACTCTTGGGTCAGGCTACACACCTGTAGTTAACTTCTGTATTAAGTCATAAAGCTGATGATACAGCTTTTTCTTTCTCATTCTTGCTTTCTCCACAGCGGCTGTAAACTTTCTGCGGTCTCTGTTAGAGCCAGATCCTGCGAAGAGACCAAACATCCAGCAGGCACTTGCAAACCGATGGCTTAACGAGAATTACCCTGGACGAGCACCACCTAATGTCACATACCCCAACAGGTACTGTGTGAAAGCGTAAAGAAAGCCTGGCAGGGTGTATGTACATTATATGTGTTAAAACATGATCAACTCTGGTGTTTCAGCTCCACTCCGGTGACATGATCCCGGTGCATTATCTGGGAATGCTTTTGTGACTCCATCCTGAAAGCCAATAGGATTGGCTGTTGAACATGCATTGCTTGAAATGCTCAAAACCAACACCTTAAATTAGAAGCTGGCCTACAATGCATAATTTGCAGGATGGTCTGGGGATGCAGGGCATATGACTCCAGGCCTTGGAATGGATATGTGAGACAGGTAGTTCTGATCTTCTTGCTTGTCAGTAAAAAAACAAGCTACTTTTCCAGTAGAGGCTATGCAAGTCAAGCTACTTTTTTCAGTAGAGGCTACGCTGATTTGTGATGCCTCTGTGAGGCTCTGTGGATTAGGTAAATATGGAAACTTGTGAGAAAGATCAGAGGTAAATGATACTGTTCTGTTGTCTTGTGACTGCCTGTGTAGTGCTGAATATGGAACTAAATACAGAGAACAAATGTTGTGGCCAGTCATACATCCATCGAGGGGAAAAAAGAAAAAGTAAGAAAGATAACTTGGGGTCCACTTTGGTTAGAAATAGTCTTACTTGACTTTAAATGTCTGTGGTGTAGAGTTGACACATGGGCCAGCTAGCCTTGTTGCAGTCAGTGGAGAGAAGTAAGGGCACTTTTCACAGAATGATTTGTTTGGATTCTTGATTCTGCAGTAGGATGACTTTGTGCCCAGGAGATCCAAGTTCCTCTCCAGTGACTACAGGCAACTCACTTACAAATACACATCTATATTTAATTCATGTAAAACCTCCTTCCAGTATCAAAGCCCTCCAGCTGTGTCTCATACAAAATCTAGTATCTGCAGAGGATTCACTGCAGGAGTTGCTACCTTGCAGGCCAGGATACTAAGTAACACTGAGATAGACAGCAACTTCAAGCCTAATTTTAATGCTTAAAATTTGATGGTGCCCCAAAATTTCTGTCCTAACTTGCCAAGGGGAGAGTCCCTAAGTGAAAATCGTAGCTTCTCCCCTGCAGTTTATGCAGTTGCCTGGTACCAGATACAATATATGCCTAAGGGCATGGCTGCTTAGTTTTGTCTGAACATCTAAACAGCTCTCCTCCACCCCAAAACTATTTTTTTTTTCACCAACCTAGGCATCTCTTTGTGTCAGTGCCCTGATGGACTTGATCCAGTAGGCATGCTCAAGCCATGCATAGTCAGCCTTCAGCATTCAGCCCAGCTTTGCTGGTAAGAGTGCCTCCTACCCATTTTTACCTCTGCTCCACCTTCTGCTCATCCAGGAGAACAGGTCATGTTTCAGAGCCATGGGTCCAACCCCTGTGGAGCTAAGAGGCACCTGCACAGCCCTCTCTTACTGCTGAGGCCGGTAACAAGCGCTGCCACTGATCATGCTGAGACCTGGGCACAGAATATCAGTTTGAGCCCTGAATCTCAGGACAGCCTTTAGGAATTTTTGGAGACTTTTCCCTTTAATATTGCTGTTGACTAACAAAATGCAGCCTGCACAGTGCAAGCTCCTACCTGAGTCACTTCCCTTTTACCTCTGAGTTGATAGGGGAGCGGAGGTGCCCTGATTTAGCAGCAAGCATTTCCCTTCTAGGGATAGTGTCTTAACTTTTGAGTACTGCATCACAAAGAATCACTGTGGCTATGCCATTCGTTGACCTGAGGAGGAAAACAGGCCTCCTACATACAAAATATTGTTGGATAGATGTGATGCAGCTTGGATGCCTGGAGGCATTGCTAGAACCATCTACTGAAACAAGGGCAACAAATGTGAGGCTGGCTGCCTGCAATCCCCAGACCAACGGTAGACAGAGTATGAAGATGGTCCCTATGAACAATTGTTTCACAAGGAATAAGAATGAGAACAGGCAGACTCAGTAGCTCAACATTACTGCCTCAAATTTAAGGGCAGTTGAGTTGTATAGTATGCTGTCCAGCAAAAGGGAATCTGAGTGTCTGTGGTGCACTGGACTGTACTGAAGCATGGCACATATGCAGATTGTGTGGTAAAGAAAGGGAAGACAAAGTGCAAACTGAATGAGTCGTTAAGCTAAGGAAATTACTGGCGTAATGAGCCTAATGAATCTACAAAATGTGACATCTGTTAAGGGAATGTAAGTATAACTGAGAGCTGTATGGATAATTTCATTCTTTTCTGTGTGTGATTTTATCTACAGAAAAGTGGAGGAAAAAATGACAGAAATAGGGCTTGAATGTGCTTTCACAATTCTTTTGCATTTGTAGGTACATTTTCATGCCTCTGGTTTTTAATTTCTAGCTTGCAGTTGTCAGGCTTTACTCAGGGTTTGGTGGAAGCATCCCTTCTAGAGTTTGCCCATTGTTGCAGTTAGGTAGGTGACTTACAGAAGAGGCCAGCCTCTATTATGCTAGCAAGCTATGCAATGGCTTTTATTTATGGAATGCCCATTAATCATTCCCTTCTAAAGGCAAACAAATCAAATGGAAGAACAGAAAAAAAGTGCAGTGCTGAACTATAGAGAGGGCATGTATTTGATTTTGTGTATGTGTATATGGTGATGAGAATAATCTTTTCCTATTATAAGCACTTTTCAGGGGAACATCAATGTAGAAGCTATGCTTTGCTACTGAAAAAAACAAGTTAGTTTGCTTCCTCCCTCCTTCCCTCCCTCCTTCCCTCCCTCCTTCCCTCCCTCCTTCCCTCCCTCCTTCCCTCCCTCCTTCCCTCCCTCCTTCCCTCCATCCTTCCCTCCCTCCTTCCCTCCCTCCTTCCCTCCCTCCTTCCCTCCCTCCTTCCCTCCCTCCTTCCCTCCCTCCTTCCCTCCCTCCTTCCCTCCCTCCTTCCCTCCCTCCTTCCCTCCCTCCTTCCCTCCCTCCTTCCCTCCCTCCTTCCCTCCCTCCTTCCCTCCCTCCCTCCCTCCCTCCCTCCCTCCCTCCCTCCCTCCCTCCCTCCCTTCCTCCCTCCCTTCTGAATTCCTTTCTTTGAATTCCTTCCTCCTTTATAAATTCCTTCCTTCCTTCTGAATTCCTTTGCTATTCCTTCCTCCCTGCTCCCCTCCCTTCCCTTCCTTTCCCTCCTTCCTTCCTCATTGTTTTGCTCTTCTCATCAGCTCATGAGAGATCAAAACCAATGTAGATAGTCCTTCTATCTGAACCCAGATTTTATGTGAAGCTGTAAAAGATAAAAGCCATACAGATTCTCTCATTAACATCAGTTTTTGCATAATATTTCTTTAGTTTAATCAGTTGGTACCCCAAGCTTGACTGACCTAGGCTCTGTCATCCTGGAGCCTTATAGGGAAAGTACTCCATAAAATCTGAAATATTTACAGACGTGGCCTGACTCATTTTGAGCTTGCCTCGGAAAGTGCCACGGGAGTTAGCTTTGACAGAGTTTCCTCCAAGTTTTTGTTAGTGTGCAGATGTGGGTAAGGTCTATTGAAATAGTTCTGAAAGATCTGCTCCTGAATTTTCAGAGAATCATTTCCTCTCTTAATCAACTCAGGCAAGCAGCTGTGCTGTGTTCTTGCAGTGCTCTTCCACCATTTTGAGGGTAACACACGTTGTTCCCAAAATAGGATCATGTTAGGAAAAGGGAGAGCACAGAGATAAGTTGGAGGAATAGCAAAAACTGCATTTCCAGGAACATATTCTCCCAGGCTTTTTATACACTTGCTTTTATTAAATAAATTCCCCAAAGGCAAGCAAAATTTTCCCATTTTGTTGAGCACTTCAAGTGGAAATTGCCTGAATTTCTTTTGCTGTCCAGATGCTTTCATGTGCAACGGCCAAGATGAGTTTTGCTTTTGAACTTAAAAAAACCTCCAACCCCAAGCATTCCTTAACTGCAGATGAATGTTAATAAGCATGCTGAATAAAGGAAAAGAGTTATCTGAGATTTTCCAGACTATGTTTTGTATCTTGTCTAAGTCCTTTACGTCAGACCCAACCTCCAGTCTGGGCATTTCTCGCATCATAGGTGCACAGCACAGAGGGCCAGCAGGGCAGGAGTGGTACAGCAGGTGGAGGATGGTCTTTTTGAAGGAGAAAGGCAGGTTATAAAAAAGCTCACAACCTAAGCTCCCCCAAATTGCCTTAGCCTGATATTAGGCTTGATATTATAGAATCGTAGAATTGTTCTGGTTGCAGAAAAGATCCAAGATCATGAAGTCCTACCATCAACCTAACACCACCATTGCCATTAAGCCATGTCCCAAAGTGTCATGTCCACATGTTTTTTGAGCATCCCCACGGATGATGACTCCACCATCTCCCTGGGCAGCCCATTCCAATGTCTGACCACTCTTTCAGTAAAGAAATCTTTCCTAATGTCCAATCTAAACCTCCTTTGGCACAATTTCAGTCTGTTTCATCTAATTTTATCACTTGATACTAGGGAGAAGAAACCAACCCCTACCTCACTACAACCTCCTTTGAGGCAGTTGTAGAGAGCAGTAATGTTTCCCTTCAGTCTACTTGAGACTAAGCCATCCCAGTTCCCTCAGCCATTCTTCCCCAAACCTGTAGCACTGCATGGGGTTGTTGTGACCCAAGTGCGTGACCTGGCATTTGACCTTGTTAAACCTCATACAACTGACCTCTGCTCATTGATCCACTCTGTCCAGATACCTCTGCAGAGCCGTTCTACCTTCAAGCAGATCAAGACTCCCACCCACTTTAGTGCAGTCTACAAACTTACTGAGAGTGCACTCAGTTCTCTCATCCAGATAATTGATAAAGATATTAAAGAAAACTGGCCCAAATACTAATTTAACTCAATTCACCACCACTCCTTGGGCCTGGCCATGCAGCAAGTTTTTTACCCACAAAGTGTCCATTCATCCAAGCCACAAGCAGTCAGTTTCTCCTGTAGGATGCTGTGGAAGACAGTGTCAAAGGCTATACTGAAGTCCAGATAAACAACATCCACAGCCTTTCCCTCATCCACTAAGCAGGTGATAGAAAGAGATCAGGTGTGTCAGGCAGGACCTTTCCTTCATGAACCCATGCTGACTGTTCCTGATCACCAGGTTGTCCTGCACATGCTGCATAATGGCACTCAGGATAATCTGCTCCATGACCTCCCCCAGCACTGAGGTCAGACTGACAGGTCTGTAATTCTCCAGGTCCTCCTTCTGGCCCTTATTCTAGATGGCTGTCACATTTGTCAGTCTCCAACCAGCTGGGACTTCCCCAGATTGTCAGGACTGCTGGTAAACAGTGGAAAGTGGCTTGGTGAGCACTTCCATCAGCTCCCTCAGTATCCTCAGGTGTATGCCATCTGGCCCCATAGGCTTACATATGTGTAAGTGGTGCAGCAGGCCACTAACTATCTCCTCTTGAACTATGGGGGTTTCATTTTGCTCCCCATCCCTATTTTCCAGCTCAGAGGACTGGGTATCCAGTGAACAACTGGTCTTAATACTGAAGACTGAGTCAAAGAAGGTATTGAGTATCTCAGCCTTTTCCTCATTCTGGACCTCACTATGTTCCCTATTGAATCCAACAAAAGACAGAGGTTCTGCTCAGTCCTCCTTTTATTGCTAATATATTTGTAGAAGCATTTCCTGTTCTCTTTTACAGCTAAAGACAAGGAGCAAGGAATATCATTTAGAAACAAAATGAAACCCAGCATTTCTTTGGAGATGGATGGGAGCTGATGGGTACATCTGGGAAGCTGGCCAGCACATTCAGAGGTCTAAACAGGAGCAGAGTTCCTTGAAAATCTGTTTTTAACTTAGCCTGAGAAGATGCTTTGCCGTTTCCACAAGGGCTGCTGTACTCCCTTTATTGCTTTGGATGAGTCTATTACAGACTTTTTAGAAGAACACATACATAAACTTGTCTTGTGCTTCTGCTCCTAACTGACATGAGTGTCATTTTGAGAGCTGCTGTGATAAGCATCCCTGTATGTCCCCTTTCTCCAGCATGAAACGCCCTCACTACTTAGTGCATGTGTATTGTGTAACAGGTAAGGGCTGAAACTGGATGCAGTGGTGTTTGATAACAAGGGACATTTTAGAAAGTCAGGTGTAGCTACCTGAGTTGGATTTTGCCTCTTTTCCTTCAAAACCAGCAGGATGATCATGACAGTCTTCACTGGTCAGAAGTAGGGTAACAAACAGCAGTGTTCTGAGCATCATGGTTCCATTTCACATCAGGATAGGACATGGTGGGACAAGTGCTATTTGTTTAGCTATCACAGCTTCCCATTCCTGGTTCCTGAATAGCCTACCCCTTTCATGCCTCCCCATCGGGGAGGAGTGAGCTAATCACTCCCATCTTACTGAGCCTTTCAGGTCTCCTCTTTACACTCTGCCATGTCCCTTGTGGCTGGCAAGGCTCTGCTGCTGGGAGGACAATGCAAATAGCATGCTCTGCCTCTCCTTTTGTACAGGATTCACCTTGAGGACCTCAGCCAAAGCGTGCTGCTCCATATGACTGAGAAGCTTGGCTACAAGAACAGCGATGTCATCAACACCGTGCTCTCCAACAGGGCAAGTCACACGCTTGCAATCTACTTTCTACTTAATAAGAAGCTGGAGCGCTACTTGGCAAGCCTTAGGGTAAGTACTGCTTTGATGCTGATTCTTTGGACAAGTGAGTGAGGAGGGTGAAAAAGTGCTCAAAGTTTCCCTGATTGCTGGTGTTTGATCTCAAGGCTTTACCTGAGGGGGTTTTCTCTTTCTAAATGTGTAAGCAGTAACCATGAAGGGGAAGTATTCCTTGCAAACTAATATCGTTTCAGTTAAGAATTCCCCAGGTTGCAGAAATAATTGCCGGTAGGCTTTATGTCTCATGAGTCCCTTTTCCCATAGGAGATCCCCTCCAGCTAGGCAGTTATCCTGTAGACAGCAAACTGTTGCTATGCAGAACCTTAATTGTGACTTGTGGTGTACTGTGTCCGTGTGTTGAGATAATTCTGCCACTTCAAATATGAATAAGACAGTGTAATTTGATTCAGGGAATCGTAACAGCTATTAAGATTGTATTTAGTTTTTAAGTGAAAACATAGCTGAAGGTTTTATGTGAGAGAGAACATGAATATAAAGTCTCCTTCTGCCAACCTTCCTGGCTCCGGACTATGGCTTGGGGGTCAAACTGCTGACAGGTTTTGCACAGCGGTTTGTTGCTGCTACATATCACCCTTTGTACACCCTGGGGAGCTGAGCTCTCGGGCCACATTTTGTGTGTTACTTGCTGAACTGCTAGTGTGGGTGCAGCACACAAAGACAAGCTACATGCTCTCTTCCCTTGGCCTCTCTGCACAGCTGTCTGTGGTCTGGCGAGGATGGGATGTGCAGGCTTCTATGTGACTGCACAAGCAGGAGTTGTGTGGAGTTTTCTTCTTAAGGTGTTTGCTTCTTAAAGAAATTACCCCAAACAGCCTTCCAATCTGACAACAACTTCTTAGGTTTTGTTCTTTTAGCAAACTTGTGTTAATGATGATGCCATCAATAAAATCCACCATCTCTGTGAGGTGATGCTTCTGCACTGAATGCCAAGTGGATGTGGCTCTGTAAACAATAACTGAAAAGTAGTTTTCTCTAATTATCTTGCATTATTTTTCTGTGCTTATCTCTTCACAGAAGTCTGAAGGCCAGGACAGTATTTGCCACAAGAACCAGATATACCAGATAGAAAAATACAAGGCAAATAAAGACTCCTATGAGGTAAAGCTCATTAAAGCTCATTAAGGTACTTTGAAAGCAGACTGCATTTGAGGATCTTTGGCAATGGGTTGCTGGACCTGCGGAGTCAAAAAAAGACCTGTGGTCTTGCCTGTGCAGGACAAATAATACTTTCACGTTTCCTTTTGAAAGAGCAAACAGCAGGTCCCTACAGTGGAAGTGTAAACATGACTTTCAGCTTTCATGAAGAAAATGAAAGGTTTAAATGTTCTATTTGGCAAAATAATGCAAACTTCTTCAATAGGCTCCATAGTTTCATTCTGGGGTGTGAGTTGCTGGTGTTGTAAAATGACCATGACTGTGTTGCCTTGACTCTCGAGAGCTTGGTGGTATAAGACAGAATGCTCTCTGCTCAGTGTGACCCTCCCCAGTCACCTGGCATTGCTGTTGTGCTGGCCCAACCCTGGCTTGACTACCAGAAACAGTGAAACTATATTAGCACAAAACTCTGTCCAGGTTGGGATTTTTGTGCTTCTTAGCAGAAATGGTGCAGAACTAGCCCACTGGACTTTCCTTGGCCAGAGGAAAGATATAACCAGGTTACCTTTTGATCTGTTGGTCTCCAGTCTTTTTGTCTGCAAACAGAGAAGGTAGTTTGTATTAAAAGAATATACATAAGGTACTGAGAGTCTTCTCATGGGTGGATTTTTCTTCCCTGGCTGATCCTTTGCAAGCTCTTGAATTAGAAGAGTAATAATACAAGCTGTCTAAGTCTTACCTACCAACACAAAAGACAATATTCTGGACAAGTCTACCTGTTTCAAATGCTACTCTTCAGCGCTGGATTGGTGATCTAATTGCAGAACCGATTTATATCATGGCTGGGTTTGTTTATTTTAAAGGCTGCCTGCAAGACAAGTTGAACTGTAAGACAGATGGAAATATCAGGGCAAAGTACTCACAATTCTTTACTGACATAAATCAACAAGCAGCACCTTCCTTAATGCATCAGAAGTGGGTAGACTCAATATAATATTTCAGAATGCTCTTTGACAGCTTACTTCAAGCTGTTGCAGGACACCCTTCCCCTGGAACCACAGGCAAGTACTTGGAGGTGAATGATGCAGATGTTGCGTGGTGCATCCTCATGCTCTCTGGGCCAGCTTACACCAGCTGCTGGTGTCACTTCTCTGTGCAGATAGCTTTGCCTGCCATCAAAGCATTAGCTTACAGCTTCTGTGTACCTGCCCCGTGCAGGGCAGGTAGTTGAGAGAGAAATGCATGGTCTGGTTTGGTTGTGGGTCCTGAAATTTCTGCACCCCTAGAGGGAAACCAGTGCTTGACTTCCCTAAAGATAATTGGAAACTAATAGTAGGTCCCCTGGGTGACCCAAGTTCAATTTGTATGCATGCTTAGGGATAAAGGCTCCCTCCAAAGCCTTTCTTGCACTCAGAGCTATGCCCAGTGTAGCTATTTAGAGGATGAGGGGTGTCATTTTTTTCTTGAAATAGTTACCTTGCTGCAATCACAGTTCAGACACTGCAACTATGGTACAGTATGTTCTCTTTCTGCACGGGCATAGCTGAGTAAAAAGCATGTTTTGTATCACTTTATCTGTATTTACACAATGGGATTGCATTGCCCTCAGTGTACCAGGGCAGTTACAGCAGCACACATGGGTGAATGCAGACCCGTGGATGCTGCTGTTTGTAACTGTGATAGACATCTCTCCTAAAATGCCTTCATGTGGACAGAAACACAGCCCTGGTAGTATATAGCTTGTGCTGCTGGAATCAGGGAGTACCACCGGGACTCAGGAATGCGGGCTTCATAATCTTAGGCAGATCCATGAGCTGTGGATAGAGTCCCTTTATCACATCCCGTTTCCAAGGGGAAACTGGGCAGCACTGATTCCTAGGCGGACACTACATAGGGAGTGTAGCTGTGTGTTGCCATGGGAATAGCAAGGAGAGAGCTGGTCAGCTTCAGCTGCAGCAGCCAAATGAATTTCTTCCACCTCACTACAGCTATGTGAAATAAGGACTGCCTCATGCTGGGGCTGCTTGCCTGCAGCACTGCCTGCTGCTGGGACTGGCAATGGGGCACATGAGCAGAGGTCATGCCCAGCCCTTCTTCTCCATTAAGTTTCCTAACCTGAGATGGTGGGATCAGTGTGCCAAGGCTGAGGGTGCCAGGGGCTGCTGTTTGCAGGCTGTTTTGCAGACTGATTTCAATTTAGAGCTCAGAGTGGATTGGCAGTGCAGGGAGGATGGACAGAGGCAACAGTCGATCTCTCTCTCCATTCGTTTTTGTGAAGAGGCCTCAGGTGATGAGTAGCTGTCTCTCCAGCTAATCCAGAGAGCCAGCACTGGTGATATGTTCCTCCCACAGGGCAGCTAGTGAGCTCAAAATCAGGGAATTTGCAATTTTTAGGAACTTGTGTCGTTGTCCTGCCACCATTTCAGACATGGCCAAGGCAAATATCCTTTATCTTCCTTTCAGATCCACGTCTGGGACTCAGAGTAGGTTTTAGGGTTGAGGTCAGGACAGGAAATAGCAGATGATGACGTAATGCCAAACCCATTCAAGTGTAACGTACTGGTACAAGTCCAGCATTGTGTGACAGCATACCATTACATGGCTGTACATGGTACACTGAAGAGCAAACTTTTAAAACTCCCTGCTGGGAGTTAGGATTTTAGTCATTTCCCCTCTTGCAGCCGTAGCCTACGAGACACAATGTTAATAGGTTTTAAAAATACTTAGGAGACTATTTGCAATGTTGTTCCAGGGTAAACTAATTAATTGCTAACACTGGATATGTAATCTGTCTTTTTCATGGGTGCTTTAATTATATAGAATGACTGTGTTACTGTTTCTTAGAAAACATAACAACAGTATGAAGGCAAAGTCAGGAGCACTTGACAGGTGAGGAGCTCTGGCTTGACTCTTGCACCATTAGGCTAAAAATATTGCAGCTTTGGAACGTCCTGCATTCTGACAGATGCTGCAGCAACCGACATGCAAAGTCTTTCCTCACCTATCCAAAATAGCAGAAAGCTGCTAACAATCTTGATCAGCTCCTTTAGGCTTAATATAGTCACTACTGAGTCTCATCCTCACAAGTACCATTAAAATAAGATACTCGGTAGAGCCCAGTCTCTGCTGAACTTGGCAGCAGAGTTTCAGAGCCTTGAGAAGAAATGTGGTGTGGTAGGACCAAAATTAACTGTACAGCTCCAATGACTCTTGTCACAGGATGTTATTCACACAGCATTATTATTATCATCATCATCACTGCTACTGTTGCTGTTACTCTTCTTCCTCATTGTCAGTAGTGACTACTCACCAAGACAGTGCCTGGTACTGATCAGATGTTCTGTTGTTCCAAGTAGAGCATGGGCAGGGAGCAATAAATCCTCAGTTCCACCGGTATTTACAGCCTCTAAAGGCAAAGACATCAGGTGGACAAAGAGGTATCTCCCAAGCAAAGTGATGAGGGCTTCTTGATGCATTAGTTTGTTTCTATGGAAGCTAGCTAAAGCCAGATGAAGGAAGGGACTGGAGGGGCTAAGGTATGGATGGAGACAAGGCCAAAGGGAGACTGAGGTGAACAACTACCTGAAGGGTGGTTGTAGCCAGGAAGGGGTTGGCCTCTTCTCTCTAGCAACCAGCACCAGAACAAGGGGACACAGTCTCAAGCTGCACCAGGGGAAGTTTAGGCTCGAGGTGAGGAGAAAGTTCTTCACCGAGAGAGTGATTCGCCATTGGAATGTGTTGCCCGGGGAGGTGGTGGAGTCACCGTCCCTGGAGGTGTTCAAGAGGGGATTGGACGTGGCACTTGGTGCCATGGTCTAGTCATGGGGTCTGTGGTGACAGGTTGGACTCAATGATCTTTGAGGTCTCTTCCAACCTTGGCAATACTGTGATACTGTGATGGTGAAAAGCTCAGAGAGGGTCTTTGCTTCTCACTCTTCCACATCACCTAATCACTTCTGTAATAGAATTAAAAATCCTAGTTCACAACTCACTGGAGCTCTTCCTTCCAAGTCCATAACTTCTGAAAAGTCAAAGTTTAATGAGCCTAGCACTGCCCACACACCCTCTGTGTGGGGGGCTGGATTCTGTCTGAGCTGGGAGTGATCATAACGAGTGTGGTCCAGTTATTTTCCTCTCAGGTGTCTTATGTTTCCAGAGCTGTGTAGTGGCCCAAGAGAACCCAAGTTATCTCCTGTCTTTTCTCTCCCCTTCTCATATATATGCATGTTACTTTGCCTTTTAGGGAGTGGATAGACTTCATGTCAATGAACTATTAATAGAAAATCATCAAAGTTGTGTCCTTTGACATTGCCTTTTGGCAATACATAATCAGACAAAATACGGGCCTCAGCCCATATTGGGTTGGAATGGAAGAAATGGATGGAAGAAACCTCCCTGCATTTAAAAAAAAGACTTGCAGTGTGAGACACAGTGAAACATGTTGCTTAAATGAGCATTAAAACCACACACAGAATGTCACATATATGCCCCTCTCAAGAAATTACCCTAACGCAACCAAAACAAAAGCCTCTCTTCTTTGAGACTGACATCTAAAACTAGGCAATGCAGGTTAGTTCCAGAAGGGTGAGAGATTCTTGAAGTCTTTGAGGGATAGCAAAACACGGGCCACAAATCTGATACCTGAAAAAAATAAGACTTCTGGCTGCCCCTGAAATCTGTGGCAGGAGAAGAGTGTTAGGAAGCTTGAAGAATCTAGTGATTCATGTTGAAAAAAGATACCATGAATTTCCACTGTGAAATGGTGCTTTGAAAATTGGGTATCCTCTCTTAGACACCACTCCCAGGTTCTGTTTTACCTCTGTCCTCACTGGAGATCCAGCCTGTCTCTTAGGATGTATGTACTTGCAATCCCACCTTCAGCTGCCTTCCCTGTCACAGAAAGGAATTTGGGTTGAGTGAAGGATTGAGTTCTCACCCTCCACAACTTGTGCCGTTGCAGAGATGCCGTAAAAGTGAGAGCCATATTCCTCCAGATCTTGTTTGGACAGAACAGGAATGACTCAAAGGGCTTAAACTTCTATAAATCTCTTTCTTTTTTTTTTTTTTTTTTTTTTTTTTTTTTTTTTTTTTTGTATCCAAATGCCAGAGGAAGTGTAATAAAGGGAAATCAAAGACCTTTTTTCAATGTCTGAACGGGGAGGCAAGTTTCAGATATGAAGTAACGTGAACCTGCATCTACTTGCTCCAGCGAGGTCTCCTAGCACAAATGGCCTCAGAGGAGGAAGCTTTCCTTTTTCTTAAATTTTCCAAAACCAACTTTCACACTGCCTGAGTGTCAGAGCAGATGGGAGCCATGAAATCATGTCAGACAGATCAGGGGAAAATGAGACGTGGAAGATTTAGTTACTTTTTATTCCTTGTAAATGTATAGTTTTTCATTTGGCTTCGGTAAGTGGTGTGCTTCTAAGTCTGGGGGTCACTTGAACCTCCCTGAAGTAAACCAAATTGTTCTTGTTTGTTTTACAACTTAAAGGACAAAAAACTCAAAGAGCAAGAAAAGAAAGGGGAGATTCTTCACCGTCAGCTCCCAAAGAAAGCTGAGAAAAGTCCAGTTTCATATAGACAGCCTTCTTCCTGTCTTATCTCACAGATACAGAACACCAAGGCTCTGCTGAAAGACCGGAAAGTCACCAAGGCTGGAGGTCTGGAGAAAGGTCAGTGGGAGAACTTACCAGTGGTGTGTCCTGTGTGCATGTGCATGTTTGGGCATGTGCAGTATTAATGAGAACTTCTGGTGTGTTTTGTGTGTGTTGGTAAATAGTCGTGGGCTTGCATTCAGTGTCTGCTCTGGAGGTGGTGTGTGAAAGAGGACTGGGTAATGTAGTCAAACATTGAATGAAACGTTGTGAGGAAACCATGATGATATTCAGCAGTCATGAAGCCTCACTTCTACTTTGCTTTTCATTTGACAGAATCCCCAATGTTTTAAAAAAAGCTTTCTTTCCCTATTTATATGTACTTGTACAAAATCATCTGCACTTCACACTGGTGCTTTGAAAGCATCAACACCCACCCCAGATCACTGACAAACCAAAGCTGGTAGTAGACAAGCTTTTTCCTACCAACAGTTCTGTGATCTGCAAATGAATGTGTTTTCCTAGGAGGGAACTAAGGGGCAGCACAGGAAGAAATCCCTGACCCGGAGGAGAGTGCTGGTAATGGTGGCACCCCTGGGAGGAGCAGTGGGCAGCAACTGATGAGGGAGTGTGGTGGGTTGAAATTACCCCCAAGTAATTTGAAAGAATTGCCCCCAAAATAAAATTGCCAGACTGGCTCAGTGGGATGGAAGCAAATGAAGCTATATTTACAAGCAAAACAACAATCTAGAAGTACGAAATGCAATGAATATGTACAAAATACACAATATTTACATGTATTTACATTTTATAAACAACACAAGAACCCCCCTGCACACACCCAGGGCTTTACCAACAACTTCCCCCTCCCCCTGACATCTGCCCCATACAAGGGAAAAGAGAAAGAGAAGCGCAGAGAGTAACTTGTCAGTACTTAGCCACAAGAAGAATGCAGCCAAGGTCAGCAACAGCCAGGCAGAAGGCACCAGCTAGTGTCAGCTAGAGCAAAGAGCTGAAAAAGAGATAGAAATAGTTTATACAACTAACTTTATGTTAGTTACCAGCCTGATGCGATTATGTCGATCTTACAGTTGTTTTTCTTTTGCATCCAGTGGTAATTTATTTACGTTCTACCACTTTCTACTCAAGGTCTATGGAAAATTTCCTAGGCATCAGCCTAAAACTGCCACAGGGAGTAAGGGGAAGTAGGCAACCAAGAGGGAAATGCAGGTAGGACTACCAACCTCAATACATTTTAGGCAGCAAAAGGAGGAGGAAAAGCATTAACAGGGAAAGGAAAAGACAGGACAACCAGAGGACAGCAGAGCAGGAGGCAGCCTGGGAGGAATGGGAGAGAGGTGCTCTCAAAAGGAGGCAGAGGAAAGGAGCGGAGGAAAAGGGGAGTCAGTGGGGAAAATAGGGCATCAGTGATGCACATGAAGACAGAATATATTGAGGAGCAGGAAAACGATGCAACCAGCTGTTAAATGAAGGAAGTAAATGAGAGGAGATGACTATGGAGCAGGGGGAGGAAATGTGGTAATGTCAAATGTTTACTGTTTTCTGACAGATGTGAGGGAGTTGTTCAGAATGTGGGTTTATGCTCTTTCTTGTGACTTGATAATTTATCATTTGATGTTTTCTACTTTAAAAAAAAAAAAAAAAAGTCAAAATGGTGTCCAAAAATGTCAAGTGGCAGCACAGGCACCTCTGCTGCAATGTAGCAGTAGTCTACAAAGCTGGTCAGAAATGGGACATAAGTTTTGGTAAAAAATGTAAAAAAGATTTTTAAATGCTCATTTTGTTCAGATTTGTTGTTACTTTGGGGAGGGAGGCACAAGGGGAATGAAACCTAGTTAGGTTTTTTTTTTCCTGTTTAGGTTTCTGCTTTTGACCAGTTTTAGAAAGAAACTAGTCAGATTAAACCTGGTCTCCTTTTCCCAGGCAACTCTGAATGCAAGTGAGTTTATCTTGTATATCCATTCAGGTTTCTGCCCCTGCTGAGACCATCCCTTTCAAAAGAAACCCATGTGACATTTGTAGCTGTGACCTGAAGGCTGGCAGACCTAAATTATTTTACATCCCTTTCAGATGGCTTGAGGCTGAGGGAACTTGGGGACAGGGAACTTGGGGACAGTGATTAACTGCTGGTCTGTTACACTTTCAATTAAGGAGAACCTAGCAAAGAAGGCTTTCCATAAAAGCAGCAAAGCATGTTTTCCTGAGACTAGCTTGGTATAAGCAAGTGCCAGCATCCTGTAGAAATCAAAGGCACAAGCTGTTTTGGTTTACTGGGACAAATCCTGCAAAGATTGTTCCATTTATATTTGGTTCTGGTGGGGAGGGAAGATTCTCGCCAAAGTCAATCCAACTGTAACAGCCTGAATCTGGCTGGTGCAGCTACTCCCTATTTACATGTGTGAAACCAAGAACGGGTTTTGGTCCAAAATGCAAGTAAAGCTATTAGGGACTAGCTCACTGTTGTCCCCTGCATCTCTAGGTGTGTCAGTGTATACAGTACACTAACCCAGGTAAAACCATGCAAAGTTGTGCTAGGAAAGGAGGGATGTGAGATTTCTCAGATATGGCCTTAGAGGATATAATTAATACAAACAGCTGAAGACATCTGTAGTTTTCCATTTTATGCATTGTCTTACTCACTTTAAGCACTCTTCCTGCCTTTGGTGAAAGTGACAGATGAATTACCCATGAAACAACAGTGTAAGTATGAAATGAGTGTCAGGAAATTAGGTTCTGAGTATATCTCCAAAGCCATTTGTTTTACTTAATGCATTTATTATGGTCTTCTAAAATTTTTAAAGGTGATGTTGGAGGCTGTCTGCTGTAAGCCAGAGAAGGCTTACAGTGCTATTAACTGCAGTCTACTCTTCTGGTTCCTTTTCTGATTGCTTTGCAGACTCTAGCGGTGGGGTAAGCCCTTTCCATGAACCCCTGGCGACCAAGACGGGCTGCGTCACTTCCAGCTCCCTGGAGTACCTTGAAGTCCAACAGCCGCCCCCTAGAACCCCTCGGCTCCTCAAGAGGCAGGAGTCTCCACAGCAGGAGCCAGCCCGGATTGGGGGCCGGGGAAAGGACTCTCCTCTCATCCTGAATATTGTGCACTCCTTTGAGTCGGTTGACAGAGAGGACCAGATAGACCAGGTTTCCCCCTCTCATCAGTACAGAATTTTAGGCTCACCAATGAATTTCCCTTACAAAAGCTCAAGTGAAAGGACACTGTCCCCACTTTTTCAGCCAGGAAGTGCATCCCCCGTCCACCCCAACCAAGTCTCTTTCACATATGAAGAAAAAGCATATCCGGCAAAAGAAGAAGCAGTGTCCCCTACTCAGCTGGTTTCCAACAACCCCTTGGGCAGCCCTAACTGTGTTAAAAGCAGAGGCAGATTCCCCATGATGGGGATCGGACAGATGCTGCGGAAGAGGAACCAGACAATGCAGTCGGCGAGTGACAAGCCGCTGGAAGCCAGGATGCCTCAGCTGCAGCAGATGAGCCCCACGCAGATTTCCTTCAATGCAGCAGATGCTGTCAGCGGCCAGTGTTAGTCTGATGTCCTGGGATTTGCACTGCTCTTCTCTCGAACCTGACCTTTTTACTTCTAACAAAAAGGGAAAAGCCACAGGCGTGTTACTGTCACAATGTAATATGCTACAATCATCCAACATAGAAAGTCAGAGGTCTGCTTGTAAGGAAGGCATTGTCCTACATAGTACAGTAGAAAGGGAAGGGCTCTACTTGTGCTTTTAAGAAATAGTAGCATCCGGCATCTTAACTGTACACTAAAACATGTCTTGGCAGAGCTATGTGAATATGTATTTTCACTGTTCTCATCTAGTATTGCAGTAAGGTTGATTGGGAGAGCAGTGGGCATTAATGGCTTGATTCATCAAGGTAATCTGTGTGGTGCCGTGGATGCCAGTCTCATCCAGGATCTGTGGTAAGACTGCCTGTGCTCCATCTGCCTCTGCCACACGGTACTGTGGTGTTGCTACAGGCATTGTTCACGTGGCTAGACAAGTGGAAAAATTCAAGATACTGCCTCCAAAGTCTACTTGCTAAGAAGTACTGCCAAGAAGAAGAAGCTGGCAGAAGCTTGAACAAAGGCACGAGGGTTCTAAACATTCAGAAAAAGTGGGAGGATTTGAAGTCGAAGCAGGTTTTACGGTTAATTACATAAAGTAGCTAATAATGGAATTTTTCTTTCCTAAAGAAAATTATGATTTAATGATGTCACTCAGAAGAAACACGATTATTTAAAAGCAAGTTTCATCACATGGAAATTCACTGCACTAGAGGCCTGTTCCTTTCATATGATAGCAAGCAGATGCTTCAAACACTGATCCAGACTGCAACATGGCGTGTTTAAACAATCCAGTCACCGGTGATGCTCGCAGCCATACCAGTTTCATGGCACACCTACGTGCAGGATGTCATTAACCTGTTACAGCAAGGCAGCACTGGATGCACCTGAAGGCTTTTCTGAGAGACTACAGTGAATTTAAAAGACTGCAGTGAATTAAAAAAACACACTAAAGGACACATGAACCTGTACCAGTGCTGTTTTATACTGCGAGATTGGTAATGCAGTGGTTACCAAAAATTCAGTATTGTTATGAGAGGTAAAGATTAACTTTCTTAAAAGGCACCATGTTCAGCATACCTGTTTTGTTTTTCTATGTAAATGATACATCTGAGAGGTTGGCAACATCTTTTTGGTTCTGTTTTTGAGTTCAAACTATTTCCTATAAATTAGAATGTTTATCTAAAGGCTGCTCTTTTCTTTTTGTCTGGATGGCGCTTGCATGTGTGGTTGTGTGTACGGGGCATCTCAACAAAGCTTCTTCCAGTCTGGCTCCAAAGCAGGCAGCCCTGACCCCTGTGTGCCTCACTGCCACTTAATGTCATTTCAAAATCCAGGCAGCAGAAACACTGTCATCTTCTTCTTGTCACAAGATGGGTATTGTGCCTCAAAACCATCAGTAAGAATCCGAGCCCTATTCTCGTCAATGTTTTTGCAAACAGTTTTGTGGCCCCCTTGATTTGGTGTCTGTGGAGATGTTGAGAGTTACCCCTGTTTTAGAAGCTTTCCTTCCACTTTCATGAGAGACGTACACAGGGATGTGGGGAGGTGAGCCAGCAGAGGAAGGAGAGAAGGCCTCCATCAGAGCCCTTAGCTGGATGCATGTTCCTGATTCTCAGCACAGCACAGAGCTTACATCAAAAACTGAACATTAATCCAAATACTGACAGAACAGGTAACTGGGCTGTCCAGTATTTTGAATATTTGCAGGCAAAACCAACAGAGTGTGAATGCCCAGAGTGCCTTTCTCATCCTTGCAGATGGGACCTTCACCTCAGCACTGAAGCTGCCCATCAGTTCAGTACAGAGGAGTTCTTAATGCATCTCTTTGGTTTATTGAGGACACCTCCCTCTGGGGTAGTTAAGCTACCTGTAAGATGATATACATAAAAATCCCAATATTGTAAGAAAAACAGCCTTGAAATAGTTGTACTCATTTTTGGATTGAAAAACATCATCTCTTGTCTGTATAGAGCAGCTGTGCATCCCAGGGGCCCATTTTAGCTGTTCCTTTTGTTTAGAAACACTGAAGCCTTTTCTTTTTCTTCATGCTAAGAACATGTTTGCACTGCAATGGTAGGGAACAGGGACCGCTAAAATCTCATCTTTGTGTGCACAGGACTTATGTACCTGAACAGATGGCAGATACTGACTTGAATTACAAGCTCAGGCTTACTTGGAACCCAATAAAAGGTTGGAGGAGGCAGGAAAGAGACACGTTTTGGGTTTTTTTTTGTGAAAACCCAATAAATATGTGTAAGGATCAGAATGAAAACAGAAATGGTGGTTAAATCTTTTATTATATTTATAGAGGTTATATGAGTACAACAATGCTGAAACATAAACATGTGCCCAGCTTAGACAGTAGCTATGTACAAACTGCAATGACCATAAAAGGGACTTTGTGAAACACAGCAGCAACAATTCTGGGGTGAAAAAGTTGTATTTGTTAAAATTATTGAATACATGTACTTTTTGAACAAGATTGCCCTGAATTGCTGACTTTGCCAGGTCTCTATGTAGCAAGGATTATCTAAGAACAAAAACAACCAGCAAAATGGTGAGGTGACAAGAGAATTACCAGCACCTTCACCTTTACCCATTAAAGATTATCCTTTTGAATCTGGCTGCTGACTTTGCCTATAAACTCTGAGTGAGCTAAAAGGCAGAAAGTGGGAGGACAGACTGAAGGAGTTGGGGCTGTTCAGTCTGGAGAAGAGAAGGCTCCGAGGTGACCTCATTGTGGCCTTCCAGTATCTGAAGGGGGCCTACAGGAAGGCTGGGGAGGGATTTCTCAGGATCTCAGATAGTGATAGGACTAGGGGGAATGGAATGAAGATGGAGGTGGGGACATTCAGGCTAGATGTGAGGAAGAAGTTCTTCACCATGAGAGTGGTGAAGCCATGGAATGGGTTGCCCAGGGAGGTGGTTGAGGCCCCGTCCCTGGAGGTGTTTAAGACCAGGCTGGACGAGGCTCTGGCCAGCCTGATCTAGTGTAGGGTGTCCCTGCCCATGGCAGGGGGTTGGAAGTAGATGATCCTTGTGGTCCCTTCCAACCCTGACTGATTCTATGATTCTATGATTTCCCTTGCTTAATATTAGCCTTCTGCAAGTTGTGCCTCTAGTCTCTGGTCATTAGCCAACCTCTGTTTGGCACCCGTGAGGCTGATAGGGATCTCCAGTTTATCCCACCTTAAAACAGAGGTCCAAAATGAAGGTGATAGGGATCTCCAGATAAAAGGGAGGCAGTTTTTATACAATACAATACACCTTGGAAAACAAGAGGTCCAAAATGACAGGTCAATTGAACACCTCCTGTTGCTCCTCAGCAAGGCATAGCATCCAGCCTAAACCTGCCCTGGCGCAGCCAGATGGATGCCTGGGAAAGGGAGGCAATAGGGTTGGCTGGTTTAGATGAGAACCTCGCTTTTAGGCAGCCATAAACTGAGGGGCCCAGAAGGAAGTCAGTTTGATACAAACAAAAGCATTTGCTGATGAGCTTCTGTATCTCTGGAGTTAATGTCTTCAAGTTGCAGGGACTAATCTTACCTTTGCTAAGCTTAGCACTGCCATGCAAACTCCTAATCAGCCTTGCAGCTTCAGTTGGACCATTGTTGGTGATCCCAGTCTTGTAAGTACTGTTCCTTCTTCCTCTTGCCTTTGTCTAAAGGTGTTTCCTAGAGCAGCTGATCCAGAGACCTCTAAAATCAGCTGAGGTCTTTTCTGGAGTTTGCAGTAGTCTTGGCATTAAGCCTATAATGAACCTCTTTGATTTGAAAATACACCTTAGGCTTCAGATTGGGTACCGAGGAAAAAGTACTGCTGTGCTTTGGGTGCAGGAGGAAGCACCATGGCTCTATGGGGCCTTTCTGAGCTACTGTTTACATGCAGAGCCCAGAAGAGTGCAGTCAGTGGAGGAACTGTGAAGCACTTAAAGAGGGTTTAGCAAATGATGTGGTCACTGGACATCAATTCTGGATCCACAGTGATAAAGTCTTCTACCTGTAAAAGAATAGGTGCCAGATTTATTTAGCAAGACAAGGAACACATACCAGCTTCTGTTGTTAAAGGTGTCGGTTGTTTTACTTGTCCCATAAATATGCTGATAAATACTAAATATCCAGGTTTACAAATCCTAAAAGTAGTGGTTGCTTTCATGCTTAATATCGGTTATCTTTGCAGCAAAATCCTTTGGTGTGTAGCTACAAAAAGGTTGGGTCACATTTGCAGGAGACTTTCAAGTCCCCAGTGTACCAGTAAGATGATTTATCAACCACTCCTTGGAGACAGCCCAGCACAAATCTGCCCAGGCCAGCAATATGGCTGTGGTTAATGTATGGAAGAAAGGAAAGACGAGGAGGGACGACTCAGTGGTCATTATAGCTTTGCTGTACATCTGCCAAGTAGACTGTGTCAATGGCAGAGTGTGATGTTGGTGGGTAAACTTTCAGTGTATTGCTTGGTCTAGGGCCACTTCTTGTAGTAAGAGAGTTTTAGGGTGGTACAGAAACACCCCCTCCACAACTGGTGTGAGGAACAGCTCCAACCCAATAGAAAAGTGACCCTTTATTTGCTCATTTGTAATTAAACTTTACTCTCTGAAGCACCCGAGCTCATAACAGCCTTGCTGATCAAGAAGCAAGCAGAAAATGGAGGGACAGTACAGCTGTGTGCAGTAGTTTTAAGTTTGCCTGCCTTTCCCCTGTTTTTTTTTTTTAATGTTTGGTGGTCAGGTTTCTTTTTTTGTTTCTCCCTTCACATAGCTTCCCTGGAGCATAAGAAAACTGCTGGATACAGCATTGGGGCCTGTTTTTCCTATTAAAAAGTTATCATAGCTCTGTGAACTGAGCGCTACAAATCACTCAGGTGCAGAAACGCAGCCCTGTGGAAAATTCATTATTAAGTGTGACTCCTACAGCCTTTCAGCAAGCTCCATGCCTCCTGCTTGTGTGACTTGTTTGCATCAGAGGTGGTCTCAAGCAGGAATAGCATGGGGAATACCAAAACTGGGTTCAACTGGGTTCAAGACATTCCTTCTCATTAAGAGAAATGTGCAGAAGTGAGTGTCTTATTTGCAGCAGGTTTTCTGCCAAGGAAGCTGCTTTACCGTTGGATTCCTAAGCCACATGCACTGGCATCTGCTTGATGATACCAGGGCTTGAGAGAGAAAAAGTAAGAAGAGGTTTACTGATTAAGGATGAGATGCTTGTTTTAAACTTTTGATTAATATCCAA